>OX422220.1:489577833-490190833 GCA_949130495.1 Sambucus nigra | reverse complement strand
CAGACCTGAATGCTTTAACCTTTATATGCCATAATATACCCTCGTCCTAGCTGACAGTATGCTTGGCCTACGACGACAAGATAATCAAGCTAGGCGTTACCTCATTCGTGGGTCACACCTCAAATCACCCTCGGCCTCGGCCTCAATTACAAGACGAGCTCCAACTACCCAGCAATTGGTGTGTGTGACCTCATCCTGGGCCTCATGTTAATGTAAGACTATAGTTGACCCTATACTTGCCTTTTCAGCACCAATGATAGGGGACTCCTCGATCACTAGCCTCATCCTCGGCTCAGGAATAATGGCCAAGGGTGACATCATCACAGCGCGTGGTTTGGGAGACGTGTGGATCAGTGCGCATGGGACACAAACTACACGTGGGCGAAACTGTTACTACTAGATCATTCCCTCACGTGAGGGAATATTTGGTCATCAGGATCTACATGTGGCACCGCCAGATGTCCACACTAGACTGTCTAAGAGCAAGACATTCATATATATAACATGCTTGGGGGGTACACTATACCCCCAAGCTCATATATACCTTTCACCTTATTTATTGTAAAGGATCAAAGTGTTAAAACCTTAGTTGAAACTCTGCTCAATTGTATACAGAACAGAAAGAGAAAGCTTATATTGTAACCACGCCATTAGTGGCTCATTTAGTAGTGGAATTCTCTCACACTCACATAGTGGACGTAGGCTCCGATAGAGCAATTTATATTCAAATGTCCATCCTATTCACCTCGTATCCCTCCTTGTTGATTTGTTGTGTGATTATTTCCATTATTATATTCTTGTTTGAGCTTCATACACCTATGACCTAGTGATACCATTTCTGGTATCATCAGCCACGCGGTATCTGTGGGAACGAGTAGCATCATATCTTCCCTTTTCTATCCTATCCTCGTCGGAATCTCTGGTGGTGAACTAGTCCTAACCCTATGTGGAGTTGTTTCACCATTGAAACAGATTTTGTTGAGCTGAAAGGTTATTTACTCTTCAAATACAGCCCATCTGTCAGTTTTAAGCATGGCATCCAAATTTCCACCACTAGCTGGTGGACCTCGATCCAATAAAGAACCACCCCAGTCACAAATGGTTGAGGTGGCAATAGCATTAAGATCCTTGGCGACAAGCCAAAAAGTAATACAAGAGTAACTGGCTTCCTTCACCCAAAATGTGATAGTCCGACTAAGAGTATCCCAGCCAGAGATGATTACTCCGACAGCAGTAGGGGAGCATCATAAAGAGCACAAGGGACAACCCCAGACACCTCTCGAGGATCTACCTCCTCCTTAACGATAGAGAGATGTTACTGACCCTAGGCATTTGTTCCTGGGAAGGAAAGGCTAACCCTGCCCAGAGGATTGATATGATGACATTGAGGCTGGAGATGATCACTTTGACTTCTGGGAGCCGTATGAAATATCTGGAAATATTATATTCCCCATCCAAGAAGCTGGGGTTAGTGCACGAGGCAGAGTCCTGATGCCCGCCCAAGGGGTTCAACTTTTGACCGACTGAGTAGAGGGACGATATTTGAGAGGCTCGGCCTAGTTAATGATCTGAGTGAGAGGTTATCTAGGTCAAGAAGCAATGTTGGCTCCAGAAGAGAGGGGGAAGACTATTGAACCCCACATGGATGAGATGGAGGCCAAAAAGAAGTGAATAGCCGACGTAGGTTAACAGCAAAGGAATCCTTAGTTCAACCAGTTGAGGTAGTGGGGGATAACATCGGTCAGGCCGACACTGTGAATGCTGCCGAGAGGTCTTGGAATGACTCAATCCAAAGGATGGAAAACAAGATTGGATATATTCTCAAAAGCCTAGATCCCTTGGAAAGGCTGTACTGAGAGGGCTCTCCATTTGTGGCCAACATAGTCAACTTTTTGACCCTTATCAAATTCAAGCCACTTGTATTGACTCCAAAGATTGATGGGAGTACTAATTCCATTCATCATATCGAGATGTACCAGTCAGAAATAGATATCTAATGTATCTCACATTAGATGAGATGTCATGATTTTTCAAGCAATCTGACAAGGGCTTCCCATGTTTGGTACACTTCACTCCCGAAGAACTCCATTGAAAACTTCAAATAACTTGTTAAAATATTCATCCATAATTTTTTCTTTGCGTTAAAGCCTTAAAAAAAGACTACTCACCTATTGTACGTCATGCAGGGGAAGAATGAGAGTCTTCGAGACTATATTATAAGGTTTAATAAGGAGAGCCTATAAGTGCAAGATTATGAAGAGAGTATCGTTATGACATCACTCATGGGAGGTCTCTAGAAGGGCAAATTCCTATGGAAGCTTGTCGAGGACCCTCCAAAATCTATGGCCATGCTACTTGCGATGGTTGGAAAGGTCATCAACACCGAGGAAGCATGGCGGTAAAATATGAGTATGAGAGAGGGGGAAGTAGTGGGAGCATGTTCCAAAAGATGAATAAATATAAGAAGAAGAGGTCAGTGGATGATATGTTTGCAGACTACACTCCCATGTTGGTAAGATGTGATCATATCTTGAATGAAATTAAGAATGATCGATCTATGAGCTGGCCCGAGAAGCTGCTATTTCCTCCTCACAAGAGGAACAAAAACTTTTGGTGTGAATTTCACCAAGTCCACAGGCACCTGATCGATAAATGCTTCGCTTTAAAAGATGAGATAAAGAAGATTTTGAAAGCGGGAAAGCTAAGGAAGTACGTACATAAAAGAACATTAAAGGGTAGCTGAGATGACCCCAGAAAGAGGAGGGATGACAAGTGCAAGGAAGATGGACTAGGGAGAAAGGATTATACCTCACATGACGATGATGACGATGACCCAGATCTTCCACTAAAGGATGATGGTCCAAAAGGTCGACTCTACATGAACTCATTCAATGTAAAGATGATCTATGGAGGACTAGCAGGAGGTGGTGCAGAGGTGGCCGATAGAAACGATGTAAAGATATTCCCTTGCAGAGGTCAAATATCTTCCTAAGATTAAAGTAATCAACTCTTCCACAACAGAAGAAAAAACAGAAAAGAGAAAGAAGGAAGATATGGATACCTTCATTGTGGGTTTTTCAATACTTCACTTCAAGGGAATCCTAGCACCTGAGGATGACCCTTTGGTAATCACGACTAAAGTGCATGGGTATGATGTGTCGAGGATATTGGTCGATGGGGGAAGTTTGACTGATGTTATGTTCTGGACTTATTTAAAAGGTTTGGGACTCAGCTAGAAGAGGCTCATCCCCTGTCATCATTATGACACCCTGACTAATTAAATACCGGGTAGCTACTCCTTTATTAAATTAATACAAAATGCCAAGTTGGTTCAGTTAATAGCATCACTGTCGAAAACATTTTATAATTACTAACCACCTAGTATATGAAAAGTGAGATGTCAAATTTCAAATTAAATATGATTAACATGCAATAATAAATATAAAGGTCGACATAACCAATCACAGTAAAGTCATAATAGAATAACCAACCAATATAATAATGAGTCTGGAGGAAATACTCCTCACAACAATCCCAATAATGAAATGAATAAACAAGTATGCATCCTGAATTAATTACAAACCAAAGTCTGAATAACTGAAATATAAAATGTCTCAAAAGGAAATGGGCAACATGACCTATAAATGATGAAACTGAATATGGAGTCAAGACAAGAAAGGAGGCGTCTACTGTCAAGGCCCTATAACTTCCACAACAGCTACAGCTCGTCACCTGAATACAATTCCTATGCATGGTGTCCTTATGGCTGGGCACCTAAAAAGGTTTTTACAAAAAGATAGATTTGAAAGCAAACGGGTCAGAGCCCGAATGTGGAGAATAGTTTTAAAAACAGCAAGTGCTTTAATAACATTAAAACAATGAAAGCAAAATACATGTTAGGATGTGCTCTCGCATGAAATACTCACCTCTCGTCTAACTGTGCACTCCTAACGTTCTCGTACCCATTCAAGTGTTTCTCATATCTATCTAGTTCAAAAGAGTTTCTAACATATCTGATCGGTTCACGCTTTAATTCCAACCTTAACAATTAAATAGAGAGTTCTACTTTAATTCTCGGATTCCCAATTATTAACAAAACCATTTATTGGTATATAACCCCTTTTTATCTTTTCATAACGTTATAATAATCATACTCACAATTAAACATGACAATTCTTTTCAATTAACTGTATATTATTCTCAACATAAATATACAATACTAGCACCCCGAGACTAAGCTGCGGTGCACACATACTCTGCTATCCATCCCGGTACATCACGTACATAAGGATTACGAATTTTGAATCTCTCAGGAATCGTTCTCAGATAATAGCAAATCACAAACAATGGAGGCGATCACAGTCACATCACATGGGCCACACACATACCTACGCTCCCATGATCAGCAGACTTATTAACATCTCAATAAGTCCTTCTCTAACCTATGTCCTCGAGGTACCAATCTATATCCCCCCGTAGGCACACAAAGATTAGATGGTCCTAAACAAACACAAACCTTTCGTGATAGCAAGTATGGTAGGTATGTCATACACATAAGTTTTATACTAAGCATTCACACATCTTAGATGTCTCAATATTAATAAAGGTATATTCTACATCCTTATACCATTATTCCAATTTTATACATTTTAAGTCTTTCGATAATATATAATGTAGACCGTCGACACATCTCACGTCATAGTTTGTTGTACTTAAAACCTATCTCAAAGGGATTATTAAGTTTCCTATTATTCCCACATATAACATCATTATTCTTAAGGTCCTTACTTCTGCCCAAAACCACATTTCATCAAATTATTCAAATTTACTCTTTTAACCCTAATATTATCTTACTCATCGAATTTCATTTGATTTTAGAACAATTCCTCAAATTGAATTCTAATTAAGGTCCAAATTTTATAACCATACATATCGGTCTTCCTTAAGTCTAAGGATATTCATAAAGTCTCCAATAATAATTTTCTAAGGGTTAACATCATTAAAATTTAACTAGGGGAAATTTTACTCATTCTGGGAAGGTCGATCGATCGACTGATGAATGTCGATCGATCGATTGCACCAGATAAGCTACGGACTGCTTCGTTTTGCAGTCCTCAGTCGTCCCAAAAATTCATTACAATGCATGAAACTTCATTCTAACGTTATAATATCATCAAATAATCATCCTACAACATTTTTAACGTTCTAAAACTAATTAATCATCACCCAAAGGCCTTATTTAGATCAAAACATCCTCAAGAACCCTAGTTTTCTATTTCTTTCAAGAACAACAGTAATTCTCTTCTTTAATCCGTTTTTAGATCATCAAGTATCATGTTTTGGATTCATAATTCGTCCAGAATATGTCTACATGCAATTCCTAACATGGTTTATAGTTTTAATCCTCAAATTCATGGGTCTATATCAATCTTCCAAGATAAAATTCGATAATTACACTAAACATGGAAGAACACATTCATTGAGTCAATTGTAACTAAATCACTTGCCTTATGTTCTTCAGATTTTTGTTGTTGGTTGAAGAAGGTTGAATTGCTTTCTCTCTCTCTGCAAAATTCTCCTCTCTCTTTCTCTCTCTACAGGTTCTTCTCCAAGATGACAATGGTGGTTTAGAGGTTGCCTTAGGAAACTCTTAAAATTTCTTCCAATAACTCCCGTAGCCCATTAAGTCATTTAGTGTTGTTAGTGGGTTTAGTGGGTAAAGACTAAATCAGATTTTAACTTCTAATTTTCGTGGGTTTTAATTCCAAAAATTTCGAAATTACCAAACTATCCTTTTGGGTTGCCGGTATGGCCTAAAAATGCCCCGGGACCTAAACTATACCCCCGGCTAGTGTTTTCTGACTATTTCGACCCTTTCGGACTCGTTGGCGCACTCAAAATGACCATAAGATTGATAAAAATAAAATTAACTTTTTAATTCAAATAATTACATTCCTGACGCGACTGTCACGTGCGTCCCAACTAAATTTTCCAAATTGCCATATTTCAGCCTCACGACAATTTCAATATTTTCAATATTCATATATTGCCATATATACACATTATAATCAAATACCAACTCACATCTCGTTAGTATTTTATCCGGATTAATTCTCAATTAATTCACATTTAATTTAATTAATCCCATACATAAATATCGATAAATATGCGGGGTATTACAATCATCCTCTGATATGGTTCAGCGATAAGAAGGTGTATCCGTTGGGAATGTATGAAATGGACGTTAAAGTGGGAGATGTTTCTCCTAAGAGAATAAGAAAGATGGTAAATTTTTTCATAATGGATGAAAGTTTATACTCGGCTTATAACATTATCATGGGAAGAGTCGCCCTCAAGGAATTTGAGGCCATTGCATCCACTGTACAGCAAATAGTACAATTCTTTGTGCTATATGGGGTAGTGGAAGTCCAAGGTGATCAAGTGTTGGAACGTGAATGCTACTTTAACTCAACCGAGGAGAAGGAAGCTCAAAAGAAAGCAACTATGACCTATAGTATTGATACCTTTGATCCAAGGGATGAGACCAAACTAAAGATAGGGGAGGCCACGCAAGAGGTAGAATCCATCGTCCTCAATGAGGATGAGCCGTAAAAATCATCCGGGTAAGAAAATCCCTAAAAGGAGTCATAAAGGAGGAGTTGGTTAAACTCTTGAAGGAGAGGCATAGTATCTTCGCATGGATTAATGAGGATATATTGGGCATAGATACTAATCTCTTTTGCCATAAACTGAATGTGGCCAACGATGCCAAGTCGATACGACATAAGAGAATAATATATTCTCGGGAGAAGTATGAGGTAATCCAAGAAGAAGTAAAGAATCTTAAAAAGGCTAACTTTATAAGATAAGTGATATATCATGAGTGGCTGGCGAATGCTTTCGTAGTCCCCAAAGCTAATGGGAAGTGGAGAATGTGTGTGGACATTACTGATCTAAATAAGGCCAGCCCCATGGATAGCTGTCCTTTGCCTATAATCGACTAGATGGTAGATGCCATAGAAGGTCATGAGCTGATGAGATTCATGGATGCCAACTCGGGCTATAATCAGATATCTATGCACCCGATTGACGAGCAGAAGACTGCCTTCATAACCGATAAGGGGACCTACTATTACAAGGTCATGCCCTTCTGTTTAAAGAATACCGGAGCTACCTATCAGAGGTTTATTAAAAAGATATTTGAGGATCAAATTGGGAAAACTATGGAAGTGTATGTTGATGATATGCTTACTAAGAGTCTCAAGGCCGACACCTATGTGGCCGACCTCAAGAAAACTTTTGATACGATGGATAGGTACAGAATGAAGCTTAACCCCGTAAAGTGCATGTTCGGTGTAGGGGCTAGAAAGTTCTTGGGCTTTATCATAAATCAAAGGGGAATAGAGATCAATACATCTTAGATCGAATCCCTATTAGAGATGAAGATGCCAACTGCAATCAAAGATTTTCAGAGGTTGACCGGGAGAGTGGCAGCATTTAATAGGTTCGTATCTAGAGCCACCGATAAATTTATTCTATTTTTTAAAAGTTCTTAAAAATGCTTTCGGATGGAATTAAGAGTCGTACGAGGCTTTTAAACAGCTAAAGCCCTACCTCGTCTCTCCCTTATTATTGTCACGACCAGTCTAAGGGGAAAAACATTATGTGTATCTAGCAGTTTTGGGAGTCGGCTATTAGCGCTGCCATCGTAAGAGCAGAGGGTGGAGTGGAGAAACCGGTATATTTCAACACTATAGAACTCTAGGGGGTACCCCAGGATGGAAAAATTAGCATATGATCTAATTCATGCTTTAAGAAAGATGAAGTTGTACTTCCAGGCCCACACAATGGTCGTCCTCACTGATTCCCCACTTCGATAGGTTATCCACGAGCTTGAGAAGTCAGGGAGATTAATGTCTTGGGTAATAGAATTAGGAGAATTTAACTTCATATATCATCTCGGGGTGGCCATAAAAGGTCAAGCATTGGCATACTTTCTGGCCGAGTTTACCTGGGACGAGGCTGACAGTGAAAATTTTAAGACTATGGATGGTGAGCAAGGGACAAGTGTGTGCCCTCTCCTGGACGAGGTCGATATAAATACAACTAGGGAGAAATCACCTAAAAATGAAGAGGATATGTATCTCTTCAAAGATAGAGCCTAGCAGAGGGTCACTTCTTTGAGGATGGTATTGTATGGAGCCTCTTAGTCGGCGGGTCCTCTTGCCAGAATGGAAGTGGTGCAGGACTGATAGTGTCATCACCAGACAACACAGATATTGAATATGCCTTAAGGTTCAGTTTCAAGGCATCCACTAATGAATCCAAATATAAATCTCTCATAGCAGTCCTCTCCTTGGCTCGGGCTATGAATGTCGTCCAACTCCTAGTTCACAGTGATTCAAGGTTGGTGGTGAATTAGATCTTGGGGGCGTATGAGGTAAAAGACAATAGGATGGCCAAATATTTGGAAAGAGGAAGATCGTAATTGAAGAGTTTCAAAGAGGGGAAGCTGAAGAGGATACCTCAACTGTGTAATGGCTGAGATGATGCACTTGCAAGATTGTCCTTAGCTACAAGAACGAAGATAAAAAGGACGATGCCAGTAGAAATCTTGCATCCATCGACCAATGAAGAGGAGAATAGTGTTTCAGAGCCTTTTCTAAATTTGAACATGGGAGCTTCCAGGATGGATTCCCTCATCAGGTACATAAAAGATGGGGAGTTACTAGAGTCGGAGACTGAGAAAAAGATGTTGAGATATAAAGGTGTTAAGTTTTCCATCGTAGGTGACACTTTATATAAGAAAGGGTTTCTACTTCCTCCGTTTAGGTGTGTCCATCCATCTAAGGTAGCGTATATCCTTAAGGACATGCATGAAGGGTCCTTCTCTAGTCATATTGGGGGAAGATCTCTAGACAATAGGATTATTACCCAGGGATATTGGTGGCTGACCTTAGCCAAAGACATTGCAGCGTATGTCAAGAAGTGTGACAAGTGCTAAAGGTTTGCTACCATTCCTCACCAGCGTTTGACCTCCATTTGCGGTATGGGTAATTGATTTGGTAGGACCTTTGCCATTTGCAGTATGGGTAATTGATTTGGTAGGACCCTTGCCCAGAGGAGCGAACAATTATCGGTATATGATCGTGGCGATAGATTACTTTTGAAAGTGGGTGGAGGTTAAGACGATGATTTCAATTACGAAAAATAAGACCTTCAAATTCATATGTAAAAACATTATCTGTAGGTATGGCCAACCTAACACTTTGATTTTTGATAATGTAATATAATTCAAGAACGTCTCCCTAGAAAAGTACTGCAAAAGGGTTAGCATCAAGCAATGCTTCTCCACTCCTAGCCGACCCCAGGCTAATGGGTGGATGGAAATGGAAAAACAAATAATTCTTGATGGAATTAAAAAGAAGTTAGAATATGAAAATGGGAGATGGATCAATGAAGTGTTTGTTGTCCTATGGGACTACAGAACAAAAGAGAGGACTCCTATTAGGGAGACCACATTTATGCTTGCTTACGATTCAAAGGCAGTTGTACCAATGGAGATAGGTATGCCTACTCATAGAGCTCAGGCGTATAACCCTGAACATAATAGTGATGAGTGGAGGCTTGATTTGGATCTTATAGAGGAAAGAAGAGAAGACGCTGAAGTTAGGCAATCTTTCTACTAGCAAATAATAATAATATTCTACAACAAGCGAGTAAAAGCGCGTCCACTAAAAGTAAGACGCTTGGTACTGAAGAAGACATGTTTGAAACCCAATAAACTTCATCCAAATTAGCATGGCCCATACTAATTAGTTAAAGAGGTGGTGCCGGGAACTTACAGATTGGAAAACTTGAGGGAGAGACATTCTCCAACCCATGGAATGTCTATCATCTTAATAAATATTATCAGTGAGATTATAGTTTTACTGTATTATTTGCATTCTATTGTAATACACGTGTATGAGGCTTTAAATGAAAGAAATTCAATGAAATCGAAGATGTTCAAGTGTTCCCTCATATGTTGTTTATTTACTCACATATTTGTTTACATGTAATAACTTAACTTAAGCTACAAAACATCATTCGTGGTGAAGTAAGATTTAGTGACCTTCGGTGATACGATAGCCCAGGTAGGGTCAACCTCGTCCATGGACTGCCAACAACATCGAAAAGATGCCTATTATTAAACATCATTAATTTGGTGGATTTACTCCCTGGGTTGAGATGACAGTGTACGGATGGGACAACTCTCCACACACTCTGAAAAAAGACGAGGGAGGACTTGTGCCTAAACACCATAATTTGGTAGATGCAAATTTTAAATCACTTTGTTATGGTTATTATTTAAACATCGTTAATTTGGTGGATTTACTCATTCGGCTGAGACGACAGTGTTTGGATGGGAGCAACCTCCAAACACTCTAAAAAAAGATGAGGGATGACTTGTGCCTAAACACCATAATTTGGTGGATGAAAATTTTAAATCACTTAGTTGTGGTTATTATTTAAACATCATAAATTTGGTGGATTTACCCCCTCGACTGAGACGACAGTGTATGGATGGGATGACCCTCCACACACTCGTAAAAAAAGATGAGGGATGACTTGTGCCTAAACACCATAATTTTATGGATGCAAATTTTAAATCACTCAGTTGTGATTATTATTAAAACATCATTAATTCGGTGGATTTACTCCCTCGGCTGAGACGACAGTGTTTGGATGAGACGACCCTCCACAAACTCTCAAAATAGACGAGGGAGGACTTGTGCCTAAACACCATAGTTTGGTTGTGGTTATTATTTCAAAAAATCATTGATTTGGTGAAATTACTCCCTCGGATAGGACGATAGCTCATGAATGAGACGATGAAGGACTTTATTAAGAGCAGTTTATGGTTAATTTATAATATTCAAACATTTGGGGAACAACACAACAACATAATTGAGAAATCAAGAGATAGTATAAATGAGAGAGTAATAAAAGACTCCATTTCATAAAATTTGTAGTACAAAGACATCAAAAGAGTTCTTATACATAATAAGAAAAAATCATTACAAAGAGAAGGGTATCGACCACAGACGGCCACCCTATTGAGTTGGCTCAGTATGAGCCACAGCTTTGGCCCCACCATCAGCAACTGTAACCTTCGGCCCCTCAGTATTGCCTCCCTCAGCCATGATAGGGTTGGTCAATGTTCCCTCTCCTTCAATCATGACCAGAGATTCAATATGTGATGAAGCCTCTGTTGTAAGAGGGTCATTAAGGTCAGCAACTTGAAGTGATGGCCGAATTGAAGATACAACATCAAAAACTTTTAAGATGACCCATATACTAGTCGTCTTTATCCCTCTCTCCAAGTACTCTAGGACAAAGCCCTGGAACTCTTTCGAGGTCTTATATGCTTTAACAGCATCAACCTTGGCCTTCTTGATTGTTGCAGCAAAGTCGGACTTAAAATTTATAGCTTGATTCTTCAGAGCTTCAGTTGGTTGTTATGCTCAAGTTTTACCTCATCCATAGCCCGTTTGTAGTCGGCTTTAAGGTATGCTAACTGAGCATTGAGGTGAGCCTTAGCTTGGATTTCCCTTTCGGCCTCCATACATTTTTATTGATTTTCAGCCATCCATTTGGTGGCTAAAGTCAGGGCACAAATAGACAACAAAAATAAAGGCGAAGTTAGAGAAATATCAAATTTTATTAAGTATACGATGAGAACCAGAATTACAAGGACGATACCTATGCCATGCGATGGAGGCCAAAATGATAAATCTTAGCTGGGGGCATCTTGACCAAGAATTCATAATCGGCCGCAGAAGGAGCTACAAACATAGAAGCCTTTGCAACCCTGATGTTAGTGATCATGGAGGTAGGGTGGGATTTAAGTTGGGCCAGGTGGGATGACCAAAAAGGACCAAGTGATGATGATGAGCCGATATCAGAGACTGATGTCGTCTTTGTGGAACCCACCCTCAGCCTCGTATTGGGGTCGGGGTGAGTGTCAACAGGTATCTCCGACCCCTTCCTCTAATGAGAGGCCTCAGTAGAAGGTCACCCAGCAGTGGTATTCTTTGGGGGTGGTTGCTTGTTCTTCTTCTTCCCCAAACCAGCTAACAAACTTGGTGCAGTCATTTCTCAGATATCTTTTGGTACGTTAGGAGGACGATCAGTAAGAAAGAAAACAACAAATTAGTACAATTAATCTATGAGACGAGGCAAGACTTAAAGAAAACTTAACTCACATATCTCTTCAAGGGGGTCAACCCCCAACCCATATTCTTTAAGGAGTTAAGGGTTCATGAGATCCTCGAACTTGGGAAGAGCACCCTCTACTCCCTGCTCCCTCAGATAATCAGCCACATCCCTCTCAACAAGGCTAAGGTCGGGGTCTAACTTTGCCATCATGGAAGGATTTGACCAGGATTGGGTAATCCTCGGCTCGTCCTTAGTAGGGTCGGCCTTGTTCGGGATATCCCAATAACCAAAAATAAAGAAAAACCCATCCTTCCAATAATGGTTTGAGGTTTGGGACACTTATACGAGCTTCTTGCCAGATTTCCTAGCACTTAGATGAAAGTATCCAAGTTGCTTGGATGAGGATGAGATGCTGTAACAAGCTAAGAACAGTTCAACCGATGGTTCATCTGTGAAAGACTTATTCCACAAGGAAATGTACCCTAGGAAGATTCTACAAGAGTTACGGGGAAATTGTGTGGGATCAAACCCTAGAGCAAACAGGATGGCAATTATAGTAGGATGAAAGGGAAGTCTGACGATGTCCATGAACATTTTCTCATACACAACGAACCCTACCCTCACCCCTGGAAAACTCTCTCTCCCTTATATGGGATGCTCATTGTGATATCTAATTTGATGCCGAATGAATGTTTCCATACGAGGAGATCGTGTTCTTTAATGCACAAAGTTAAGGAGCAAGCATACGGAGTGTCAACTGATCCTCGGCTTCATCTTTGTTATCCTCAGCTTCAATAACCTCGACATCCCCGAGAACAGGAGAGCCCTCTGTGAAATTTACTTAAAACTCATCAGGAGACATAGTCGGTCAAGAAGGACATGATTTGATTGGTCGTCTTTCCCAGATGTCTCGGCCTCATAGGAGGACGACACCCAGGTCTGTGGTTCCTAATTGTGACCCTCGACCTGGTGTTGGGATGAGCCGAAGGCTTCTAAAGACGTGGGTAGTATTATGGATAAAGGAATGGGAAAGACGGGTCGTACCCAAATGGGGTCGGCCCTACATTTTTCCTCGTAAACTTGTTCTATACTACGATTCTCTTGGAAATACCTCTCCCTCCGTGTGGGAAACTCCTCGGACAACTTATAAAGACTTTGTAGAATCAAAAGGATGAGATTAGACTTAGAGAATTATTGAGAGTAAAGCCTTGTAACACACAAACAATTTGGGGGTTTGACCAGTTTGACCACAAGATCAAACTGGAGGAAATGGACCCTTTTTATTAAACACAAATAAGAACACTGGTTAAAGCCACCAAAAACTCGTTGGAGTTCACAAATATGGGATTATTAGTTTATGTGTAAGCCTAGGCAAGTCACTAAATCTTCTTACAACTAGACAGCAATCAATAAACACCCTAAAGCAACCCTTAAGGCCACCACAGGTGGCTGTTAAATGAATGAAGTCACCGAAAATTTCAAACTTGCCAATAATGGAGAAATATCAAATACTATGTAAAAATAGTGGAAAATGATAGAGTATGTTAAGGAAAAGTTATCTAGAAAGTGTAAAAGAAAATAAGACCTCGGAATAAGCACAATATCTCGCATGAAAATAGAAATGGAGGAAAAAAAATGGCAGAAGTTAGAGAGAGGAAAGCGAGTGAAGTGTTCGGAGAAGAAAGAGAAAATGAAAATTTTCTCAAAATTTAAATGTTACATAATGATTTGACAAAATGACCCAATCGGCGGACAGTTCCCTATGCATATCATCATTAAGGAACTATGCCCAAAGTATACTTGACAACCATCATTCTTAGAAGGTGCAAAATGATGATTGACAAGTGTCAATTTGGAACCTCATCAACTTGTCTCCCAAGGAAGCAATAATACCCCTCAATGGTGAAGGGCTGGGGGTGATCTATAGGACAAAATATACCCTCGTCCTAGCCTACAGTATTCGACCTACGATGACAAGATAATTAAGCTAGGACATACCTCATTCATGGAGCGTACCTCATATCACCCTTGGCCTCGACCTCAATTATAAGACAAGCTCCAACTACCCAATAATTTGTGAGTGTGCCCTCGTCCTCATCCTCATGTTAATGTAAGACTACAACCGTTGCTACTAGATCATTCCCTCACGTGAAGAAATATTTGATCCTCATGATCTACACGTGGCACAACCAGATGTCCACACTGGATTGGCTAAAGCAAGACATTCATGCATACAACATGCTTGGGGGGGTAAAATATACCCCCTAAGCACTATATGAACCTTTCACCTTCTTCATTGTAAAGGATCAAATTACTAAAACCGTAGCTGAAATTCTACTTAATTGTATATAGGAGAGAGAGAGAGAGAGAGAGAGAGAGAGAGAGAGAGAGAGAGAGAGAGAGAAAGAGAGAGAGAGAGAAATCTTATATTGTAACCAGGGCATTGGTGCCTTATTTACTAGTGGAATTCACTCACATGCACACACATTCGATGTAGGCTCAGGCCGAACCACTTATATTCAGGTGTTCATCCTCTTTACCTCATCTCCTACCTTATTGATTTATTGTGTGATTATTGACACTTGTGAGCCGGTGATACCATTTCTGGTATCATCACTCTGGCAACGTCTGTGGGAACGAGTAGCATCATCTCTGACCTTTTCTAGTCTATCCTCGCCGAAATCTCTAGTGGTGAACCGGTCCTCCCCCTCTGTGGAGTTGTTTCACCATTGAAAGAGTTCCTGTTGAGATACAAAGTTGATTTGCTGTGTGATTATTGCCATTGTTATATTCCTATTTGAGCTTCATACACCTATGACCCGGTGATACCATTTCTGGTATCATCAAACCTGAACAAACTATTGCAACCCATTTATAAACTATTATAACCCACCTTCACATAAAAAGATCTAATTCACCTATACCCATTTACAAACTATTACAACCCGCAACACCTATACCCATTTACATCCCATGGCCAGTCCAGAGTGACAAACCCAAAATGATAACTGCCCAAAGTGATCAACCAAAAATATTTGAACAAGAGCTCTCCTGAAACATAAAAATGCCAAATATTTACTATTTGTGTCGAAGAGAACAAAACGCTTGATATGTTTGTGCCAAAGTGAACAAACTGAGGACGAAGTTCATTTTCACGGGGGCTAGAAATACACAAACTGAAGCTCGTTATCATAGGGGGAGAAAACAGACATGTCGGGGTTCATTAACCCTAAGAGTATTATGTTTAACACAACAGAGTATGTATAACACAGTATGAGAAACAAACAAACAAGTATGAAAATGAACCATGAATGAAAAGTAGAATAAATATCACCTCAACATTGGAGAAAACCCATCCATGGGATTCTCTGTTCCAATATGTAAAAACCTGAAAAAGAAAAATATAAATACAAAAAGATAGAGAACCCAAAGGAAGTGAATCCTTGGCTGATAGGGAAAAGAAATAAAGTCAAGTATCATAGATCAGTTGGTCGTGGAAGATCAAGATAAAGAGATAGGGGGTACCTAATGGTGGTAGTGCGATAGAATGTGGATAGATTTTGGAGATCATTGGGGATTCATATTACTATGTTTAAAATTTAATATTGGGAGAGAGAAGTGGAAGTGTGAGGAGATAAAAGCAGACAACATTAGAGTAGGTGGGAGGGGTTGAGTGCTAGAGAGTTCTGACATAAGTTATGTATTGGGAGATGGAAGGGTAGAGTAGGGTGTAATAAGGTGTAAAGTATTTTCATTTGAACTTTTATCCAACCCTTGATTTCTTGTAGTGCTTTGATCCAACCCTTACCATATAAATTATAAAATCAAGTGTGCTAAGTTGTAATGTTTATAGTGTGAATTGTGATCTCACCCTCCATTTCTTGCCTTGGTAGTCAAATCCTAGCCCCTAATTAACTTATCATCCTACGGAATAGTGTCAATGCCATTACTCCTTATACACACACACACACACACACACACACACACACACACACACACACACACATATATATATATATATATATATATATATATATATATATATATATATATATATATATATATATATATATATATATATATATTTGATAACCTTACCCAAGTACAAAATTCTTGAAATTAACAACTTTGAGTAGTAACTACATGAATCTTAGAAAATCATAAATTAAGGAATTATCCTAAAGTTTTAAATATTACAAAATAGCCCTAAAATTCCTATTTGTCTTTTAAACGTTCTAAATAAGCTATAAACCCCAATTTTTTTATACTTGACTTTGAAACTATTTTAATTTATAAACATGCCCTTCAGAATACATTACTTAGTTTTGAAAATTAGACAAAAGGCGCTAAAGTTTTTTGAAAAGTATAGAAAAAGAACTAAAAACTAAACCAAAACTTTCTAACGACCAAAAATTAACATCCTAACTTAATCCTCATCAGCTAAGCTGATGAGAATGCCATATAAGCATCCATTAGAGTTGATAGGAGCTAGGTAGCACATGTTTTCAACCATAACTTCAAATTCCTTCACAAATATCCTCTATTATACTAGCTAAAACCCACCTCTTTTTTTACTAATCAACTCTCCTCAACATACTCAGTAAAAGGCACACCAACATACAAAGGAAGCCATTGAATCATTAGAGAAAAAACTAACTCTAAAATTAGGCATTTTTGGGTATTCCCATATTTTGCGCATAGAGCTTAGTTTTATCAATTCAACTCTGTTTCTACAGTAATTTATAATCCATTTATTATTTTAAATGCAATAGTTAATGTAGAAATACATAACTAAGGGTCAACTTTCAGAAAACACCATGAAAGCTTGAGCTTCAATGGGGAATTCTATTTTCCTAACCTTAAACCAATTTCAAGGTGGTAATAATTATTTTTAGACCTTCAGGAACTTAACCATAATGTTTAATTTGATTATAGTGTACCTACATATCTCAAAATCAAGTTTTCTTATTTTGACATTTAAATTTTCAAAGTTAAAAAAATTCTCCTTGCATATTATGAGTTAGAACCTCAAAGTAAAACCATTTTATTCTAAATTCACACAGAAACACAACCACATAACTGCCATAGGTCAAATTTCACAATAATTGTATGAATATGGAACTAATTTTTTTTAAATTTGACAATGCATGGAGAGGAGGCTATAGTTCATCTCAATCCACAAAAGTTGTATTTTTGGATTCCTTGTGAAAAATTAGAAATATTGGCTTTTGAATCATATCAAATGGTATTCAGTACTAGATTTAAATTAAGGTCAAAGTTCGTAACTCTAAATTCAAATTTACAATGTTTGAAGATAAAATGATCAACACGAGCGCGAGTAGCGCGCCATAGCCCTGTCCAATAAGAATTTTTTGAAATGTTTTCCAAAATTTTAATTTTATTTTTCTATTCAAAATGGTATGCTACAACACCTTGTTTGGTCAACCAGAAAGAAAACTTGAAGTATCACCCGGACTTTGAATATAAAACTTAAAACTATTTTCACACAAAAGCCCCTGAAGATTTTCAAATATTGATTTTTTATCACAAGATTTACCCACTGATTTTTGACACCATTATGAACAAAAAAGTCGATAACCACTAAACTTGAAAGACGGAGGATCTATAAGAAATAAATCCAAACTTTTATTTCCATATTAAACCCTTAAAGGTTATATTATATGCAATTTCAATTATACTTACCTAAACGTTTTAAAACACGACCTTACATAGAAATTTCATACTTCCAACTTTCTCGGACCCCCGCCTTAAATCGAATCAAACGAACTTATTTTAATGACCTAAACAAAAGTAGGTAATTTCTTATTCAGTATTATTTTCTCACAATGCTTTTGATTGCGCTTATTGTTGATATCACTTTATGACAGTACTAGTTTATCTGATTCTCATTGACGAACTCATTTGAGTAGCTCAAACATTTACGTACAATTGATTCTTATTTTAAAAACCTATGTTGATACTTATGTAATGATATCATTTAATATGATTCATTTTGAACATGTTATATTATATCATACATTATGACCATAGAATAAGCTATCGTTATAGCCATGATTGTATTATTTGGCCTATAGAACTCAGATGATTGAGGGCGTGGTATTTGGTACCATTTGGAATGTATGTCATTGACTTATCACAGTTACTTTATCTCCATCAATCTGGATTGATTATCTCCAATTTATTAGGATTTATTGTTGTATGTTTGACTATTTTTCTAAAGCCTCTAAATGGACAATTATAGGTTATTTGTTTATAAACCATCCATAACCATTAACCTGTTCTAGTCGTGATATTTCTTTTTATAGAAATATCATTATATGTTATTATGATTATCTCACTCTGACTATTAAATCTCCTTTCTTATGATGCTTTTGATATTACTAAACTCTAATTTTATTTTAGGAAATGTATAGAATGAGAATTATCTGTGGGAAATTTTCCTTCTTCTTTAACAATTTCAGATGAGCTCCGAGCATAAGGAAGGAAATATCCCCCTGACCCCACATGATTTAATGCATGATCTCGTGTATCTCTAGCCATATACTCATGGAAAATTGGTAGCAAATCCGGCAAACCCATCATAATTTCATATGTTACCACTTATAAGCTGATGTAGCCTGATGTTGTACGTCTCTTATATTTTCCGTTTTCTTTTTATTTATTTTATTTTTATGTAAAATGGGAGAAATATTATTACCCAATATACGTTTAATGAATAAAGTGCCTCATCATTATACTTAGCCAATGTAATTTAATACAGCCTTTATTATCTATTTAAGCGTAGATTTCAATATTTTTCTTATCTATCAAATTCTTATCACCCTAAAAAACTCGGGATGTGACAACATGGTATCAGATCTAGCACTATGTTTATTACTCCTATGCGAGACTTATTTAGGAAATATGGTTATTTTAATTTAGTAATTTCTTTATATTATTTTGATACTAAACACTTGTCTTGCTACTATGAACACCTTGGATCATATTTATCTGAACACTGAAAGGATAGATCAATCTCAATTTAGTCATACCATTTAGGGTGAAGGATACGACAAGTTATGTAAAACATTATGAGACATTGATAGAGAATAGTCAATCGTCAATTTATGGAAGACGAAGAATTCCTACAACAAGCAATTTACTTGGCCTGGAATTCATCATTAGGAACATAACTACATGAAACGCCATTTGTTTCTCCCGATGACTATAGACCATATTTACCATATCTCGATGCCACGATGTCTTCATCAATATCAAGTACTAGAGGCTCGAAAGAGGAGGAGGAAGAAAAAGGCTCGCTAGTATCGTAAGTGGGATGATACCCTTGAGAATCTGATAAAATAATGTATAAATAAAATCTTAGGGGGCACGTGTGGTTTACATGATAAAGAAAGGTGGTGAAAGGAAAGTAGCGTGTTACGTTAACATATTAAAATAGTGTGACAACCATCAGAATCTAGGAACGATAACCTTAATACTTGCGGGTTTGAACTAAAGCCACTATACTTTTTACGCTTACGAACTGATTGTACTTGTTAAAAAGTCTATAAATGTGACTAATCTTATTATACCAAAATATTGTTACATAGTTTTCCTTGATTTTTTATTTAAACCTATAAGATGGTAAGAACATGCAATGCCAATATGTCAGCACAAATAGCACTACGGTCAGAATCAACTAGAACGAATCCACCCACAGCTAAGGACACTATAGCTTAGTGTCTTCAAGAACTCATGATGTTAAATCAAGCACGTCAAAATCCATTACATATTCTAGGGATCAAAGTGACATCCAAAACTCGCATAATGAATGCCTTAAAAGAATTTCATCGCCAACAACTACCATAATTTAATGGAAAACTCGGAGCTTCATAAGAATAACAATGGTTTAGGAAGATACTAAAATTATTAAATGGAGTAGGAATATTATTCAAACTGAGATTAGACTTAGCAATATATCTATTCGAAAATGAGGTAGACCATTAGTGCTAGTCAATAAAATGTACCTAAAAATGTAGAGAATTTGACACGGGAACAGTTCATGGACATGCATTTTAAGAAATATTTTTCTAAAACGTTACGTGACAACTTAATTGTAAAATTATTTGGATTAAAACAACAAAATATGAAAGTATCACAATACGAGGCTTGATTTATCAAATTTTCTCGTTATGCTCAGGAGTATGTATTCACGGACATTAAAAAGTCCAAACACTTTGAGCGCGGACTAAGAGACAATATTAATGCCTCACGTATTCCCGTACAAATTTGGGAATTTGAAAAAATGATTGACGTATCTAATCTCATTTAAAGAAACCCGACCTCAAGTGAAAGTTCTCAAAGCATCACCCCAATTTCTCGGAATAATTTCAACAATCGCCCCACAAATGTTCCAATCAGAAATCGCACCATTTTTAAACCTAATAAAAGGGATCATATAGTCAAATTCATCATCAAAACAATGTCACTATAATTCTTTTTCATGAATGCAATGCTCCTATAAACATTAATCCCTAATGCCTCAAGCTTCGCAAATCCAACTTTAATACAAGACAAGTGACGAATGTAGGAAGTACCACTGAACCTGAGTGACATCTAGGAAAGACCCCAGTTTCATGAGGAAAAATAATATATAACTAAACTCTAGGAAGTTATAAAGGACCGATAGCAGGTTACCAAACACAAGGTCGAAATTTTGCTCTCCAAACACAATCTGATAGTCACAATATGATCGAAGTTAATATTTCTTGTAATAATATTACGACTAATATGTTAGCTGATTCGAGATATTTGCATTCATTTATTAGTTCCAAATTTATGATCTTAAAAAATCTTACTTCTTCTGCCGTATCATATCCTTTATCAGTAAGTATGTCTACTGGTATAATAGTAAAAACACCCCTTCTGTAACAATTATGAAATAAAACATGATGTGCGAACAATTATCATTAATTTAGTAGTATTGGATATAATAGGATTTGATACCATCATTGGGATCGATGAATTTTCATAAAATGATGCATATATCCATTGCTACTCAAGGAAGGTTACCTTTAGATAAGAAATGTAAATTCCAAGGAAAACGTTCTGGAAATACTTAACACATATCTCCTAACTCTCTTTCAATTCTTGATGACTATGAAGATGTATTTCCCGAATACTTACTCGGCATTCCTTTGCCAAAGGAAGTAAAGTTTGTAATTAACCTATTTCCCAATACTTTTCCTATTTCCATACCACTTTGTCAAATGGACCCCTTAGAATTAAAAGAACTAAGAACTCAATTAGATAAATTGTTATCCAAAGGATTCATTCGACTAACTACATCCCCGTGGGGAGACCCAATCTATTAGTAAAAAGGAAAGACATATCCTTTCGAATGTATATCAATTACTGTAGACTGAACCAAGTTAGCATAAAAAACAAATATTCGTTACCCATAATAGGAGTGAAAGTATTTTCAAAGATTGATTTAAGATCGGGTAATCACAAATTATGGGCAAGGGAAAAAAGACATACCAATAATGACATTTAAGACTCGTTAGGGACATTTTGAATTCCTAGTAATGTCTTTTGGATTTACTAATGCACCAACATATTTTATGGATTTAATTCACCGAGTATTTCAACCATTTCTAAATCAGTTCATAATTGTATTCATATTCAATATCTTAGTAGATTCAAAAAATGAGCAAGCTCATGAAACTCATTTACAAGTAGTACTAGAAACACTTTGATGTCATCAATTATATGCTAACACAATGCGAATTTCTTGTGAAAAAATCATGTTTCCAGGACATGTCATCACTAAACTTCGAATCTAGGTAAATCCAACAAAAATTGCAGATGTTATTAAATGGCCATTGCCCACTACAGTAACAGAAGTTCGTAGTTTCCTCATATTATTCGGATATTAATGAAGATTTCTGGAATGATTCTCTTCCATTGTATTACCTTTAATGAAGCTAACTCGAAAAGATATACACTTCGAATGGAATAAGGAGTGTACCCGAGCATTTCATACTTTGAAATAACACTTAAGTACTACCACTGTATGCATTATACCATCTAGCAATGTTAGTTATGATGTATACACTGATGCTTCTTATAAGGACTAGGTTGTGTAGTCAAGAAAATAGGGAAAGTAATAGAACTTGGTTCTCAAGAATTAAAATTTAATAATTAAAATTTCACAAACAAAATTACCCATTCCATGACCTGGAATCAGGCATAATAGTCGTTGCCTTAAAGATTTGGCGATGTTATTTATATGGTGCAGAATTTTAAATATATTTATATCACAAGAGTCTTAAATAGATATTTGCATAGAAAGATCTATATTTACACTAACAACGATGGATTGAATTATTAGAAGATTATAAATTTCGAATGCAATATATTCCAGGCAAAGGGAATGATCTAGCAAATGGTTAAGTCGTAAAAATAGCCGAAGATTAGTTGGAATTATTGCTTATCAGATCATAGCTACTTGTAACAACCCGCCTAATGGGATACCGGGCGATCACTCCTATATCAAATTATAATTGGAGTTACTTATGGATCATTCTCAGCATCACTGTCGAAAATCCATTTAATTTCTAATATCCTATTAGGCGAGCGTTAAAAACTTTTAACTTAACTACTCTTTTTAACGATTAAAATAAAACATCCACAATTAAATGCGTAATTGAACTGAAATGAAAATGAAATAAATTAAAATAACCGAACACTCGGTTCAAATTATACAACCATATCGAATATCGTGCAAAGAATAAATAAAATCAGTTGGACCATTGGCCCGAATGTTTATACAATACGTCCTATCTAGAGTACAAGCAAAGAAGCGTCTACTGAGAACCCGCAAGCATCCACAGCTGCTACAGCAGACGTCTGACTCGAAAGAATTTCCATCCAGGCGTCCCTGTGTCTGGACACCTATATATATATAATATATAGAAAGAAAGGAGAGTAGATAAACGGGTCAGAGCACGAATTTTGAAAATATTTTGCAAGTGCATAAATGCTTTATTTTTAGAAAAATAGTTTTATCTCATATTTAAATTGGTATCGCACTCCCATGAGATACCCCTCACCACTCCTCTAGTAGTGCACACCTAACGCACCCTAACACGTACCCTAGTCAAGCTATCCATTCCTAACTAGTCTATTACCCAACTACTATCTACCCCAAATAGTCCCAATGCTAAGGGTTAAACTTCCCTCCATTCTCAACACTGCACTAAGTTCGTGCGTGGGGTGTCTCACAAAGCAAAATCCAAACATGGAACCCTCCCAATACACTACTACTTGGAAGGGTTAATGGTAGAGATCCATTAGGCCCGTTGCACACACAATGTATAAATATATATATATACACATACATCTACAATATACGTCCGGATAATATCTCCCGGACTGAGGGTTACCAATTGAATTATATCTATATAATACACATCCGGATCTACCTCCCGGACTGAGGTGTATTCGATACACAAAGTATTTATCAATACTTATCCTTTTCATTTCAAAAACTTCCATTTCCCTTCTCATATCCAGGAAATGTATTTAAAGCCAATTCATTAGCATGAATTGCTTTACCAAAACATATATCTTTTTAAAAGCCAATTTTATTAACAAAAAAATGCTTTTCCTTTTTCAATTATCCCATTTCCCTTTTTATACTCAGGAAATGTAATTAAAAGCCATTTTTATTATCATAAAAATTCTTTTACCATATCATATGCTTCCACATCCCTTATTCCATCCGAGAGTGTTACCGAAGCTAAACATATAACCCATTTCCCTTCCTATATCCAGGAAATGTAATTAAAGCCAATCCATTATCATGAATTGCTTTAATATAAACGCGTTCTAAGATCGCCCGTCCGGATTTCTCCACTGTGCGCGCCCCTAAATGGCTATCATCTTCCAGGGCCTATCATCAAGACAACCTGGGATCCTACATCACAAGACGTCGGGACGCGGCCATGTGCCTGCGGGATAGTCAAGACCACACCCGGAATCTCCTAACCAGCGCAACAAAATATATCAACAAACGCTCACATGGCCTATAGGACTATATCCACCCTGCATTCATTAGCCAGGGGGCTTCACCATACGTACGCAACTTCCCTTATGATAGCGATTTAGAGAGGTGTGTAATCCATATTTTATTAATTATGAAAAACATTTCTCTTTCCATTTTGAAAATATTCATTTTTATATTTTCAAAATCATTTCCATCATAACATATATATATATACCTAAATCACATAGTATATACATATCCTATATATTCCTCCTAGAATATATAACCGGCCATAATGGCCTATATCATCTAACGATGACCATAATCCCAAAGATTCCCTCCAGGAATCATAATCATGCATTCACATTAGCATGATTCTAAATCCAAAGTATTTCTTACTTTAATAATCACTACGTATCTCAATCCTATCTAAGGATTTATTGGATATCTCTAATGATACCCTTCACTCTAAGTGAAATCAACAAATATCTATATTCCCAAATTATCCTAATTACCTCCTAGGATATACTTAACGATAATCGATATAATTATGCTTTCTATAAGCATAATTATATAGGCCTGTATGCCTACGAGAATTATCCTCGGGATTTATCTCACCCGAACAACCTTAAATTCAACGAGTTAAGGATTTCATTTCCTTGAACCCCAAGACTACACCTAGTCCAATTAATCATTTAGAAGTCCCCAATTTAATTTAGGAACCCTAATCCATCAATTTCAACAAATATTCTATTTTCCTCGAAAATATAGATAAGGGTTATATGCTTAAAACCCTTACTTTACCCTCCTAAATTGCCTTAATTTATGGACCATAAAGTCCTAAAAGGTCTTTTAGGTTATCACCTAATTAACCTCAAAGCAAGATGAAATGGAATCTATCCCATCCAAATCACCCTAAGAAAAATTTCCACTTTCAGCACGGGTTGATCGATCGACCCATGGCCATCGATCAATCGATGGCTCGATCGATCGAGCCCCCATGATCGATCGATCGATCAAGTCGGGCAGCTTCTTCTCCGAGAAGCTGTTTCAGCCATGGAAGCCTCCTCCAAGCTTCCATCTCTTCACCCAACGGCCTAAAACTTCTACCAACAACAAATACACCTATAATACGGGTCCTAAACATCCTAGAACCCGAAATCACCCAATATTTTTGGTTAATTTTTAAATTTCTCCAATTTACCAATTTTAGGGGTTTATTTGTTTTATATCTCGAAAACCCGTTTTATCCCCGAATACCCAACCCAAAATCATTAGGGTTTGTTATACCAACAATGATATGAGATATTTATGCTCAAAAATAAATAAAGCAAGTAAACACTTGCCTCATGGATAAAATTCGACGTCCTCGAGCCGAATCCCGCAGAGGCTGGCCGAAATCTCCCCTTTTTTCCTCTTTTCTTCCCTCTCTCTCTCTCCTCCCTCTCTTCTTTCTCTTTTCTCTTCTCTTTTCTCCCTCCCTTCCTCCTTTTATAAGGAGAAAGGGTTTAACCCCTTTAAAACCCAAAAACGACTCATTTACCCAATTACGAGCCTATTTAACTCCAAAATTACCCGGAACTCAATTTCGAGAATCGGACACTCTTTTCCGACTATCTCGGACATTCCGAGACTCATGGCGCAGTCGAAATTTCCATCCGAGGTACTTGACCGCAAATCACTATTCTAACCCAAAATTATTAAATGCGGGTTTTCAACACCAAATCTTACATCTTTTGTCTCTATACTCCACGGCGACGTATAAATAAAATATTTCGACCTATATGGTCCCAAAATAATTTATAACACCCCTCAAAAATCATTAAATCCTCGAAAATCCCAAAAATCACTATTTCGAGAAATTCTCCAAATTCCAAATTATACTTCATCATGGAATTTAATTGTCTCCAAAAGGGCGGGTTATTACACTACTTTGGATGAGTAGAACATGCAAAGTGAAACCCATCGTATTCTTCACAATATTATTGCTTATCCCACGCTTCAAATGCAAGTAGCGGAACATCAATCCACATACGATTTTCTTAACAAACAATGTTAAAAAATCGAAAAAAGGAAAATAAGTAAAGATTGGACATATCATCCTGAAACTGGAATACGATTTAGGAATAAAATATGTGTACCCTCTAACGCTGCGTTAAAAGAACTTTTACAAGTAGGCCATCACTCCAACTTCATTATACATCCCGAAAATACCAAAATCTATCATAATCTCAAAAGACGTTAATAGTGGATAGAAATGAAGCAAGACATTAAAACTTTTATTTCCAAATGTCTCACCGGCTAACAAGTTAAAATTGAGCATCAACACCCAGGTGGATTATTACAACCTCTTTCAATTCCTGCTTGGAAATGAGATCATGTTACGATGGATTTTGTTAATAGACTACCCCTACTGTCGAAGGTTATAATTCAATTTGGTTAATCATATAGTGGTTAACTGAATTGGAAAACTTTCTTAAAGTACGCACTACCAATTCATTCCAAAAACTTAGTACCTTTGATATTTAGGAAATCGACAGATTACATAGAGCACCTTTATCCTTCATATTAAATCGTCACCCTCGATTTATATGACGTTTTTGCCAAGCATTAGAAATAACCATGGGTACCAAGTTACACCTTAGCACTAAATTTCATCCCCAAACAGATGGACAATCTAAACGGTTAATTCAAACACTCGAGGATGTGTTACGTTCATGCAGGCTGGATTTGACGAGAAGCTGGAGCGACCATTTAGCCTTGGTAGAATTTTCTATTTTAATAGTTATAAAAATAGTATCTAGGCCGCCCAATATGAATCACTTTATGGATGATCGTGTCTTTCTCCACTTTGTTGGAACGAATCAGGGGAAAAGTATATTTTAGGCCCCGAGAAAATAGAAGAGACTATAGAAAATATTCATGGAGAAGCTATAAGGATCTCAGAGTCAACAAAAAAATTATGTGGATCATCGTAGGAAACCCTTAGAATTATAAAAACTTTCAAAGGACCAAAAATTTAATTCCTAACTTAATCTTCATTAGCTAAGATGATGAGAAGGCCACACAAGCCACCATTAGAGCCAATAGGATCTAGGTAGTACATGTCTTCACGTGTAACTTTAAATTTTTTGACAAATACCCTCTATGAAACTAGTTGAAAACCAACTCTTCTTTGACCTATCAACTCTTCTCAACATACCCTATAAAAGGCACACTAAGGTACATAAAATGTCATTGAATCTGTAGAGTAAAAACCAACTCAAAAAATTGGCATTTCCAGGTATTCCCGTATGTTATTCATAAAGATTAATTTTTCCAATTCAACGTATGCTTATACATGAATAGTTAACGTAGAAATACATAACTATGGGTCAATTTTCACAAAACACCATAAAAGATTGAGCTTTGATGGTGAATTATGTATTCCTGACCTTGAACCAATTTCAAGGTGGGAATAATTGTCCTTACACCTTCAGGAACGCAACCATAATGTTTAATTTGATTATAGTATACCTGAAAATCTCAAAATTCAGTTTTCTAATTTCGACAGTTTAATTTCTAAAGTTAAAAGTCTCCATGTATAAAATGAATTAAAACCTCAAACCAAAACCATTTTGTTCGAAATTCATAAAGAAACAAAACCGTATTACTGTCAAAACTCGAATTTCACAATAATTTTACGAATATGGAATTGGGATTTTTGAATTTTTATAGGGAGGCTATAGTTCACCTCAATCCATAAAAGTTATATTTTCGATTCCTTGTGAAAAATTAGAAAGATTGGCTTTTGAATCATTTCAAATGGCATTACTTACTGGATTTAATTGAAGGTCAAAGTTTGTAAGCCTAAGTCAAAATTGGGAAGGTTGAAGATGAAGTGGTCAACATGCGCGCGAGTAGGGTCAAAATGAATGTGTGGTAGATTTGACTGAGTACGTGAGAGTGCGTGTCCAATCTGAAATTTCTATAAAAAAATCAAAATTTTTATTTTATTTTTCTTGTCAAAATGGTATATTTTAACACCCTGTTTGGTCAACTAGAAAGTAAATTTGAAGTATCACCCAAACTATGATTTCAGTACTTTAAACCAGTTTTGCACATAAACCCCTAAAGTTGTTAAAATACTGAATTTTCACCTTAAACTTTACCCTCTGATTTTTTGACACCATTATGAATAAAAAATTCTATTACCGCTAAACTTGAAAACCTAAGGAGTTATAAGAAATAAATCCAAACATTGATTTAAATATTAAACCCGTAAATTTTTTTATTATACACAATTTCAAGTATATGAAACTTAAACCTTTTTAAACCCAATCTTACTTAGATATTTGTCATATTTCAGACTTTCTGGGACCCCCACCTTAATCAAACGAACATATTTTTTTAACGCCCTAAACACAAGTAGGTGATTTCTGGTTCAGTATTATTTTCTCATAATACTTTTTCAGGCAGGTGTTGCTCCTAACTTGCCTTCCCATCATCCCGCCTTGTAATCCCTTGTGTTCTTGTGAATGAAGAATGTGGCAATACACTCTGTGATATTCCTAATTTACCTGATTCTCATTGATGAAGTCATTTGAGTAGTTCAACCATTTATGTACAATTGATTCTTATTTTCAAAATCTATGTTGATACATATTCAATGGCATCATTTCATATAATTTATTTTTTACCCGTTTTATTATAGAATACATTATGACCAGGGAATAATCTATGTTTATACCTATGATTGTATTATTTGGCCTATAGGACTCAGATGATTGAGGTCCTTGTTATTGCTACCATATTGAATCTATGTGATTGACTTAGAATGATTACTTCATCTCCAATTGTCGAATGATTATTGTATGTATGATTATTGGCCTTGTATGTATGATTATTGGCCTAAAGCCTCTAAATGGATAATTATGGGTTATTTAATTAGAAAACATCCATAACCATTATCATGTTCTAGCCCTGATATATCTAGTTATAGCAACTTCATCATATATTATTTTTCTTATCTCACTCTGGCTATTGAATCTCCTTTCTTATGATGCTTTTGTTATTATTAAACTTTGATTTTGTTTTACAAACTGTATAGAATGGGAATTATCTACTGAGAAATTTCTCAAATTCTTTAAAAATTCCAGATGGACCCCGTGCATAAGGAAGGAGGCACTCCACCATCCTTGTCTAGTTTAATGCATCATTTCGTGTATCTCTAGCCATCATATACTCAAGGAAATTTAGTAGCAGTACTAGAAAACCTGTCATAATTTCTAAAGTTACCAGGTATAAGCTTATGTACCCTTATATTCTACTTTTCTTTTCTTTTCCATTTTCTTTATATTTCTTTTCTTTTTATTTAACGTGGGAATAGTATTATTACCCAGTATCCGTGTAATGAATAAAGTGCCTCATCCTTATACTTACCAAACGTAATGTAATACAACATTTATTATCTTATTTATGCATATATTTCAATCTTTTTCTCATTTGTCAAATTCTTAGTCAACCATAAAACCCCGTGATGTGACACGTACCTTATAATTTCGCACTAAAAGAAGAAGTGTTATAGGAAGCACATCAATCCATGTTTATTATACATACAGTAAATTCAAAAATGTACTATGATACTAAAAGATAGTATTGGTGGGCATGATTGAAATATAATATTAAGGAATTTATTGAAAAATGTCTAACATGTTAACAAGTCAAGATTGAATATCAACAAGATGGAGAATTACTATAACCCATCCCCATCCTATGATGGAAATGGGATCATATCACCATGGACTTAATAGAGGATAACCCCGACATCACAAGGTTACACCTCAATTTGGGTAATTATAGACCATTCAACCAAATCAGTGCATTTTCTCTGAGTTCGAGCCACAGATTATTTTCAAAAACTTAGTGAATTGTACATTCGAGAAAACATCAGGCTTCATAAAGCACCATTATGCATAATATCTGACTGTGACCTTAGATTTAGAGTACATTTTTGGTAAGAATTACAACATGCCATGGGTACCAAGCCAGCATCAAGACCTCTCTGTATGAAGAACTTTATGGGAGACCATGTCTCTCTCCAATATGTTGGAATGAATTTGGAGAAAATAGTATATTTAATATAAGAAAGTACTAAAGATAGACGCCTAATTAAGGAAAGATTGCAAGAAGCCCAAAATAGACAAAAAAGCTACACAGATAATAGAAGGAAACCTCTAGAGTTTTAGTTAAAGGATTAGCTATTTTCAAAACTATCTTCCTAAATGGATCATACGATTCAGAGGAAAGGGGAAACTCGTACCACATTATGTGGGACCTTTTGAAATTACTCAATGAATTGGGACAATATCTTGTCGTTTAAACTTACATACTGAATTTTCCTAAATACGTGATGTATTTCATGTATCCCAATTACAAGAGTACATACCCGATCTAAACCATATCATTACCTGGGAAGAAATATCTGTACAACCCAATAACGACTTTGAAGAAAAAAACATCAGGATATTCGACTCTCAGGACAGGATCCTTTCTAATAAAACCATCCTGGTAGTCAAGGTACTTTCATAACATTGCGAAGCCAAAGAAGCCACCTAATAAACTAGGGACGCAATGAAACAACGATACCTTAAACTCTTTCTAGGTAATTTTGGGATTTTTTTTGTGCGGGTAGATTGTTCTAGTCCAAAAGTATTGGTTGACTAGAATCAAATCAACCTACCAATATATATATATATGAATTCTGGCAAGGTATCCTATACAAGTACACAAATGACGTAGGGATTGAAAGTATAATTACTACTTAAACAAATACCAAAGAAACCACAATTTATAGGGAAGACGCCTAGGTTATAATAATTACAAAATCAACACTTAAAGTTTCCAAAGATTTTTTAGACCCTATAAATTAATCCTAAACCCCACGATTATTTATACACCTAACCTTATATACATTCGAAAGCATTACCTATAATTTAAGGTACCTTGAAGCATTAGCCCCTTAAACATTCAACATATATAAAATGGACCTTATTCATAAACTAAAGCTAAAAAAGACCTACAACTAAAATCGAAGAACCATACATATAGGCCATGCTGACTTGATTGACGCCTAGGTAGCCACCTAGGACCTAACCCATGGGTTTCCATGTGGAAACACATGTCCACTTTTTTATACCTAAACCCAAAACCATCTAAAACTCTCCTAAAATCCACCTACAATCGACTGACCTTCATATCCCCTATAAAATCCCAAAAGCCCTCTGTAAAAACTTACCAGTTAGTATTATAAAAACCATGTCCAAAATTGGAGAATTTTTGGTACTCTTATATTTTATGCATTACACTTACTTTTATCAATCCTACGTTGTTTCTTCACTTCTTTCGGATTCATGTAAGCATTTATATGCAAGAATTTATGTATAAATATAACTGAAATGAATCAAAAACTAGAAAACACCATTAAAGCTTGAGTTTCAAGTATGGTTTCTGCATTCCAGACCTTGAACCAGTTTCAAGATGGGAATATTTTATTGTTATTCTAATGGAACCTTAGTGCAATGTCTAATTTGAATGCAATATAGTTTAGAACCTTGAAATTGCAAATTTTCATTTACGGTGTCAGAAGTTTCTAAAAATAGAATTCTCCTTCAATGCTATAAATTAATATCCCAAACCAACATCATTTTGTTCTAAAATATCCCCAAAATAAAACCATATCCATTCCCTAGTTCAAGTTTTCCTTAGAAAATTCGAATATTAAACTAAATTTTTTAGAATTTTACAGAATTTGGATAGGAGGTTATAGTCAACCTCAATCCATAAAAGTTCTATTTTGGATTCCTCGTGAAAAATTAAAAAGATGATAATTGAATCGACTAAAAAGGTAATTTATGTAGGATTTAATTAGAGGTCAAAGTTTTGAAACCCTGTGTTAAAATTGTGAAAGGTTGAAGATGAAGAGGTCAACACCAGTGCATTAAATGTTTGACTTTGCGCGTGAGAGTGTGTGCCAAACAAAAAAATTCTAAAACAAATCAAAAAATTATTTTATTTTTTTGGTCCAAATGGAATTTTACATCACCCTACTCAGTCAATCACAAACCAAATTCGAAGAAACCTTGTAAAAATAATTTAAACTCAATACATTTTTTTGCACATAAACCCCTAATTTTTTTCAACTTATGAACTTTAACCCCAAACTTTAACATTTGATTTCTGGTAACACTGGGAACTAAAAAGTCTAGGATACCCAAATTCAAAAATGCATGGAAACATGTTTAATAAAACAAAAAATGAATTTATAAATAAACCCCCCAAAAGTTATTTTGAATACGCAAAATATTTTGTACACTGTAGTATCTTCAAAATAAGAGTCTTACTTAGTTCTTTTTTAAATTTCAGACATCCCTGGACCCCAACTCTAACACCACAACTTGAATTAAAACCCAAAAAGCCTATAACTAAGTAGGTGATTCTAATTTAGTATTATTTCACACAATGCTTTTGATTATGTCAATTTTTCATATCACTATGTGATAGCCACAGATAATTCATTCTCATTTACGAACTTGTTTTTGTAGTTCATAATATGTTAAACTTGATTCAATTTTTAGAATTCATATGTTGATTTTGCACTAATGATTTCAATTTAATATCATTTAGTTGAACATGTTCTGTTATTGCATACATTTATAATCATAATAGTATTACTTGGCCTGTAAGACTTAGGGTATTGAGTGCCTAGTTTTTTCCTTACCATTTGGATGCCTTTCTATGGAGTTTTGACTCATCATCATTTCTTTATCTTCAAAGGTTTTGTATTAATTATCTCCAAAGGTTTTGGATTGATTGTTATTTTTATGGCTATTAACCTCAATCCTCTTTAACAGCTAATTTATGGTTATCTTATTTTAGAAACCATCCTAAACCTTAAGCATTATAAACTTGATATTTATAATTGTAGTAATATATTCATATTGATTATGGTGTACTCCTTTCAATGAATTATTTTTATCTCAAATCTCAACTTCTTATATTCATTTGATTGCTCTATCATTCGGAAGTTATTTTGATAAATTTTTATAGAATGAGAATTATGTACTGGGAAATTTTTTTTCTTATTCTTTTAGAATTCCACATTGACTCTTAGTGTAAGGAAGGAAACATCCCCCCCAACCCCGAGAAATTTTATGCATCATCACATGTATCCCTATCAGTTCCTTACATATGGAAAATCATTATCAAGAGTGACAAAACCATCATAATAATATATACAACTACTTATCATTTGACATAGTAACCCCATGTACTTTTTTATTCTTTTTTCTTTCCTTTTTTATTTTGTTACATTATCAAAAATAGACTTATGATTGTAATGAATAAAGTTCCTTGTCACTAGACTTAGCTACAGTTGGTTGTAATAACAAATTTATTGTATACGATATACTATTATGGTATTACTAGAATTATTGTGTTGTATACGGAAAGGTTGGGATGTGATAGTTAAGAGATAGAATGAGGCCAAGGATTGATCTGATGGAGCATGAGGTGAGGCAATAGAGTGTCCTTAGCAAATTTTCTATGGAAAGTTTAGAGAAAGATGAGAAGGATTAAAAGATGAAGGAATTTTTCTTCCCAACAACTAATGTAAGAAGGTACAATAGGAAGATGGAAGAGTAGTATATCGCCTTTGAAGTTGTGTACGGGCTGTCGAATAAGCTGACGAGGAGTATGAATGTTTCTTATGGATAATCAAGAGAAATGTCTTTTAATTGATAATTCCAACATTCATGAGTTTATTGAGGAGGTTGAAGAAGAACAAGAGTCTATGCCCGATCGTACAAAGTCACAAGTGAGAAAAAACAAGGGTTGATAGATATTATTTGAGAGTCAAGAGCTGTTATTGTGTGAAAGTACAGAAAAAAGGAGGGGTTGGAATGCTAGGTGAGTTTCCACAAATTAAACGTTATGCCTTCACCTATACCAGTGAAGAAGGCAACTAGAACGTACAAGCTAGAGTTATATCTCAAGATCACCGAAGAAGTGCATTGGTTATTCGCAACTGGGTTAATTAGGCCAATCCAACATCTAATTTTTCTATCCAGTATTGTGATAGTGGGGAGGAAGGATAAAATTAAATACACATTTGCGTTGATATTAGAGACCTCAACGAGCTTACTCGAAGCATGAGTTCCCGTTTCCCCTATTAATAGCTTGATAAATTCAATGATAAGTTATGATATGTATAACTTCATGGATGGTTATGTGGGCTATAATTAGATGAAGATGGATCCAGATAATACAGAGATGATAGCGTTCTGGACTCCATTGGGTATTTTCATGTATAATGTCATGCCTTTTGGGTTAAAGAATGTCTGGACAGCCTATCAAAGAAAAATGATAGACATCTTCAATGATTTATTTCATGACATTTCAGAGTTCTATATGAATGACCTGAATATTAAGTCAAGAAATGAGAATCTCACTTGATTGACCTAAAAAGGGTTTTCAAAAGATGTATAACGTATAAGTTGAAGATGAAACCACTCAAATGTGCCATTAATGTAACGAGTGGGAGATTTTTAGGTTTTATGGTGTGGATTGACAAGGAGTGCAGATCGACTAAGACAAGCAAAAAGATATTCTTGACATGCCTTTCCCAAGAACAACGGCGGATCTCAAGAGCTTCCTCGGTAAGGTCTCCTACCTGAGGAGATTTGTGCCAGGGTTAGCTAAGATTAATCATCCTTTGATGGACCTTCTGCTTAATACTGTGAAGTTTAGATAGGAGGAAGCACACCACGAAGCTGTTATTATGCTAAAGAAATTACTCGATTCTCCGCCAACAATGATCACTCCGAGGGATGGAGTGACATTATAGATTTACCTTACATTTAGTATAAGGTCTTTAGACTCTTGTCATAGGAGATTAATGGACAAGAACAACATGTATACTACCTGAGTAGAATCGTTCATGGTCCAGAAGCAAGGTACACTATCATTAAAAGTTATTATTTGGCTTTGGTGCTTGTTACTCAAAAACTTATACATTATGTGTTATCTTTAACTATTCACAATATGAGAAGATGTGATCCCGTCAAGTTTTTATGGTCATAGACCATTTTAATTAGGACAGAAATAAAGTGTTTCCTTATCCTCTCAGAATATAATTTGAATTGTGTGGCTCTTCGAGCGATCAAGAGTCAAGATTATTCATATTTATTGTTAATTTTCCAATCACGGATATTTGAGACACCATATGATATCATTCTAGATGATGACATATAGTCCATTGCCTTGGAGTCCAACCTTAAGGAGTGGATTATGGATTTTGATGCTAAATGAATCCAAGGAAAAGGCGAGAAGGATTTTTCCTTTAAAAACAAAAAGAGGAAATTTATCTATCTTTCAAGTTGGATTTCTCTTACCCCAATAATGAGGCGCAATAAGAATCTTTGTTGTTGGGATTGCTTGAAGATATTCGAAGATTCATTCTTTCACTTTGCATCAAAGGAGATTCCAATCATGTGGTTAAGCAGGTAAATGGGGAGTATGGGTTGAAGTGTCTCAACTTTGTACCTTATAGAACAATTATTCAAAGGTTGATCGACCATTTCCATAATATTAAAATGGCAAGGCATCCTATAACTATGAATATACACGTTGATTCCTATTCCACCACTGCACAAAAAGTTGCCATGAATAGTGAGTCAACAACTATGGCGATTGAATGAAGAACTTTTCCTTCTGCGGTGATAGAAATCTTGCTAATAGAAGATGACTATAACTGAAGGGGTGAGGTTATGAGGCAATTTAAGAATCTTAAAAAAGAAAGATGGAGCTTAAAGAGTTCACCAAGGATTTTATCAGCCAAGGGAATTTATATTTTTAAAAGGGTAGAGGACGGTTGGCAAGGTGCATCCGTCTAGTGGAGATAAAGTAAAGGTTAAAGAAAACCCATGAAAGGCATTGCGAGACCATAAGGATACTTTTATACCAAAGAATCCAAAGATAGGGGTATTTTTGTCCAATGACTAGGCAGGACACAACAACGATTCAAAGAGAATGTGATATGTGTTATCTTTTCTTTCAAGTAGTGAGTGCAACTTTCATAAAAACTCAAGTAGATTGGAGGCAATCTTACAATGATTTCATCAAAGATTTATTTGTTCCTACAGAAAAGACGAATTTTGTCGGGATTAGAATAAGAGCCCCACACTTTTACGTTTAATAGGAGAAACTATAACCCAGAGCAAATTTTAATACACATTTGAAGTTCATCACAATGGTAGAGGCACGGGAAGTCCTCAAGTAAGCCCACGATACAACTCGCATTGGGGGAACCAAGTTATATGATCAACTTATGATTTTAGGCTATTATTGCCAAATCATGGAGAAATATTCAGTTGAGTTTGTTCGAAAGTGCAAGGCTTGCCAACTGTATGGAAATATGATTCATGCTCCTTTGGTAGACCTTCACTCTCTAGAAACTCCTTATTTTTTCCACACTTGGGAATTTGACCCGGTGGGGGAAATTAACCCTTCCTCAAGGGGGGAAAGATGGATATTTGTGGCCATAGAGTGTTTCACAAAATGGGCAGATGCAATACCATTGAAAAGAGCAATTGCGTGTGTGGTTGCATAGTTCATTAGAGAGTACATAATTTGTTGATTTGACATTCCCAATGTTGTTTTGTCTGATAATAGAACTCCATTTATTAGCAAATAAGAGACCTTTCACATTAATAAATATTCGATCATACACCACACCTGAACGATGGCCAACCCTAAAAGCAACAGTCAGCTAAATGAACAAATAAGACCTTGGTCAACATCTTAGATAAGATGATGGAAGATTTCCCAAGAGCATGGGATAACAAAATTACAGCAGTGTTTTGGGCATATTGAAGGACCAAAAGAAAGCCAACTGGTTATATACCTTTCTCATAGGTATATTAAGCTAAAGAAATTTTACCAGTTGAACTAGAAATCCATTCGGCCAAACATACCTTACAAAGCAGCATGCTCTGTCAGGACAAACATGTTCATCTAAAGGCATTGGATAAATACCGAGATGATGCAATAAAGAACATCAAAATATACATGAAGAAACTATGTAGATCATATGATAATTTATTGAGGCCAAAAACGTTCGGGGAGGGGGGCGTAGTACTTAAAGTAGTTGTTAGGCACATTAGAGGGATCCTATTTCCTAAGTTTACAGCTAATTACAAGGGACCATTTATAGGTAGGGAAGCACATGACTCTGGTATTGATCAATATCCAATATAGAAAAAGATAAGCCTTTCAAGATAAATAATAAGTGTCGAACATTTATTATGTTTAGGGTTGACTACCATATTTTGTGTTCTAACTTTACATTCCCTTTGGGCTTAGATAGAAAATACAGCAATATGTTTTAGATTGTAACCGGACCATCATATACTGAGAAATTTCACAATTGTATTGAAGTGTGAATATATAAGTCAAGAAAGTAAAGAGTATGCTCAACTGAGAATGCCAAAAATATGGATTCTTTCATATTTTAAATTTTAACAAAATTACATTGTACATGGGACTAATTGCCAAAAATATAAAGAAAGAAAAATAAGGCCTAGCATATGAGGAACCACAAACCTAGTGAAGTATATTATCCCCCAGGAATCATAGAAGCATCTCGAATGAAGGCTTGTTGAGCCTCCATGGAAGCTTGGAGGCTGGTTTATACTTGATAATTTTTCCCCAGTATTCCCTCACGGTCACTCAAAGATTTGGCTGAAGCTTCTTTAATGGTTTTTGACTTTATTGTTCAGTTCCTCGATCAAATGATCAAGCTCATTCAGATTTTCCTCCTCAGCACGTTGAGCCTCCACACTTTTATGATAAAAATCTCGTTGAGCCTCCAGGCGAGAGTTCCTGAGCCAAGAAAAATTGAACCTATCCTTGGACAGGTTTCTCAAATTCTTTAGATGTTGGTTAATTGTATCCCTATCTAGGTTGATCGTGGGAGTGTTCATAATTTCTTCCACAGTGCTTACCACACCTTGAAGTCTATACCCCATAATGACATGGTTCAATTTTAGCCATTTCACAAAAAAGTGTCTAGGTGGTAGTGAATTAGTTTTCTAAAATAGTTCGGTGGAAACCTTGGATAAACTTGGATTGCTAGAGAACTTGAAGACATAAATTTGGATGTACAATGCTGGGATGAGGGGATTCACAATCATATTCACAGTCAGTGAGGGCATTGATCATGCAACCACGATCGTTATCACTGGAGAACTCAACTTGGGCAGGAGGTTGTGAAGTTGACATGGAAGTTTGGGAGGGAACAAAGTTGTAATACCCCGTAAATTTAAATCGGTAATTATTTAAATTAATTCGAACTTTGGAAAAATAATTTTTTCTGAATAAATTATTTTTAGTAATTAAATATGTTGGTTTTTATTTTTGGAAAATTGGATTTTATTCGGAATTGAAATCGAGGAGAACTGGGCTTTTATTAAACATATATTCATTTTTAATGGAACCTAGAAAACTGAACAGGGCTGAATCAATTCAGCCTGATTCCGAATCGATTCGGCTTGGACAGATCACACATGTCTTTACTTTTCCTAAGAGTTGCGTTTTTAAAACAAATTCTTCTCTTTTTATATGTTAATATTTCGGGGTTAAGATTTTTAAAACTCATTGTTCTAATCACTAAGAGCAGTATCTTCTCATCTCTTTCATCTTCTTCCACCTCCAAACCCTAGCCCCGTTATAAACTACCTTTAATTCATGAGTTTTCAAGATAAACTGGGTTTTCTCTAGTTGATCCAAGAACGAAACTCTGTCATCTTTTCGCAAGGAATACATCTACGCAATCAGATTTCTTTAAACAAATTCGAGACATGAATATCTCTATTCCTTTCATTTAGTAATATGCATGTTAAATATGTCCTACACTAAGTAAACATGTTTTCTTAAAAAAAATTAAAGACAATAATTAAGGAAAGTGAAAGATAAATTGGGACTATTTTCATGAAAACTTTTAATATACATGAAGACTCATAACCTTGCATGTTAGATTGGAGATTTGTGTTCCCGTAGACATTAAGACGTTAGCATGTAGATTTTTACGTAGAAATATCATTAATTAATTTTTATTATGTTAACCCAAGTTAACCTTGTGGATATTGTGTAGTAGATAAATTCTTATTGTTTAAACCCAATATCATGCATGCGCCTTGAAATTGAATAAATTACTAAGAAAGTATCGTTTAATTAATATTATGATTAAATGAACATGAATTGAATAAATGATGATATCGGATTAAATTGGTAGAATTATTGTGATATGTTCAAATTTAGCCTTATGCCACTTATTTATTATAATATATGTGACACCACGAGGACGATGAGGTTATAGGATTGATATGGCTCTCACCTTTATTTGGGTTGCTTTCTATGTATGGGACTAGTTAGTAGACCTTTGGGTTATCGACGCTTTCTAGGTATGCGACTAGATAGTTGTGATGGTTTACGGATAGATATCCCTGGGTGGGAATCTTTTTTACCTTGTTCCTTGGTGTAGTGAGCTTAGGGGTGAGGCTAAGTGATGTTTGTTAGTAAGTTTTCTTCCTATACGACAGTCTAGGAAATAATTATGTACTGAAGACCTTTAGGTTTGGGACTAAGGGTGTTTTGAGGATTTTTATGTCGATATAAAAGGTGGGGATAATTTAAGAAAATAATGACAAAACTTTAGAAATTGTGAATTAATAACTAAGATAATAAACAGGTATTAAAATAAATTTGCGTTGAACGTATGTGAAGGGACAACAGTTAAATGGGTTGCATGGTTATAATGACGTGAGTGTGATTTGGTGTCACGAGTATGTGCGGGCTGACAGTTAAACGGGCTGATGGGCTATAGTGATGTGTTGTGCGTAGAACCTCACGGGCGTGTGCAGAGCTCATAGTAAACTAGGATGACTGGCCATAGTGAGTCGATGGGTGTGGGGTAAAACATTTAGAGGGAGTCCAGCGGCTAAAATTGTGTAAAACTTTAAGCGGGAGTCCCGCGACGGATGTAAGTGAAATTGAAATAAATAATCATCTGGTTGATTTAATTAAATTAGATGGATAACTTTTGAAATAATTAAATCATCGAATTTGGGATTTGGGGTGACTTAGATGTGGATAGATAGTAATTTATTTTACTTGCTGGTTAATATATCTCATTTAATTTAAAATATTATATTGTTATGTTTATCATCTATAATGCAATTGCCTGGGTTCACAGACTCTAATTGAGGGGAGTAACTGGTATTCATACGGTGGCCTCCGACCCATTGCGTTGACTAACATTTCAGGTTTAGCATTGGATCAACTGCATAGGAGTCATCGAATATGATTTGGAGGTGCAACTGGAGTTTATTAGTTGCTTAGTAGTTTAGATTTATTTTCCTTTCCATCATATTTTTATTATGAAACTTTCCTTATAGATTTGTGGGCCACTCAGTTCCATAGTTGTTTACAGTTTTTATTCAGATATTCATAGTTGGATCTTTCATTCAGCTTTATACTTATTGGAGATTGGATTTAATTGGAGAATATCATGGTGATGGATTTTAAATTGCATGAATGGTTGTTATTTATTAGGATCAATTTAATTATTAACTTGTGGAAATGAATTTTTATATCTCTTATATTTGTCATATGCTAAGAATGATATTTTATTTAGTGACGCCTGGCGTAGTCTTAGTGGTGGTCGATGCTAGGAAGGCGCGAGTTGTTATAGATGGTATCAGAGCATGGTCTTAAGTCTCGTAGAATGTGACTTCATTTAGCATTCGCGTTACCGATCTTTGATCCCCTTTGTTGATTCGTACTCCTTAAGGTAGTGGGTCTAGCATACGTGTTAGTTGTGTTTCTTAGAGATATGATGTTTTCTGTTAAGGACATTGTAGGAATTGAGGTTAGAACTAGTAATATTGATATGATTATATTTAGAGTTGATTTCGGAGACGAGATTGGTTTTATAGATTGTTAGTACATATTTTAGGTATCCTAAGTATCGATTTTGGTGATGTAAATTGATTTGAGGACTTTAGCATTTTGATGACTTTTGGGGAAATATAATTGATAGGTGTTTCATGAGAGAGTGTGCTATGGCGTTATTTTCATAGTTATATATATATATATATATATATATAGTAGGATAAATACTATATTTTTTATCGCGAGATATGTGCGTGTAGGATTAGGTGTATGGACGCCTAATGTGGTATTTATGGGCAGGCATATGTGAGCCTTTTTTATTTTTATTTTGCGCGTTTATATTTTGTCGAATTTCGAGGACGAAATTCCTGTGCTAGTGGAGAAGTATGTAACACCCCGTCGATTTTAAATCGGTATTTAAATAAAATGGTTCAGAATTTGAAAAAATAAAATTTATGGATTTAATTTTTTTAGAAATTAAATATGTTGGGGTTTAATTATAGAAAGTAGGATTTTAATCGGAATTGAATTCAGGGGAAAATTAGGGATTTTATTTACATATAAAAAAGTTTAGGCGTTACTAGGCACCTGATCAGGACCGAATCGATTTGGCCTGGAGGCGTATCGATTAAAAAATGGCTAGGGCAGCGATCTGTTAATTTTCTTAGAGTTTTTTTTAATTAAAACACCTAAACACTTTTACATATAACACTAATTCAGGGTTACGACTTTTAAACCATATTTTCACAAACTCTAAGAGGAGTAGTCCCCTTTAACTTTGATCTTCTTCTACCTACAAACCCTCGCCCTAAATTTATCAAGTTTCAACTCAAGATTTAAAGGCTCAATTAGTTTTTCTCTAGTTGTTGCAAGAAATAATCTTTCATAATTTTTCGAGAGAATTTCAACCATATACGCAGATTTTCTAAACGAATTTTCTGCAGGCATGAATACTTATACTCTCTCTCTCTTTAGTATTATGCATTTTAGATGTTTCCTAAACCATAATTAATGTGTCTTTCTTAAAATAAATTAGCAACCTAATTAGGAAAAGGCAAAAACTTATCTTAATCTGAATTAATACTCATCACCCTTGTGGGCATAGGGTAGAGGTTGGTATGCTGGTTAGTATGGGTGTAGGTTTTCATGTAGAAATAATAGAAACTGTACTTAATTGAAAACGAGATTTGGTAAATCACATAGAATTTTGTGGGTTTGATAAAATTGAATATTGTTGGGTGCTCTATAAACTTGCATGATGATTGAAATGCTAATTGTGAAATAAAATAAATTAGGTTAATTATGTCAACAACTTGAAGGAATTAAATATAAAATTAACTGTTACCGCATGTGAAATTTGTGTGATTATTTATATATTGGAATGTATGCATTGTTGGGTTGATTATTTTTTATCATCGCGGGGACGACGATATTTCGGATAGTATGCTCTCACCTTAATTTTTAGGGATACTTGCTAGGTAGGGGACTAGTTGGTATGCCTTAGTTGTAGATAACACTTTCTAGGTATGGGACTAGGTAGTGTAGATTTTTATGATTGTTATATTCCGGGGTGTGGTTGATTTTGGTGTCATTCCGTTAATTTGGCTAGCCTAAGCGCGAGACTAGAAAAAGATAATTGATAGAAATCCATCCTATAACATAAGGTAGGACGTACATATTGTTTAGAGACCTCTAGGTATGGTAATGGGGGTAGGTTTGAGGATTTATTCTCTTGTATAAGGTGGGGTGTAATACCCCGTATTTTTTGACTATATTTATTTTGGGATTAATTAATTAAATTGCGTATTAATTGGAAATTAATCCGGGTTAATAATACTAATGTGATGCGAATTGGTATTTGATTATGTGCATATATGATTATATATGAACTTGGTATTATAAAATTTGTCGTGGGATTTATATACGGCATTTTAGAAATTTTGTTGAGACGCGTGGGACCGCCGCGTCACGGTATGATATTTTGATATTAAAAGTGAATTAAAAATCTATAATCCGTATGGTCGTTTTGAGTGCGCCAACGCGTCCGGAAGGGTCGAGATAGTCAGAAAACTCTAGTCGGGGGTATAGTTTGGGTTCCGGGGTATTTTTAGGCCATCCCGGCACCATAAAGGGTATTTTAGTAATTTGGTATTTTTGGGTAATTAAAAGTGACGAAAATGGAGAGTTATAATCTGATAAGGATTGACCCAACCAACCCTTATTAACCCAACAAGCTACGGAGGTTTATTATATTAGGTTTTCATAAGTTTCCTTCAAACCAAACCCTAGCCACCTTGAGCCACCATTGAAGGAAAGCTTGGAGAAGGAGAGAGATAGAGGAATTCTGCAGAGATCCTTCACCAAATCAACACCAAATTCGAAATCAAACCAAGGCAAGTGGTTTAATTATGTTTAACTTCAGCAAATGTTCCTTCCATGTTAGCAAATTGAAGATTTATAATTGTTATTGGAAGATGAATGAAAACCCATGTTTAATTGAACTTAGGTCTGAATTTTGAGGATAAATTGCATGTAGACTAGTTGGTGACGATTAATCTGATATAAATACATGATTGGGTGGAAGAAAAACGAATTAAATTCTGGGATTTGATGTTGATATTATGTTAGGGTTCATGTTCTTGAGAAAATCTGGAAAAAAGTAGGTTTTTATGAAGATTGATCCATATGTAGCCTTTAGATGTTGAATTATTGATTTATGAACGTTAGTAATACTGTAGGATTGTTATATGGCATTACTATGACGTTATATCTGAGAATCATACGTTAGAAATTGGTTTTGGGATGAATTAAAATCTGCAAAACGAAGCAGTCCGTAGCCATACCTGTTCGATCGATCGATCGACATTCATCAGTCGATCGATCGACTAGATCGATCGAGCGACATTCATAGGTCGATCGATCGACCTTCCCAGAATGAGTGAAATATTCCTTAATTTGATTTTTATGGTGGAAACCCTCGGAGAATACGTTTGTAGCCCTTATGAATACCCTCACCCTTGAGGAAGACCAGTAGGTGTGATTATTATAGTGGACTTTAATTAGAATACAATTCGAGGAATTATTCTAGATTATTTAAATTCGTTAGTGAGGTAACGTTTGGGTTAATAGTGTAAAGTTGTGTAATTTGATGAAATAAGGTTTAGAGCAGAAGTAAAGGCCTTAAGAATAAAGATGTTATATTTGGGAATAATCGGAACTTAATAGTCTATTTAAGATAGATTTTAAGGATAAGGGATTACGGCGTGAGACGTGTTGGCAATTTAACCTTATATCAACGGGAGACTTGAAATATATAAGTTTGGTATAACGGTATAATGATGTAGAAAATACCTTATTAAAATGGTGATATCTAAGATGTGTGAATGCTTAGTATATGGTTTATGTGTATAACATACCTACCATACTTGCTATCACGGGGGAGGTTACGTTCGCTTAGGACCCTCTAATCCTTGTGTGCCTACGGGGGGGATATAGACTGGTACCTTGATGAACATAGATCATTGAAAGACTTATTGTGATATTAATAAGTCCGCTGATCATGGGAGCGTAGGTATGTGCGTGACCCATGTGATGGTGACTGTGTTCGCCTCCATTAATTGTGATGTTGTTATCGGTAAACTATTCCTGAGAGATTCGGAATATGTAATCCTTATGTACGTGATGTACCGGGATGGATAGCAGAGTATGTTTGCACCGCAGCTTAGTTCTCGGGGTGCTTGTGTCGTATATTTATGATGTGAATAATATACGCTTAATTTAATGGGAACCTTCATGTTAATGTTGTGAATATAATTACGGTAATGTTCCGAGACTGATAATGAGTTAACTGATAGTTATATCAATGGCATATTTAGTAACTGAGTTTACGTTAAACCTCTATTTAATTACGAGCGTTGTTATAACAAATGGAACCTAGTAATATGGGTAGAACCTTTGGCAGTCTAGCTAGTTATGTCGTCAGTTAGCTAGTAGTATGGGTCGTTATAGATGGGTAATTACGTTAGGAGTGCACAGTTAGTCGAGAGGTGAGAATTTAATGTGAGTGCACGTCCTAACATGTACTTTGCATTTAATGTTTTAAATGTTTTTAAAGCACTTGCAGGTTTTTAAAATATAACACATTCGGGCTCTGACCCGTTTGCTTTTCAAATCTCTTTTTCTTGTAAAACCATTTTTAGGTGCCCAGCCACAGGGACACCAAGCATAAGATTCTCATTCAGGTGACGAGCTGTAGCTGTTTGTGGAAGCTACAGGGACTTGCTTTTAGACGCCTCTCTTATTTGGATTCCAGTCTCAGCATCTATCAGTTGTAGGGCATGTTGCCCAATTCTATTAGACATTTTTTACATTTCAGTTTTCAGACTCTAGCATGTATTGCTCAGTATTCAGTTTTAGTTATTAATTTCAGTTTACTTATCAGTTGTGGGATTTTGTATTGAGGAGTTTTTCCTCCAGGTTCTATTTACATTTTGTGATGGTTATTCATTCTATTTCAGTATGGTGAATGGTGTTATTTAGTTATTTATTACTCTTGTTGCATGTTAATCAGATTTAATAAAATTGGCACTTACTTTTTAAATACTAGGTGGTTAGTAATCTTTAAAATGTTTTCGACAGTGATGCTATTAACTGAGCCAACTTGGCATTTTGAATTAATTTTATAAAGGAGTAGCTAACCGGTGTTTAATTAGTCGGGGTGTCACAGGTGGTATCAGAGCATCAGGTTCTAGTGTCCTTTAGGATCTGTACGGCTATTATGTTTCCGCTACGTTTTCTTTGATATAGAGCCCTATATTTTAGGACTGTTGTACTCTTATTGTGTACGTTTCGTTCTTCAGCTATTTTAAGTTTATAAACCGTGAACTTATAAACTTTGTTCTTATTTCAGATGCCTCCACGACGTGCACGACGAGTTCCCAGGAATGCAATGCCCGAACCCCAGCCCGCTCCAGTTCAGGGCATGTTGAACGCCACTGAGGTTGCAGCTATAGTAGCTCAAGCGGTGAATGCCGCGATTGCCGTTGTTCAGCAGGCACCACCTCAGGCGCCGGTTGCCGCGCCAGTACAGGTTAATGCATTCCCGTCTGCTTGGGAGCGTGTACGTGACGCTTTTCAGAAAGCGCATCCGCCAGAGTTTGCAGGTAGCTCAGATGTGGTAGTCTCGAGCCAATGGAGGAAGGATATGCAGAGGCACTTGAGGATGCATGAGTGCACTGACGTTCAGAAACAGGTGCTAGCTACTTTCAAGCTAGTTGGATCTGCGCTGCAGTGGTGGGAGTCCATTACCACCGTGGAGGAGAGGGATACCCTCACGATACAGGAGTTTTGGGTGCGGTTCGACCGCAAGTACTTTCCATCCGCAGTTCATACAGAGATGAGGAGGAAGCTTATGAGTCTGAGGCAGGAGAGCAAGACAGTGGCCGAGTATGAGGCCGAGTTCACTAACCTGTTGAATATCGTTCCAGACGAGATTCCAACAGAGAAGAAGAAGATAGAGAAGTTCACTGATGGGTTGAATTGGAGGATCCGTCAGCATCTGCTAGGGAACCTATCGTTGGCCACGTATTCTGATGTGGTTAACGCTGCACTATTGCACTGCCAGGACCACCGTTTTCATATGGCCGAGGGCAAGCGGTCGGGGGAGTCTAGCCATTAGGGCAGGACTGGAGGACACGGTGCCAGCGGGGCACAATCTGGTCAGGGGCAGAGACAGACTGAGCAGGGTACCCAGCAAGGGGATAATAAGAGGTTCCGGTCAGGGAACTACAGGCAGGGACAGGGAGGTTTCCGTCAGGGCCATCAGGGTCCAAACGGCCATCAGGGCCAATAGGGGCAGAACGGGAATCAGGGCCAAGGCAGGAATGGTAACGGCCACCAGGGCCGGGGACAGCAGGGAAAGAGGGGAGGGAACTTCCCAGGGAAGTGCTTCGTCTGTGGCAAGATTGGCCACAAGCGACAGGATTGTCCTGATAGGGGCAGGGCCCCACAGCAGCAGCAGCAGGGTGCTCGCCAGAAGCCGCAGAGGCCTATATTTCCCGCCGCTCTTCCCGCACCTCCACAGATCATTGCAGCACCTCAGCAGGGGCAGCTACAGTATGGACGTGTCTACAACGTTCACCAGGCTGCAGTTCCACAGGCACCGCCCGCGATCGAGGGTACGTTTCCTATCCATGGCACTATGGGTCGGGTGTTATTTGATACGGGTGCTACACACTGTTTTATTGCTACACACTTCGCGAAAGCTTTAGGATTGTTAGCTACGGCAGAGAGCACAGTGACGTGTGTTGACTCACCATTAGGGAGTGGGTCACTTATTTTCTTTATATGCCGGGGAGTGGGGGTAGAGGTTGGTGGTTTGTTATTACCTGCAGATATGTTTGTGTTAGACATGCATGTTCACGATGTGATCATCGGTATGGATTGGCTCGTAGCATATAGGGCCATGATTGATTGCTTCAGCGGGAGCATTGTTTTTGCCATTCCGAGGCAAGAGATGTTTTTAGTGGCGATGCCTCGCCCAGAGGGAGGGTCGACCGCTCATCTGTATTACATAGAGGAGGATACCTCTAAGGAGGTTGTTATTCCTTTAGATTCGATCCCGGTTGTCAGGGAGTATTCGGATGTGTTTCAGGAGATACCAGGCTTACCACCTAGTCGAGAGATAGATTTCGTTATTGATTTGCTACCGGGTACGAGACCTATAGCACGTGCACCGTACCGTATGGCTCCAGATGAGATGCGAGAACTACGGGATCAGATAGAGCAGCTGTTAGGGCAGGGCTTTATTCGTAGGAGTACCTCACCTTGGGGCGCTCCAGTTTTGTTTGTTAAGAAGAGGGACGGTTCACTGAGATTGTGTGTGGACTACCGAGAGTTGAATAAGGTCACGATACGGAATAAGTATCCGTTGCCTCGAATCGATGACTTATTCGACCAGTTGAGAGGAGCTTCTTTCTTCTCGAAGATTGACTTGAGGTCGGGATACCATCAGTTGCGTATCAGGGAGGAGGATGTCTCGAAGACTGCATTTTTGTCGAGATATGGTTCTTATGAGTTTCGGGTTATGCCTTTCGGCTTGACCAACGCTCCAGCAGTGTTTATGGACTTGATGAACAGGGTGTTCAGAGATTTCCTCGATCAGTTTGTCATTGTCTTCATTGATGACATTCTGGTCTACTCTCAGACAGAGGAGGAGCACGCAGAGCATTTGAGGCAGGTTTTGCAGACACTTCGTCAGAACGAGCTGTATGCAAAATATGAGAAGTGCGGGTTTTGGCTGAAGGAGGTCCAGTTCTTGGGTCACATTATTTCCGACCAGGGAATATCTGTCGATCCGGGGAAGGTGTCAGCGGTGAGGGAGTGGGGACAGCCCACGACACCAACGGAGATTCGTAGTTTCTTGGGCTTAGCAGGATACTACAGGAGATTTATTCGGGGTTTCTCGGAGATAGCAGGTCCTTTGACACATCTTACTCGTAAGGGTGTGCCATATATCTGGAGTGATGCCTGTCAGTTGGCATTCGATGAGTTGAAGGACAAATTGACCTCAGCACCTGTGTTAGCATTGCCGAGACCGGGCGTTGAGTATTTGGTTTACACCGATGCATCTTTGCAAGGGCTTGGAGGTGTTTTGCAGCAGGAGAGACAGGCCATAGCTTATGCTTCCCGTAAGCTTAAGCCACATGAGAAGAATTACCCCACACATGATTTGGAGTTGGCGGCAGTGGTATTTGCCTTACGGATTTGGAGGCACTATCTTTTGGGGGAGAAGTTTCAGCTGTTCACGGACCACAAGTCCCTACAGTATCTGTTCACGCAGAAAGAGTTGAACATGCGGCAGCGTAGGTGGCTTGAATTTGTGAAGGACTACCAGTTCGACATCCAGTACCACCCGGGTAAGGCTAACGTGGTAGCAGACGCGTTGAGCCGCAGGCCAGCAGATGAGTTGGCAGAGGTGTGGAAAGCTAAGTGGAAGGAATTCGGACACCAGGATGCAGTGGCCCGATCTTTCATGTCTGTGATGACCGTTACACCGCAGATTGTTACGAAGGTAGTACGGGCACAGGCCGATGACTCGTTCTGTCAGGAGCAGATAGTCCGATTACTTGCAGAGGGAGCCGAGTCCTATACCGTTAGCTCAGACGGGGGATTGCGCTTCAATGGGAGATTGGTAGTTCCGGAAGGGGTAGAATTGCGGCACGATGTGATGGCAGAGTCGCACGGCTCACGGTTCGCGGTACATCCCGGAGGGGACAAAATGTACCAAGATATGAGACGGCAATATTGGTGGAGCGGTATGAAGAGAGATATCGCTGAGTTTGTCTCGAAATGCGCCACTTGTCAGCTTGTAAAAGTGGACCATCAGAGACCAGCAGGATTGCTACAGCCGTTGGAGGTTCCGGTGTGGATGTGGGAGAGCATATCCATGGATTTTGTCACGGGGTTGCCTACGTCGCAGAGGGGTCACGACTCCATTTGGGTGATTGTGGACAGGTTGTCCAAGGTCGCTCACTTCTTACCCGTAAGGACTGACTACACTACGGGACAGTATGCCCAGCTTTTCATTTCAGAGATTGTGAGACTTCACGGTGTGCCCCTGAATATCGTGTCTGACAGAGACAAGATATTTGTTTCGAGGTTTTGGGAGAGTTTCCAGGAGGCCATGGGCACGGAATTGCGGTTGAGTACGGCTTATCATCCGCAGAACGATGGGCAGACAGAGCGCACCAACCAAATGTTGGAGGACATGCTACGCATGTGAATTATTGACTTCGGGGGTGGATGGGAGCAGTACCTTCCACTGGTGGAGTTTGCTTACAACAACTCCTATCAGTTCACGATTGGCATGGCTCCGTTTGAGGCATTGTACGGTAGGCCTTGTAGTTCCCCAGCATGTTGGTTGGAGGTGGGGGACAACAAACTACTTGGGCCAGAAGTGATCCAGGATACTTCGGCAAGGATTGAGTTGATTCGGAGTCGCATTCGGGTAGCTCAAGACAGGCAGAAGAGTTATGCTGATGCGAAGAGATTTTTCAGGGAGTTCCAAGTGGGGGACCAGGTTTTGCTCAGGGTTTCTCCTATGAAGGGGATTATGCGTTTTGGGAAGAAGGGGAAGTTGGCACCAAGGTATGTGGGGCCGTTTCCTATTATTGAGCGGATAGGACCGGTTGCGTATAGACTTGGGTTACCGGAGCACTTGCATCGGATCCACGATGTGTTTCACATTTCCTCGCTGAGGAAATACCTTAGAGATGATTTGGCTCATTCGCACATTGCTGTGGAGGACATCGATCTCCAGCCGGATAGCTCCTACGAGGAGGAGCCAATTGCTATTTTGGACCGAAGCGAGAGGAAACTGCGGTCAAAGATAGTCCCGTTAGTGCGTGTTCAGTGGCGACATCACAATGTCGAGGAGTCCACATGGGAGCGCGAGGATGAAATGCGCGAGCGTTATCCAGAACTGTTTTTAGCAGGTACTTTCTAGTTTCGAATTTCGGGACGAAATTCAGTTATTAGGGGGGGAGTATGTAATACCCCGTATTTTTTGACTATATTTATTTTGGGATTAATTAATTAAATTGCGTATTAATTGGAAATTAATCCGGGTTAATAATACTAATGTGATGCGAATTGGTATTTGATTATGTGCATATATGATTATATATGAACTTGGTATTATAAAATTTGTCGTGGGATTTATATACGGCATTTTAGAAATTTTGTTGAGACGCGTGGGACCGCCGCGTCACGGTATGATATTTTGATATTAAAAGTGAATTAAAAATCTATAATCCGTATGGTCGTTTTGAGTGCGCCAACGCGTCCGGAAGGGTCGAGATAGTCAGAAAACTCTAGCCGGGGGTATAGTTTGGGTTCCGGGGTATTTTTAGGCCATCCCGGCACCATAAAGGGTATTTTAGTAATTTGGTATTTTTGGGTAATTAAAAGTGACGAAAATGGAGAATTATAATCTGATAAGGATTGACCCAACCAACCCTTATTAACCCAACAAGCTACGGAGGTTTATTATATTAGGTTTTCATAAGTTTCCTTCAAACCAAACCCTAGCCACCTTGAGCCACCATTGAAGGAAAGCTTGGAGAAGGAGAGAGATAGAGGAATTCTGCAGAGATCCTTCACCAAATCAACACCAAATTCGAAATCAAACCAAGGCAAGTGGTTTAATTATGTTTAACTTCAGCAAATGTTCCTTCCATGTTAGCAAATTGAAGATTTATAATTGTTATTAGAAGATGAATGAAAACCCATGTTTAATTGAACTTAGGTCTGAATTTTGAGGATAAATTGCATGTAGACTAGTTGGTGACGATTAATCTGATATAAATACATGATTGGGTGGAAGAAAAACGAATTAAATTCTGGGATTTGATGTTGATATTATGTTAGGGTTCATGTTCTTGAGAAAATCTGGAAAAAAGTAGGTTTTTATGAAGATTGATCCATATGTAGCCTTTAGATGTTGAATTATTGATTTATGAACGTTAGTAATACTGTAGGATTGTTATATGGCATTACTATGACGTTATATCTGAGAATCATACGTTAGAAATTGGTTTTGGGATGAATTAAAATCTGCAAAACGAAGCAGTCCGTAGCCATACCTGTTCGATCGATCGATCGACATTCATCAGTCGATCGATCGACTAGATCGATCGAGCGACATTCATAGGTCGATCGATCGACCTTCCCAGAATGAGTGAAATATTCCTTAATTTGATTTTTATGGTGGAAACCCTCGGAGAATACGTTTGTAGCCCTTATGAATACCCTCACCCTTGAGGAAGACCAGTAGGTGTGATTATTATAGTGGACTTTAATTAGAATACAATTCGAGGAATTATTCTAGATTATTTAAATTCGTTAGTGAGGTAACGTTTGGGTTAATAGTGTAAAGTTGTGTAATTTGATGAAATAAGGTTTAGAGCAGAAGTAAAGGCCTTAAGAATAAAGATGTTATATTTGGGAATAATCGGAACTTAATAGTCTATTTAAGATAGATTTTAAGGATAAGGGATTACGGCGTGAGACGTGTCGGCAATTTAACCTTATATCAACGGGAGACTTGAAATATATAAGTTTGGTATAACGGTATAATGATGTAGAAAATACCTTATTAAAATGGTGATATCTAAGATGTGTGAATGCTTAGTATATGGTTTATGTGTATAACATACCTACCATACTTGCTATCACGGGGGAGGTTACGTTCGCTTAGGACCCTCTAATCCTTGTGTGCCTACGGGGGGGATATAGACTGGTACCTTGATGAACATAGATCATTGAAAGACTTATTGTGATATTAATAAGTCCGCTGATCATGGGAGCGTAGGTATGTGCGTGACCCATGTGATGGTGACTGTGTTCGCCTCCATTAATTGTGATGTTGTTATCGGTAAACTATTCCTGAGAGATTCGGAATATGTAATCCTTATGTACGTGATGTACCGGGATGGATAGCAGAGTATGTTTGCACCGCAGCTTAGTTCTCGGGGTGCTTGTGTCGTATATTTATGATGTGAATAATATACGCTTAATTTAATGGGAACCTTCATGTTAATGTTGTGAATATAATTACGGTAATGTTCCGAGACTGATAATGAGTTAACTGATAGTTATATCAATGGGATATTTAGTAACTGAGTTTACGTTAAACCTCTATTTAATTACGAGCGTTGTTATAACAAATGGAACCTAGTAATATGGGTAGAACCTTTGGCAGTCTAGCTAGTTATGTCGTCAGTTACCTAGTAGTATGGGTCGTTATAGATGGGTAATTACGTTAGGAGTGCACAGTTAGTCGAGAGGTGAGAATTTAATGTGAGTGCACGTCCTAACATGTACTTTGCATTTAATGTTTTAAATGTTTTTAAAGCACTTGCAGGTTTTTAAAATATAACACATTCGGGCTCTGACCCGTTTTCTTTTCAAATCTCTTTTTCTTGTAAAACCATTTTTAGGTGCCCAGCCACAGGGACACCAAGCATAGGATTCTCATTCAGGTGACGAGTTGTAGCTGTTTGTGGAAGCTACAGGGACTTGCTTTTAGACGCCTCTCTTATTTGGATTCCAGTCTCAGCATCTATCAGTTGTAGGGCATGTTGCCCAATTCTATTAGACATTTTTTACATTTCAGTTTTCAGACTCTAGCATGTATTGCTCAGTATTCAGTTTTAGTTATTTATTTCAGTTTACTTATCAGTTGTGGGATTTTGTATTGAGGAGTTTTTCCTCCAGGTTCTATTTACATTTTGTGATGGTTATTCATTCTATTTCAGTATGGTGAATGGTGTTATTTAGTTATTTATTACTCTTGTTGCATGTTAATCAGATTTAATAAAATTGGCACTTACTTTTTAAATACTAGGTGGTTAGTAATCTTTAAAATGTTTTCGATAGTGATGCTATTAACTGAGCCAACTTGGCATTTTGAATTAATTTTATGAAGGAGTAGCTAACCGGTGTTTAATTAGTCGGGGTGTCACATGGGGCTAAAATAAAAATTGCAAAAATGTGATATTGAGAAATTGAGAATTAATACCAAAGATAATAAACGGGTATTATAATGAATTTGCAGCGTGAGTATGTGCAAGGCTGATAGTTAAATGGGTCGATTGTCTATAGAGATGTGAGTGTGTGTTGGTGTCACCAGTATGTGTGAGCTGACAGTTAAACGGGATGACGGGCTATAGTGACATGTCGTGCATGGAACCTCATGAGTGTGTGAAGAGATAACAGTAAATTGGGCTGACTAGCCATAGTTCGGGGAATAGGTGTTGTGTAAAACTTTAAGCGGGAGTCCCACAACTAAATTGATTTAAAACATTAAGCGGGGGTCCCACAACTAATATGGCGTAAGACTTTATGTGGGAGTCCCACGACTGATATTAACGAAATGGAGAAAAATAATAAATATGATTAATTAAATTAATTTAAATAGGTAGCGGTTGAAAAAAATTAAATAGTGGGACTTGGGCTTTGGATGGACTTAGTTGTGGGTACATATTAATTTAATTTGCTCACATATTAATATATCTCGTTTAATTTTAAAATATTTTATTGTGATATTTATTATGTATAATGCTACTGTCTGGGTCCACGAGCCCTAATTGGGGAGAGTAGCTTGTATATGTGCGGTGGGATCTAACCCATTTCATTGACTAACATTTCAGGTTTAACGATGGAGTTGCTGCATAGGAGTTATTGGAGATGTTTTCGAGGTGCAACTGGATTTTTAGATGCTTAGTAGTTTAGATGTATTTTCCTTTCCGTCGCATTTTCTATTATGAGACTTCAAATTATAGCTTTGGTGTGCCATTTGTTTCCATAGTAGTTTATAGTTTATTCGGGTCCTTGTAGTTAGATCTTTTTATTTAGTTTTATATTTATTGGAGACTGGGATATAATTTAGAGATTAGCATGATGATGGATTTTTATTATTGCATGAATAGTTTTTTATTGGGATCAATTTAATTATTATCTTGTGGAATGAATTTTAATATGTCTCATATATGTCACATGCTAAGAATAATAATTTATTCGGTGATGCCCGACATAGTCTTGGTGGTGGACTACGCCAAGAATGCGCGGGGTGTTACAAAAGTGAGGTGACCCAAGTGTTGCAATGGGTTCCCTCGAAGCCTGCAAAGAGATAAGAACAACACTTAAATGCAGTGAGATTTGAGTTAAAATCTTAGCAAATATTTTTCTAAGTCACCAAGAAGTTGTGAAATTTGAAATAAAATCTTAGCAAATATTTTGCTAAGACAATAAGAAGGTGTGAAGTTTGTTTTTTTTTCTTTGTACATGTTTATTTCCAAATATCTTAGAGGAAGCTGATATATACCTTAGGAACTTGATCATAAGCATAAGGTGCTGTAGGGGTGCTAATATCCCTAGCTTCATTGGCAGGGCCTCGCATAGAAAGGGCAATTTCTTAGGATAACAAAATATTTTTAGCTTCCATGGGCGCGAGAGCCAGGACAGATGCAAGCTTTTTCGATGAAGCACCAATATAAAAATGAGATAGACCAGCTTCCACTGAGGGAAAAGTAACCTATGGAGCAGAAACGATGGGACCACCCTATGAGAACTTTATCAACAAGAAGAATTTAGCTAAATATTAAGATGGGCTGATGCAAGAAAGAAAATAGGCAAGTTAAATATTTTTCGTTACTTATTCAAAGGTCTCTCATGGAATCTAATCCACGATTGGCCTTTTAATGGGGTATTGGGTAGAGATACAGTGAGATCCCTAATAACGGTCACAACATGCACCTCAAAGGAAATATATGTAATAATTAGATCTCAATAAAAACAACTTGAGGAAAGAATATGTTGAGAGTCTTGGAAAGTAGTAAGTTGCCTTTGGTGGACTGGAAGGAGGAACCACAACCAGTGTAAGAGCGCTGAGAGCTAAGGAGTTAGAATTTGAAGGGCGATCTTCTTCTGGAATTGTTGAAGCTCTACCATCATTGTCCGTAGGATAAACACTGCCTTTCCCTAAGTAAATAATGCGAGATAACTCACTCGCACGGCTAGAGACAGGACACTGGGAGTAGGTTAGTCCAATCATAGAAGAGTAGGGGACAGAAGTTACTTCAAGAGTTGACTCTTCTACGATTTGGATTGGGGAGTTCCTTGGTTATGGGAGTGAGTAATTAGGAGAGCGGAGTCCCTAAAGAGAAAAAAATAGATTTTAAACTTCAAAAAGATAACAAAGAATACTTATGCATGTCACCAATAGAATTACCTCTTGGACTAGAGAAATGGGTGGCGTGAGAATAATCGTTGCATCATTTTCGAACTACCTGTCATCTAAAACTATGGGCTTAGAAGAATTTGGGTTAGGGGAGATGCACTTGGGCTTGTGTGAATCACAAGACACTATTTGGTGACATGATTCCTCAAAGTCTTAGTGCCCAAACTCTTTTTGTGTTGAGAGGGGGCAATAGAATAAGTCCTCTTCTTGCATGGACCAACATGTGAGGTTGCTCCCCATGGATCCTATGAAATAGCGACAAGGGAAGTCGAGGCAATATAAGATCATCAGACAAAGGTTGACTCGACTCTTGCAATACCCGTTCAACCTCCAAACAACATTTTTTTAGTAAATACAGGTCAATGTGGCGAACAATCTCTGGAGGAACCTCAGTTAGTTCTATGGAACTTTTTTGCAAGTTGGACTTGGTGGGTCTTGAGTTCTTTAGGGATGGGTTGGAAACCCTTTCACTCGATGAGCCAACTATGGGTTCAAGCCTCTTCGCAGCAACGGTGAGAGCAGTTTTTGAGAAAGCTGGTGTGATACTAATTTGAATGAATTTGCAAATTCCAACCAAACCCTTATTTAATCAATTATCAATTTTAAACCAAATTAATTTAGTATAATTTAATTCAACCATAAACAAACATCTTGGTGCAGTGGATCATGCCAACACAAATAACTATGAATTTCTAACCCACAGATTTCACGAAAAATCCCCAATAGGCAAAACCTTTTATTTCACTAATAAAATTGACGATTATTACAAGTGAAATCTGCAACGAATATCCAAAGATACCCACAAGAACCTCAATTATGAATCAACAATGAATCAACCTCAGAATATCCACAATTACATGTAGTCCAGTCATCCCAGGAACACCCACAAGTACTCCTTATGACACACAATAAACGTCTGCCCAACACCTGCTCGAAGTGGCACCTACATCAGCAGTAAGTTTTCCTCCCTACAAGAGAAACTCCAACAAAACTGTATTTTCGATTCCAAAACAATTTACTAAAGCCTTTAGGATTTGTGAATTGAAAATAAAAGGATTTTAACCCAAAATGAAGAAGACAAAAGTAATCTGTTGTTTGCAATTTATGCAAAATGAAAAACCTCAGTTCTTCTTCACCAAATGACTCATTTAACACGCTTTATATAAAAAAGTTGAGTCGGTGTTGTCACTCAAACGAAACAGTGATATCGCTCAAACGAAGAGACATGTCCCTCCAACGAGATTCACGCGGCATAACATGTTATTTGAACAACATTATCGGGTCGCTCGAATGACCCTTAGAACAAAATATGTTTGCCTCAAGAATTTAAAAAAATTCCTTTTAGAGAAAAACAAAGCCTCAAATAGTTAAGAAAACTTTTCCAACCCTTGGAAAAAATATCCGAATACTTTAAATCAATCTTAAACTAACCAAAACACATCCTTACGAAAATTCATCTCATTGAGGCTTGAAAGTTAAAGAACTTTGATATTCGGATTTGTCTTCACATATCTTCAAACTTGAACTTTTCCTTCGACGGTTTGTATCGGTATATGACATACACTAATGTAAAATCGTACTTATAAAATATGTCATTACAAATATCCCCCTATGTCTATGCCGGTACAAAATAAAATATCTGAATTGTCAAATCAAAATGCCAATACAAATATAATAGCCTCCCATGATTCCAAAGCAGAAAAGGTTTATTCAGAAATCTTCAACATCAAATCTTCAAGCTTTTCTCATCATGTTGTGTAATATATGATCTTCGATCTTTCTTCCTACACACATGAGACAAAGAAAATACCTTCGTGACGTATTGAGTTCGAAATGAGATAAACATAAAATCAAAACAAATATCAAATCTCAAATCTCCCCCATAATGTAAAATTCTCCAATTAAATCATAATTCGTTCGCCTTTTTATTTGTCCAAAATAGATAAGGAAAAGAATAAACAAAACAAAACTTGGAGTTGTCACTATAAACATAGAAAACCAACTACGATCATCCAGAGATACTCAAATGCATTCCACAAACTATTTTTGATTTTTTAATTTTTTCAAACAAAAATTCAAAAATAATTTTACATAAACTACACACCGTGAATTTACATTAAGATAACCAAATCGTGTAAATGGAATGAATGGGTGTGAACAAATTCGACAGGAAAATCAATGCAATCAAACATAACATATTTCATGATGAATACGGATACTCCTAATAAATGAACTGAAAATCGTCCTTAGGTGTCAATAGTATTGCATTTAAATGGCATCGACTCAATCCATGAACACATCAAAGTAAAGAATAATTCTCACACCAAGAACGTCTAAAACTATGCAATACTTTTTCATGACGTTATCTGGACGTGCAAATCCGTTATTTTATTTCCAACCAATCTCCCTTATAAAAAAATTAAATCTTTATATTTTCAATTGAGGTGATCTAAACGAAATGGCCTCTTTTTGGCATATTTATCTTTTTATTGCCTTTAAAAAAATTTCGAGTTCTTTTCAAACGGTGGATCTCACGGTGAGTTATTTTGTACTCGAGCAGCCCTTTCCAGTGTAGTCATCATTTTTTTCATATTAATTAGAATCCTCATGGGCAACGGTTCTTACATGCACTATTTTCATTGTCAAGTGTGATAGACAAGTACAATAAGTAAACAAATTCGCGCAAGTGTGCATTACAGGCAATTATTACTCAAACATTTAGGTAGTAATCAATTAAAAAATCTCAATGACTCCATACATTGTAAAGCACAAAAATGAAATGATGATGTATATCAAAACACTATCAAATAGTCACATGTGCAAACAAAAGGTTTTTTTTGTATATCAAAACACTATCAAATAGTCACATGATGAAATTGTGACTCGGTCAACCTAAATCTCCATTCATAAAAGGTGCAAACAAAATACAAAAATCTTTGTTTCTTTATCCCAAAATTTTATCAAAATACAATATTTTTAGCATTTTCAATTTTTTCTAAAAAATGAAAATCTTTATGTATTTTTCAAAAATAAAAATCTTTTTGGTTTTTCAAAAATATATCAAAACTGGAAAATATAAATACAAAAACGATACACACCAGAAATTGGCATAAAATATCATCATGAAAATCATCATATGTGAGCAAACAAGTCTAAACCTCAACCAGTAGGTGTAGTGGAGTTTTCAAAAGGTGGTGATATCCTTTGAAAAACATCCATCAAATCATGTGAAGTCTTGACCAAGAACTTTACTTGCTCCCTCATATGTGCAAACTCTCTCATGTAATCATCCGGAGCATCATGTGTGGGTGCGTCCGTGTGAACAAATGTAGTGCAAATTGTGACACATTACCCAACTTAAAACAAAACTCCAGGTGTCCTCTCTTATTACAATGTGTGCAAACATAAGAAGACCTACGAACACTTCTTTCAAAATGTCTATGGCGCACTCTCCTATCAGGTGAGTCATGCTTAGGTGGGTTGGGTTGAGATCTATATGGATCAATCACAAACTCCGGAGCCAGCTCGGGAGTTTCATGTGAAGTGGACGCACCGTCATGACCTATTATTAGTCTCTCAACAATAACCAAAGAGGGACTGAGGATGATCTTTACAATTGTCCTACATGTATCCTCTAAAGCGACCTTTACCTTCCAAGCACGTTAAATATCTATCTATAATTGTGACACACGGGTTATAAGTTCACTCTTCTCCCAATTCATCATGATCAAGTGCTCACTCAATGAAACTTTATAATTCTCTAGTTGACTCGACAATGCCTGAAATCCTCTCAAACACTCAATATCTCTCTCCAAATCATAACTCCTTATTCAAATTTTGCGTCTTTAAGGTCTCAACATACAAATCTCTAAATGCAATCAGGAGATCATCATCACCCTCACTAGTGCACTCACTCTCACACTCGATAGAAACGCTCAAATCATCCTCGGAGATCTCAGGTTCACAAGTATCCTCATCGTCGTGCGACCCTCTAGGTGCGCTCACGTGACTAGCTAAAAATGCAACACACATCCCATTTTAATACTCATCCCTGTAACCCTTCACCTATTCCTTACTATCGCTAAGAGTGGCTGTCATGAAAATCTTTTTTCCCATTATCTTTATCGTAGTGGTACATGAAAAAGCTCTATGTCCTTGACCCTCAGACTCAAAATGTTTCTTGACTTCCTCTTCCTCTCTCTCACCCTATTTCTCACCGCTCTTTTTGGCCTCATCTTTCTTTTTATTTTTCTCAGAAAACATTTTATTTAAAGAATTTTGTTTTGAGAACTTGAGAAATTTCTTAAAATTCTTTGTAACCATGGCCATATCAAAATCAGACTCGGACTCGCAAACTCTCAATTTCTTTTTCTTCTCACTCTTGGAAACATCCTTTCCCTTCCTAGATTGGGCTTTAAGCTCTACCCATATATCCTTAGGTTTGACAGTGTCAGGGAACATATCAATATCATATGTCTAGAGGTCTCCTAGCAACTCTTCTAATTTTAGAGGACTCAAATTTCCAAAGGAATTCAAAATAGTCGTGCTTCTTTAGACATGGTGCACGTCATAATATGTCGAAAATCCTCAGGATTGACGACACCAACAATTGCAGTCAGCCCATGTGAAATATAAATGCGCCACCAAAACACATCCTCAGTCCAGTCTGATATAGGTTTTAGATTAGTGACATTATTTGCAGTGATAGTGGGAGGAGTCCATCCTCTTTGAAAAACTACCCAAACTCTCTCGTCGATTATTTCAAATGAGATTTTATGCGGGCTTTCAAGTAGGCATAATTAGACCCGTAAAAATTTGGCAACTGATTATATAAGGTTTCATTTGAAAACATTACCACAACTTTTCAAAAACAATTTTTTTAAAAAAAATCAATATCAGCCAAATTTTGCTAAAAAAAGGAATTCAGTGTATATTAGTGAAACCTGCTCTGATACCAATTTGAGAAAGCCGGTGTGATACTGATTTGAATAAATTTGCAAATTCTAATTAAACACTTATTTAATCAATTGTCAATTTTAAACCAAATTAATTTAGTCCAATTTAATTCAACCCCAAACAAAAATCTAGGTGCAGCGGATCATGCCAGCACAAATAACTATGAATTGCTGGTTCATATATTTCAAGAAAAATCTCCAAAGGGAAAAACCTTTTATTTCAGTAATAAAAATCATGATGATTACAAGTGAAATCTGCAACGAATATCCACATATAACCACAAGAACCTCAATTATGAATCAACAATGAATCAACCTCAGAAGATGCGCAGAGACACATAGTCCAGTCAGCCCATGAACACCCATGAGTACTCCTTATGACACACAGTCAACGTCAACACCTCCCTCAAGTGGCACCTACATCAGCAGTATGCTTTCCTCCCTACAAGAGAAACTCCAGCAAAACTATTTTTTGGGCTCCAAAATAATTCACTAAAGCATTTGGGATTTGTGAATTGAAAACAAAAGAATTTGAACCCTAAATGAAGAAGACAAAGGTAATTTGACATTTGCAGTTTACGTAGAATGAAAAACGTCAAGTTTTCTTCACCAAAATGACTCATTTGACACACTTTATATAAAAAAGTTGAGTCAGTGTTGTCGCTCAAACGAAATAGTGATCTCGCTCGAACGAAGGCACTCATCACTCGAATGAGTTTCGTACAGCATACAAATGTCATTTGAATGACATGGTTTGGTCCCTCAAACGACCCTTACGACAAAATAAGTTCGCTTCAACACTTTGAAAAAATTCCTTTTAGCAAAAAAGAAAGCCTCAAACAGTTTAGAAAACTTCTCCCACACTTAGAAAAAATATCCCAATAATTTAAATGAACCGTAAAGTAACCAAAACACATCCTTACCAAAATTCATCTCGTAGAGGCTTGAATGTTGAAGAACATTGATATTCGAATCCACCTTCACGTATCTTCAAACTTGAACTTTTTCTTCGACGGTTTGTAGCGGTATACGACACACAGAAATGTAAAATCAGACTTACAAAATATATCCTTACAACTTTATTTTTGCTCTTGGGGGCTCTTCGGTGTGCTGCTTAGAGGAAACTCAACTCCCAACGCAGAGTTTTTATTAATCCCCAACTCAATGGGATAAAACTTGTTCACTTATGGGTAGACTGGGGGGGTGATCCAATCATCAAACTAATAGAGTTGAAATGACCAAAATTTAATGAGCCAAACGTAGAAGACATCATATTTTCTTTTTCTAACCGAATGGTGAGTTTACCGTTTTCTTCCTCACAGAGTATTGCAGTATCCGGAGTTATAAAGTCTGAGCAGGATTGCAAAAAAGTTTTTGGGGAAATATTGCTTTGGTAAACAGGGGAAGTATCATCTTGATTGTAACCAAATTGGTGGGCACAACAGTTGGGGTTGTACGACTCCGTGGAAACTCTGCAATCAGTGAATGAGAGGAGATAACTTGGTGTTAGGACAGGAACAACTGTAGGACCAGGTCTCCCTATTATCAGTTCTTTAGTTACCATTACAATTGTGGCCATCTCGGGAGGAGTATAAAGAGGGAGTGATAAAGGTCCCGTGCCCCCTGCTACATCGTGGGGTGCTTCGGCCAACATCGGTTTTAGGGCGATGTAAAGACATAGAGTCCCAAGCATATTTTGTACAAAATAGGAAAAATAACATGTCTCTTCCTCGAGAGAGGGGCATCAAAGACAAACTGATGCTTGCAACACCAATAGATTATAGGTATGGGGGCTAAGTTAAGGAATGGAAAGTTTTTAGTCACCCATCTCGCCCTTTTGGTCTCTCATGGGCTTATATCACTTGTTTCCTTAATTTCTCTGTGAAGTGTGTCTGTGTGTATATATCAGTGGAGATCAGAATCTCTTTACGCGCATCATATAAGAGATGGAGTGGGGTCATCGACATGAATGTTCCCAAAATATTAATTTAAAATATGATATGTTCACTTATCGAGATATTGATCGTTATGATGAAACGATAATATGTGTTAGATAAGATGCAAGTATGATATATATATATATGAATAATATAGGGATAAAATAGGTAAAAGATGAAAAAATGAAAATAAGACTCAAGTCTCGTGCAGCTTTTTCCCAAAAAATGGTCAAAAAATGCATTTTGTAAGTCCAAATTGTGCACGGGTCATACCATTATAAAGGTAATTCATAGACCTTTGAGAATCCTTTTGGTTGCTCCCAGGTTTGAGAGTTGACTTTGGGTCAAACAGGGCTCAAAAGTGCATGTCGATCCTTTGGACGGAAGATCATCGAACGACGATGTATCATTCATTCAAATCATTAGTCCAAATTATATACATGGCGGACCATTAGAAACGCTATGAGGACTACTTAGAAGTTCCAAGAGCTTCGCTCGGTTTGGAGAGTTAACTTTTGTCAAATGGGGCTAGGAAGCACCCGGTGGCCATTTGGAGTAAGGAGGATTGTTCGTCCATACTGTAAGGTTGATTCGTGAATAAGGCAGATCGATGGAAATTGTATTTAGTGCCCTTAGAATATTTATTCAATTTTGTTCATGCTGAAGTGTTAACTTTTGGCAAACGGATCCCAAGAGCGCCCGGTGGCCTCTGGATCAATTTTGGGGGGAAATGGATCGTTCCTTCGAACCATTATGTTGTTTTGCCCTTGGGCTAGACCGTTGGATAGGGGGTATTTGTTCAAATCATGATAATCAAAGCACAGTCTCATGGTTCCATCTTTCTCCGTCACAAATAACACTGGGGCTCCCCACGGTGATACACTAGGACTTATAAAACCACGATCTAACAAATCTTGCAACTGTATCTTTAGCTCTTTTAATTCTGCATGTGTCATATGATATGGTGAAATAGATATTTGTGTGGTGCTTGGTACCAACTCAATCACAAATTCTACCTCACGGTCTGATTCTAACCCTGGGAGTTCTTCTGGGAATACATATATAAATTCATTAACTACTGGTATATCTGATAGGTTTCGAGACTCTTGTCATGTGTCCACCACATGAGCAATATAACCCTCACATCCCTTCCTTAAAAGTTCATAACATTTTTTATAAGAAATCAAGCATGTTGGAGTGACATTTTGTTACCCAATAAATTTAAATTCGGGTTCGCCTAGTAACCAAAACACTACCTCCTTTTTAAAGAAGTTTAAACATACATGATATGAGGATAACCAATCTATACCTAGTATTACATCAAATCACACATATCGAGAGGTAATAAGTCAACTAATAACTCATTTTCACACACTCGCATCACACACTACCTACACACCCTATCAATAAAAACAAGTCCCCCCACTGGAGTAATAATTGCTAAACTAGAATCTAATGATGATAATGGTTTATTAAGATGCAACAGATAAAGAAAATATAGAAAAAGAATGTGTATAGCCAGAATCTATCAACACATAAGCATCTGTATCACCAATAGGAAGTCTACATGTCACTGCATTAGGCATAGCTTGTGCATCTTGTTGCATCAGTGCAAGCACTCTAACTTTACCTTAACTTTGAGATATACCTCATCTACCTCCCTTGGGTACATTATATGTATAACTCCTACCACCTATTGCCATACTTCCAACTGATGTTATATCTCCCATCACTGGACAATTCTTCTATAACTCCCCTAGTTGATGACAATGGAAACATAAAGGTGCCATCTCAGCTATTATACACTCTCGAGACATATTCCATTGACCACCACATCTATAACAAAACTTGGCTATTAGTCCCAACATAGATGCATTTTTTGACTGACTCATTCCACTCCTTCCACCTCGAGCTTGAAATCTTCCAGGTGAATTTCTATTATTTTTAAATCCTTGACTCTTAGGTACTCCTCATACTACACTCTGAGTTGAAGTTCCCGTCTCCCATCCATATGCTACACTCTTAGGTACTCCTCATTCTTCAAATGTTTAGCTTTCATTTCTTTCATTGACTTTTCTGACTCCATAGCTCTATCCACCAAGTCCAAGCACTCTTTGATATTTATATTAGCAACCATGGTTTTTATATCTATACTCAACCTAGTCTGAAACTGATCACATTTACTTTCTTCTATCCTGACTAAATTAGAAGAAAATCTAGTTAAGGACATACACAAAGTTTCATACTCTACCACTGTTCGGTCCCTTATTTCAGCATGATAAATTCTTCCTCTTTCTCCTTCCTGTAAAGCCCTGGGAAATATTTTTCAAAGAACACATTTATAAACTTTTCCCATGTAATTTGTGTAGGATTTTCCAGCACCATTCCCACAATTGTAGTAAGTAGCTTCTCTATAGTATCCCACAATAACTTTGCATCATCCTCTAATATAAAGGTTGCTAACAAAACCTTTAGTTCATCTTGCCCTCCCATCACCTTGAATATCGTTTCCATATTTTTAATCCACCCATCTTCCACTAACGGATCAAAAGTCCCGATAAATGTTGGTGGATTTAACTTCATGAACCTCTCATACAATTTATCCCTATCTCCAAGATGTTCTCCACCTCTCGCTTGTTCCAGTAGTTATGCCACAGCACATAATATTCTTCCCACTTCATCAATAGGTTGTTGTTCAACCTCTGGTTCAACGACTTCAATATGTCTATATCCTTGATGACTATTAGGTACATCGAATTCCTCACCCTCTGCTCTATCATTCAGCTCATGTGGATCCATCACTCACTCCAATATAATTAATATAAGCAAAATACAATTAAAGCATTTTAATATTAACATTGTTAGTCAAAATCCTAACGCATAGCAACTCACTTTCCATTGTGCACTGCCAATATAGACCCTCGCACTCTTTAATACCAAGTTGTCATGCCCTGACTTAATTAAGTTAAAATTATCCTTTTATTTATTTTTTAGAGATAAATTCTCTTAAGCATTACCTTAATATAAATATCCTGTAAAATGGCACAAGATTTTTTCTTTTCTTTTTCTTTTCAAAGGCATGTTTAGATGAAAACATAACTATTTGTACATATAACTTACAAGTACTAAACAACTTTACATATACAAGTTCATTTGTTTAACATTGACAAAAAACCTTCTTGATATTCAACCCATATTAAATATCCGTCACTCCCCCATTTGAAGGTCCTAACTTGGCAGTGAACTCCAATGATAGGCACTCCTGAAACAAAATATTATAGGAGTGTAAGTTATAAAGGATTAGTGAATGACCATATAAACGCACTCCACACATATAACCAATTTGAATCATTATTTTTCTAATATTATAACCCAACAGGAATTGTGAAATGCTCGCAAGCCTAGACCCGCCACAGTCTAGTTAACCCACCGCAGTTAATGGGGGCCACCACATCCCTTCATTAGGACCGAGTACACAAACCTTTAAGTTGGATTTACAGGATCGCGACATCCCGTAGGACCCACAACAGTCCTAAACATTATATAAAGGACCCTCCATAGTCCATAACATTAGATAACTTCGCAAGCATTTTTAATCATATGCATATGTTTCATAAATACCACATCACTCCATAACCATTCCAACACATGTATTTAACTACACATTTCCATATGAAAATATAAGCATTTATATTTCATAGGGTAGGCCACTCACCTTAAAGTAGGTACTAAGATTAATACCAAATCTATATCCTTGGTATTTTAGTATTAGCTGCTTCCGTACCTATAAATTCAACACCATTAGTATTTGAATACTCCAAATAGCATTGAACTCACTAACACATCACATAAGTTGGTCAATCTGAAATAACTGAAAATGAATTAAATGTGATACTTAACATTTCTATAACACCTTATTCATTAGGGCTCTAATGCAATTTATAGAATTAAATTACGAATTCTCTAGACAGAGTTATGTCCGTTTTATTACAACTTTTTCCAAATTGTTTCTGTAGAAAAACAACAACAAAACTTCAACTTTAAAATAACCCCCAATCCCAACCATAAGGTATTTATTCTCATCTTAGAGTATTTCATACTCATATATGTTCTCTAATCTCTCCAACTAGAGTCACTCAATTTCAATAAGTATTCTATGATTTATGCCATTTTTAGCACAACTATGTCGGGATAGAACATTAAAGCATAACTTAACCTTTTTAGGCATACACAACCTCCGCCTTGGGTATCAATCATGGAAACACATACTAAATATGTTTTAGTATATACACATATCATAAACATGAATTTCTTAAATTAAAAAGCTTCATGAGAATGTGATTCAAATATAGGACTTTAAAGTGAACACTTACTATCCTAGCATGCATTCTTAAATATGTTCTTAAGACATCCTTGTTTTAATACAATTAGGCAATATGGGTATCACCAAATATTTATCAAAATCAGAAACAGAAAACATACAAAGTGTAAAACTCATTCATGTGACCAACTTTAACAAAGAGTTAATTACCTTACGAGAACTCCTCGATTTATTGAAATTTTTTGAAGAATTTTTCTCATTAACTTCCTCTTTTCTCTTTCCTTGGGAAAAATTTCTCAAACATTATCCTTTATGAAGAGTAAGAGGATATGTATATGATTTTTAATTAGACCACACATTATAAGGGGTCCAATAGTCATACGGCTTGTGGTAACGCATGATTGGTTGGACGAAAGGTCCAATCAAATAATTCCAGTAATGACAGATATGTCGTGCCTTTCTAAAATAACCATAAATCCCTATTACGGGTCCCAATTTACTCCTTCTTTGCTTCTACGAGTAGATAGCTTTTATATCTAAAACTTTTGTATTTTCCCCAAATCATAAAACTAATGTGCCTAATTTGAGCTCGAACATGAATGTAGCAATTTACAAAAAAATCTTAGAACTTTCACATTTGGTGACCAAAGGTTGCCAATTTCACCGCAACACCCTAGTTTAATTTTATAAAAATAATGATTATTTTAACCACACAACTAGTCATATGATCTAAACATGTTATTCCTGATCATAAGATCGATTAGCATCTAATATAAACAACATATATATCACTTGAGAATGCATCCCCTAAACATGATAATTACCATTCTTAACACCCATCACTAAACTTATAAATCACAATTTATACTTAATCATGCAACTAACCTTCCTAATAATGTTTTAGGGCCTTATAGTGGCAACTTACGACTACCTTGACTTTGTGACGAGTTGGTTGATGCCCTCCTATATCTATGATATAGTGATTATGCCGCCACCTCATACGACTTTAGGTAGGGGTACAAGTTGGTTGTTGGGGTTTACCCATAGCATTGGTGTGCATCATTGTCAATGGCGGAAGAGGTGACAGAGGTTACATTTCTCCATATTGGTCATTCTTCCTATAATATCGGATTGGTTTGAGGGGGATTGTTGAGTATGCAGAATTTCCCTAATGCGATGAATCTGATGGTGTTGGGGCTGACAGAGAACGTCCTTCAACCGGAGGTATATATTTTCATTTCTTTGTCCTTTGTCTTTTTAATTTCTTCTTTTTTCTCTAGGTTGACTGATTTTCCTTTTTATTTTTCTCGCAGCATGTCCGGGTGTCGACTACTTGGATGAGGGACATCCGAAAATGCTGGCTTCAATGACAACTCATATTCAGGATTAGATTCTAGTTCCTTCCTACCTAGTGTCATCTTCTACTTCTGAGGAGGTATCTAGATTGGGTAATGGAGGGTCCTCATCTCATCGCTGAGGAAAGCGTGTTCCTCAAAGGGATCGGGGATCCTAAGGGATATATATATATGAAATGAATGGGATTTTTATTTATTTATCTTTGCTTAAAATCACTTAATCTACATGGACTTTTTACTTTGTTGCTTAAACCATAAAAAGGGTTAGAATTACCCAAGAGAAAATTTATTTTTGAGACAGGATGAGTAAAAATATAGGATGAGAAATCTTGAGTTCTTTCAAATAAATATTTTTTTTGTGTTTTTGATTTTGACAAAAAAAATGAAAGATGGAATTTTCTAAAAAAAGGGGGTGTCGATTGACATGCCCCTTATCCTGCCTATTGATAGGTTAGTCTAGTTAAATCACCCTAAGGCTTTGATTGCACTTTCTTCAGCTACTAGTACTTGATGTGGCAATCTTTCATTCGAATTTTGCAGGCCCTTTATTTAGCTAAAATTTTCAACTATAAAAGGGGGTAAGGTGGTGAGGCTTCTTCACCCATTCATGCTTTCTCTATCTTGATTTTTTTCTTGCCTTTTGTCTTATTTTTTCCAAAATGTCCCTTCCCGTGAGTGAAAATTTTTCCTCATATCTCGAGAATTTAGAGGCTAAGTGTTCGTACAATGTGAATTATGATGCTTTTAACCTGCATCAGTTCTCTTTGTGGCGCAATCGGCCCATAAATTGGAACATGCTGACGGAGGTAGCTTAATTTTGGTACCCCAAGGACCATCTTTTCTAGTTTGGTCTAGATGAGGTATGACCAACCTGTTAGGAGTTTGCGTCTATATTAGGGGTTAATCCTAGTGTAGCGACGGCTATGCTTGATCCTTCCCATTCTTCTTGGGCATTATTGGCGGAATTGCACCATATTTCTACTTTGGCAACCGATCATTGGTCACTGGGGGAATGATCTCTCTCCCATCTATACTGTATTTTTCACGTTTACAGGATGTCAATGATGAAGGAAATGCCGGAGTTGTTGCCCTTGGCTTAACTTCGAAGCTATTGGTGGTGATCGGGGACTTACTCATTAATTTCCAATTTGCCGCAATTGCGGTATGGATGTCCTACCATCATAATCCTGGGGAGGTGATATTAGCGAAGACCCTGAATGGTCTTAATGCTTAGCGGGAAGGCTGTTCGGAATTTTTGAGAGGGAGCCTAGTGATTTTATTCATGTGGTTGGCTGAGAGACTTTCTTTGGCGGTTCCTCTCGAGTATTCCTTAACAGCCGTTCCAAATTTTTTTACTTGTTATTTCATCACCTTTGACCCAACCACAGAGAACTAGGTAAATTGGTTTGTCGAGCATGGAGCTCGATGTCTTTGTCGGTCAGTGCCCTAGTGGGGGGATTTGTAACTTGTTCTAGAGTTAGGAGAATACCGGTATGCCCGGCTAGTTGGTCTTCGATAGACTTCATTTTACTTCCCTTGGAGGCTTCTGTGCCAAGTCGAATGAGAGCAAATTGTGCCTCCCCGTACCCTAGATTTCCTTGCCATATAATATTTGACCGAGGCTCTAAGCATCCAATTAGTTTCCCTGTGGGAGAGTCGTCGGTCAATAACTCATCCATGTCAATCTGTCGACAGGGTTTGGCATGTTTTTGGAGATTATCTTAAGTGGTTATGTAATAAGGTAGTCGTGAAGATGTTGGCAGAGGCGACTGGCGAGATGGGGTTCATCATGTTTGATACCTTGGAAGGGAGAGTAGTGGTTTTTACTTGGTTTGTGTTGTATTATCACTCCATGGAGCATCTTTAGAATAATAACCGAGCCGAGGAAGTTTGAGGGCCTCAGGGGTTTGATGATGATGAAGCATGATCTCGTAGAATCCTCTAATAAGGTCCTTTATGAAGCTAATGCTTATTTGTGAAACTCTCGTATAATGGTTTTTTTTCTAATTTTCTAATTTTTTTTGTTTTCGGGAATAAATTTGTGGGATTGTAGGTTTTATTTAGGAATAGGTTAGTGGAGATGGGTGGTTTCTTCGAATTCATACGTTGATATTTCATGCAATAGTATCAAAATCGCTATTTGAAATAAAAAAGATTTTGATCATCTAGTTGTAAATCTTGGTGAGTTTTGTATTTGAATTATCTATACCAATCGCTAAGGCATAAGTAATCATTTTGTTCTCGTAAATGATAAAATGAGCCATTGTTCTTTGAGGTGAGAAAAGAATAACATTTTGTGAAAAAATAATGGGATTGTGCTCATGTTAGGGGTATGACCTACCTACGTACCTCTGGTGGTTTTAAAAAAAATAGTTTCATTTTTGAAAGATAAAAGGTTTTAAGAGGATCAGGCCCCATTTAGTTCTAAGTAAAGGGAAATGAACTTTTTTAGGAAAAAAGGGGGATGAGAAGAGTCATAGCGCACCAAAATTTTGTACTAGTGGTAGAATTTCTTGAGACGATTCAGGTTGACCAGATGTGCCATATTTTTTCCCTTAAGGTCAGTGAGAATAGTAATACCACTAGACATGATCTTCTTTACGATGTAGGGGCCGCTCCAGTTTGGCTTGAATTTCCCGCTGGGGTCCTAGATGGGTTTTGTTATTTTCTTTAGGGTTAAATCCCCTTCTCGGACACCCCAATTACTGATTCTCCTGTTGAATGATCGCTCTATCTGGCGATGGTACCCTTGTAAATGGTATAGAGCCATTAGTGTCTATTCATCGAAGAGTTTTAGCTCATCGAGATGGATCTGATGTTAGTCTTCCTCGTTGACTTTGCTTTCAAGCATAACGTGTAATAAAGGTATTTCTAGTTCAATGGGTAGGACTAATCCCATGTCGTATGCGAGAGAGTAAGGGGTAGCCCTAGTAGATGCCCGAACTAAAGTGAGCTAATAACAGAGGTCATAAGGGATCCTATTGTCCCAATTTCAGTAACACTCTATCATCTTGCTGATGATTTCTTTGAGGTTCTTATTGGTGACTTTAACTGCACCATAGGTTTGCGGTCGGTAGGAAGAATATTTATGTCTCTGAATCCCATACTCGTCGACCAATTCTATGACTTCTACCTCTAAATGAAACCCGTTATCTCATAATTGCTCATGTGGGACCCCGTATCGGCAGATGATGTTCTTTCGAATGAATTTAGCTATCTTCTTAGCATTCAACACTGTGTATGACTTGGCATCGACCCATTTGGTGAAGTAATCAATGGCAACCGCGATAAGTTGATTCCCATAAGAGGCTTTGGGTGTGTCTTTCCCTATGATATCGATGCCCCATTTGGAGAACGACCAGGTAGAAGTCATGTTATACAACTCTCGTGGAGGTAAGTGCTGAAGATTGGAACATTACTGGCATTTAAGGCATCTACGGCCATAAGCGGTGCAATACTAAACCATGGTGGTCCAATAGTAACCCTGTCGGATAATCTTTTTGATAAGCATATAACCATTCATGTGGGTTTACATTCCCCGCAGCGTATCTTCCGCATCATCTTTCAATGTCATCCCAAGCGATGCCTTGTAAGTGGGTTCCATCGAAACTTCTCTTGAATTGTGATTTATCATAGATAATGTATTGGCAACTAGTTTGTGAAGAGTTTATCAATATTTCTTATTCTCATCTTGGGGTAACCTATCGTTCTTAAGAAGGTGTCAAATGTCATAGTACCAGCACTTGGCCATATCGGAGTCCTCTTCGGTTATGAGCTCAATATGGTAGAAGTGAGTTGGTTTATCTTTCTTTTGGACTAGGAAAGGGGCCATCGTTATTCCCTCAGTCATGTCGACCATGGAGGCTAGGGTAGAAAGAGCATCGGCTAAACTGTTCCTCTCTCGCAATGAGTAGTGGAAGGTGATATCATAGAACTGGGAGGCCAGATCCTCTAAGTGGGCATGAAAGGATAAGATCTTCTCATCTTGGAATTTCCATCTTCTAAGGTTCTAGAAGATAATGAGGGTAGAATACCTATAGATGTCTAGGCATTCGATACATTTCTTGAGAGCGTCTGTGAGGGCTACAGTGCATGCCTCGTATTCAGTCATATTTTGGTGTAAGGAAAATCTAGCTTGATGGCGATGGGAGTGTGAGAGTCATCAAGGGCAATCGGGAGTATCCCAATGTCGTATCCTTTCTTGTTGGCAATGTCATCAAAGAATATTTTCCATTAGAGGTCTTCCTAATAGGTGGATAACTTCATAGAGGAATTTGGATATCCAAATATCGGCGTCTTCATTGGGGTAATCAGCAATGTAGTCGAAGATGGCTCTCCCTTTCATGGTTTTCTGCGTGACAGAGACAGTATTGAACTCGGTTAGCAGCATTAACCATAAGGACATTAGGCTACATAGGGTAGGTTTCTTGATCAGGTATTTGATAAGATGCATTCGAGATATAAGTCTAATGGAAATAGTGAGAATATAGTGCCACAATTTTTAGGTGACCCAGACAAGGGCGACACATGCTTGATCCAAGGCAGTGTAGTTGACTTCATACCTGTATAATTTGTGCCTGAAAAAGTATATGGCCCTCTCTTTGTGGGATTCTTGTAGGAATTAGGCTAAAAGATCCCCAGCTAGGGTATCTATTACGATCAAGTATAGGAGTAAAGGGATATCAAGTTACATGATAGTGCGCATGTGTTCAAATGAATTAATTATTTAACTAAATTCCAATTCCAAACCCAACAATATTTTAACTCTTGCAAATAAACGAGATTGAAAAAATTAATCTAAGCATGCAAGACATTCGCAAATGAGGAAAAAATCCCTGAAGGGCAAAACCATTTATTTCACTATAATTTGTAACTCACAACTTACACGGATTACAATGAAATAATTTGACACACGAATACCCACAGGCATCAGTCGGCGTCGTCAGCAATGGAACAACCTCAGCAGCTCCACAACAACACTCAATTAAACTTCAGCAAAGATATGTCTTGGATTGCATAAAACAATTCATACAAAGTAGATGGAATTATGAATTAAATGAACAAAATTTTTGGACCCTTAAAAGTGAGAAGAAGACATACTGAAAAAATTATAGAACAGAAAGAATTATTTATCTTCGAAAAGTGCTCTGTCAAAACTTTTCTTCTCAATTTGTAAATTGTATGAGCTTGGCCTTTTTATAGGAAGAATTTGGATAAAGATGATAACCAGTCATCCACAAACAATATGGAGACGTAAGGAGTTAAAAGAGGAACTGATGCAGTAAGTTTTTCCTTAATAAAAAGTTATACATAACTTTTGTTTTATTAAAAAACATTTAAGAAGCCTATATCCAATCATTGGCTTTATGCCAATCATTGGCATAAATTGCAAAATTCGGCACCCCACACATTTATCACAAAAGGCGTGCGTGGCAGCTGCCTATAAGGTGAGAAAATATGAAATGCCTTTAAGGCTTTTTGGAAGCCAAGCCATCTGTACGAAAACAAAAATCCCCAAAGGTTTTTTTTGTTGTTAACAAATAATCATAATCACTATGCCAATGATTGAATAAGGAAAGAAAAGTTGCTCCCAAATAAAGGGATATTCTTTGAACTGCCAAACCCCATTTGGGTTTTATATAGACCGAAACCTCCTCATTTATTTAACACTTAGCGAGTAACACAATGAATTGCAAATCGTTTTGATATTAAAAAAAACTTTTGATTTCCCCCCTTTTTTTTTAAAAAAATACAAATTATTTAAATGCCATCTCATTTTTTTATTTTAAAAACAATTTTGCTTCCATTTTTTTAAAAAAAATCCCAACACTTTAAATATAAAATGCACATGAAACTTTAAACATATTATTACCAAAATTATCTCGACGGTGTTTGAATGTTTAAGATCTCTTGTAATTTGGATCCGGAGTTTGTAGATGTTAGCATCCTCGATTCTTGGTTGGCTTGTAGCGGTATACGACATATTTAAATGTGACGGACAATGTCCTTACAAATCTCCCCCTATGACTATGTCGGTACAAAATAAAAAATCTGAATTATTAATCACAAGAATGACCTATACAAATCTACCCTCCCAAGGCAATCATGGAAAGATAAAATGACAAGTCTTCAAACTTTCAAACTCTGCTTCAACAATCAATTTTTCAAAACTCCAAACTTTTCTCATCAGGGTGTGTAACCATTTGATCTTAAATCTTCGTACCTACACACATGAGATAAAGAAACAAACTCTCGTGACGTATTGAGTTTGTAATGATATAAACATAATCAATGTTAGCACAATCAAATCTCTCCTATACTAAAACTCCCCCATAATATCATAATTCGTTCTTCCCCTTTTTATTTGTCCAAAATAGACCAGGAAACGAATAAATGACATAAAGAAAATCGGGGTTTCATGGTAAACCAAGCAAACAAACTATTCTTCAATTTTTCAATTTTTTATACAAAAAAAAATGTTACAAAAATCACAAACCATGAATTTATACTAAGACGACCAAATCATGGAAACGGAATGAATGGGTGTGAACAAATTCGATAGAAAAATCAACTCAATCATATCATGTTTGCAAGATGCATAAGTGTACTCCTAACGAATGAATATAAAAAATAGTCCTTTGGTGTAAAATTGTTGAATTTAGGTGACATCGTCTTAAATCAAAATCAACAAATCAAAGTCAATATGATTTTCACACCAATAACGTCCAAAACGATTTCATGCTTTTTCAAGATATTTTAAGGATGTGCAAACCCGTTATAATTCTCCAACCAAACTCCCTCATATATATTTTCTTTTCGAGGTGTTCTAAATTCTCAAACATTGGAGAATTGGTGAATAAACCTAATGGCCCATTATTGGCATGTATTTCTTTTTATTGCCTTTCAATATTTTTGGGCTCTTTTAAACCTCGCTGGACCCCGGATAATTAAAATTCCTCAATTTTTTAGGTCCAATTTAAATGGTGGCTTAATCGCAAATGATATATAAGTACCTTTCATAGCCCTTCATCGTTTATAAAGTACACACAAACTTTTGGAAGAATGGTAAAGACAGACACACCTTTTATTATCTAATTTTATCGCATTTAGTTCGTTGTAATAGACAGAATTGAGATGAAAAACACGTAGCCAACATGTTATTTTTCAAGACCAAACATCAAACAAATTCGTGCGTGTGTGCAATAAAAGGACAAAGTGAGTCAAACATGTATGTAGAAACACTATAGCAACTCAAAGACTCCAAACTTTGTAACGCACATGAATGGCATAACATATTGTCTCAAATATCTATCAAACAGTTACATGGATATGGCATGAAGTTGTAACTTGGTCATCCTAAGTGTCATTTCATATACGGTGTAAAACAAACTACAAAAATCTTTTTGAGTTTTTCTGGGTTTCTAAAATAAAAGAAAATATTTTTGAGTTTTTCACTTTTTTTAAGAAATAAGAAAAGAACCAAATATATATAAATACAAAAAGATACAAACTAGAAATAAGAGTAGAATAATGTGAGCATGAAATATGCATCCTATACTAGGCACGAACCATCCCCTCAGTCAACTGTGCATATCCATAAAGACTTCCTAAGACTCTCGAATTTAAGGGCATCTAAAGGTTTCATGAAAATATCAGCTAACTGAAGGTCAGTAGGCACGAAACTCAGGGATACGACTTTCTCCTCAACTAACTGACGTATAAAGTGCTCGCGTATCCAAATGTGCTTTGTGTGCGAATGTTGGACCGGATTACGAGATATTTGTATTGCGCTTGTGTTATCATAGGAGATGGTCATGGTGTCCTGTGAAATCCCATAATCCTCTAACATTTGCTTCATCCACAAGATTTGCATGCAACAACTCCCGACGGCGATGTACTCAGCCTCCGCAGGGGACAAAGAGATGGAGTTTTGCTTCTTGCTCATCCAAGAGATAAGAGAAGAACCAAAGTAGAAATACCCAGAATATCTCCTACAACCATCTACATCCCCGTCCCATTCGTCCTCCGAATAGGCGGATAGACGGTCATCGGTATCAAAGGAATACCAAATGCCGTAAGAGAGAGTCCCACTCACTTATGTGATAATACGTTTTAGAGCGAGTAAGTGTGACTCTTTCGGGGACGCCTGATATTGCGCACAGACTCCAAAACTAAAGGCTATGTCGGGGTGACTAGCAGTCAAGTAGATAAGACTACCTATTATACTCTGATTCAAGGTTTGCTCTATGTCATTGCCTGAAGTGTCGTAGAAGTACTCAAAGGTGTACATGCATGCTTAGCGGAGTCTAAACAAAATTTCTTCACTAGATCTCTAGCATACTTAGATTAGGAGATGAACATTCCATCCTCTAGCTGACGAACCTGGAGACCAAGGAAGAAAGTAAGCTCACCTACAATGCTCATCTAAAACTCACTTTTCATCTCCTCCTCAAAGTGGTGAGCATGCTGGGAGCACGTGGATCTAAAGACTATGCCGTCCACATTGACCTGAGAAACCAAAATAGCACCATCATCTCTCCTGACGAACAACGTCATATCAACCCCCCTCTCTTGAATCCATGAGCTAAGATATAGGAAGTAAGCCTCTCATACCAAGCACGGGGTTCTTGCTTCAAACCATACAAGGCTTTCCTCAGATAGTAGACGTGCTCCGGGTGCTTAGGGTCCTCAAACCCTTTTGGTTATTCCACGTAAACCTCCTCTTGTAGAATACGATTTAGAAAGGCACTATTGACATCCATTTGATGTAGCTTGAAGCATAGACGATATGCGATGGAGAGTAGTAAACGGACGGACTCAAGCCTCCCAATAAGAGAAAATGTCTCCCCAAAGTATACACCATCTATCTGTGTGTAGACTTCAACAACCAACCTAGACTTTTTTCTGATTATGGTACCATTTTCATCCATTTTATTCTTGAAAATCCACCTGGTACCTATCACATTCGTCTCACTAGGTCGGGGGATAAGTTCCCAGACATTTTTTAAACTGAAGCAACTCATCCTGCATAGAAGATATCCAGTGTTCATTCGTGAGTGCTTCTTTGTGATTCTTGGGCTTAACTGTGGACGTGTAGAAGAAATGACTAACAACGTTCTCTAGCTGAGCACGAGTCTTGACTCCTAAGGTGGGATTGCCTACAATGGTGGACGGATCATGAGTCTTGTGAAACCAAGCAGGTGTGTCCCCTATCACAGGAGTAGAGTCCTCAGGGTGTGTGTGAGGGACAAGTAAATCGCTGCTAGAGAAGTCCTCATCCCCACAATGAAGGCTAGGATCAACAAACGTCGGAGGTTCGTCATCTTGCATGGTGACATTTATTGACTCCATAACCTTAGAACTATTCAGGTTGAAAACCCTGTATGCTCTAATGTTTGATGAATATCCAAGAAAAATTTCCTCATCGCTCCGAGAGTCAAACTTTCTTAATTTCTCTCTATCTCGTAGGATGTAGCATTTACTCCCAAAGGCTCAGAAATATGCAAGGTTGGGTTTCTTCCCAATCAATAATTCATAAGGCGTTTTAAGTGTGTGTGGCAGTAGGTAAACCATATTCATCGTGTGGTACGAGGTAGACACCGCCTCTGCCCAAAATCTCCTAGTATCCTTACGACCCAAAAGAATAGATCTAGCCATTTCCTGAATCGGTTGATTCTTCCTCTAAACAATCCCATTTTACTGAGGAGTCCTTACAGTCGAAAATTCATGTTTAATCCCAAGGCTATCACAGTAAAGATCTACCTTAGCTTTCATAAATTTTGTGCCATTGTCACTATGCATCCTGTTAATAGTGACTCCGTGTTGGTTTTGCAGGACACGGCACTTGGTCATTAAAAACTCTACAGCGTCTGATTTGTCTCTCAGAAAACCTACAATTTAATATCTGGAGAAATCATCCATCATCATGAGGATATACCTCTTACAACCCAGACTCCCATACGAGTAGGACCCATAATATCCCTATGAATCAACTCAAGCACATGAGAGGTGGTAATGAAATGCAACTTCCTATGGGGATTACGGACTTATTTACCCAACTGACAGGGTCCATAAATCGCGGAAGTTGGCTTTCCAGGGGATGGTAAGCCGCGTACTAGGTTCTGTTTAATAAGACAGTCCAAACTTCTAATGTTCACGTAACCTAGATGTTGATGCCACAGATCCATAGGATTGATCGTGGCACTGTTGGAGACAAATGAGGACTTGGGTATAATCCCATAGCAGTTATCGTCAGTCCTCACCCCTTGTAATAATAGTTTACCAGCTTGATCATAGACATTACAAGCATTCCGGTCAAATTTTACTGCAAAGTCAGCGTCGTACAGCTGGCTAATGCTAAGTAAATTAGCTTTTAAAACTTTAACGTACCGAAAATTCTCTAGCTTCAAAAATCAAGGTATCTCTACAGTCCCTCGTCCTACTATGCTAGATTTGCTCCCATCTCTAAATGTTACCTTAACTTCCTTTTGATCCTCGAGGGAGGTAAAGAAGGATACGTCACCAGTCATCTACCTAGAGAATCCACTGTCAAAATACCATTGGGGGTTTTATGTGCTTTCTTTTGTACCCAAGAAGTGGTAACCTTTTGTTTACCCTTGTTATTATTGGTTTTAGCCAGGATGCGGGAAGCATTCATTGACGGCAAAGACATTCGTCGAAATTCCTCCATCAAAATATGTGATGTGGTAGCTAAAAAATCAACACGCTCTCTCAGACTGGTAAAATCATCAGTACGATGTGGTGTAGCATAAGCACGTGAAGTCCTGACCAAACTATAGCCATATTCTCGCAGGTGGCCTTTCCTTTTACAGTTTTTACAAAAGAACACAGTTTTAAGCATACCTTGGTTTACTTTTCTCGGTCGAACTCTTCTCTTGGGCTTCGATAGGCGGCCATATAGAGTAGTCATAAACTTAAGGACTATTCCAGGTGCAATATGAGAGGTGGAAGCACCATCAAAACTAATTCTCGGCCTTTCACTAAATCCCAAGGTGGTAGTGAGGAGCATTTTTCCCATCTTACCAGATCTATCCTCGATTTGAACCTTGACTTCTCGTGCTCTCTCTAGATCATGAGTGAGCTGGGCGACAAGGGCTTCCAGAATCTTTCGAGCGTTTTCGGATGCACAGAGGTCTCTTTTCATATTAGCCACTTATTTAGTCAAGTCCCCTTTTTCTTTCTCAAAACTCTTCTCTCTTTCATCACAAAATAACTCTCTCTCTCTCATGGTGGTGCTAAATGATGACTCTCTCTCTTTAGTCTCTCCTAATTCCTTTTCAACGGAAACAATCCTAAGAACTAATGCTTTGTTAATCTTTTTGGTTTTGAATGATTCAGAATATAAATCAGCGTAGGCGCGTCTAAGATCACTCTTGCTCTCACTCCCGTATCCTCTCCCTCTCTCGCTCTCACTTCCAGCATCCTCTCCCTCACTCTCATTACTGTCAAGGTGTCCATGTGAGGTGTCATCATCATCTTCGTGAGATGAAGTAGGAGAACCTCAATGACTAGCCATGAATGCGGTGAAGTTTCATTCATGCATTGATTCATCTCCAGAATCTACCGACTCAACCTCGCTGTCGTCACTCAATGTTGCATTTAGGACAACTTTGTCCTTGGCTTGACGCTTCAACCTAGTGGCACACTGAAAAGCCTTATGATCTCTATCGTTCATTCATATCATCTCTCTTAGGGTTGTACTTTTTATCTTTTTCATCTTCCTTGCCATATTTATTTTTCTCAAAATTCTTTTTATCTTTAAAATTGCCATTTTTTAATTTGAGAATTTTTCTGAAATTTTTGGCAAAAAGAACCAAGTTGTCTAAATCAAATTCTCCCTCAGAATCAAACGTTTCTATCTCTCTCTGTTTAGACGAATCTTTCCTTTTAACGGACCCCTCACCATTTCTAGGTTGGGCTTTAAGTGTAATTCCCTTATCTTTTGGTTTAAGAGACTTAGGAAACATGTCAAATTCAAAGGTTTGTAGGTCTCCAACCAATTCCTCTAATTTAAGAGTGTTTATATTACCCATAAAATTTAGCACACTAACTTTAGGTATGAAACGTTTAGGTAGTGATCTTAGAATCTTTTTAATAACTCTTTCATTAGGAATGTATTCACCAAGATTAAAGCTAGTGTTTACAATATCAGATAATCTAGCATAGAATTCATCAAAACATTCAGTCTCAAGCATGGTGATAGTTTCAAACTGAGTTATTAAGTTTTGCAATTTTGATTCTTTTATCGCATTAGTTCCTTTATGGGTAAGCTGTAAAACATCCCATGACTATTTTTACGTAATGCACGTCATTATCCATCGGAACTCGTTAGGTGTGACGGATCCAGAAATAGCACTAAGACCCTTACAGTTAAAAGATGACCATTTAAATTCTTCTTCAGTCCATGCAATCACAGATTTTAATTCGTCACGTTATCAATAGTGATGGAGGGAGGTGTCAACCCTCCTTCAACCAAAATACACACTCTTTCATCGATGGTTTCTAGAGCAGATTTCATAAGGGCTTTCCAGTAAGCATAATTAGTCCCATTAAAAACTGGCATTTTATTATATAATTTTTCCATTTCGAACACGCACTTTTTCAAAATTTAATTTTTTCAAAAATTGATATCTGAGAAAAATTTTACGGAAAATTACACGGTATAATTGGGTAATTGGCTCTGATACCAATTTGAGAGTGTGCGTGCGTTCAAATGAATTAATTATTTAATTAAATTCCAATTCCATACCCAAAAATATTTTCACTTTTGCAAATAAACGAGATTGAAAAAATTAATCTAAGCATGCAAGAGAGTCACAAATGAGGAAAAAATCCCCAAATGGAAAAACCATTTATTTCACTATAATTTGTAACTCAAACTTACACGGATTACAATGAAATTGTAGAAGGGGCTTGAAGGTAATCCTGAGATTAGGGATAATTCCCTAATTGGCAATAGTGTTTGAGATTAAGCAACCGAGGCAGCTCAAGCGTGGCAACTCAGCGAGGGAGCTTAGCGTGGAAACTCATATTTAGCTTCTTATGTTAGTCATATTGTATCTTTTTTTATATTAACTGTAAGCTATAACGGTTGTAATGTTGTAACGAGAATAATAATGAGTTTTAGCGTGAGGTCAAACGGTACTCGCGAGAGACCAGGCTTGGTAGGGCCTGGGAGAGCTTTCATGCTCTATCGAATGACCTCACCGTGGGAACTTTAGAGGGACTTGGTTTGGAGAATTGAAAAGCGAGGCACCGTTGGGGATTATCATGGCCATCTTAGATACGCCTGGTAAAAACATCGAAGGACCCTGACCGTGGAACCTCGGGCGGAGTAGCTTGGAGTTCCATCGGGTGTTGAGTTGAGAACCAAACAACCCTCTACTTAATGTCACATCTATTGTAGGTGATGGAACTAGACAGCTAAACAATGTCAGACCTGCGTTTGAGTAAACCACCGTGGTATTTGGGGCTGTCAGGTAGTTGGTGAGCCACCTCTGCGACAACAGCCCCATCTCCTGACACACAGTGGTCAGGCAAAAGGCATGTCTTGGCATTTAATGTTTATGACGTGGATCCAACTAGTGTATCAGGCATTTAATGTTGTGACATAAAGTATGAGGGATGTATTTCATAGTTTTAATGACTGAGTTGCCACGAGAATGGTGTGGGGGGCTATTTAAGGACCCCAACCACCCCTGAGGAGAGATATGATTTTTTTGGAGAACTCTGGAGTTATTGACCAGGGATACACATCAGAGAGAGAGAGAGTTATTTCAAATCAGAGGGTTTTACCCACCCACCATTGTTATTTATTGCGAAGCTTTTAATACTTGGTAGAGATTCTTGAGGGTGTATGGTGTGTTTCTACCTGCCCACCAAGGTGTATCTAGGGTGCTTACTTCTCTCTCCCTCTACCTAAGTTACCTTTAAAGTTCATTACTATTTCCTGAGTTATACACGAGAGATTTGTGAGTTTAAACTGGGTTCATCTTCATTGGGTTTGTGTTTGTATGTCCCATCATTAATCCAAGGTGTTGGGCTAATTAACTTATCATTACCATACCCAAAAGGGGTTACGCCTCCATCTATAATCTAAAGTACCCTCTTACATTTGGCGACTCTGCTGGGGAGGCATTCTTCTAGGCAAGGAGTATGGCGCAAGATAATGTTAATCGAAGTCTCAACTTTGATGACATTCAACATAGTGAAGAGCAAGCAATAAGGGAACTGGAGGCCCTAAGGGACGGGTCTCCTCGAATAGAAGTGCCTCCAGTTCAGACCGCAACAGGTGCTCCAGGGGTAACACAAGCTTCCACCAGTGCTGGGCTGGGACCTTCTCAGGAGGCCCTCCTCATGAGTAGGTTTTATGAGTTTTTACAGACCCCCGTAACTTCAACAGTGCTGGGAGGATTCGAAGCCAATTCCTTCGTTACACTAGGAGCATCCCTAACGGCCCCACCAGGTGTAGGTACAACGGGAATAGCCCCGGTAAGCATACCCTCCATCGTGACTCCGGTAGTAGGAACCTCTGAAGTATCAACGGCACCAGTAGTAACGATGGCTCCAGCCGTAACGGGAATTCTGCATGTGACCCCATTGGTCGTTGCCCCATCGCCCATGGAAGAACTGAGAAGGGAGATGCAAAAGGAGGTGCTGAAGTTCATGCAGGCTTCCTCACAATATGCTGGCGAGGTAGCTTCGGTTTATGATGATTTTCGAACACCGTATCCTCAAGAGTACAACGACGAATCCTATCCGAAAGACTATATTCCTCCCATTTTTGAAAAATACACGGGAAAAGGTGGGAATCTGAAGGAGCACATCAAACGCTTCATCGAACACTTGGGGGCACATTGCAATAATAAGAAGCTTTGGTTGAGGGAGTTTTCCAAATCCTTAATCGATAAAGCATATAGCTGGTATTCCCACTCGTCTCCTAGGAGTGTTTCCACGTGGGAGGAGATGCTTGTATTGTTTGTCCAGAAGTTCTTTCTGGCAGAGGATGAGTTTACTTTGACCCAACTGGGTAGGGAGGAGAAACGACTTGGGGAAGAAGTGGTAGCCTATATTCGAAGGTTCAGAGAAAGATACCTTGACATGAGGGAGGAAGCCAAAGAGTATAAGTTATTGCAGATCTGCGCTGAGGGGTTGCTTCATGAGTACATCTGTCATCTCATTAATGAAACGCGCGAGGGAACTTTTTTGGCATTCTTAAAAGCAGCAAAAAATATCTCCTTAGTGGTGCGACCAAATTCGGTGGTGGTGCCCATGATGTTTAGGCAGCCAATACAACCTATGGGAGGAAGGTCTCATCCCCCACGGGTAGGGTACACGGAGGGAGCATATGGGGGCAAGGCGCCAAAGAAGGACAATTAGAGGAAATAATGGAGTTTACGAAAATCTTAACAAGTGTTTTCGTTGTTAAGTCACCAATATAAGTGGAGTTTATGAAAAACCTTAACAAGTGTTTTCGTTGTTAAGTCACCGATACAGGTGGAGTTTATGAAAAATCTTAATAAGTGTTTTCGTTGTTAAGTCACCGATATAGGTGGAGTTTATGAAAATCTTAACAAGTTTTTTCGTTGTTAAGTCACTGATATTGATGGAGTTTATGAAGAATCTTAACAAGTGTTTTCGTTGTTAAGTCACCGATATAGGTGGAGTTTATGAAAAAAAACTTAACAAGTGTTTTCGTTGTTATGTCACCGATATAGGTGGAGTTTATGAAAATCTTAACAAGTGTTTTCGTTGTTAAGTCACCGATATAGGTGGAGTTTATGAAAAATCTTAACAAGTCTTTTCGTTGTTAAGTCACCGATATAGGTGGAGTTTAAGAAGAAAAACCTTGTTCTTAAGTCACCGATATAGGTGGGCTTTATGAAAATCTTAACAAGTGTTTTCGTTGTTAAGTCACCGATACGGGTGGAGTTTATGAAAAATCTTAACAAGTGTTTTCGTTGTTAAGTCACCGATATAGTTGGAGTTCATGAAAATCTTAACAAGTGTTTTCGTTGTTAATTCACCGATATAGGTGGAGTTTATGAAAAATCTTAACATGTGTTTTCGTTGTTAAGTCACCGATACAGGTGGAGTTTATGAAAAAAACCCTAACAAGTGTTTTCGTTGTTAAGTCACCGATATAGGAGGAGTTTATGAAAATCTTAACAAGTGTTTTCGTTATTAAGTCACCGATATAGATGGAGTTTATGAAAAATCTTAACAAGTGTTTTCGTTGTTAAGTCACCGATATAGGTGGAGTTTATGAAGAAAAACCTCGTTGTTAAGTCACCGATATAGGTGGAGTTTATGAAAATCTTAACAAGTGTTTTCGTTATTAAGTCACCGATATAGGTGGAGTTTATGAAAAATCTTAACAAGTGTTTTCGTTGTTAAGTCACCGATATAGGTGGAGTTTATAAAAAATGTTAACAAGTGTTTTCGTTGTTAAGTCACAGATATAGGTGGAGTTTATGAAAAAAACCTTAACAAGTGTTTTCGTTGTTAAGTCACTGATATAGGTGGAGTTTATGAAAAACCTTAACAAGTGTTTTTGTTATTACAAAGTGTTTTGACAGCTGAAAAGACAGTGCCACGTCATTTACAAAATAATGTATGGGGAATAGAAAGGGTTGCCTACTACAGCAAGATTGAGTTTTGGCGCCAGAATTTTTGTCAGACATATCCAATGACTCCCAACGAAGGAATTCCCCCAACAGTTTAACAAAGCTACGACGTCCCCTTGCCACATGTCCAAACGTTTGAATTGTGACTCAGTTATATCAGGGAGAATTTCTGCTTTTTCGAACATAGCGAAGCACCACAGGGGATAATTTCATTTACCAGGAGTCCAAATGAGTATTTGAGAAGGTTGGTAGGCCTTTCGGGAGAATTTCAAATATTAAAGCTAGAACAGTTGAGGCTCAGTATGAGGAAAAAACGACGATGTCCATTCGCCCAAGACCCAATGAGAATGGCACTTCGTCTTAGGTACATCGGGGAGAATTTTACTTTTTCCAGGAGATTATATCGTTGCGGTTCTAACGGGGGAAAGAAGGCCAGAATTTTTTCACGTAGAGAAGGTTCATCGGATTGAGAAGTTTCGTCCAGACATTTCTTGTTCCAATAAATCTCTCCACGAAGGGGAAAATGTAGAGGGGGCTTGAAGGTATTCCTGAGATTAGGGATAATTCCCTAATTGTCAATAGTGTTTGAGATTAAGCAACTGAGGCAGCTCAAGCGTGGCAACTCTGCGTGGCAACTCAGCGAGGGAGCTTAGCGTGGCAACTCATATTTAGCTTGTTATATTAGTCATATTGTATCTTATTTATATTAACTGTAAGCTATAACGGTTGCAATGTTGTAACGAGAATAATAATGTGTTTTAGCATGAGGTCAAATGGTACTCGCGAGAGACTAGGCTTGGCAGGGCCTGGGAGAGCTTTCATGCTCTATCGAATGATCTCGTCGTGGGAACTTTAGAGGGACTTAGTTTGGAGGATTGAGAAGCGAGGCATTGTTGGGGCTTTTCCTGACCATCTTAGATATACCTGGTAAAAACATCGAAGGACCCTGACCGTGGAACCTCGGGGGAAGTAGCTTGGAGTTCCATCGGGTGCTGAGTTGAGAACCAAACAACCCTCTACTTAATGTCACATCTACTGTAGGTGATGTCACTAGCTAGCTAAACAATGTCAGACCTGCACTTGAGTAAACCACCATGGTATTTAGGACTGTCAAGCAGTTGGTGAGCCACCTCTGCGACAATAACCCCATCTCCTGACACACAGTGGTCAGGCAAAAGGTATGTCTTGGTATTTAATGTTTATGGAGAGGAGCCAACTAGTGCATCGGGCATTTAATGTTGTGACATAAAGTATAAGGGATGTGTTTCATAGTTTTAATGACTGAGTTGCCTCGAGGATGGTATGGGGGGCTATTTAAGGACCCCAACCACCCCTGAGGAGAGATATGATCTTTTTGGAGAACTCTGGAGTTATTGACTAGGGATACACATCAGAGAGAGATAGTTATTGCAAATCAGAGGGATTTACCCACCCACCATTGTTATTTATTGCGAAGCTTTTAATACTTTGTAGAGATTCTTGAGGGTGTATGGTGTGTTTCTACCTGCCTACCAAGGTGTATTTAGGGTGCTTACTTCTCTCTCCCTCTACCTAAGTTACTTCTAAAGTTCATTACTATTTCCTGAGTTATACATGAGAGATTTGTGAGTTTAAACTGGGTTCATTTTCATTGGGTTTGTGTTTGTATGTCCTATCATTAATCCAAGGTCTTGGGTTAATTAACTTATCACAGTACAAGAAAACTAATTTTTTTCCGGCACTTTTTTCTCGGTATTATTCAAAAATGCTGCGAATTTTATTTTTACCAGCATTTATTTATAAGTATTGAAAATTCACGGCATTTATATTGATGTTCCGTATAAGTAGAGCATTTTTTAATGGGGATTTGTAAATTTAGGACCTATTGTAATATGTATTTTGAAAATGGGACAACAAATATTTTATTTATAGTTTTAGTCCCTATTTTTTAATAAAGGTGTTGGCGCTGACCCATTTTCATAAAACGCCAACCAATCACAACTTGCCACGTGTCTCTTTAATTTAAAAATAGGTACTAAAAATGGAAACGAAATATTTGTTGTCCTATATACATAATCAAGATTATTTTAAGTCCTAAAAATACATAATCTATTTTAGTGTTCTAAAAAACGTGCCTAGGCGCGAGGCTTTTTAGATACGCTAAGTTTTGGCCCTAGGTGTGGATCAAGGCGTGGTCAACGATAGTCAACATTTTTTAGGGTAAGGCGTGAAAAAATGTAATTTTTTTTTTGTATTTTAAAAAAATAGTATTTTAATTTACAAAGATTTCGACATATTTTTAAGGTATGTACCATTTTAGTATTTTTAGAGGGACATATACCAAATAGTCCCTCAAACATTTTTTAATACTCATTTAGTCCAAGCCTTTTTATTTTGCCTCAAAAAGTCCTTTGCCACATATTTTGGAAAGGGAGTGCCGCTGGCGCGGACCTCTAAAAATAAGAGAATATTGAGTGCTTGAGGGACTAAATGGGTTAAACTAAAAATATGTGTCCTTTTTAAAAAATATATATTTATAGTAGGGACTATTAAATAATTGACCCATTTTTAATAGCGTTGTCATAGTAAAAAAAATATTAAAATATATTAAAAAATGCCTAAACGCTTTTTCACGCCTTTTTACGCCTAAGGTTCGCCTAGGCTTCTAATGCTTAAGTCTTGACCTCTACCCCTCGATCACGCCCCGCGTTTTTTAAAATCTTATTATTTTTTAATTAATGCTCAAACAAATGTAATATTTTTTAGGCATTTCATAACTAATGCCACTAAATTTGGGAAAAAAATTACCTTCTCTTAAATAAATATGGCGGGTCTTATTTTCTTTTAAAAGAATATCACTTTTGCCCTAGTTTTTGGCGGGTGAAGTTGCGTAGCTTGGATGGCTCTCCCGGCACGTTCTCCTCTCTCCCGTATCTTGCTCAATCTCCTAAACCTAATCCTCAACAAACCTTATCAAGTATCTACCTCAATCTCACCCAATCACTTTGCCTCAATCTCACCCATCTTGGAACGATTTTTGCTGGTCCCTTGTTATAAGAAGGATGACGGTGCTCTCATCTCACCCATATTTCAATTTTCGGAGGCTCAGATAATCACTTTCATTATTTCGGTGTATTTTTCTTTGAAGCTTTGAACGATTTTGATCTTTGAAGCTTTGCACGATTTTTGCTGTTTCCCTGTTAGAAGAACGGTTTTGTTCTTTGAAACTTTGAGGTAAGTTACGTTTTATTTTGTTTATTCCGGTGTATTCTTTTTATTTTCGTGTATTTCAGTGTATTTTTCTTATTTCTATGTATTGTTTTGGCTCAGAGAATCACTTTCTTGCATATATTGGCTTTTGATTGGGTTCTATTTGTTACTGGCAATAGAGGCAAAGAGTTTTCACAAGAAAGATATATTAGAAAGAAGAAATCCCAGAAGCAAGGTAATATTTTCTTTTGTTCGTGATATGTACCTGTGAGTTTTTAAATCCATACCAGTCTCATTAGTCACCAATCAATAATATTTTGACATCTTTAATATTTAACTCTTTTTTTTCCAGATTTGATATTATATAATCATGTATATGAAATAGTGTAATCTTTATTTTTTCGTAACATTTGTGTTATACAAAATTTATGCATATAGATAATGGTTATGATAGACACTTTAAATAAGGAAAAATTAGATATAGCGGGGGATGCAAGAAACTCGAAAGAAAAAATTAGTACAAAATTGGTAGGGGGTGTTATTATGGTAATTATTGTTGTGTAATCCTTGTTTTGTTATAATTTGTATTTTTGTGAGAGAAAAAAGTACTGAATTTTTTTTAATTTTAATTGATGTGCGAGAGAAAAGTGTTAGAAATGTTTAATTTGTTAGTTGTTGCTGTGTTTTTGGTTCTATTTATATAATTAGATGAAGTATTCAGTTGGATTTTCTTATCTATTTTTGGTAACTACCATTTTTTTTCACTCTTTCATTTATTTCAATTGATTAAAAAAGTCCAGTTCAACGTAAACTTAAATCACTCCCTATGATATCATCTTTGTGCAACTCTAATACCACTGTTTTAATTGATTAGTATTATTTTAACCATCTAAATCGACGTGTTTTTTTACTATAGGGGGTTGTATACATATTTTTTTTCATGTTTATGTATGTGTGCATTCATGTGATGGTATATATGTGTCACATTTGCATTTTAGTTTGATATATACATATTATTTCTCATGTATATGTATGTGTGTATTCATGTGTGCAGGTATATATGTATCACATTAGCCTTTTAGTTTGATATTACAAAACTTACCAACTCTAAATGAAAATTAGATGGGTCTACATGTCTTTATTCGTTTATTTTAAACTATTTTAGATATATTAATTCATCTTACTTGTATATATGATAATGTCTAAACTGCAAGCTAGAGCTAAAAGCCAGAGTGTGACAGTATACTTATTGCGCGAACAAATGTAACAACCTTTTTACAATGTTTCCAGTCATTCAACTTAGTTTGTATATGTTCCGTTTTGTAATTAATGTTGTTGCGATGGTATCTTTACAAAATTAGTTTTTTATATTGTAGTTGAATTTAGTAAGCCCCTTTATTTATTCATGCAACACGTGCTGAATTTTAAGATAACAAACAAGTTTTAATATTATTTTCTATTCTGGACATTTTGATTTAGTAGCATTTTCATATAGATTCTATGATTTAATTATGCTATCTCATTATTGACAAGGAGATTTGTTTTTCATAATGATTATTTTTTACTAAAGTTTTTTTTTAAGCGAGGGCCTTATGGATTATTTTGTGTTTAATCTTTTTAGCTTTTAGAAAATTAAGTCTTGATGTGAGTTGTTGTGTTGGGGTATTCATTCGTTATACATTGTTTTCGTTTAAGCTAAAATGTTTAGGCATTAGGCGTAGTCTTCTTCTTAATGTGTCATGATTCATTGCTACATTAATATCGTTTAGTAATTGATTATGTTATGAGTGAGTTTTTTAATTGTTGTTAACTAATTAAGGTTAAAATATATTGATAGTTAAGTTTCTTCATTTTATATCACTAAATATTGGTAGTTTTCATATAAGGCCACATCCAAATGGTGTTAAAATTAGAGACTTACTATTTGTAAATTTACATAGTTTTGAAGGAGCATATTAATGATTTATGGTTTAACATTTTTTTTATTATTGTATTTTTTATGAATTTTTTCTAATGAATCTAACAACAATTTAGGGATAGTGTGAGGTAATCATCAATCTTTTCAAATGGATAGCGATAAGAGTTGGATGGAGTTATCAAGAGTTTCTTTGCCTTATATTAAAGGAGTTAATGAGTTTCTTGACTTTGCATTTGCCAATAAATACCCCGAGCTAGTGATCAAGTGCCCGTGTAAGAAATGTCGAAATACCATTAGCCATAAAAGAGAAGTTGTTTATGAGCATCTGATCGTACATGGGTTTGTTAAAAATTACACTAGGTGGATTTATCACGTAAAAGGTGCTCCATACACAATGGGAATTAGTGGAGCGGATGAAGTGCATGACTCGAATACAATAGATGATATGTGTGGACTACTACATGATATATTCGAAAATCGAAGTGAAGAGGGTATGCGATGTAACAATCCGTACGAAGACCAGGATGGGATGGATGAAAATGCATCAGCATTTTTCAAGTTGTTGAAAGACGGGGAACGCGAGTTGTACCCTGGTTACAAATCTTTCTCATCACTTTCATTTATTGTTCGGCTATTTCATATGAAAACACTTTATAAGTGGAGCCACACGTCGTTTACAGCATTGCTTCAATTCTTAAAAGAGGCACTTCCGGAGGGTGAGAAACTACCTGGTTCATACTCTCAAGTAAGGAAGATGGTTAATGATTTGGGGTTTGATTATCAAAAAATTCATGCATGTCCAAATGATTGTATGCTGTATCGGAAAGAGAACAAAGATCGTGAGGATTAGATACACCCTTGGCCAGGTTATCCTCGCCTTTAGAGGCCTTAGGACCTTCGTCGGAACTCTAGATACATCCTTCCTCTTTCGAGAGGCCTGGGCATAAGGTTCATCCTGTGCCACAAAGGTCAGAAGCTTGTCCTCAAGTCCCATCCCATAATTAAAAAGATATCTTACAGTAACGAGGACCTTAAAGGGGGTAGAGGCTAACCCCTAAGCCTAAATAATCATGATAAACTTTGATATGGTAGGCTTAAGAACTACTTCAAAAGGAAGGTAAGAATTTCAAATCTCAAAGAAGAGGTAGGTTCAAGTAATGAAACAAAAGTAAAACTTCAACTTACCAACTAATGGAGGAGTACACCAAAGAGTGTGGCAACTAATGGGCTCAGTAAAGTTAGGGTTAGCCTAAGATCCCCCATTGAAGAAGATCTCCCACCAATTCTTAAGGGAATTATGATTACTCCCAAATGTTACCATATTAGGCGTAGAGGCTAGGTACTTCAGGCCCTTATCAGTCGGCTTGCTCTGTTCTTAAACTCTAAATAGTTTAAAGAACTAGGCAGGTAAAATATCACACTTCCCCCTGTTGGACTTCCTGAAAGCCAAGATCGTGTCCATCAAAGACCTCCACGAGTTAGCAACCAACTCATAAGGGGCTATGTCGATATCCTTCAATATTTTTACCACATACAGGAGAAAGGAAAATTTGTCCTTATATTAGAGGAAGAACTCATTGAAGCATACAAATGTGGCCACCGTAGAGCAGGATTTCTCATTAGGTTTTCCATCCCCCATAATAACATTCTTCAAAATTTCATAAGTCTTTTAGAGCTCATCCAAATTGTTCTCAGTGATTTGTGAGTCATATTGAGGTCCACCAAAAAATTTGCGATTAAAGACCCCCTCATAGTTCATCACTTAGCGTTCTAGCCACTCCCATATTCTACTATCAATTAGCTTAATTACATCATAGATCTTAGTTGTCAGCACCTTAGTCACGTGCGAGCTCCTTTCCAACACAATCTAATGATGACAAAAATCTCAATGGTCAGTTATAACTTTTCGCCTAACTTTCACAAAAGATAAGTGTTGGCCCTTTTAACCTTTTTAAGAATAAACAAGGGGATATTGATGATACCCTATTTCACACTTAGGGTTTAAAAGATCTTTTAACTCCCCAACTACCTTGGATATAAGGCAGAGGTCTTAAGGTTGGCCTCAAACCTCATATCTCAAACAGACAATTACATATCATAGACAGACAATTACATATCATACAAAGCCTCTGCCATTCTCAAAGGTGTGTTATGGTACTATAGCATACATCATCCATGCATTTTTACTCCTATTAAGGTTAGTCGTTCCATCCTACTTCCTTAAGAAGGCACAGAGACCAAAGAATCAAGTTTTCGTCATGATCTGTACTCAGAGCCAACCTCATATTGAACGATAATGACCTCTTGGGGTCACCCAAGTCTCAGTCCTACGATGTGGTAGCACCTGCTAATTTGGGATCAATTTTGAGCAAATCCCCGATTCTTCCAAACCTTTTGGACCTGTGGTAAGGCTCCTGTACATGGTTTAACATAGTGGGTGCAAAGAAAAATACTATTTCACCTATCGTTATTCCCCTTTTCCACATGCATTGAATGATACCATCAACATTAAATTCACTTAAAAATCGACTTACATCATCTATAATTACTTTTCCATTATGTTGATCATGAAGTGACACGTACTACCACATCTTAAGGTTAAGGCTTGAGTGACCTAGGGAGGTTATTTCCCTTCAATTTGAGGGATGCTCTGAGCACAAATCATGGCAAAACTTTGATGTTATGGTCTTTGAGATTATTTGAGGAGGTATGCTGGAATGAATAACCTTTCTAGGAGAAAGAATGTATGATTAAAGTCTATTACAGTACCATATCTCACCCTTAAGAGTAGTGGAGGCTTTATAAGGTAAGTACTGGTATGTCTGAGGATACCCTTTGGACCTCTAACCTGCCTTGGAGGCAGTTGGGGAGTTTGGGTATCTTCTAAAGACCAAGCGTAAAATAGGGTATCTTCAAGGTTGAATAAATTTATAAGTTCTAAGATTTCGGGATCATTAATAACTAATTTTTCTATACTAAAGTTTTCATCCTTAACAAAATACATTTCAGAGGTATTAGGAACCTTTATGGAAAATATTACAAGTTGGAATTTCAAATCTAAGGTCTTATGACCCTTAGTAGATTTAATCTTTTGGCCTTTAACCTCAAAATGTTTAGGGTTTAAGTGTTTGTATAAAAAAATTAGGTCATCGGTCCTAAAAAAAAGTACAATTATTAGTCTCTTAATGATTCTAAGGTATAGTGACCCATTACATAACCTTAGTCAGGACTTTAGAAATTTCACAAGCATGTAGCAGAGCTCTTAGGATCCTCGGATAAACTCTAACAAACTTGTTATTCATATTATTTTGCTTTACCAAGAAATCTTGGAGGGCGGCTAAAGGGCATACTTACTACTGGTAGACCTCAAAAAAATGAATGTTATGCGAGAACTCCTAATCAAAGCAAAAGTAAATCAATTATTAGGTAAAGAAAAGCATTAGAGTAAGTATGAAGCAACATGAAGCAGTACAGAAGTCAAAATTCCTAAAACCAACCCATTATTGTTCAATGATATGGGGCGGGGGTTTACATCAAAGGGCCCACATCCCAAAAGTATAAAATAAAAAAGGAAAGTTACATAAAATTCTCTTCAAAGCCTGATATTGGTGGGGTCAATAAGAGTTTCACTTTTTGGGGAGCTTGATTGGGGTTGAGAGGTGGAATCTTTTTTCGGATCTTCTTCTTCTTGGATCTGGAAGACAAGGGCTTCATTAGCATCATTACCACTATCGTTCTCATTCTTAGAGCTCTCTTCACTAGACTGAGAGTCTTCAGCAAATAGGCCAGGAACATACACATCAGGAAATTGCTCTTAGACCTTAGCCTTGCTAACCTCAAACTTGGAGTTGTACTTATAGAAGAGAAATTTCTAAAAGGGCTCAGACTCTATATAGGTTTCCATATTGCACTTCACAATGGCATGTATACTCGCTTGGAAATTAGTATGCTTCATTGGACCTCTTCATTTTCATTTTGTAACTCCTGACCTTTAGAAGTTAAAGGGTCTTTCAAAGAATTTATATCTAACACAATTACTTCTAAAAGTCCATGTCCTTTTTAACCTGGAGAAGTTCCTCTCGAGCACTTTGAAGCTTAATGGTTTGATTTTGAAGCGCCATAGTCCCGGGTGATAGGGGACAATGCTAATGAGATTGGTTTTCTCCCAGAGTTCCGGATCTGCAAGACATTTAATGTTTCCTGCTTGTTCCCCTTTTCATTTTTAGCAGCATTCCATAGATCCCACTATCGACAGATCCCAGCCAGCGTGTTCGGTCCCATGTCGATCGAGTTGAGGCAGTCTCATGATAGGAAGACTTTTCAGACACCGTTTGGGCCTTCCACGCGTTACCTGATCCTTTGGCACGACCCTATTGCATATGAGGATACTTGGACTACTGAGGCTACCTTTTCAGCGTATCGATCCTGAGTGCTATCGCCATCATATCATGAGCTCAAGGGGGAGAGTGATGTGACGGGGTTCATATGGGGGTGGACTATTTTGCCTATATTCGATTAATTTGTTTATTGTACTTTTATATCTTTAGAGTTGGTGCTTATCTAGGGATCTTAATTTTATTCATTCTATCCTATTATAATGAGAAGTTAGAGATATATTGTGTTTACATTAGAATCAGTAAGTACTTGTAAACTCAGCTACTTAGATATTTTGCCTTTATGCTGAAAAAATTGTGTTCGAATCTCACTGTAATCCTTTTATATTGTACCTCTCATTTGAATGACCCTAATCTTAGTATGGTAAAATAGTTTTGTGGCAGCACAAATGCTTTTGGGATGTTATCATCCCATGCATTAAAACAGTCTGCTATAAGTTGTGAAGTTGGCATGACTATGGCGAGTGAAGTTTGGAATTGGTTGGAAGATAAATATTTACAAGCCACCAAGGATTGGGTTCCATTTTAGTCCATTTATACTAAAATTTTCATTACAAGCAGTGGGACAGTCCTAGTATATATATAACTCTTGTAAACTCAGTGGTGAATTTTTATTATTGCAGGTTGCTATGACATCACAGAGGCACAGTAAATCCCTCTCACGGGCACATTCCCGTTCACGATTGCACTCACAATCCAATCTCCAACCACCATTTCAACCACAATCTCAGCCCAGTTCTCATTCCCTTTCAGATTCTAGCTCGACCGAACGATCAAACTCAAGTGACTGTGAAAGCGATAGTAGCTCGACGGAGAGTGAGCCGTTACATAACCAAGATGCCCATTCACATGAAGAAGGTAATCAAAGTTATTTGATTTATATGTGCTTATTTAACTATGTAGATTGAAGTTAACCTATTTTTTCAATTTTTACGGTTTAGCTTCAGCACAATATGCCACTAAACGTAGAGGCATTGCGAAGTTGGGTGAATTATGGGGTACGGGAAAACGCTTAGAGCTTCACTTCAACGATTTCTATCAGCCAGTCGGAGATACCGCAGATAGACTATCTACCCATTTAGGCATTTTAGTTCGTGATGGGAACATGTAAAGTTTGTTTTGTAAATTTCTATATAACACAACTCTTATTAGAATACTCTTTGCAATACTGTATGTTATCTATTGACAATTTAAAGATGATTATTTAATCGATGTAAAAGGTTACTAATTTATTATTATATCGATGCTGAACAGGTTACCGTTGGCTTTCAAAGATTGGAGATGCAAGGAGTTATACCCATACAAGGAACATGTTTGGCGAGAGGTGAAGGTAAAATCAAAAGATACCATAATTTGTGGCAAATGAAAATTTTGAATTCTTTAGGTAAAAGTCAACTATGCATGGGTTGTCTTGCCAATCACAACAATGTCAATAATAGCTCAACTCATAACTTTGAAAATGATAAAACATAATTCAAGCTAAACTCATGTGTAGTAGATGACTTATTTTTCTATACATTGTAATTATATAGGAGAACACTAATGCCCCTGAAGAATTCAAAAAAATGTGTATGAAGAAGGTTGGAAAGATATGGAATAATTGGAAAGCAGAGGTGAAGAAACATTATCGTGCCTTTAATACTGACGAAGAGAGATTGAAATATTGTCCACCTAGAGTAAAGCTAGAGCAGTGGTCACAACTTGTTAAGTATTGGGGAACTCGCGAGGCAAGGGTATGAATGTATTACTACCGATAAAGTTTTATAAATTCAAGTTAAACATATATTTTAAATATATTTTTGTAACAGAAAACGAGTCGAAGAAATCGTCGAACTCGTAAGAAGCAAAGAACACCACATACTTCTGGAAGAAAGAGTCATGCGAATGTTGCTCATAAGGTGTTTTATAAAAGATTTTGATTGTGAATATTATTTTAGGTTTTCAAACTTATTTATGTAACGACTTACGAGTCATTGGGTTTATGCAGATGGAGGCTGATCAAGGGAAAAAGGTTTCGTTGGTTGATGTTTACATCAAAACACATGAGAGGAGCGATGGCTCAGCCATCGATAAGGATTCGCCTGAAGCAATGGTACAAAAATATCATCCATGTTCCTTCCCTCATTTCTTAGAAAATCTCAACGACGTCATTTTACCTATTAATCAAAATTCTTATTCTATTTATCAACCATTATAAAAGGCAACATGAAGGAGATTGTGTCATATTATTAAAAGCATAATATATATCATACACGGATGAGGATTAAATTAACAATTAAATAAGTTTATTATTATTTATGAAATTTAAAATTATGCATGAAATTATTATGTTAATAAGAATCGTTTCATTTCAGTCAAAAATGAGGCAAAAAGTAGATCAACTTCCGTCAGATTGTAATGAATCCGTCAGTCGTAAAGATGAGATATTTTATGAAGTCCTAGGACCTGATAAACACGGTCATTGTCGAGCTTATGGGCATGGACCATCTCCAACTGATGTGCATGGAACTAAGCACCCGAAGGTTAATGAAAAAGAGTATGAACGACTAAGATCTGAGATTCGATCTTAATTTCATGATAAATTTGATCATTTAGAGGCTCAGTTTGAGTTGATACGCACACACATGATGACTTGCCCTTCCGTTGTATCCAAACAGGTTAATAAGTACACACTTTTATCTTTTTTGCTTAATTATCGTGTATTTATATAAATTTATGTTCTAGTATTAAATTATGCTATTAACAGGTTCCTCAATCCTCCAACGAGCAAAACATACCATCATATAGGTCTATTTTGCAACCCGAGCAACAATTAGAAGAAACCAACTAATTTCAACCTGTAGTGGTACCACAATCAAATCACTATTTAACTCCATCTCAACAGACAAGTAGATAACTAATTTTTAAAATCATAATTTATGACTATATGTTTTCATGATTGAAATAATTCATTTTTTGTAGATTGCAAATTCTCAACACTTGGATGTCCCCGAGACCGCTGCTCGTGTTAGTGAGCAAACGAATGCTACTTCAATTCAGGTATGTTACTAATTTAAAGGATTTTAAAGGGAACAATATATCTGCACTTTCTTGGAGAGTTTATGTGTACTTGACATTAAGTTGTTGGCATATTTGGTTGTATATAGTCTTAAAATTATTGGGATGCCTTAAAAACAAATAAAACTCTGCCGATTTTTTTCCAGAAATATATGGTTGATGACATATTCATCTTGTTTGTAGAAAGAACCATCAAAGAAGAAGAAGAAGCACCATCAACCACGACAAAGGGTCTCAAATAATGCACTTCCTAAAATTGTAGACCTTCTTACTTCCGGACTTCCAAAAGTGGTTGTGGCACGTGGATTCATTGTGAGCAAGGACCCTTCAACAAAAGTAGGGGGTACGCAACTGGGTGAAGACTTTTGGGAAGTATATATTGAGAAAACATTTGTAACAAATGAATCATTGCCTAGACCTTATGGAAACAAGTCTACAATTGGAGATGCACATCATTCAACAGTAGCGTGGCATATTGCTAATGTACTAATTTTTAATTTTAATTTTTTAATTAAAATACTAAAGAATAAGTATCAATGGCTAACAATTGACTTTTTTATTTTGTAGGTCGAAGAGGATGTTTGACTTTAATGAAGAAGGATCGTACATTTTATAAAATTTAGTTTCCCTGTTTCCCCCCTTTTTCTTATTGGACAAGTGATACATTTTATTTTGTGAATGGATATTTGTTCCAAGCACAATTATATTTATTTACGATGAATACTATTGGTTTTAATTTAATGACGTTTTAATTTGATTACTGCCCTCTGAATTTAATGTTATGGTAATGTATTTGCACATAAATACAATACTTCTTATAATTGATTTTTTAACACCTATTCCCAGTCATATATTACAAAATAATGTCAACATTTTGTTTGATGCCGCTATGTTTATTCTCAGCATTTTTTTAGTGCCGCCAAAAGTGTGTTGAACATTTAATAGGTGTTGCAAAAGATTATTATCAACATTTTTTAATGCCGTTAAAAGGTTATTACCAGCATTAATATAAATGCTTAAAAGTGTTACTAACTTTTTGCCGCATTTTTTAAAGTGCCGTTGTTCTTTTACCACATTGGCTACCGCACTTGTGGAAATGCCGCTATAAGTGCAGCTAACTTTTCGCGGCATTTATTAAAATGCCGTTGTTCTTTTACCACATTGGCTACCGCACTTGTGGAAATGCCGCTATAAGTGCCGCTAACTTTTCGCGGCATTTTTTAAAATTCCGTTGTTCTTTTACCACATTGGCTATTACCGCACTTGTAGAAATGCTGCAAAAAGTGCCGCAAAAAGCGTTACCGGCATTTTTAGTGCTCTTTTCGGCATTTAATTTATGCTGGGAAAAATCAGTATTCCTGTAGTGTCATATCATACCTAAAAGGGGTTACGCCTCCATCTATAATCTAAAGTACCCTCTTACAGAAATAATTTGACACACGAATACCCGCAGGCGTCAGTCGGCGTCGTCAGCAAATGAACAACCTCGGCATCTCCACAACAACACTCAGTTATATTTCAGCAAAGATATGTCTTGGGTTCCATAAAACAATTCATACAAAGTAGATGGGATTATGAATTAAATTAACAAAAGTTTTGGAGCCTTAAAAGTGAGAAGAAGACATACTGAAAAAAATTATAGAACAGGAAGAATTTTTTCTCTTTGAAAAGTGCTTTGTCAAAACGTTTCTTCTCAATTTGTAAACTGTATGATCTTGGCCTTTTTATAGGAAGAATTTGGTTAAGGACGATAACCAGTCATCCACAAAAAATATGGATACGTAAGGAGTTAAAAGAGGAAGTGGCGTGAAAAAAAAAAAGAAAAAGCAGTAAGTTTTGCTTTAAAAAAAGTTCTACGTAACTTTTGTTTTATAAAAAAACTTTTAAGAAGCCTATATCCAATCATTGGCTTTATGCCAATCATTTGCATAAATTGCAAAAGCCAGCACCCCACACATTTATCACAAAAGGCGCGCGTGGCAGCTGCCTACAAGGTGAAAAAATTTGAAATGCCTTTAAGGCTTTTTGGAAGCCAAGCCATCGGTACGAAAACAAAACTCACAAAAGGTTTTTTTCTGTTAAAAAAATCATAATCATTATGCGAATGATTGAACAAGGAAAGAAAATTTGCGCCTAAATAAAGGGATATGCTTTGAACTTCCAAACCCCTTATATTTTTTATATAGACCGAAACCTCCTCATTTTTTTAACACTTAGCGAGTAACACAATGAAGTGTAACTCGTTTTGATATTAAAAAAACTTTTGATTTTCCCCCTTTTATAAAACAAATTCTTTAAATGCCATCTCATTTATTTGTTTCAAAAAAAACTTTTTCTTCCACTTTTTTTTAAAAAATCCCAACACTTTAAATATAAAATGCACATGGAACTTTAGACATATTCTGACCAAAATTATTTCAATGGTGTTTGAATGTTGAAAACCTCTTGTAATTCGGATTCGAATCCGGAGTTTGTACATGTTAGCATCCTCGATTCTTTGTTGGCTTATAGCGGTATACGACATATTTAAATGTGATGGACAATGTCCTTACATTAAAGTTGCATGAGTAATAGAGGTCAGGTAAGGTATATCTTAATTTGGTCAATTGCTTTCGATCAAGCCTCATTCTAGACTATGTTGGAATCCTTTTAGAGGAGTTTGAAGATCGGTTCACAAATGGAAATCGATTGGGTGATGAATCGGCTGATATACTATAATTTTTCTAAGAATCCCCGAACTTCCTTCACCATTCAGGGCGGTGGCATTTTGAGTATGACTTTCAGTTTGGTAGGGTCTGCGTCAATCCCCTTCTCGCGAACCACAAATCCCAAAATTTTTCCTTTGGTGATATCGAAGACACATTTCTGTGGGTTAAGTCACATCTGGTATCACTGTAGTCATTCGAGGAATATTTAAATGGCAGGAATATGACCTTCCCAAGTCTTAGATTTAATGATCATATCATCCACGTAGACCTCGACCTCTTTGTGTATCAGATCATGCAAGATGGTTGTGTTGGCCCTTTCATGGGTAGCCCTTGCATTTTTAGATCGAATGGCATAGCTGTGTAACAGAAGGTTCCCCAAAGGGTGATGATTGAGGTCTTTTCTTGATGGTCAGGGTGCATCTTGATATGATTGTATCCGAAAAAGACGTCAACAAATAACTTGAGAGCGTGGATTGGCCATGTTGTCCACAATCATGTCAATATTGGGTAATGGGTAATCATATTTCAGAGATGCCTTATGCAAATCCCAGTAGTAGATGCACATGTAGACTTTCCCTCCTAATTTTGGTACGGGTACAATGTTGATCACCCGGATTAATCCTACATTCAACTGTTTGATCACCTCTTCTTTAACCTTCAACGACTATTCAGTTCGGAGCTTTCTCAGTTTTTATTTGACCGGTTTGTATTTTGAGAGAGTCAAAATCTCATGCTGAGCTATCTCGAGATTGATGTCAGATATGTCATCATAGGACCACGTGAATATGTCCAAAAAATTCTTCTATAGTTCTTCGAGTTGCGCACACTCAAGCTTATCAAGGGTGATAACAATAATTTCCTCCTCATTAATTGGAACGTGATTATGTTATTTGTTATTAATCTTACTAAGATCAATTAAGAATTTTTCATTTGTAAAATCATCATCATCAAGAGTTTGATTTGAATCATGACAATTAGTGTAAGGCACAACAAGATATTATAAATCTTCGTTTATTTCACTTTCGGGAAAAACAACATTGAGAAACTCATCAAGAGAGATCTCGATTACATTGTTAATAGAGAAATGGGAGCAAAAGAAGAGGAAGAAATAGGATAAATATTTGGGGTGACTTGTATTTCAGCAGGTGTAACTGGTATTGAATTCTAGTTGAGGAGGGGAACATCAGCAGACTTAATTAGAGTGGATGGGTTCGACGATGTAACGCCTGAGTGGATCATGCAGAGTGTTATCCCTAGTGTCTGCAAATTAAAGGAGTCCTCAAAGTCACTTCCGTCGAAAAATTCATCAACAACTATAGCTTTCTCAATGAGGGGTTGCACATGATGCTGAGAGTCCTCGATCCTAGAGTAGTTGTCTTGAAAGAAGATTTCCATCCCCAGTTTCATCTTCTTATCCACATGATCATACCATGGTTCTATAAAGACACAAAAGGGAAAATCTTCACCCTCTTTAATGAATCTTCCGTTTAAGAAATCCCCAAAAATAGTCTTGATATCTTCTAAACTCCTTTTCAGTCGTGGTTGGTGGAGCATTATGAGTTACTCTGATGATTGTTGATAAACCAGACCATATGAAGGAAAGACCTTATTCAGGACTATGTGTTCTAGTATCCCTGTTAATGTCATCCTAGGCTTAGCCCGGGCATAAAGTGCATATTCTTGAACATTTGTATCAGAATGACATTGTCGTGAGGGTTATGCTTTGGATAGACTCTATCTTTGAAATCTGTAGACACCCCATTCTAGCACCCCCTAACCTCTCCTTAGGTCCCTATCACCTCCCTTCATCACTACAAACCTAAGCCATACTCCGGGCACTGACCTAGAGGCCATCGCGCACTCCCATGCCTCGTTTGGCCAAAATTCAAACTCTTCAGCTCGATTGAGACTGAATAAATCTTCAAAGAGCGCTGGAACCCCTTTCCAACGGTCCACCCCTCGTACAATTCTGACTTACGGTGCAAATGGACAATCCGTTCTCCCTCCAAAATTAATCAAAAGGCCATCGAATGCTCTCAGGCTTCGTTTGACCCAAGTCAATTCTTCAGCGTGATTGAGACTAACTGAATCTTCAAAGGACACTGAAAACACTTTCCAACGGTCCACCCCGTGTACGATTCTGATTTATTGTACGGACGAACGATCCGTTTTACTTCGAAAGGTCATCAAATGCTTTTAGGCCCCAGTTGACCAAAGTCAACTCCGCAAATGGAATCCAACTCTTTAAAATGTCAAAGTACATCTCCTAGACTTTCCAATGGTCCCATGCACGATTCTGACTAACTATGAGGACGAATGATCCGTTTACGTCCGACAATCCCCCGTCTAAAGGACCGATGAGCTCTTCCAACCCACATTTGACCCAAAGTCAACTCCCAAACCGGGACCAGTACAAAGGACTTTTAAAGGTATCTGAAGTACCTTTCCATCAGTTCACCCCGTCCTTGATTCGGATCAACGGTTTACGTTTTACGATCAGTTTTTTGAAAGAACCTGAAAGAGACTTCCAAACGGCAGGTTCCAAACCCTACCTATCGATAGTGTGCCTAAAAACACATGCCGATTGGTAGTAACAGGCCTATGCCAATCGTTAATGCCCTCGGCCTGACCTCATTGCAAAAATGACCCAAGATCTGAAATCCATCACTCTCAGCGAAATCAGAAAACCTCTCTCGAAGTCAACGTGATTTCCACATCCAAATCCTTTTCCAACCTTCACTTGTCATCATCCTTTTCATCAATCTTGGTGAACTAACTACCCTTCATCATCATCCAAGTGCAAGGGCTTCTCTCCAACATTCAAGATCAAGCTCAAGATCTTCAAGAAGGTCCAACTTTCTCTTCAAATTCTCCTAAATTCGTATTAACTTATTTTATTACTTAGCAGTTTTATTCTCTCATCTCACATATCCTAATATACTTTTTATTTAGTGTTATTGCACATCTCTTATTTTTGTATAAATAATACCCAAAAAATAAGAAAAAGAGGGTTTGCTCAAAAATTTCAAACGGCAATTCTCACACTTTTCTCACAACTAATAGACTTTTTTGCGCGCACACACACATATAAGAGAAGTCCCCGGTTGGATTTATGTGATAAATCTCACCCCTCATTTTGCATACAAACTACGTGGACTTTGATTCCTCTATAGGCTACGCACGCGTCTCGGGTGAAAACCCGAGACTCGAGTCCTATTCTTTCCCTTTGTTATTTTTTTATATTCTTTAACTTAATTCTCTTATATTCTATATATGCATATGTTTGTTCTTAGTGGCGTATTATTCCATATGCGTTACCGTTCCATTATAACGATCAACGCTAGGATAATCGCGTAAATGCTATTTTCTAATATTACTTTTAGGAACATTCCTATGGATGACTCGCTTTATCTCTTCCATGATACAAGTCGAGGATTTCTATCTCCATTACATATACACATGCACACATATCACAGGGTAATAAAGGAAAATAACAACAATCCATGAGAGACCGCAAGGGCGGAATGGGAGCCTAACACCTTCCCATTTCTTAAACTTAGCCTCCGTACCCTTTTCGAATCATTTTGGTTTCGTATGTATTAGTATGTCTTTGGATGATGTCCTTCGGGATGGCTCCACCTTCTTTTGTCTCTTTTGGGTAAAATAGACTGGCGACTCCATCTCTCTACATTTTTCACCTCACACATCGTTGATGCCGATCAAAACACTCCCGAGAGGGATGCGCGGGACCAAGATACTCTCACCACGGAGATGACACCCCTCCTCCTATCTCTCCGTCCGCGAGGATTGGGGATGGCCACAATGGCGACTCTGCTGGGGACATTTTGAGGGCTAGACTGTATTTACATAGGTGTTTTATTTTCTTAAATATTCCCCTATTTTGCATGTTCCCCTTTTAGTATTCATGTGTACCTCATGCTTATGCTTCTATTCTATGTCCACATGATGCACGCATCACCCATCCATACTTGGTATACTATTGGTACTTGGACTTTGCTCCCTATTTGGCATGATCAAGAAAGATACTCTCATCATAAGATACTAATGAGATAATCATGCATGATTCACACGACATCACCAAATAGAATTGTGATTTACCAAATTTTGTCAAGTAACTGTAGGGTCACTTCGTGATGGGCGCTTGTCCGACAGGGCGCTGTTAGCCTAAGCCATATGACTCTCACCTTCCATTGGCCAAGTACATTCTACGTATATCGAACGGTTCTCCTGCATCGTAATACTTGACCGAAGTCATGACGGGAGTTATATCTCAGGGAACTCCTTCACGTACGCCGATTATATCGAATTCTCTCTCACACGTATCGTCCCCATGAGGTATATAGTGAGGCAATTCACGTACACTCAAGTATATCAAATAGCTTGTCCACACGTACTGATTTCCCTCAAAAGCAAGACGTATGTTGTGGAAGTCACGCCAAAGGGGGTAACCCTTTCCAATTCACCCAACAAACTACATACCCAGATATAGGAGTCAAGCCTGGGACACACATGTTAAATTATCGGTTTTGACCCAAAACTCTACCGAAATTCCGGGTCAGCCTACCGCCCAAAATTTCGCACATTTTTAAAAAGGGACCCTGCCCGAGGGCCTCGTTGCAAGTCCAGCCATATCTTTGTATATGTTACAAACCCAACCTTTCCAGGATCGGGTCCCGTCCGGCATTTTATTTTGCATTTAGGAGAATTTAATACAAGTGAGAACATAATAATTATAATAATCATGCTGAGACCCGTCTCTTAAAGACATTTCTCCTTTCTTTATCAAAAAAATCCAAAAACATTTCTCCCTTCTTTATCAAAATCCAAAAACATTTCTCTTTTATTTATAAAAAATCCAAAAGCATTTATCCTTTCTTTATCAAAAATCCAAAAATACTTTTCTTTAAATCTCAAAAAGGAAAAAGTGTCAAGAATATTTTTATTCTTTTTTTCAAAAATAAATCCCATTTTACGCCTTCTCATATCGATTGCACGCCCTGGGCCTGGCTCCTTGTTGGCTTCGATCTTTAGTTAAATCACCCCAAATTTCCATGCATTTCCCTGCTACTTATTTCGAGTTCAGAAACCATCCGCTTTCCATGGAGAACACAGATCAAGTACAAGTTGTGCAGCCAGATCGGACGGAAGTCTTAGCTCAGCTCATGTCCAAGATTGACAACCTCCAGGCTGAGGTGGGAGAGATGCAATGAAACCAGGTTCCTATTCCTCAAGAGCCCAGGACCTATTCCCTTGCACTATGGGTCCACCCGATCCTATATGGGTTCCCTAAGAGTATCATCACACTCCACATGCCCCTCCTGTTAATGGGTCGCCACCTGCCCAGCTTTTTATGCGAAACCTTGCCCAGCCTAGGGCTAACTTGCCTATGATCATTGATAAAATAGAGGAAGAGTTTAACAAGGTCAAAGAAGATCTCAAGATGCTAACTAAGAAGTTCAACCAAGTCAGAATCTATGAAAATTACATGGACTACACCCACATGTCTCCTTATCCTAAGGAGAGGTTACCCAAGAAGTTCAAGATGCCAAATATCGAGGAATTCGGAGGAAATAGACCACCGATTGTTCATCTTCGCAGTTATCACTATTCTATGACTCTCCTAGGGTCTTCTAAAGAATTCATGGACAAATTATTTCATCAAACTCTGAAGGATAGTGCCCTACGATGGTTTTTGCCTCTCAGGGAGTCCAGGATCCGTAGCTAGGAGGATTAGCCCGAGAATTCATATCGGAGTACAAATACAATGAAGAGCTTGAGGTTACCCATCGTGATTTAGAACTTCTCAAACAGAACTCTATGGAATCAGTTAGTAACTTCATAACTTAATGGAGGGAAAAAGCAGACACCATGACCAATCGGCCATCCAAGGAAGAACAAGTCGACATAGTAAAGAATAACTTCTTACCCCGTATCTGAGCAACAATGGGAGGACAATAATATCCCCACTTCCGAGATCTTAGATAAGTCGGAGTAGAAATCAAGGTGGGTCTTGATAAAATAATAGCTAAACCAAACAAAGTGTCCGGACAGTTCACCCCCAGAAAATATGATAAACATGTCAATGCTACAGTCTCGACTATGAACAACATCTCTCAACCAACCACCTCATGGGCACCATAAAGTCGGCATGTCCCAGGCCAAAAGGAATACATCTATCTCCATGCTCCCCTCTCTAAAGTTTATCAAGCCCTATTAAGCCAAAACCTTATCAAACCCTTGGACCCCCGTCCATTGCCAAATCCACTCCCAAGAAACTTCAAGGCATATTCCCATTGCGCCTTTCATTAAATTGTTGGCCATACCACCGACCAATTCTTTCATCTTCGAAACATAATCCAAGGTCTAATTGATCGAGGTACCATTTCCCCACCAGCCAATCCTAAGCCAAACACTACTCATAACCTACTCCCAAATCATGCCAATGCCATCTTCCAAGAAGAGAACCCATAATTTGATCCCTCAACTCAAATCACACCCATATACTATCCCAAACCTCTCAAAACTTGCCCATATTTCCTCCTACACCCTGTTAGCCTCGCTGATCAGGCACTATCACTCCTTAGCAGAGCATGCATCGTTGTTCATACCCATTCCGAAAGTGGAAGTATGGAATTATCAAAAGTGTTAAACCAACTCCTAGAGTTCGGGCTGAAATTTCCCTCATAGATGATCATTGATTGCCAGAATTTCAGTATGCTATTCTTGGTAGCATGGAAATGGGCCGTGAGTCAAACAGTTAGGTAGTACCAACCGATGAAGTCATCCTAGATGACGTTGTCTAAATTATGGTATAATTATTCAGGAACACCAATAATATTTGCAGTATGACTAAGTTACTCGATACTCTAAAGCTACAAGGGCGCCTCATCCCTTCACCCTTACATCTCCCCACAGAATGGGAGGACCTGTACAAAGAAGCCATTGATGCATTGACATTACAGGGAAAGACAAAATTTTTGCCACCGGATCGGGGGAAGAATTTGAAGATTTAAATGAAGAGCAAGGTTCAGAGAAGACTAGACCGATAGCTAACATGTGTGGGATGATATTATTTGAAGAACTCCTCGTAGATATAAACAAGGTGGCAGAACAACCCAAGATCGATGAGGAAATAGGGTTCATATTATTTGCTTCTTCAGTAAATCACATAACCAGATCAGGGAGGCATTACCAGATCCCAAACATACCACCGGCCAATAAAAAAGGGAAGGGCGTTGAAAACCTTCCTATGACAGAGATGACCCTCGAGGAAAGAAAGATCATCGATCAACTGAAGAACACTCAAGCTAACATCACTCTATGGGGGGTTTTCATGTCTTCCCAGCTACACAAAAATGCTTTGATCAAGTTGGTCACTGAACCCACAGTTCCTCCATCTACCACACCAGAAGAAGTAATAAATTTAGTCGGATCCTTGACCTCTACTCGAATGTTATCCTTTTCTAAAGAAGAAAACCTCATAAATGGGCCAAACCACAATCATGTAATCAACATATCCATTGAAGTTATGGGGAAAATCGTGTCGCTCTCTCTTGTTGATAATGGATCCACCTTAAATGTCTGCCCATTAAAAACCTTAAAATGCTTAGGACTGAAGTAAAGTGACCTCGCTCCAACCTCTGCCACTGTACATGCCTATGATAATACCCGTCGGGAATTGATGGGGTCCATAAAACTTATAATAAGGGCTGGCCCAATAAACCATATCGTTGAATTTAAGTTATTGACATCCCAGGTTAATTCAACCTATTTCTTGGACAACCTTGGGTCCACAATATCAAGGGTGTGTCTTCCTCACTCCATCAGAAATTTCGAGCGATGACGACAATGTTAAGGGTGCAAGTACCAGTAATCTAATCTTTAAGATACAGCACGGGTCAAATGATATGCTCCTATCAGGATTCCGAGTTGAGCCACTTCTACTCCCAGTAGGGGACAATTTTAAAGAAAGGGTTTGTCCAGCATATGACCCTCATGGAAACGTCAATGTGATTCAGATGTTGAGAAACATGCACTTCATTCTCGGACTAGGGATACGACAAAGACGACAAAGGATAATTGAGCTCATCGTACTAAAAAAATCTTTCCCTACTTGTGGTTTGGGGTATCATCCATCAGAACAATAGCTTAGAATGATTCGCCAGTCTCGGTCAAAGAGAAGATTAGACTACCCCCAGACTATTCTAGGTGACTCCTTAAATGGATGATTCATTAAAAAGGGAGATGACTTCCCCTTTTGCAGATTTTTGAAACAATGGTATGACCATACAGATAAGAAGATGAAGCCGGGAATGGAGATCTTCTTCCAAGACAGCTACCCAGGGGTTAAAAGTTCTCAACATCACATACAATTGCCCATCAAAGATACCAAAGAGACTGTGGAAAGTGACTCCGAGGATTCGTTTAACTTACAGACACTGGGGTTGACACTCTGCATGGTTAATTCAAGCACTACATCACTAGATCCATCCCACTTGATTAAAGTTATTGATACACCTCTCCTCAACTGGTATGCTGTTCTGGTTCTACCTATTGAAATCCAACTTAACCCCAATGTTTACTCCATTTACTCGTGTGTTGTCTATCCTTTCTCAAATGTAATTGAGACCACGTTTGATGAGGTTCTCAGTGTTGTTTTTCCTATCAATGAAATAAATAAAGATTTTGAGTATCTTGTTGTGCGTTACATTAACATTTTAGATTATAATCAAACTTTTAATGATGATTTTGTAAATGAACAATTCTTAACAAATCTAAATAAGGTTAATAACAAACAACATAACTGCGTTCAAGTTAATAAAGAAGAAATTGTTATTGTTAACTTCGGTTCTATTAGCCAACTGTTCGAGATTAGGATACGGGCTACCCTTGATGAACATGAGCGCACGTAATTAGAAGAATTACTAAAGGAATTTGTTAATGTCTTCGCATGGTCCTATGACGATATGCCCGACATTGATCCTGAAATATCTCAACATGAGATCCATACTCTTCCACATTACAAGCCGGTTAAACAAAAGTTAAGAAAACTCCGTACCGAATGGTCACTCAAAATCAAAGAAGAAATGGTCAAACAGTTGAACGTAGGCTTTATTCGCGTGATCGAATATCCCACATGGCTAGATAATATAGTGCATGTGCCGAAATTAGGAGGGAAATTTCGAATGTGTGTAGACTACCGGGACTTGAAAAAATCCTCTCCAAAGGATGATTACCCATTACCCAATATCGACATAATCGTGGACAACACTGCTAGTCTTTCTCTCAAGTCATTCGTCGACGGGTTTACCATATACAATCAAATCAAAATGCACCCAGATCACCAAGAAATAATCGTGTTCAGCACCCTATGGGGAAACGTTTCCTACACCATTAGGCCATTTTTTCTCAAGAATGCTGGGGCTACCTACCAGAGGGCTGCCATAACCATCCTGCCAGATCTAATTCACAAAGAAGTCGAGGTCTATGTGGATGATATGATTATCAAATCCAAAACTAGAGAAGGTTATGTTCTCATTCTCCGAAAGTTCTTCAAAGGACTGGGACGATATCAAATGAGACTCAATCCACAGAAATGCGTCTTCGATGTTACAAAGGGAAGACACTTAGGATTCATGGTCAGTGAGAAGGGGATAGAAGAAGATCCTACCAAATTGAAAGCCATATTTGAAATGCCACCTCCCCGGATAGAGAAAGAAGTCTGTGGTTTCCTTAGGAACTTATAATACATTTGTCGGTTCATCAGCCACCTAACCTCCATTTGCGAACCTGTTTTCAAACTCCTCCGAAAGGATTCAACCAAGGTTTGGAACGAGGCCTCCCAAGAAGCTTTTGACCGAATCAAACAATATCTGACCAAACCTCCGGTACTCATGCCTCCACAACCTGGTCTCCCCTTGCTCTTATACTTAACCATAATCGACACTCCAGCTGGGCTTTGCTATCCCAATACCTTGAAGATTCTCGCAAAAAAAGATCCATATATTACGCCAGTCGCAAATTAACTGGGTACGAAGCCAACTACACTGCATTGGAAAAGGCATGTGTCGCTCTTTTTTGGGTCACCTAAAAATTGCGACACTACATGCTCGCCTTCCCCATCAAACTTGTATCCCGAATGGACTCCATCAAGTACCTACTTGAGAAACCCGCCTTATCGAGCAGAATGGCCCAGTGGTCCATGCTCCTAGCTGAGTTTGATATCATATACGTCATGCAAAATTCCATGAAAGGAAGATCCATCTCTGACTACCTCGTTGACTACCCAATGAAAGAAGCTGATAACTGGATCTCAAAATTCCTAGATGAAAAAATCCTCTACACTTCTCAAGACAACCTTCGATGGAAAATTTTCTTTGACGGTGCTACCAATAAAAAGGAATATGGAATTGGGATACTTCTGATCGCCCCAGATGGCTCCTACACTTCCATCCCTATCAAATTGGATTTCCCTTGCACCAACAACATGACTGAATTCAAGGCGTATATGGTAGGCCTCAAAATTGCTCTTAAGAATGGTATACAATGCCTAGATGTCTATAGGTATTCCTCCCTCATCATCGGTCAAGTTCTCAGAAAATGGAAAGTCAAGGACGAGAAACTCCAACCCTTTTATGCCCACTTAGAAGAACTAGCCTCCGAATTCCATGATATCACTTTCCACTACTTACCTCGAGCAAAGAATAACCTAGTTGATGCCCTTGTTACCTTGGCCTCCATGGTCGACATGCCTAAAGGTATAACAATAGCCCCCGTCCTAGTTCAAAAGCAAGATAAACCAACCGACTGCTACCACATTGAGCTCATCACCAAAGAAGATCCTGAGCTATCCAATTGTTGGTACTATGATATCTGGCACCTCCTCAAGCATGGTAAGTATCTCGAGGGGTCCAATAAGAAATACCGGGAAACCCTCCGAAGATTGGCCGCCCAGTACATCATCTGTCATAATGCACTATTTAAAAGAAACTTCGATCGAACCCATCTACACTGCATCACGGGGGCTAACATTTAAGAGATAATGCAGAAGATTCAGAGCGAGGAATGAGGGCCCCACATAAACAGTCACATTCTTGCTAAGAAAATCATCCGACAAGGCCACTACTGGACCAACATAATATAGGATTGCACCGCCTATGTCCAGAAATGCCTCAAATGCCAATTGTTTTCCAACCATCAACACCTGCCTCCGCGAGAATTCTGCAACATGACTTCTCCTTGGCCGTTCTCCACCTGGGGCATCAACATCATAGGGAAAGTTACACCCAAGGCTTCTAACAGGCATGAATTCATCCTAGTTGCCATTGATTACTTCACCAAATGGTCGAAGCCTAGTCATATGCAGCTCTGAATGCCAAGAAAGTGGCCAAATTCATCAAAAAGAACATCATTTGTTGATATGGGGTCCCGCATGAGATAGTGTCAGATAACGGGTTGCATTTTAAGGCAGAAGTCACGTAAGTGGTCAATGAGCATAGGATTCAGATACACAAATCTTCTCCCTACCGACCTCAGATAAATGGTGAAGTTGAAGTCGACAACAAGAGCCTCAAAGCCATCATCAGTAAGATGATCGAAAGATATCGAGATTGAGCCGACCAAATCCCTTACGCCCTTTGGGGCTACCGAACCTCAATCCGAACCTCTACTGGGGATACCCCTTACTCTATAGTCTAAGGCATGGAAGAAGTCCTACCAGTGGAGATGGAAATACCCTCGTTACGCGTCATGCTTGAAAGTAAGGTCAACGAAGAAGACTGGTAACAAAGTCGTCTTGACGAGCTAACCCTCCGAGATGAAAGGAGACTGAAAGTGTAGTATAACATACCAGGGTACCATCGCTGAATAGAACATTCATTTAATAAGAGAGTCAAGGACCGCAGTGTCCGAGAGGGGTTTTTAGTCCTGAAAGAAATAGTAGAGCCCATCTGGAATCCCGGAGAGAAATTCAAGCCCAATTGGATCGCCCCCTACATTGTAAAGAAGATTTTGTCAGGAGGTGCCACTCTGCTCACCGACCTTGATGGGGAGGAAATGGCATGCCCAGTCAACCCGGACCGTCTAAAGAAATTTTACCCCTAGTCCGAAATCTCGGCGCACTACGACTCTTCTCATCTCCCTTCTATTCAAAAAATAAAAAAAATAATCTTCATTTCCCTCTACCCAGAACTATGTGGGACTGATCCTCTGCAAAAACCATTTTCAGAAAAATTAAAACCTTTCAAAAAAAAAACAAGGTACGTAGGCAGCTCATATATCTTATATGAGCACGACCCTTTCTTTTTCACAAAAAGTATTCTTTTCCTATCTTCGAGAATGACAGTTCATTCTAACATATACTTGAACAAATAGATTATGCATGCCTTAACGATCGGTATAGATAATTCAAAATACGAAATTCATCAAAAGGCACAGCTGGATGATCAAAAACATGTTTATTTCACTTATAAGAAATTACAGTGCGATTACACAAGAAAAGGAACGGATAACTCCCTTCCCCCTACCTTCCTAAAAAGATAAATAAAATTCCCAAATTTATTGGCCATTACAAAACAAACTCCCTAAGAGTCTTACCCACATCTACCAGAGGAGCCCTCTCCATCATCATCATCATCATCTACATCTTGAGGTCCCCAAGATTCCCCTGCCCGAATAGAGTGCCACAGATTCTCCATAAACCGATAAGCTCGAACGGAAAAAAAATTCCACTCCTCCCTCCATGGTATCGGATAAGACAAGCCACCTTTACCCAGTCTCCACTATCAACATCTTATTGACTAATCTTCTCCACAACCACTTCATATAATCCCCGGGGACGTGCTAGACTCTCCCAACAAACTGAGAAGGATGGGTTGATGGACACCGAATCTCCCACAAAGATCCAAGCCGCATGCGCAGACGCTCTGTCAGATCTTCTACCCGAAAGAAGTCTAGTGTTCGAGGTGGCACGACCTGTTCCCATCCAAATTGGTGCAGAAGCTTCCATGGGAAATATAAAGAGGTCTGTCTGAGACCAACCCATCAAACCTACGGGTATTACCCCACCTCCAGAAGGGGCAGCAGTTATCCCCACCAAGGCACTGACTAGTGCAAATTTAGAGCCCCACGCTCCACAAACCAGTCCTCCCAGCTCTCGATATCCAACACAACACTGAGGAAATGGAGCGAAAAGAAGTTGGGTACAACCTACAAAGGGTATTCCAGAGGAGTCACTAGGCGAAGTCTTTCAGACAACCACATGAACAACATCATAGGGCTACCCCTAAGAAATTCAGAACAAACTTCTCGCCAGACATCCAGGCCATTTAAAGTCTCCACTAGTATCACTGCTGCAGGATTATGATGGTAAGACATCCATGAAGTAATAACTGCAAGTTGTGGGTCCACCAGCAGTTCCCCGGTCACCAACAGTAATTTCGAAATCATGCCCAAATTGATGGTTTTGGCATATATCACCAACCTCCTGCAAATGCACAGACCGCAGCACCACCAGAAGGGAAATTATTCCTCCAGTAACCAAGGATCTACCCATCGAGGGCGAGATGCGAAGAAGTCCCACCAAGAACTCCCGGGGGGATCGATAAAAACATGGAAGAAAATTCCTCATAAGCCAGGCAGACTTCTTCCAAGACAAAGCGAAATACATGGTTTTCGGGGTACCAAAATTTTACCACCTCCATCAGCATGTTCCACTCTATTGGACGATTATGCCATAAAGAGACTCGACACATGTTGAAACCGTCATAGTCGATGTTGTAGGAACACATCACCTCCAAAGTCTTGAGGTAGTTGGAAAAGTCAACACTACCAGGGGAGCCATCTCAGAGAATAAGAAAGTTAGAATATGAAGGTGTGATGAAAACACTCCACCCTTACCCCTTTTTATATTTGAAAATTCTCACAAAATACATAACCCCTGCAGAAATCGCAGGGAATCATACCCCATAAGGTACTAAAAGATGAAGAAAGTACCAATCAAAGCCTTGATTAATAAGACTGGATTGACCTGCCGATGGGCAGGACAAGGGGCTTGTCAATCTGGAACCCCCTATTTTTAGAAACTTACCTATTTCCTCTTTTGTCAAAATCAGAAAACCCAATAAAAAAAAATTGATATTCTCAACAGAATTTCAAAACCCCCTTTATGTAATTTCCCATGATGAATAAAATTTTCTTTCAAACTTCCAAAAATATTTCTTTTTACGGTCTCAGCAGAAAAGTAAAAAGCGCATGTGCATGCATTCATTCATTACTAATAGAGGATAATAAAAAAATCAATTCCATTACATAGATATTTGTCTATGTTACATCAATTTTGCAGGAAAATATAGAAAAGCAAAAAAAAAACGGGACTCATCTCGAACCCGCATTCTCGCTCTCACCTACCCTTCCTCTCTATCTAAGAGCTGCCATCCCTACGACGCGCTCTCTTTTCCCTGCAAAGAGATGACGCACCACTGCTACCTGAACCAAATTTCTCCCCCGATGAGGCAGATGGAACCAAGCTAGAAGGAACAGGAACCGCGTCCCGAATATGGGAAGTCACCGAAGATATCCATTCCTTAATATCCCTCAGCCAAGTGGTGGACACCCGGACTAGCTGCAAGAAAAGACAAAATCAGTATCAAGCAGAAAAGATTAAAAGAATCTAAGAAAAAGAAAAAGAAAGGAACAAAAAGGTATACGAAAGGATGAAGAACCTCCTCTATCAATCCCAACTCCTCTGGGTCCATCGCATGAGGACGATGCAACATAGGCACCATCCCTCCATCAGCCTGCTGAGTGTTGTATGAAGGGGTATGCAACTGCACAAAGGGAACCTCTGAAGTCTCCACTACCGCAGATGTCAACGGACCACCACCACTGTGGGAGGAACCCACTAGATGACTCAAACTTGCAGGAGGGAAAGGCAGTGCATCATATATGCTGGGTTCCATCAGCCAACTCATCATGAAGTTCATATAATCATATTGTAGAGACATATCGATATACAATAGATAGGACTCGCCAATCATCATCAGAATCCTCGTATCCTATGGAAACATCCGCTCTCACCTCATAGACATAGGGGGCCTTGCAGGTGGCACCACCACCTCCTCCTCAGCAATCTGTTGGACCACCCTCTCCCTGAGATACCAAGAGTGATCAAACTCGTGCGCCAGCAAACGGCTCATTTGTGCATTCACCCCGTGTCCTGAAATACCCCTAACACCAAAAAAATAAATATTCGGGCCACCTGCCTCACCTGCATCCCGTCCTCCGCATCCATCACCCTGCCCAGCAAAGCATCCCTCAATAATGACAAATGGATAGAATCCCTAGATACTCTGCTCCCCACATCAGCTAGCGCCACCCGCACCGCCTCCAGCCTCACCCATAAAGACCGATCCACCTCTATCTGCTCTCCATCACAGTCCAGCCCCAGTAGCTGCTGCACATCTATGGGAGTCACAGTCATCTCCGCAAAGCCAAAATGGAAAGTGTGGGTAGTGTCCCACCATATCTCCCCCAAAGCTCCTAAAACCGCCGTCAAACGAGGTGTCTCATCCAGAACAGATGCTAGCCTCCCAAAACCTGCTAATGATACCACCCAATGCACCACAGGTGGAAGGTACCCCCAGACATCCTAAGCCCCGTCGTCCCGCGGGCACGCATAGTCGCTAAAGAAACATGTGATGTCAAAAGAAAAGACATTGTCAAAATACAAGAAAAAAGGAAATGACCAAAAGAAAGAATGCCAAAAGTCATTTTGTAATTACATAACCACCAGGGTTCACCACCGTAGAAGAGCGATAATGCGACGGCTCCCTCAGTAAAGTCCAATCATCCGTACATGGATCGAATGCATCAAAAGAGTTCTCACTCCCCAAAGCAAGAGGCGCCATGGCCCTCCACTCGACATTCCCCAAACCTATCGATCGACACTGACCTTTTACCTTCTCCAGGATGTCCAAAAGTCTGTGCCACTGCCGAACGGCACCCTCCACATCATGCCAACCGACACCCCCCTTAACTTTTCGTACAAAAAATACCAGAAAACCCTAAGAAATCCTATGAAAATTCATAAAAATCCCGAGGACGGTTTAGAACATTTTCACCAAAAAAATTTGCACTCCCTCAAGCAGAACCATTAATTTTCCAACAAAACTCCTAAATGCCAGGTGAATCTCGCCCCGGCAACGTCCGTACTGGAATTTACATCATCAAATTTGTTATTCCCCCACAAAATCTCCAAACATTAGAAAGATTTACCCAATAATCATCTCCCTAGATCAAATAAAAATCACGAGGTAATTTCCCGAACAAAGTTCCCCGAGAACGTCTCAATTTAAACCCTCATAATTGGCTTTGACCCACAGAATTGGTCATCTCAATTTAATCCCTCAGAATTGGCTTTGACTTGCAGAATTGGTCATCTCAACCAAATCCCTCAGAATTGGCTTCGACTCTCAGAATTGGTCATCTCAACCTAAGCCCTCATAATTGGCTTCGACCCATAGAATTGGTCATCTCAACCTAAGCCCTCCGAATTGTCTTCGACCCGCAGAATTGGTCATCTTTATTTAATCCCTTAGAATTGTCTTCCACCCGCAAAATTGATCATCTCAATTTAAGCCCTCATAATTGGCTTCGACCTGTAGAAATCGTCATCTCAATTTAAGCCCTCAGAATTGGCTTCAACCCGTTAAATTGGTTATCTCAATTTAAGCCCTCAGAATTGGCTTCTACTCGCAAAATTGGTCCTCTCAACCTAAGCCCTCAGAATTGGCTCCGACCTGCAGAATTGGTCATCACAAATCAAGCCTTCAGAATTTTCTTTGACCCTATGAATCGTTCATCCTCATCCTTAGGTCCACAGAATCGACCTCGACCATTTGAATCGGTCATCCTCATCCCCAATTCCTCAGAATCGACCTCGAACGTCTGAATTGGTCATCCTCTTTCAAAGGCATCATTCGGTGTCTATTCGATGTCTATACTACAAACCTAAGTCATACCACGGGTACTGATCTCGAGGCCATTGCGGACTCCCAGGCTCCATTTGACCAAAAGTCAAACTCTTCAGCTCGACAAAGACTGAATAAATCTTCAAAGGGCGCTGAAACCCCTTTCCAACGGTCCCCCACCGATACAACCGATAAAAGTCCCCCAACAGTCTCATCCTTCAGAGAAATTAGTTGGGTATTACACCCAATCACCTTATAGAACCACGTATGCCAAAGATAAAGAATCCGTGATAAAAAAGAGACGTATAAGGAAAATGTGAATGTATGAAAAAAATGCGCAAACTAAAGAATACCTCTAAAAGATATGTGGCTCTAGTGAAAGACTACTGGAAACACCGGTAAAATGCGTCTAGAGAAAAATAAAGGGTCTCCAAAGTTAGGATCCCCCAATCATAGAGAGGAATGTTCGAAAACATCCTCAAGTATGGAAAAAATCACAAGTTGACAACGTCGTCGCTCAACGCCACCAGAAATCTCCCCAACACTAGAAAAATAAACATTGGGTACATCTGCCTCACCTACAGCCTAGCCTCCGCATCAATCACCCTACTTGGAAAAATATCCTTCAACAATGACAAACGGATAGAATCCCCAGATACTATCCTCAACACATCATCTAGCACCACTCTCACCGCCTCCAGCCTCAACCATAAGGAACGATCCACCTCTATCTTCTCTCCATCACAGTCAAGCCCCAGTAGATGTTGCACATCTATAGGAGCCACAGTCATCTCCCCAAAGAAAAAATGGAAAGTGTGGGTAGTGTCCCACCATCTCTCCACCAGAGCACATAAAACCATCATCAAATGAGGTGTCTCATCCAGAACAGACGCTAAACTCCCAAAACCTGTTAACGATACCACCCAATGCACCACCAGTGGAAGGTGCTCCCAGACATCCTTCGGCCCCGTCGTCCCGTGGTCACGCATAGTTGACAAAGAAACATCCGACTATCTAAAGAAAAGACATTGTCAAAATCCAAGAAAAAAGGAAATCACCAAAAGAAAGAATGTCAAAAGTCATTTTTTACTTACATAACCCCTAGGGTTCACCACCTTAGAAGAGCGATAATGCGAAGGTTCCCGCAGTAAAGTCTGCTCATCCGTAACTGGCTCGAATGCATCAAAAGAGTTCTTACTCCCCAAAGCAAGAGGTTCCCTGGCCCTCCAATCGACTTTCCCCAAACCTACCGATCGGCACTGACGTCTTACCGTCTCCAAGCAGTCTAAAAGTCCATGCCACTGCCAAACGGAACCCTCCACATCATGCCGATCGACACCTCCTTAAGTTTTCGTACAAAAAATACCAGAAAACCCTGAAAAGTCCTCAAAAAATTCATAAAATCACGGGGAGGATTTAGAACATTTTCACCAAGAAAATTTTTGCACTCCCTCAAGTAGAACCACTAATTCTACAGCAAAACCCCCAAAAGCCAGGTGAATCTTCCCCCAGCAACGTCCCCAGTGGAATTTACATCATCAAATTGGTTGTTCCCCCACAAAGTCTCCAAACAATACAAATATCTCCCAAGATATCATCTCCCTAGGTCAAATCAAAATCACGAGGTAATTTCCCCAATAGAGTTCCCCAATAACATCTTAATTTAAGCCCTCATAATTGGCTTTGACCCGCAGAATTGGTCATCTCAATTTAAGCCCTCGGAATTGGCTTCGACCTGCAAAATTCATCATCTCAATTTAAGCCCTCAGAATTGTCTTTGACCCGCAGAATTGGTCATCTCAATTTAAGCCCTCAGAATTGGCTTCGACCTGCATAATTGGTCATCTCAATTTAAGCCCTCAGAATTGGTCATCTCAATTTAAGCCCTCAATATTGGCTTCGACCCGTACAACTGGTCATCTCAATTTAAGCCCTCAGAATTGGATTCCACTCACAGAGTTGGTCATCTCAATTTAAGCCCTCAGAATTGGCTTCGACCCGCAGAGTTGGTCATCGCAATTTAAGCCCTAAAAGTTGGCTTCGACCCGAAGAATTATCATCCCAATTTAAGCCCTCAGAATTGGCTTCGACCCGAAGAATTGGTCATCTCAATTTAAGCCCTCAGAATTGGCTTCGACACGCAAAATTGGTCATCTCAATTTAAGCCCTCAGAATTGGCTTCGACCCACAGAATTGGTCATCTCAACCTAAGCCCTCAGCATTGGCTTTGACCCGCAGAATTGGTCATCTCAATTTAAGCCCTCAAAATCGGCTTCGACCCGTGGAATTGGTCATCTCAACCTAAGCCCTCAGAATTGGCATTGACCTATAGAATTTTTCATCTCAACCTAATCCCTCAGAATTGTCTTCGACTCTCAGAATTGGTCATCTCAACCTAAGACCTCATAATTGTCTTCGACCCGCAGAATTGGTCATCTCTATTTAAGCCCTTAGAATTGGCTTCCACCCGTAGAATTGGTCATCTCAATTTAAGCCCTCATAATTTGCTTCGACTCGCAGAAATTGTCATCTCAATTTAAGCCCTCAGAATTGGCTTCAACCCGTTAAATTGGCCATCTCAATTTAAGCCCTCAGAATTGGCTTCGACCCGCAAAATTGGTCATCTCAACCTAATCCCTCAGAATTGGCTTCGACCTACAGAATTGGTCATCACAAATCAAGCCTTCATAATATTCTTTGACCATATGAATATGTCATCCTCATCCTTAGGTCCACAGAATCGGCCTCGACCCTAGGAATCGTTCATCCTCGTCCCCAGTTCCTCAGAATCGACCTCGACCCTCTTAATTGGTCATCCTCTTTCAAAGGCATCATGCGGTGTCTATTCTATGTCTATACTACAAACCTAAGTCATTCCACGGGTAATGATCTAGAGCCCATTTTGCACTCCCAGGCTCCATTTGACTAAAATTCAAACTCTTGTGCTCGACTGAGACTGAATAAATCTTCAAAGGGCGCTGAAATCCATTTCCAATGGTCCACCACCCATACAACCGGCAAAAGACCCCTAACATTCTCATCCTTCAGAGAAATTAGCTGGGTATTACACCCAATCACCTCATAGAACCACGTCTGCCAAAGGCAAAGAATCCGCGATAAAAAAGAGACGCATAAGGAAAATGCGAATGAATGAAAAAAAATGCGCAAACTAAAGAATACCTCTAAAAGATATGTGGCTCCAGTGAAAGACTGTTGGCAGCACCGTCTAAATGCGTCTAGAGAAAAATAAAGGGTATCCAAAGTTAGGCTCCCCCAATCATAGAGAGGGATGTTTGAAAACATCCTCAAGTATGGAAAAAATCACAAGTGGACAACGTCGCCGCTCGACGCCACCAGAAATCCCCCCAACACCAGAAAAATAAACATTCAGGCCATCTGCCTCACCTGCAGCCCATCCTCCACATCAATAACCCTGCTTGGAAAAACATTCCTCAATAATGACAAACGGATAGAATCCCCAGATACTATCCTCCCCACATCATCTAGCGCCAGCCGCACCGCCTCCAGCCTCAACCATAAGGAACGATCCACCTCTATCTTCTCTCCATCATAGTCCAGTCCCAGTAGTTGCTGCACTTCTATGGGAGTCACAATCATCTCCCTAAAAAAAATGGAAAGTGTGGGTAGTGTCCCACCATCTCTTCCCCAGAGAGCATAAAATCGTCGTCAAACGAGGTGTCTCATCTAGAACATACGCTAAACTCCCAAAACCTGCTAACGATACCACCCAATGCACCACAGGTGGAGGTTCTCCCAAACATCCTTCGACCCCGTCGTCCTGCGGGCACACATAGTCGACAAAGAAACATCCGACTGTCAAAATAAAAAACCATGTCAAAATCCAAGAAAAAAGGAAATCACCAAAAGAAAGAATGCCAAAAGTCATTTTGTATTTTCCTGACCACCAGGGTTCACCACCCTAGAAGAGCGATGATGCGATGACTCCTACAGTAAAGTCTGCTCATCCACAACTAGCTCGAATACATCAAAAGAGTTCTGACTCCCCAAAGTAAGAGGTGCCCTGGCACTCCAATCGACATTTCCCAAACCTACCGATCGGAACTGACTTTTTACCTTCTCCAGGAAGTCCAAAAGTCCATGCCATAGCCGAATGGCACCCTCCACATCATGCCGACCGGCACGCCCCTTAATTTTTCATACAAAAAATACCAGAAAACCCTGGAAAGTCCTCAAAAAATTCATAAAAATCCCGGGGAGGATTTAGAATATTTTCACCAAGAAAAATTTTCACTCCCTCAAGCGGAACCACTAATTCTCCAACAAAATGCCCAAAAGCCAGGTGAATCTCCCCCGGCAACGTCCCTAGTGGAATTTAGATCATTAAAATAATTTTTCCCCCACAAAGTCTCCAAACAGTACAAATATTTCCCCAGTAATCATCTCCCTAGCTCAAATCAAAATCACGAGGTAATTTCCCCGACAGAGTTCCCCAATAATACCTCAATTTAAGCCCTCATAATTGGCTTTGACCCGCAAAATTAGTCATCTCAATTTAAGCCCTCAAAATTGGCTTCGACCTGCATAATTGTTCATCTCAATTTAAGCCCTCAGAATTGGCTTCGATCTGCATAATTGGTCATCTCAATTTAAGCCCTCAGAAATGGTTTCCACCCGTAGAATTGGTCATCATAATTAAAGACCTCAGAATTGGCTTTGACCCGTAGAATTGGTAAACTCAATTTAAGCCCTCTGAATTGGCTTCGACCCGCCGAATTGTCATCTCAATTTAAGCCCTCGGAATTGGCTTCGACTCTCAAAATTGGTCATCTTAATTTAATCCCTCAAAATTGGCTTCGACCCATGCAATTAGTCATCTCAATTTAAGCCCTCAGAATTGGCTTCCACTTGTAGATTGGTCATCTCATTTTAAGCCCTTAGAATTGGATACGACCCGTAGAATTGGTCATCTCAATTTAAGCCCTCAGTATTGGCTTCGACCCGTAGAATTATCATCCCAATTTAAGCCCTCACAATTGACTTCGACCCGCAGAATTAGTCATCTTAATTTAAGCCCTCAGAATTGGCTTCGACCCGCAGAATTGGTCACCTGAATTTAGTCCCTCAGAATTGGCTTCAACACACAGAATTGGTCATCTCATCCTAAACCCTAAGAATTGGTTTTGACCCGCAGAATTGGTCATCTTAACCTAAGCCCTCAGAATTGGCTTTGACCCGCTGAGCTGGTCATCTGAACCTAAGCCCTCAAAATTGGCTTTGACTCACAGAATTGGTCATCTCAATTTAATCCCTCAAAATTGGCTTCGACCCGTAGAATGGACCTAAGCCCTCAGAATTGGCTTTGACCCGCAGAATTTGTCATCTCAACCTAAGCCCTCAGAATTGGCTTCAACTCGCAGAATTGGTCATCTCAACCTAAGGCTTCATAATTTGCTTCAACCCGTATATTGGTCATCTCAAACTAAGCCCTCAGAATTGTTTTCGACTCGCAGAATTGGTCATCTCTGTTTAATCCCTCGGAATTGGCTTTCACCCGCAGAATTGGTCGTCTTAATTTTAGCCCTCAGAATTGTCTTCGACCCGTAGAATTGGTCATCTCAATTTAAGCCCTCAAATTTGGGTTTGACTCGTATAATTGGTCATCTCAATTTAAGCCCTTAGAATTGGCTTCGACTCGTAGAATTGGTCATCTCAACCTAAGCCCCCAGAATTGGCTTCGACCCGTAGAAATTTTCATCACAAATCAAGCCCCCATAATTGGCTTTGACCCTATGAATATGTCATCCTCATCCTTAGGTCCACAGAATAGGCCTCGACCCTCTGAATCGTTCATCCTCATCCCCAGGTCCTCAGAATCAACCTCGACCTCTAAATTGGTCATCCTCTTTCAAATGCATTATGCGGTGTCTATTTGACGACTATCATTTGTTCCAAACTCATCCATCGAGGGGCTCTGTAGACACCCCATTCTAGTACCCCCCCCCCCCCAACATCTCCTTAGGTCCCTAGAACCTCCCTTCATCACTACAAAACTAAGTCATACCACGAGTACTGATCTAAAGGTCATCGCGCACTCCTAAGCTTTGTTTGACTAAAAGTCAAACTCTTCTGTTCGATTGAGACTAAATAAATCTTCAAAGCGCGTTGAAACCCCTTTCCAATGATCCGCCACCGATACAACCGGTAAAAGTTCCCCAACGGTCTCATCCTTCAGAGAAATCTGTTGGGTATTACACCCAATAACCTCATAGAACCACGTCAACCAAAGACAAAGAATTCGCGATAAAAAAGAGATGCATGAGGAAAATGCGAATGCATAAAAAGAAAATTCACAAAATAAACAATACCTCAAAAAGATACATGGCACCAGTGAAAGATTATCGATAGCACCGTCTAAATGCGTCCAGAGAAAAATAAAAGGTCTCCAAAGTTAGGCTCCCCCAATCATAGAGAGAGATGTTCGAAAGCATCCTCAAGTATGGAAAAAACCACAATTTGACAACGTCATCGCTCGACGCCAGTAGAAATCCCCCCAACACCAGAAAAATAAATAGCCAGTCCATTTGCCTCACCTGCAGCCCGTCCTCCGCATCAATCACCCTGCCTAGGAAAACAACCCTCAGCAATGACAAACGGATAGAATCCCCAGATACTATCCTCCCCACATCATCTAGCGCCACCCGCACCGCCTCCAGCCTCACCCATAAGGAATGATACACCTCTATCTTCTCTCCATCACATTCCATCCCTAATAGCTGTTGCACATCTACGGCAGTCACAGTCATCTCCCCAAAGAGAAAATGGAAAGTGTGGGTAGTGTCCCACCATCTCTCCCCCAGAGCGCATAAAACCGTCGGTAAACAAGGCGTCTCATCTAGAACAGGCACTAAACTTCCAAAACCTGCTAACGATACCACCCAACGCACCACAGGTGGAAGGTTCTCTCACACATCCTTTAGCCCCGTCGTCCCGTGGGCACACATAGTCGACAAAGAAACATCCGATTGTCAAATGAAAAGACCTTGTCAAAATCTAGGAAAAAAGGAAATCACCAAAAGAAAGCATGCCAAAAGTCATTTTGTACTTACATAACCACCAGGGTTCACCACCCTTTAAGAGCGAGGATACGACGGCTCCCGTAGTAAAGTCCGTTCATCCGTAACTAGCTCGAATGCATCAAAAGAGTTCTCACTCCCTAAAGCAATAGGCGCCCTAGCCCTCCACTCGACATTCCCCAAACCTACCGCTTGTCAATGACTTTTTACCTTCTCTAGGCAGTCCAAAAGTCCGTGCCACAGCCGAATGGCACCCTCCACATCATGCCGACCGGCACCCTTTTAAGTTTTCATATAAAAAATACTAGAATACCTTGAAAAATACTCAGAAAATTCATAAAAATCCCCGGGAGGATTTAGACCATTTTCACTAAGAAAACTTTGCACTCCCTCAAGCGAAACCACTAATTCCACGGCAAAACTCCCAAAATCCAGGTGAATCTCCCCCTGGAAACGTCCCCAGTGGAATCTACATCATCAAATTGGTTGTTCCACCACAAAGTCTCCAAACAATACAAAACTTTTCCCAAAAATCATCTCCGTAGCTCATATCAAAATAATGAGGTAATTTCTCCGACAGAGTTCCCCGAGAAGGTCTCAATTTAAGCCCTCATAATTGGCTTTGACTCACAGAATTGGTCATCTCAATTTAACCTCTCAGAATTGGCTTTAACCTGCAGAATTGGTCATCTCAATTAAACCCTCAAAATTGTCTACGACCCACAGAATTGGCTTTGACCCGCATAATTGGTCATCCAAATTTAAGCCCTCGGAATTGGCTTCCACCTGCAGAATTGGTCATCTCAAATTAAGACCTCGGAATTGGCTACGACCCGTAGAATTGGTCATCCCAATTTAAGTCCTCAGAATTAGCTTCGACCCGCAGAATTGTCATCGTAATTTAAGCCCTCAGAATTGGCTTTGACCCGCAGAATTGGTCATCTCAATTTAATCCCTCAGAATTGTCTTTGACCCACAGAATTGGTCATCTCGACCTAAACCCTCGAAATTGGCTTCGACCCGCAGAATTGGTCCTCTCAACCTAAGCCCTCAAAATTGGCTTCGACACACAGAATTGGTCATCTCAACCTAATCCCTCTGAATTGGTTTCGACCCACAGAATTGGTCATCTCAATTTAAGCCCCAAAAATTAGCTTCGACCCGCGGAATTGGTCATCTCAACCTAATCCCTCAAAATTGGCTTTGACCCGCAAAATTGGTCATCTAACCTAATCCCTCAGAATTATATTCGACTCGCAGAATTGGTCATCTCAACCTAAGCCCTCATAATTGGCTTCGAGTTGTAGAATTGGTCATCTCAACCTAAGCACTCAAAATTGTCTTTCACCCATAGAATTGCCCATCTTTATTTAAGCCCTCGGAATTGGCTTCCACCCGCAGAATTGGTCATCTCAATTTAAGCCCAAATAATTGGCTTCCACCCACAGAATTGGTCATTTTAATTTAAGCCCTCGGAATTTGCTTCGACCCGTAGAATTTGTCATCTTAATTTAAGCCCTCATAATTGGCTTCCACTCATAGAATCGGTCATCTCAATTTAAGACCACGGAATTTGCTTCGACCCGCACAATTGGTCATCTCAATTTAATCCCTCAGATTTGGCTTTGACCTGTAGAACTGTCATCCCAATTTAAACCCTCCGAATTGGCTTCGACCTGCAGAATTGGTCATATCATCCTAAACCCTTAGATTTGGCTTCGACCCGCAGAATTGGTCATCTCAACCTAAGCCCTTAGCATTGGCTTCGACCCGAGAATTGTTCATCTCAACCTAAGCCCTCAGAATTGGCTTCAACCCGCAGAATTGGTCATCTCAATTTAAGCCCTTAAAATCGACTTTGACCCATAGAATTGGTCATCTTAACCTAAGCCCTCATAATTGGCTTTGACCCACATAATTTGTCATCTCAACCTCAACCCTCAGAATTGGCTTCGACTTGTAGAATTGGTTATCTCAACCAAAGCCGTCATAATTGGCTTCGACCCATAAAATTGGTCATCTCAACCTAAGCCCTCAGAATTGTCTTTGACCGCAGAATTGGTCATCTCAACCTAAGCCCTCAGAATTGTCTTTGACCCGCACAATTGGTCATCTCTATTTATGCCCTCAGAACTGGCTTCCACTCGCAGAATTGGTCACCTCCACCTTAAGCTCATAGAATTGGCTCCGACTCGCAAAATTGGTCATCTCCACCTTAAACCCGCAGAATTGGCTTCGACCCGTAGAATTTCTCATCTCAATTTAATCCCTCAGAATTGGCTTCGACCCGTAGAATTGGTCATCTCAACCTAAGCCCTCAGAATTATATTCGACCCGCAGAATTGGTCATCACAAATCAATCCCTCATAATTGTTTTTTACCTTCTGAATCATTTATCCTTATCCTTAGGCCCAGGGAATCGACCTCGACCTTCTGAATCGGTCATCCTCGTCCCAGGTCCTAAGAATCGACCTCGAACCTCTGAATCCTCTTTCAAAGGCATCATGCGGTGTCTATTCGATGGCTATCATTTGTTCCAAAATCATCCATCGAGGGGATCTATAGACACCCCATTCTAGCACCCCCTAACCTCTCCTTAGGTCCCTGGAACCTCCATTCATCACTACAAACTTAAGTCATACCACGAGTACTAATCTAGAGGCCATTGGGCACTCCCAGGCTCCATTTAACCAAAATTCAAGCTCTTCAGCTCGACTGAGACTAAATAAATATTCAAAAGGAGCTGAAACCCCTTTCGACCGGTCCACCTCGTGCGCAATTCTGACTTACGGAGCGGACGAATGACCCGTTCTCCCCTAAAACTTGATCAAGAGGCCACCGGATGCTCTCGGGTTTTGTTTGACCCAAGTAAACTCTTCAAGCTGACCGAGACTGAATGAATCTTTAAAGTTCACTAAAACCCCTTTCCAACGGTTTGCCCCGTGCGCGATTCTAACTTACGGTACGGAGGAACGATCTATTTTACTCCGAAAGGTCATTGAAGGCTTCCAGGACCCGGTTGACCAAAGTCAACTCCCTAAAATAATTCAAACTCTTTGGAATGTCTAACTACATCTCCTCGACTTTCCAACACACTGTCCCATGCGCTATTCTGACTTACCATGAGGACGAAGAATCCGTTTGAGTCCGAAAATTCCCCGTCCAAAGGACCGACGAGCGATTCCAAGCCACATTTGACCCAAAGTCAACTTCCAAACCCAGGAGCAGCCCAAAGGACTTTCAAAGGTCTCTAAAGTAACTTTCCATCGGTTCACCCCGTGCATGATTCAGATCAATGGTTTGCATTTTACGACTATTTTTTCGAAGGATCCTGAAAGAGACTACCAAACGGTAGGTTTCAAACCCTGCCTATCGGCAGTGGGCCTAAAAACACCTGTCGATTGGCAGGACCAGTCCTATGTCGATCTTCAATACCCTGCGCCTATAAAAAAGGAGGTCCTGACCTCATTACAAAGAGGACCCAAGATCTGAAATCCATGACTCTCAGCGAACTCAGAAAACCTCCGTCGAAGTCAGCGTGATTTCCACATCCAAATCCTTTTCCAACCTTCACTTTTAATCATCCTTTTCATCAAACTTGGTGAGTTAACTACCCTTTATAATCATCCAAGTTCAAGGGTTTCTCTCCAACATTCAAGATCAAGCTCAAGATCTTCAAGAAGGTCCAACTTTCTCAACTCTCTCTTCAAATTCTCCTAAATTCGCATTAACTTTTTTTTATTACTTAGCACTTTTATTCTCTCATCTCACATATCCTAATATAATTTTTATTTAGTGTTATTTCACATCTCTTATTTCATAGAAATAAAACCCAAAAAAACAAGAAAATGTGGGTTTGCTCATAAATTCCAAACGGGAATTCTCACACTTTTCTCACAACTAAAACACTTTTTTACACACACACATATAAAATAAGTCCCCGGTTGGATTTATTGGACAAATCCCACCCCTCATTTTGCATACGAACTATGTTGACTTCGATGCCTCTATAGGCTACGTAGGTGTCTAAGGGTAAAACCCGAGACTCAGGTCCTATTCTTTCCCTTTCTGATTTTTATATATTCTTTAACTTAATTCTCTTGGATTATATATGTACATATATTTGTTCTTAGTGGCATATTATTCCATATGCTTTATCGTTCCGTTATAAGGATCAATGCTAGGATAATCGCGTAAATCCTATTTTCTAATATTACTTGTAGGAACATTCATATGGATGACTCGTTTTATCTCTTCCATGATACAAGTTGAGTATTTATATCTCCATTACATATACACATGCACACATATCGTGGGTAAATAAAGGAAAATAGCAACAATCCATGAGAGACCATAAGGGTGGAATTGGTGCCAAACACCTTCCCATTTTGTAACTTAGCCTCCGGACCCTTTTCGAATCATTTTGGTTTCATATGTATCAGTATGTCTTTGGATGTTGTCCTTCGGGATGGCTCCACCTTCTTTTGTCTGTTTTGAGTAAAATATACTCGCAAATCCATCTCTCCACATTTTTCACCTCACACATCACCAACGCTGGTCGAATCGCTCCTAAGAGGGATGCACGGGACTGAGATCCCCTCACCACAGAGATGACACCCCTCCTCCTATCTCTCCCTCCGCGAGGATCGGGAATGGCCACAAAATCATCCTACGCTGGGAGTGGAAGTGGTTCGATTCGAAATCCAGATAGGAGCATGTCATTTGCCACATGTTGTATTTCTAGTATCATATTACTAGTGCTTGCATTCTCATTATTATCATCGTCACCCAAGAGGGTGATGATCTACCCCTTGGCGAAGAATTTAAGCTTGTAATGGAGAGAGGACGATACCTCTTATTGTGGTGAAGCCACGGCCGCCCAAGAAATTGGTTGAAATAAGAAGGTATGTCGATAACTTGGAACTCAGTAATGGGATTTATAGGGCCATCCCCTATTACAATCTTTACGAATCCCATTACCTCTCGACGAGTATTGTCATACGAACGCATTGCGGAAAACATTGGAGTAAGGTCGCTTACTTTCAAATCCATGAAGGTGAAGGTTCTTAATGGGTAAAAATTTAGTGTTGATCCATTGTCGACGACTAGGAGCATAACTTTCTTCCCCATTACCTCAACGGAGATGTTAAGAGCATAGTTACGATTAGGACCAAACTTTGGAATTTCTTCTTTAAAGAAGGAAAGCAATCTAGTAGAGGTTAAGGGCACAATAAGGTTCACTGCTTCTTCTGAAGTGGTGGAAGGAGGGACTGTGAGGCCGATAAGTAAATTTTGTCAAAGCGTTCCGGTGTAGATAGGAAGACATGAAGAGTTCCCATAAGGTCATATTGGACTAAGTTTTCTTCAACTGTTTGAGGATTTTTCTTCCTCGATGGTCATTTCTGGCATGAGGAGTTTCTCGACAATTCCCTTTCCTTTATCTATTACTGTTGATTGAGGATTTGGGCTTTGGTGGTGCCTCTGAGATCTTTTAATATTGTTTATGGAGGAGGGGAAGAATAAAAATCCAGTTTCTTCTTCTATCTAGGGTTGTATGGTCACTTTGTTGATTTCTCCTAGAAGATCTTGAAACGATATCATCCCATACATACTGATCACTGGGCTAACCTTTTCATGGCTTGGCTCTTCATTTGAACTATTAAACTCATTCCCCATTCGGTAGTAATGATTATATCTTTCCACGAGAAGTTAATGAATTCCACAACCTCAATGACATCTTCATATAGATCCTCCCACTCAATGGGGAGATGTAGAAGTGAAGGGGCCAACTTCCCTTATAGTCTCAAAGCATCAGGTAGCTCAGAGATACTATAAATTTCACCAGTCTATTGGAACAAGCCTGCCATGATCTGAATTGCATCATCTAAGTTGACTTCATTAATAGGTACCACCCAATTATCTGACTCTTGAGCCACTTTTGGGCTTCCATGCATAGGATGTTGAACTTCTGGTAGTAAATGATCATTTCACAGTTCAATTTCATCGAAAATTGTAAAAGTTGATTTAGTACTGTAGGTAATTCCACATCTTTCCCTCTGAACCGGGTAAGAACGATAATACACGCTCTATTAAGAAGCGACAGGTCTTGGTCGGCAAAACAGGTAGGGTGTAGGAGAAAATATGGCCAAACATTAAGGGGTTTATGTGAATACGGGTATGATGGGTGATTTACTGGATACAATCTGAGTATATGGGTCAAATTTGGATCATTTTCTAAGAAGATAGCATTTGCATGATTTGGTAGTGGATTGTGAGTGGTGTGTAACACCCCGTATTTCTGGTACATTTAATATTTAATTAATTCGGAAATTCAAATTACTAGTGTGTTGTGATTTAATGAATTAATTATGGTAAAAATATAATTTAAATATTAATCGGAGAGTGAATGGTTAATATTTAGGCAAATTAAATTACTGAGTGAATAGTAATAATGTAATGATGTCGTCTAGAGTATTAATGACGAGGTATGTACTTATCACATCCGAAAGTCGGTATAAGACTATATGGGGTGGGGGATAAGTATTTTTATAAATTAACTCGGATGCAGATTCTGAGGGTACAGTTGAGTCCGGATGGGCCGAGATAGTCGGAAAAGTGTACCCGGGGGTAGTAAACGGGTCACGGGACGTTTTTAGACATAGTCGGGCCCACTTGGGGGCATTTGGGTCACTTGGGCTTGGCCCATTAGTCAAAAAACGGGATTAAGTTAATTAATCTAATAAAAATAAATAAGGGGGTGGCTGAACTTAATTAGAAAAAGAAAATTAAGGGTTAGGAAACCCTAACAGCAGCCAAAGCCAAATTGGGGATCAAAGAGAGCCATCAAAGGTCATCTTCAACCTTGGGATTTAGCTCCAATTCAGACTCTACGAACCTTGAGGCAAGTGGATAACTTGCAGTAGCATTAAATCTGTTTTCGATTCATATTCATGTGTAGTGATTATGTAGAAATCCGTTTTTGGGTGTTAATGGAATGAACAGGGGATTTTGAAAACCACAATTCTGATTTACGAAATTTGGGTGATAATTATTGTAAAATCTGATAATGGTGAATTATTGCATACCGGATAGAATGTTATCTGCATATTTGGAAACGAATTTGATGATGAAATTTGGGGTATAAATGGACCTAGGGTTAATGATGAAACTTTCCCCAATTTTAGAAATTGGAGTTAATGGACGAATTATTGATGTGGATGAGTATTCTGGAGATTCCTAATGGGTTTCCAAATATGTACAAATGCAAAAAGGGACTGAGTTTCAGTGTAGAAGGAAATTAGGGTTTGCAGATTTTCGCCCATGGCTGTCCGTCTTCGCGAAGAAGACGAGTTTCTGTTCGATCGATCGATCGACGCCATGAAGTCGATCGATCGACGGTCGGCAGAAACTGACAGTTCGCCCAGTTTGTTTATATAAGGAGGGATTTATATAAAAGTTGTTATGTGTTATATTATTGAGAAAAATATTAATACATGATTTAAATCTGATGAATTGTGAGGAAATTAATTAGAAGATGGGAGTAGAAATTGGGTGTCACGTCACAATTGGTTGAGCGACATCGGAGTATATTATTTCATTTAGTAATGGACTAAGTAGTTTAGAGTCGGGATTTAGACTCGGGTGAGGTTAATTCGGGCTGGGAGGTTGAGTCCAATTAAATGGTGAGGGCAACATCAAAAGTAACTGAATTTATTAATTTGCAAACTAATTAATAATTCGAGTTGGGTAATAACCTCATAATAAAAATGGAATAGGCTTGTGTCACGGGTTTAGTACACGGTGTAGCTAGAACATTTTTATATATGTATATATATATACGGTGTGTGATAGTATATATATATAGTGTATGCCTTAATATCAGTGGTTAGATATTATTATACTCTAGTGCTATAGGGGGAGGTTACGCGTAGTGGATGAATCCCCTAGTTTGAGGAGTAGGGCGAGTAGATTCCCAGGTCATAGCGTCCGTTACAGGGGGTGAGGGGCATCTCACTTTCCGGGAAGGAATATGACCGCCTCCAATCGTATACTAAACCAAGTTAGTGAGAGATTCTAACTTGGATAACTAGGATATGTGAATATACCTAGTGTACTAGCACTTTAGAGAAATTATATCCGGGGAGTATTTTTACTCGGGTGGATATTAGTGGTTTATGTATCCCAGTATGTGTGTGAATGCTGCAATAAATTCTAAGTATATAATAGGGTGATTATTATATACGGGCTAAATAAATACAAGCATGTGTTGTTGTATATGTATAACGAGTGGAGTAGTTATATGAATTAAGAAGGGAAATGATTTAATTAAGTTGATGTTATTAATGACTTAAAAATCATAATCACATTTTACTCAGGTTAGAGTAGGGGGGAGTATAAGGAGACTTTAATAATTATCTAGTCATGAGATAGATAACTAGGTGATAATTAAAGCGTTAGTGGTGCACATTAGAGGAGGGGCAAGGAAGTTCTCAAGAGAGTGCGACACTAACTAAAATATGAAGAGCATGCATATTTATTATTACAGCAAGTTAATCATTTGCTAAATGTTTTCAAATGTTTTGGGTACTAACCCTTGCTATTAAAACTTTTTAAAAACCTTTTAGGTGTCCAGCCACAGGGACGCCAGACTTGACTCGATTCCAGGAAATCCGTTGCTGCAGCATATGTGGATGTTGCGGGGCCTTTGATAGACGCCTCTTTCTTTCATTCATGATGTAGACTCATTATTATTTATTCGAGCATGTCACTCACTTTCCATTTATTTGTTTCTTAGACTTGATGGGATTTTATTCTTGTCGTTATGGGATTTTTATTTGGACCGATGGTTTATTCGGTTAATTAATTTTTACTTGTGGAATGAGTAGTTCAATTATCTGTGATTGTTATATTGTTTTATTTTACGCATGGGTTTTAGTTTACTTAATGAAAGATAAAAATTGGCACTAGTCTATTTTTCTCACTTAGGTGGTTAGTAATTTAATAAAACGACAGTGATGCTAAGAATGGACCAAATGAGAAACCTGTTCTAACTTGATTTAGGACTGATCACCCGGGATTAATTAGGCGGGGTGTCACAGATGGTATCAGAGCATCAGGTTCTAGAGTCCTTAGGATCTGTACGGGTTTCTACGTTTCAGCGTAGCGTTCGGTTGTTATAGAGCCCTATTATTAGGACTGTTGATTATATTTTCCGCTTGTGTGATATCGTATTCCTGCTATTAATTTTTTTATAAAATGTGTACTTATACAATTCAATCCATTTCAGATGCCGCCAAAGAGACTGAGAGCGGAGAGGGCTGAGGCTAGAGATGAGGTGAGGGAGGCTCGCCAGGAGCCACAGGTACCGCCACCACCACCACCGCCCGAGTTGATTTCTACCACTCAGGTGGCAGTGATAGTGGCCCAAGCGGTCGAGACAGCGATGCGAGCTATGGAAGCTCATTTTCCACAGCCCCATGCACCGCCTCCATTGGCTCCAGCAGTTCAGGCTCCAGTGGGGCCACCATCTTGGCAGCGAGTGAGGGAGACCTTTCAGAAGGGTCACCCACCTGAGTTTCGAGGTAGCACCAATGTGGTCGAGGCTTGTGACTGGAAGAAGAACATTCAGCGCCATCTGCGCATGTTAGAGGGTACAGAGGTACAGAAACAGATGCTGGCTACCTTTCGTCTGTCGGGGGCAGCCTTACAGTGGTGGGAGTCCGTAACCACAGCTGAGGAGCGGGATTTGATGCCGATTTCTGAATTCTGGGTGCGGTTTGACCGCAAGTACTTTCCTCCAGTAGTAGAGTCTGAGATGAGAAAGAAATTCAGCGAGTTGGTACAGGGTGACAGGTCAGTAGCAGAATATGAGGAAGAGTTCACCCGTTTGGCAAACTTTATGCCAAACGAGGTGAGCGATGAGGAGCGGAAGAATTCAAAGTTCATGGATGGTCTAGCTTGGAGAATCAGGCAGCACTTGATTGGAAACCCGGCATTAGTGACTTATACCGATGTTGTTAATGCTGCACTTGTACATTGCCAGGATCATCGTTTCCATGCTAAGGGGAACAAGAAGGCAGGCGAGCCGAGCCAGCAGGGCAAGGCGGTTACTAGTGGTGAGGCAAGTGGCACACAGCAACAGGTTATCATTCAGCAAGGGAATCAGGCTAAGAAGTTTAAGCCTGGTGGGTTCCGACCGGGAGGACAGGGGTTCAAGCAGGGGCAACCAGGCCCTAATCAGCAACAGCAGGTTCCTCAGGGCCGTCAGGGCCAAGGGAACAACGGGGGAGGCCAACCAGGCCAGCAACGTCAGGGCCAGCAGGGCCAACGGCAGGGTGACGACCAGAAACGCTGTTTCTCCTGTGGCCAGCCAGGACACTTCAAGAGGGAGTGCCCGCAGAGGGGCAGAGGCCAGCAGCAGGGTGCCCAGCAAGGGCAACAGGGTCAGATGCCACCAGCAGCACCAGCACCACCCGCCCCACAGCAGCAGGGGCAGATGCACTACGGACGTGTGTATAATGTTCGGGATGTTCCCAACCCTCCAGCACAGCAGGCGCTGCCCGCGATCGAGGGTACGTTCTCTATCCATGGCACTATGGGTCGGGTATTGTTTGATACGGGGGCCACTCATTGCTTTATAGCTACACATTTCGCGAAGGCTTTAGGGTTGTTAGCCACCGCTGAGAGCACTGTTACGTGTGTCGACTCACCATTGGGGAGTGGGTCGCTTATATTCTTCATATGTCGAGGAGTAGGAGTAGAGATTGGTGGTTTAGTATTACCAGCAGACATGTTGGTATTAGATATGCATGTTCACGATGTGATCATCGGTATGGATTGGCTCGCTGACTATAGAGCCATGATTGATTGCTTCGGTGGGAGCATTATTTTTGCCATTCCGGGGCAAGAGATGTTTGTGGTGGCGATGCCTCGCCCAGCAGGAGGCTCGACCACTCATCTTTATTACATTGAGGAGGAAACCTCACAGGAAGTGGTGACTCCTTTAGACTCTATTCCTGTGGTGAGGGACTTTGAGGATGTGTTCCAGGAGATACCAGGATTACCACCCAGCAGAGAAATCGAATTTGTTATCGACTTGACACCGGGGACAAGGCCGATTGCTCGGGCACCTTACCGAATGGCCCCTTCAGAAATGCGGGAATTGAGGGAGCAGATTCAGCAATTACTGGGTCAGGGTTTTATTCGGCGGAGTACATCGCCGTGGGGTGCGCCAGTGTTGTTTGTGAAGAAGCGAGATGGGTCACTCCGATTGTGCGTGGATTATAGGGAGCTGAACAAGGTGACGATACGGAATAAGTATCCGTTGCCTCGGATTGATGATTTATTTGACCAACTGAGAGGGGCGTCTTACTTCTCCAAAGTCGACTTGAGGTCAGGGTATCATCAACTGCGTATCCGAGAAGAGGATGTTCCTAAGACCGCTTTCTTGTCACGGTATGGATCGTATGAGTTTAGGGTGATGCCCTTCGGGCTCACTAATGCACCAGCAGTGTTCATGGACCTCATGAATAGGGTTTTCAGGGAGTACCTAGATCAGTTTGTCATCGTGTTCATTGATGACATCCTAATCTACTCGCATACCGAGGAGGATCACGCAGAGCATCTGCGCCTGGTTTTACAGACACTGAGGGATCATCAGCTCTATGCCAAATTCGGGAAGTGTGGATTCTGGCTACGGGAGGTACAGTTCCTTGGTCACGTCGTGTCAGATCAGGGTATTGCAGTGGATCCTAATAAGGTGTCGGCGGTGAGGGAGTGGGGATAGCCCACGACACCGACCGAGGTGCGCAGTTTTCTGGGTTTGGCTGGTTACTACAGGCGATTCATTAAAGGATTCTCTAAGATTGCAAGACCTTTGACGAATCTGACTCGGAAAGGGGTACCTTTCAAGTGGGATGATAGTTGTCAATTAGCGTTCGACGAGCTAAAGGACAAGTTGACATCTGCACCCGTGCTGGCATTGCCAAAAGGAGGGCTAGAGTATCGGGTTTACACAGACGCATCCTTACGGGGTTTTGGGGGTGTGCTCCAGCAGGAAGAAAGGGCTATAGCTTATGCTTCCAGGAAGCTAAAGCCCCACGAGAGGAATTACCCCACTCACGACCTAGAGTTGGCAGCGGTCGTTTTTGCTTTGAGGATATGGAGGCATTATCTTCTAGGAGAGAAGTTTACTCTATTCACGGATCACAAGTCTCTTCAGTATCTCTTCACACAGAAGGATCTGAATATGAGGCAGAGGCGGTGGATAGAATTCGTGAAGGACTACCAGTTTGATATTCAGTATCATCCTGGTAAGGCCAATGTGGTAGCGGATGCATTGAGCCGAAGGCCGACTGGAGAGATATCGGAGATATGGAAAGCGAAGTGGAAAGAGCTTCAATATGAGGATGACGTAGCCAAGGCTTGCATGTCAACTCTATCCATCACGCCCGAAATCATTATGCGAGTGGTGAGGGCTCAGGCAGAGGATCAGATTTTTCGGGATAGGGTGGGCCAGTTGTTAGCTGAGGGAGCAAAGGGTTACTCGATTAACTCAGAAGGAGGCCTACGTTTTAATGGGAGGTTAATGGTACCAGAGGATGAGGATTTGAAGCACGCAGTTATGACAGAATCCCATGGTTCGAAATTTGCGGTACATCCCGGTGGGGATAAAATGTACCAAGATATGAGGAGGCAGTATTGGTGGGCTGGGATGAAACGGGACATAGCGGAGTTTGTTTCGAAGTGTGCCACGTGTCAGCTTGTGAAAGTTAACCACCAGAGACCATCAGGGATGCTACAGCCGTTAGAAATTCCCGTGTGGAAGTGGGAGAGCATCTCCATGGACTTCATCACAGGGTTATTTGTATCGCAGAGGGGTCACGACTCCATATGGGTTATTGTGGACCGGTTGACTAAGGTGGCCCACTTTTTGTCGGTACGCACAGACTTTGAGACGATGCGTTATGCACAGCTATTCATAGCAGAGATTGTTAAGCTGCATGGAGTACCGATAAATATCGTATCCGACCGAGATAAAATCTTTGTTGCCCACTTTTGGTAGAGCTTTCAGGAGGCAATGGGCACGGAGTTGCACTTGAGTACAGCGTACCACCCACAGACTGACGGACAGACTGAGAGAGTTAATCAGATGCTGGAGGACATGCTCAGAATGTGCATTTTGGACTTCGGGGGAGGATGGGAGAAATATCTTCCTTTGGTAGAGTTTGCGTATAACAACTCTTACCAATTCACGATTGGAATGGCACCGTTTGAGGCACTCTACGGGAGACCTTGTCGTTCACCCGCTTGTTGGTTAGAGGTGGGGGACAACAAACTCTTGGGGCCAGAGATTGTCCAGGAGACATCTGCCAAGATAGAGTTGATTCGAGGAAGGATTCGAATAGCTCAGGACAGGCAGAAGAGTTATACTGATGCTTCTCGAAGACATGTGGAGCTAGAAGTTGGGGACCAGGTTTTAGTCCGGGTATCCCCTATGAAAGGGGTGATGAGATTCAGCAAGAAGGGTAAGTTAGCACCGCGATACGTAGGACATTTCCCTATTATTGAGAGGGTGGGACCGGTGACGTATAAACTTGGGTTACCAGAACATCTTCAGCGGATACACGATGTATTCCATGTGGCATCGCTGAAGAAATATAGAAGGAGCGAGAGAGCCTTTTGGCATATTCCACTCGAGGAGATCGACTTACAGCCAGACATCTCGTATGAGGAGAGGCCGGTAGCAATTCTGGATCATAGTGAGCGGAAATTACGATCCAAGGTTGTTCCTTTGGTTAGGGTACAGTGGGGTCATCAAAATGTTGACGAGTCTACCTGGGAGCAAGAGGAGGATATGCGGGAACAATATCCAGAACTTTTCAACACAGGTACGATCTAATTTGGGGGACGAAATTCCTTTATAAGGGGGGGAGTATGTAACACCCCGTATTTCTGGTACATTTAATATTTAATTAATTCGGAAATTCAAATTACTAGTGTGTTGTGATTTAATGAATTAATTATGGTAAAAATATAATTTAAATATTAATCGGAGAGTGAATGGTTAATATTTAGGCAAATTAAATTACTGAGTGAATAGTAATAATGTCATGATGTCGTCTAGAGTATTAATGACGAGGTATGTACTTATAACATCCGAAAGTCGGTATAAGACTATATGGGGTGGGGGATAAGTATTTTTATAAATTAACTCGGATGCAGATTTTGAGGGTACAGTTGAGTCCGGATGGGCCGAGATAGTCGGAAAAGTGTACTCGGGGGTAGTAAACGGGTCACGGGACGTTTTTAGACATAGTCGGGCCCACTTGGGGGCATTTGGGTCACTTGGGCTTGGCCCATTAGTCAAAAAACGGGATTAAGTTAATTAATCTAATAAAAATAAATAAGGGGGTGGCTGAACTTAATTAGAAAAAGCAAATTAAGGGTTAGGAAACCCTAACAACAGCCAAAGCCAAATTGGGGATCAAAGAGAGCCATCAAAGGTCATCTTCAACCTTGGGATTTAGCTCCAATTCAGACTCTACGAACCTTGAGGCAAGTGGATAACTTGCAGTAGCATTAAATCTGTTTTCGATTCATATTCATGTGTAGTGATTATGTAGAAATCCGTTTTTGGGTGTTAATGGAATGAACAGGGGATTTTGAAAACCACAATTCTGATTTACGAAATTTGGGTGATAATTCTTGTAAAATCTGATAATGGTGAATTATTGCATACCGGATAGAATGTTATCTGCATATTTGGAAACGAATTTGATGATGAAATTTGGGGTATAAATGGACCTAGGGTTAATGATGAAACTTTCCCCAATTTTAGAAATTGGTGTTAATGGACGAATTATTGATGTGGATGAGTATTCTGGAGATTCCTAATGGGTTTCCAAATATGTACAAATGCAAAAAGGGACTGAGTTTCAGTGTAGAAGGAAATTAGGGTTTGCAGATTTTTGCCCATGGCTGTCCGTCTTCGTGAAGAAGACGAGTACCTGTTCGATCGATCGATCGACGCCATGAAGTCGATCGATCGACGGTCGGCAGAAACTGACAGTTCGCCCAGCTTGTTTATATAAGGAGGGATTTATATAAAAGTTGTTATGTGTTATATTATTGAGAAAAATATTAATACATGATTTAAATCTGATGAATTGTGAGGAAATTAATTAGAAGATGGGAGTAGAAATTGGGTGTCACGTCACAATTGGTTGAGCGACATCGGAGTATATTATTTCATTTAGTAATGGACTAAGTAGTTTAGAGTCGGGATTTAGACTCGGGTGAGGTTAATTCGGGCTGGGAGGTTGAGTCCAATTAAATGGTGAGGGCAACATCAAAAGTAACTGAATTTATTAATTTGCAAAGTAATTAATAATTCGAGTTGGGTAATAACCTCATAATAAAAATGGAATAGGCTTGTGTCACGGGTTTAGTACACGGTGTAGCTAGAACATTTTTATATATGTATATATATATACGGTGTGTGATAGTATATATATATAGTGTATGCCTTAATATCAGTGGTTAGATATTATTATACTCTAGTGCTATAGGGGGAGGTTACGCGTAGTGGATGAATCCCCTAGCTTGAGGAGTAGGGCGAGTAGATTCCCAGGTCATAGCGTCCGTTACATGGGGTGAGGGGCATCTCACTTTCCGGGAAGGAATATGACCACCTCCAATCGTATACTAAACCAAGTTAGTGAGAGATTCTAACTTGGATAACTAGGATATGTGAATATACCTAGTGTACTAGCACTTTAGAGAAATTATATCCGGGGAGTATTTTTACTCGGGTGGATATTAGTGGTTTATGTATCCCAGTATGTGTGTGAATGCTGCAATAAATTCTAAGTATATAATAGGGTGATTATTATATACGGGCTAAATAAATACAAGCATGTGTTGTTGTATATGTATAACGAGTGGAGTAGTTATATGAATTAAGAAGGGAAATGATTTAATTAAGTTGATGTTACTAATGACTTAAAAATCATAATCACATTTTACTCAGGTTAGAGTAGGGGGGAGTATAAGGAGACTTTAATAATTATCTAGTCATGATATAGATAACTAGGTGATAATTAAAGCGTTAGTGGTGCACATTAGAGGAGGGGCAAGGAAGTTCTCAAGAGAGTGCGACACTAACTAAAATATGAAGAGCATGCATATTTATTATTACTGCAAGTTAATCATTTGCTAAATGTTTTCAAATGTTTTGGGTACTAACCCTTGCTATAAAAACTTTTTAAAAACCTTTTAGGTGTCCAGCCACAGGGACGCCAGACTTGACTCGATTCCAGGAAATCCGTTGCTGCAGCATATGTGGACGTTGCGGGGCTTTGATAGACGCCTCTTTCTTTCATTCATGATGTAGACTCATTATTATTTATTCGAGCATGTCGCTCACTTTCCATTTATTTTTTTCTTAGACTTGATGGGATTTTATTCTTGTCGTTATGGGATTTTTATTTGGACCGATGGTTTATTCGGTTAATTAATTTTTACTTGTGGAATGAGTAGTTCAATTATCTGTGATTGTTATATTGTTTTATTTTCCGCATGGGTTTTAGTTTACTTAATGAAAGATAAAAATTGGCACTAGTCTATTTTTCTCACTTAGATGGTTAGTAATTTAATAAAATGACAGTGATGCTAAGAATGGACCAAATGAGAAACCTGTTCTAACTTGATTTAGGACTGATCACCCGGGATTAATTAGGCGGGGTGTCACATGGTGTTTGGTTTAGGATTGTTTGGTGGGGAAATAACACCCCGGCCAATCAGAACTTGGATTACATTTCTGAGATGGGCATTTTGATGGAAATTACAATGGCCGCCGGGTTTAAAATTTATCAAAAGTGGGTTTGGTAATGGATGAGGGTCTAACAGTTTGATGAGATTTCGAATCAAAAGGTCTTGGTAGACTTTGGAGAGGGGAGCATGAAGCTCAGTGTATTATTTTCTGACTGGTTGGGCATGAATTTCTAGCGCCCAAGAGGTAACAGGCTGTGAGATGTTGTTGATGGTTAAAACGATAGCATCCTTATCATATTTTCTTATAGTGATCTGTCTGGATACTTTCTTTGGATTAACTTCCACCTTGGCAATACTTTTTTCAAAATCCGTTTTTTTCCCGAAGGTCTCGGAAACATGGATAGTATTATCCTCCCATCGTTGCTCGAACATGGGGTACGAAGTTTTTCTTCACAATACTAATTTGTTCCTCTTTGGAAGGTTGATTAGTCATAGTGGCCGCTTTCTCCCTCCATCTTGCTATGAAATTGTTGAAAGTTTCTCCAATGTTTTTCTTAACAAGTTCTAAATCACAGTATGTAACCTCGAGTTCCTCATTTTACTTATAATATGACTTGAATTCACGGGAAACATCATCCCTACTGCGAATTCTGGATTCCTCAAGGGATATGAACCAACGAAGAGCATTGTCTTTCAAAGTTTGTTGGAACATTTGGGTCATTATTTCCTGAGAGGAACCTAAGAGAATCATGGCTTGGTGGTAACTTCAAAGATGAACAATTGGGGGCTCTCTACCTCCAAACTTCTCAATATTAGGCATCTTGAACTTTTTGAGTATCCTTGCTTTAGTGTAGGGAGACATGTGAGTATAAATCCATATAGTTCACGGAGATTCGGACCTAGTCAAACTTCTTGGTTAATAGCATAAGGTCCTCCTTGACCTTGTTCAATTCTTCTTCCTTTGGATCGACATGCACGGGCAGGTTAGCCCGGGCTAGGCAAAATTTGGCACAAGGAGTTGGGCTAGTGGTGGCCCATTAGTAGAAGGCGCACGTGGGACATGCTGATATTACTCGGGGACCCAGTTAGGCTCAGGTGAAGGTGGACCCACAACGCGAGGTAAGATTACTTATGTCTCTCCAAGAATTGGTACGTAGTTTCACTGCATCTCATGAACCTAGATTTGATGGTTATCAATCTTGGTAGTAAGTTGGACTAGGACCGTCATCAAATCAGGATGCACAATCGGTACTTGGTATGCGTTATCCATGGATAGTGAGTGAAGGTGAATTCTGGACTCGAAGGAAGTAGTGGGAAAATTCATGGAGCTTCGGGGTGGTTCAATGGAAGACTGAAGACAATAAGGAGCCAGAACAAGGGTCTGGTATGCAATTGACCTAAGGAGAAAATTGATACGAATTTATTTTTGCAATAGAAAAGGAAGAGCTATTTGGAAAATGACTTTAACATTTTTGTTTTGTAAAGGGGAGGACAAAAATGTTTGTTGTATTTTTTGATAAAAGAAGAAGAAAAAAGTGTTTTGGTATTTGTTTCATAAAAAGAGGAGGAAGAATGTTTTTTGGTATTTTAATAAAAGTGGAGGAAAAATATTTTTTGGTATTTTGATAAAAAGAGGGGAAAGAATGTTTTTGAGACTTTTATTAAGGAATGAGTAAAAGGAGTGAAGAGTCTCGGGATGATTATTACTATTATGTCTTCACTTGTATTAACTTTACCTAAAAGCAAAAAAGAAATATCGAACGGGACCAGATCCTGGGAAAAAATTAGGTTTGAAAAAATATGAAAAACATGGTTTGACTTGTTGCCAGGATCATGGACAGGGTCCCATTTTCAAACAATATGAAATTATTAAAAAATTTGGGCGGAATGCCGACCCGGCATTTCAACGGAGCTTTGTGTAGTTACAGCAAAACTAAATATGAGTGCCCTAGGTTTGACGCCTATATGAGGGTACGCAATTCTTGGGTTAGTGGAAAGGTTCCCCCTTTTTTGCATGACTTCCACGATATACATCTTAACTTTGAGGCAAATTGGTACATTTGAACAATGCATTTGGTATACCTGAGTGTACGTGAATTGGCTCACTATATACCTCGTGGGAACAGTACATGTGCGAGTGAATTCAAAAGACTCGACGTACGTGAATGAGTTCCCTACTATATATCTCTTTTCATGACTTCGGTCAAGCGGTACGATGCGGGGGGAACCGTTCGATATATGTTGAAGGTATTTGTCCAATGGAGGCGAGAGTCATTTCTTAGTCTAACTGCTACCTGCCAGACTAGTTCTCATCACCAAGTGACCCCCCTCCCCCAATACGGGATAAATTTTGGTCAATATAGAAATGCTCTTGGTGATGTAGTGTGCGAAATGCATGAATATTAATTAGTAAATTATGGAGAGAGTATTTTATTTGGCATGTTGAGCGCTATACTAGTAAGGAAGAATGTACAAGTATCATGAAAAGTAAATCTAGCATGGAGCACGAAGATTACACCAAGCATGGATACGTGAGTGAGTGATGTTTGAATGGAGCGTGAACGAGTCCCTAACGTGTCCATGACAAATCTTGTCGAAGGCACCTCAAGGAAATATCTGATCAACATCTAGAGTATTAGAGCTATGCCTGGGTGACTTCCAGGTCCCTATAAGTCAATGTGAGAATAGGGGAAGCCCCCATGATCCAAATGAAAGAACAAAGTACCTTCTGAGGTGATGTAATCCCGAGCTTCCCTATCTTCAGCTTCATCACCCAAAGTGAGGGGATCAGTCTTAGCACTCACTTGGAGAAAAAATGCCTTACATTCTCCTTTAAAGTTCTTCTCCCACCCTAAAATAAGGAGCACAACTGCAGTATCATATCTACATCTGACCTATCACCATGTCAGTAGTTAAGGCTTGGTTAAAAACATGGCCAGTAGTCTCTTATTAATGAACGAAAGAAGCCATGAGTGTATGAGATTTGCCTGATGGAGGATGACACAGAAAAAAATAACACAAAGAAGGAAAGGAATAAAGAAATAAGGTGGAGATGTAATTTCACAGTGTTGGAGTGAGGGGTTGGAGAATCGAAAGGAGGTTTCTCTCATGAAAAACTTCAGATTTGATCATCAATGACAGAAGAAATGAAGATGTGAAATACAAAGTGAGTGAGAAATGTTTAAGTGTAAAGGGATATAGCCTTTTGAAAAGATAAGATGGATGTTTCGATTTCCCATGCATGGGAATTTTATAAGGCATTATGACACTTGGAGAAATAAAGCTGATACAGTTCACCCTAACTTGACAAGTGTCACTTCGGAGATGAATGTTTCAGATGTTTGGATGTCAACATTAATTGACGGCATGCGTGAAAGATATAAAGGAGGAAAGCTTCTTGACAAATAGTGATTTATTGCGGATTTTTTTAAGGATTTGGTTCTTTAAAATTAAAATTTTAAAAAAATCACTATATTCCCTCGTTATAATCTTTCTCGAGTCCTACCTAGGCGTGGTCACACAAGAAAAGGTTTGACGGAATGAAAGGTTTGTCGGTTTGAGATGTTTCGAGAAAACGTTTCTTTTCCATACAACAAATCTTTACACAAAGGGGAAAATGTAGGGGAGCTTAAAGATAAACTTATAATTAGAGAAAATCACCCCTATAATTAGAGGAGGGTAGAAATTCAAGTGAACCGGATCATCAACTAGCTTTAAGAAAGGATGGAGAAGGCAAGTAAGTTGTTTCAAGATGTTAGGAAGGGAAACGAGGAATCTTCCCAACGGAGCTATTGGTGGGAGATTTATATTTTTGTTTGTACTTGTTTAAGCTATGTATTTGTAAGACTTGTTGTAATTTTAGAAGATATATTGTAATATGTGGGTGAGGTTAATCAGTATTCGCGAGGGACCAAGTTTGGCAGGTCTTGGGAGAGCTTTCATTCTTTATCGAACAACCTCATCGTGGGAAGCTATGAGGGAATTGGTTTGGAAGATTGAGAAGAAAGTCCATGTTAAGACATGACTTAACCATTGTAGATACACCCAATAAAACACCAATGGATCACATCCTGAGAGAACATAGCATGAGCAACCATGAATTTTATAACCCATTGGGTTTAGTGCCAAACAATCCTTTACCAAAAGTAACATTTGTCTTAAGTGATGTCACGTATGACCTACCTAATGTCCAATCTGAACTTGATTAAACTGTGGTGGTTTGGGGACTCTTAGTGAGTTTGGTAGATTACCACTGTTGTGAGAGCCTCCTGACACAACTGACCACAAAAAACTGTCTTATTTGCATTTAATGCCAATGACGTAGGTGCATGATGATGCATCTTTACGTTGAATTCTAGTGACATAAAGGTATGAGAGTTGGCCTTTTACATTAATTGAGTGTGGTATTACTCAAGTAGAGGGATGACTATATAGATAACCCAACTACTCTATGAGATAGGGAATTCATTATCGTTATTATCATCAGATAATCAGAGAAAGATAGTTATTATGAAACCAGAGCATGTATCACCTACCATTAACACACTTTGTTTGAGTTTTTCCACCAAGAACTAAGCATTTATTAAGTTGTGGCTAATTGTGGACCGGTTGACCAAAGTTGTGGACCGGTTGATCAAAGTTGCTCATTTCCTACCCGTAAGGACAGACTACAATACGGGACTGTGTGCCCAGATTTTCATTGTGGAGATAGTGAGACTTCACGGGGTGCCTCCAAATATCGTGTCTGACCGAGACAAGATATTAGTTTCACGATTTTGGGAGAGTTTCGAGGAGGCCGTGGGTACAGAGTTGTGGCTGAGTACACCATATCACCCGTAGACTGATGGGCAAACAGAGCGTATAAATCAGATATTGGAGGACATATTGCGTATGTGCATCCTAGACTTTTGAGGTGGTTGGGAGTAGTACCTTCCACTGGTGGAGTTTGCTTATAATAACTCCTATCAATTCACCATTGGCATGGCTCCATTTGAGGCATTGTACGGTAGACCTTGTCGTTCCCTAACATGTTGGTTTGAGGTGGGGGATAACAAACTCCTTGGGCCGGAAGTGATTCAGGACACTTCGGCTAGGATAGAGGTGATACGGAGCCGTATTCGGGTAGCTCAGGACCGACAGAAGAGCTATGCTGATGCCAAGAGGTTCTTCATAGAATTCATGGTGGGGGACCAGGTGTTACTCAGAGTATCTCCGATGAAAGGGATCATGCATTTTGGGAAGAAGGGAAAACTGGCACCAAGATACGTGGGGCCATTTCCTATCATCCAGAGGATTGGTCCAGTTGCATACAGACTTAGGTTACCGGAGCACTTGGATAGGATTCATGATGTGTTCCATATTTCCTCTCTAAGGAAAAATCTTAGGGATGATTTGGCCCATACTCACATTGCTTTAGAGTACATCGATCTTCAGCCCGATAGTTCCTACGAGGAGGGGCCGATTGCTATTTTGGATCGAAGCGAGAGGAAACTGAGGTCGAAGATAGTACCGTTAGTACGTGTTCAGTGGCGGAATCATAATGCCGAGGAATCCACATGGGAGCGTGAGGAGGAGATCCACGAGCGTTATCCAGAGTTATTTTTACCAGGTACTCTTTAGTTCCGAATTTCGGGACAAAATTCTGTTATTAGGGGGGAAGTATGTAATACCCCGTAATTTTATTGATTTTTATTTAAGGGATTAATTAAATTAAATGTAAATTAATTGGAAATTAATACGGGTATAAATACTAGAGAGATGTGAGTTGGTATTTGATTATGATGTTAAAATTTAATATTTCTGAGTATGTATGGTAACACATGAGTACTGAAAATATTTAAATTATCACGAGGCAGAAACATGACAATTTGGAAGTTTAGTTAGGACGCGCGTATCAGTCGCTTCAGGAATGAAATTATTTGAATTAAAAAGTGAATTATATTTTTATCAACTGAATGGTCATTTTGAGTGCGCCAACATGTCCGGAAGGGTCGAAATAGTTAAAAAAACACTAGCCGGGGGTTTAGTTTGGGTCCCGGGGCATTTTTAGGCCATACCGGCAACCCAAAAGGGTAGTTTAGTAATTTTAAAAATATGGGAATTAAAACCCACGAATTTTAGGAGTTAATTTTATATTAGTAATGAACCCATTAAGTCCATTATCAACATTTATCAAGTAGTGGGCTACGGGAGTTAAAGGGAGAGTCCTAAGAGGTTCCAAAAGAAACCCCTAGCCACCATCACCATCTTTGGGAGAAATTTGTAGAGAGAAAGAGGAGAATCAACCTTCATCCTTAAACACTAAATTAGAACATCTAAGGCAAGTGGTTTAATTACATAATTTCAATAGAATGTTTTCTCAATGCTTAGAATTGAATATTTGTCTTATATTGAAAGTTTGATGAAAAACCAATGAAATTGGTGATAGAATTCATAATTTTGGATAGGGATTGCATGTAGAATGGTTATGGATGAATTTCAGATCCAAAATATATCTTTTGATGATTTAGAAACGGATTTATAAGGAGTACTTGTAGACATTAAAATTCTGGGTTTATATTTATAGGGTTTGGGACAAGGTTTGGAAATTATGATGATTACATGTTCATTTAGGAAGCATTGACCCCAAATATATGTTAAAGAGTGACCTAGGAGGACTTAGAGTAGTTTAAAAATGTTAAAACTTAATTAGGATAATCTTAGTAGGGATTTAGAGAAGAGAAATTTGAAGAAAAATGAATTTGTAGGTTTCTGGGCGTGTTCTGCCATCTCGTTAGAAGACTCGAACGAGACTTCTAACGATATGACAATATCCCTTCTAACGAGTTGGTAGTTCGTTCGAAGCCTTTCCTCTGAACGACACTCGTTCGAACGACCTCGTTCGAACGAGTTGACAAAATGGCCTTTTAGGCCTAATTTCATTTCAAATGTTCCCGCAGACTTATGTAATGGAATGATAATACTCCCCTTACTGACTAGTGAGTATAATTAACAGATTGAAGTACGTGAGGAGTAAAACTTAGAATCTTGAAGTAAACCAAATGACATTTGTGGATTAGGAAACGAGTACCTAATTACGACGTGAGAAGAGTTGACAATGTTAATATACATGAATCGGGGACTTGTAAATGTATAACATTAAATGACGGTATAAGAACGAGAAGCATACTTATATTAAAAATTTGAGATATCTAAGATGTGTGAATGCTTAGTATATGTGGTTTTATGTGTAAAACATACTTACCATACTTGCTATCATGGGAGGTCTGCGTTCGATTAGGGTCATCTAATCTTTGTGTGCCTACGGGGGGATTTAGATTGGTACCTCGAGGACATAGGTCAGAGAAGGACTTATTGAGAAGTTAATAAGTCTACTGATCATGGGAGCATAGGTATGTGCATGACCCATGTGATGTGAACTATGTTCGCCTCCATTTTTGTGTGATTGTTGTTATTTGAGAACGATTGCAGAGAGATTCGGAAAGTGTGGTCCTTATGTACGTGATGTACTGGGATTGGATAGCAGAGTATGAGTGCACCGCAGCTTAGTCTCGGGGTTCTAGTATTATATATTTATGATGAGGATAATATACTGTTAATTGAAATGAACTGTCATGTATAAATGTGAGTATCTATAATATCAATGTTTTGTAAAAGATAAAATGGAAGATATCTAGTGATTAGTAGTGCGAAAATGGGAAACTGTGTAGAAGAGTAAAACACTCTGTTTAAAATAAGATGTCGGGAATTAAATCATGAATCGTATAGTAAAGTTAGATTTTATATTGGACTAGTTAGATATGGGCATGACGAGATTTAATTACGGATACGTTAGGAGTGCACAGATAGTCGAGAGGTGACTATTTCATGTGAGATACGTCCCAACATGTATTTTGCATTCATTGTTTTATGTCATTAAAACACTTGATATATTTTAAAGTGTTTTCACCATCGGGCTCTCACCCGTTTTCTTCCAAATATATTTTATTGTAAAAACCTTTTAGGTGCCCAGCCACAAGGACACCAAGCATAGGAGTTCCATTCAGGTGGCGTACTCTAGCTGGTGTGGAAGTTACAAGACCTTAACAGTAGACGCCTCCACTTTCGATCTTGATTCTATGTTATCAGATTTTTCTCATCTGTTGGGCATGTCGCCCCATTTCTTTTAGACACCTTATTTATCCAGTCATATCATATTTTGGGTTATAATTAATATAGTGATGCAGACTTAGTATTGGTTTATTCCTATATTTATATTGTTGTGAGGAGTATTCCTCCAGACTCATTACTATTTTATGGTTATTCTATTATCATTATGTTGTGGTGGTTATGTTAGCAATTCATAATCTTCTTATTGCATGTTAATCAGATTTAATTAAAATTGACAACTCACGTTTTAAATATTAGGTGGCTAGTAATTGTTAAAACATTTTTCGACAGTGATGCTATGAACTGAACCAACTTGGCATTTTGTATTAATTTAATAAAGGAGTAGCTACTCGGTATTTAATTAGTTGGGGTGTCACAGGTGGTATCAGAGCATCAGGTTCTAGTGTCCTTAGGATCTGTATGGCTTATTATGTTTCTGCTGAGCTTTCTTTAATGTAGAGCCCTATATTTTAGGACTGTTGTATTATTTTATATATGTTTCGCTCTTCAGCTATTTTGAGATAATAACTGCAAACTTATAAGACTTTACTCTCATTTCAGATGCCTCCACGACGTGCACACTGAGTTCCTAGGAATGCTCATCCCGAGCCATAGCCTGCACCAGTTCAGGGCACCATGAATGTCGCAGAGGTTGCAGCTATTGTAGCCCAAGCGATAAATGCCGCCCTCGCAGTTGTGCAGTAGGCACCACCTCAGGCGCCGGTAGCCGCGCCAGTTCAGGCTCATGCATTCTCTCCTTCCTGGGAATGCGTTCGTTATGATTTTCAGAAAGTGCACCCTCCGGAGTTTGCAGGTAGCTGCAACGTTGTTGTGTCCAATCAGTGGAGGAAGGACATTCAAAGTCACTTAAGGATGTACGAGTGCACAGATGTTCAGAAGCATATACTGGCTACTTTTAAGCTAGTAGGATCAGCGTTGTAGTGGTGGGAGTCCATTACCACCCCGGAGGAGAGAGATTCCCTTTCCATACAAGAGTTATGGGTGCGGTTCGACCGCAAATATTTTCCATCAACCGTTCACACTGAAATGAGGAGGAAGTTAATGAACCTCAAGCAGGAGGGGAAGACTGTGGCCGAGTAAGAGGCCGAATTCATTAATCTCTTGAACATTGTTCCCAATGAGATTCCAACTGAGGAGAAGAAGATTCAGAAGTATATGGACAGATTGACTTGGAGGATCCGACAGCACTTGTTGGGAAATCTCTCATTGGACACTTACTCTGATGTGGTTAACACAACACTGCTTCACTTCCAGGATCACAACTTTCACATGCCTGAGAGTAAGAGAACAAGAGAGTCCAGCCATCAGGGCTGGATAGGGGAAATGGTGCCAGCGGGGCACAATCTGCTCAGGGTCAGCACAGGCAGGGTGATCAGGGTTCCCAATAGGGGGACCCTAAGAGATTCAGATATGGGGGTTTCAGGAATGGTCAGGGAGGTTTCAGACATGGCCATCAGGGTCAGAACGGCAATCAGGGCCAGCATGGCTAGAATGGTCAGCAGCAACAGTTTCAACAGGGCCGGTATGGTCAAGGTAGGAATGGTAATGGTCATCAGGGTCGTGGGCAACAGGGACAGTGAGGGGGAAACTTCCCGGGGAAGTGCTTCGTTTGTGGCAAGATTGGTCACTAACGCCAGGATTGTCCTGATAGGGGCAAGGCCCCACCGCAGCAGTAGCAGAGTGCTCGACACGAGCCACAGAGGCCTATGTTTCCCGCCGCCCTCCCAGCACCACCATAGATGGCAGCATTACCACCCATCCCAGCGGTCCCAGTCCAGCAGGGACAACTTCAGTATGGGAGAGTGTATCAGCTCCAGCATGCCGCAGTCCCACAAGATCCACCTGCTATTGAGGGTGTGTTCTCTATTCATGGGACTATGGGGCGTATTTTATTTGATACGGGGGCCACACATTATTTCATTGCCACGAGATTTGCACGCACAATTGGGTTGTTAGACACTATAGAGAATGATTACTTGTGTAGATTCACCGTTGAGTAGGGGTTCCATGATTTCCCTTATTTGTAGAGGTGTGGGTATAGAGATAGGGAGATTTACTTTACCCGCTAATATGCTAGTATTAGAGATGACTGAGTACGATGTGATTGTTGGTATGGATAGGCTAGTTGCGTACCGAGCCATGATTGATTGTTTCAGCAGGAGTATTATATTTGCCATTCCCGGGCAGGAGATATTTTTAGTGGCGATGCCTCGCCCTGAGGGAGGATTGTCCACTCATTTATAATGTATAGAGGAGGAGACCTCTAAGGAAATGGTGATCCCACTTGATTCGATTCCAGTCGTTAGAGAGTTCGCTGATGTATTTCAGGATATACCTGGATTACCCCCTAGTAGGGAGATAGATTTTGTTATTGATTTGATGCCGGACACTCGGCCCATTGCTCGCGCGTCGTACCGTATGGCTCCAGTGGAGATGAGAGATCTAAGGGATCAGATAGATCAGTTATTGGGTCAGGGGTTTATTCGGAGGAGTACTTCACCATGGGGTGCCCCTATGTTGTTCGTAAAGAAGAGGGATTGATCGTTGAGGTTGTGTGTAGATTTCCGGGAATTGAATAAGGTCACGATACGGAATAAGTATCCGTTGCCCCGAATCGATGACTTATTCGACCAGCTGAGAGGAGCTTCCTTCTTCTCAAAGATGGACTTGCGATCGGGATACCATCAGTTGCGTATCAGGGAACAGGATGTCTCGAAGACTGCTTTCTTAAAGAGATATGGTTTCTATGAGTTCCGGGTTATGCCTTTTGGCTTGACCAACGCTCCAGCCGTGTTTATGGACTTGATGAATAGGGTGTTCAGAGAGTTCCTAGACCAATTCGTCATTGTCTTTATTGATGAAATTCTAGTTTACTCCAAGATAGAAGAGGATCACACCAAGCATTTGAGACAGGTTTTGCAGACGTTGCGTCAGAACGAGCTTTATGCAACGTATGAGAAGTGTGGGTTTTGGCTGAAGGAGGTTCAGTTTCTAGGGCATATCATTTTAGACTGGGGGATATCTGTTGATCTGGGGAAGGTATCTGTGGTGAGGGAGTGGGGATAGCCCAAGACACCGACTGAGATCCGTAGTTTCTTAGGCTTAGCAGGATACTACAGGAGGTTTATTCGGGGTTTCTCAAATATAGAGGGTCCTTTGACACATCTGACTCGCAAAGGTGTGCCCTTCATCTGGAGCGATGCCTATCAGTTGGCATTCGATGAGTTGAAGGACAAGTTGACCTCAGCGCCTGTGTTATCATTACCCAGACTGGGAGTTGAGTATTTAGTTTACACCGATGCGTCCTTACAAGGACTTGGAGGTGTGATGCAATAGGAGAGTCAGGCCATAGCTTATGCTTCCCATAAGCTTAAGCCGCACGAAAGGAATTACCCCACCCACGACTTGGAGTTAGTGGCAGTCGTATTCGCTCTTCGGATTCGGAGACACTATCTCTTGGGGGAGAAATTTTTGTTGTTCACAGACCACAAGTCTCTATAATACCTCTTCACGCAAAAGGAGCTGAATATGCATCAACGTCGGTGGCTTGAGTTTGTGAAGGATTATCAGTTCGATATCCAGTATCACCCAGGGAAGGCTAACGTGGTAGCAGACGCGTTGATCCGTAGGCCAATAGATGAGGTGGCCGAGGTGTGAAAAGCTAAGTGGAAGGAGTTGGGACACCAGGATGCAGTGGCCCGATCGTTCATGTCTATGATGACTGTTACACCGCAGATTGTTATGAGAGTGATAAAGGCCCAAGCAAATGACTCGTTCTGTCAATAGGAGATAGTTCGATTACTAGAAGAGGGAGCTGAGTCCAACACCATTAGTTCAGATGGGGGATTGCACTTCAATGGGAGACTGTTCGTTCCGGAAGGGGAAGACTGGCGACACGAGGTAATGGCAGAGTCGCACGGCTCACGATTCGTGGTACACCCTGGTGGGGATAAGATTTACCAAGACATGAGATGACAGTACTGGTGGAGCGGGATGAAGAGAGATATCGCCGTGTTCATTTCTAAACGTGCCACTTTTCAGCCAGTAAAGGTGGACCATCAGAAACCGGCAGGACTTCTACAGTCATTAGAGGTTCCAACGTGGATATGGGAGAGCATATCCATGGACTTTATCACGGGGTTACCTACGTCACGGAGGGCTCACGACTCCATATGGGTAATTGTGGACCGGTTGACCAAAGTTGCTCATTTCCTACCCGTAAGGACAGACTACACTACGGGACAGTATGCCCAAATTTTCATTGCGGAGATAGTGAGACTTCACGGGGTGCCTCTAAATATCATGTCTGGCCGAGACAAGATATTTGTTTCACGATTTTGGGAGAGTTTCCAGGAGGCCATGTGTACAAAGTTGCGGCTGAGTACGGCATATCACCCGTAAACTGATGGCCAAACAGAGCAGATAAATCAGAAGTTGGAGGACATGTTGCGTATGTGCATCCTAGACTTTGGAGGTGGTTGGGAGCAGTACCTTCCACTGGTGGAGTTTTCTTATAATAACTCCTATCAATTCACCATTGGCATGGTTCCATTCGAGGCGTTGTACGGTAGACCTTGTCGTTCCCCGACATGTTGGTTAGAGGTGGGGGATAACAAAATCCTTGGGCCGGAAGTGATTCTGGACACTTTGGAAAGGATAAAGATGATACGGAGCTGTATTCGGGTAGCTCAGGACCGGCAGAAGAGTTATGCTGATGCCAAGAGGTTCTTCAGAGAATTCAAGGTGGGGGACCAGGTGTTACTCAGAGTATCTCCGATGAAGGGGATCATACGTTTATGGAAGAAGGGGAAAATGGCACCAAGATACGTGGGGCTATTTCCTATCATCGAGAGGATTGGGCCAGTCGCATATAGACTTGGGTTACCGGAGCACTTGCATAGGATTCATGATGTGTTCCATATTTACTCGCTAAGGAAATATGTTAGGGATGATTTGGCCCATACTCACATTGCTTTAGAGGACATCGATCTTCAGCCCGATAGTTCCTACGAGGAGGGGCCGATTGCTTTTTTGGACCGAAGAGAGCGGAAACTGAGGTCGAAGATAGTACCATTAGTACGTGTTCAGTGGCAGTATCATAATGCCGAGGAATCCACATGGGAGCGCGCGGAGGAGATGCGCGAGCGTTATCCAGAGTTATTTTTACCAGGTACTCTTTAGTTTCAAATTTCGGGATGAAATTCTGTTATGAGGGGGGAAGTATGTAATACCCCATAATTTTATTGATTTTTATTTATGGGATTAATTAAATTAATTGGAAATTAATCCGGGTATAAATACTAGCGAGATATGAGTTGGTATTTGATTATGATGTTAAAATTTAATATTTCTGAGTACGTATGGTAATACATGAGTACTGAAAATATTTAAATTTTCACGAGGCAGAAACATGACAATTTGGAAATTTAGTTAGGACGCGCGTATCAGTCGCTTCAGGAATGAAATTATTTGAATTAAAAAGTGAATTATATTTTTATCAACTGAATGGTCATTTCGAGTGCGCCAACATGTCCGGAAGGGTCGAAATAGTTAGAAAACACTAGCCGGGGGTTTAGTTTGGGTCCCGGGGCATTTTTAGGCCATACCGGCAACCCAAAAGGGTAGTTTAGTAATTTTCAAAATATGGGAATTAAAACCCACGAATTTTAGGAGTTAATTTTATATTAGTAATGAACCCATTAAGTCCATTATCAGCATTTATCAAGTAGTGGGCTACGGGAGTTAAAGGGAGAGTCCTAAGAGGTTCCGAAAGAAACCCCCAGCCACCATCACCATCTCTGGGAGAAATTTGTAGAGAGAAAGAGGAGAATCAACATTCATCCTTTAACATCAAATCAGAACATCTAAGGCAAGTGGTTTAATTACATAATTTCAAGAGAATGTTTCCTCCATTCTTAGAATTGAATATATGTCTTATATTGAAAGTTTAATGAAAAACCCATGAAATTGGAGATAGAATTCATAATCTTAGATAGGGATTGCATGTAGAATGGTTATGGATGAATTTCAGATCCAAAATATATCTTTTGATGATTTAAAAACGGATTTATAAGGAGTACTTATAGACATTAAAATTATGGGTTTATATTTATAGGGTTTGGGACAAGGTTTGGAAATTATGATGGTTACATGTTAATTTAGGAAGCATTGACCCCAAATATATGTTAAAGAGTGACCTAGGAGGACTTAGAGTAGTTTAAAAACATTATCTTAGTAGGGATTTAGAGAAGAGAAATTTGAAGAAAAACGAATCTGCAGGTTTCTAGGCGTGTTCTGCCATCTCCGTAGAAGACCTGCCCAGGTCGTTCGAACGACCTCGTTGGAATGAGATGACAGTATCCCTTCTAACGAGTTGGTAGTTCATTCAAAGCCTTTTGTTCAAACGACAGTCGTTTGAATGACCTCGTTCGAACGAGACTTCTAACGAGTTGACAGAATGGCCTTTTAAGCCTAATTTCATTTCAAATGTTCCTGTAGACTTATGTAATGGAATGATAATCCTACCCTTACTGACCAGTGAGTATAATTAAGAGATTGAAGTACGTGAGGAGTAAAACTTAGAATCTTGAAGTAAACCGAATTACATTTGTTGATTAGGAAACGAGTACCTAATCACGACGTGAGAAGAGTTGACAACGTTAATATACATGAATCGGGGACTTGTAAATATATAACATTAAATGACAGTATAAGAACGAGAAGCATACCTATATTAATAATTCGAGATATCTAAGATGTGCGAATGCTTAGTATATGTGGTTTTATGTGTAAAACATAACTACCATACTTGCTATCATGGGAGGTCTGCGTTCGATTAGGGCCATCTAATCTTTGTGTGCCTACGGGGTGATTTAGATTGGTACCTCGAGGGCATAGGTCAGAGAAGGACTTATTGAGAAGTTAATAAGTCTGTTGATCATGGGAGCGTAGGTATGTGCATGACCAATCTGATGTGAACTATGTTCGCCTCCATTTTTATCTGATTGTTGTTATTTGAGAACGATTGCAGAGAGATTCGGAATGCGTGGTCCTTATGTACGTGATGTACCGGGATTGGATAGCAGAGTATGTTTGCACCGCAGCTTAGTCTCGGGGTGCTAGTATTGTATATTTATGATGAGGATAATATACTGTTAATTGAAATGAACTATCATGTATAAATGTGAGTATCTATAATATCAACATTTTGTAAAGGATAAAATGGAAGATCTCCAGTGATTAGTAGTTCTAAAATGGGAAACTGTGTAGAAGAGTAAAACACTCTGTGTAAAATAAGATGTCGGGAATTATGTCGTGAATCGTATGGTAACGTTTGATTTTATATTGTACTAGTTAGATATGGGAATTACGAGATTTAATTACGGATACGTTAGGAGTGCACAGATAGTCGAGAGGTGAGTATTTAATGAGAGATACGTCCTAACATGTATTTTGCATTCATTATTTTATGTCATTAAAACACTTGCTATATTTTAAACTGTCTTCACCATCGGGCTCTCACCCGTTTGCTTCCAAATACATTTTCTTGTAAAAACCTTTTAGGTGCCCAGCCACAAGGACACCAAGCATAGGAGTTCCATTCAGGTGACGTACTGTAGCTGTTGTGGAAGTTACAGGACCTTGACAGTAGACGCCTCCACTTGCGATCTTGATTCTATGTTATCAGATTTTTCTCATCTGTTGGGCATGTCTCCCCATTTCTTTTAGACACTTTATTTATCCAGCCTTATCAGATTTTGGGTTGTAATTAATATAGTGATGCAGACTTAGTATTGGTTTATTCCTGTATTTGGATTGTTGTGAGGAGTATTCCTCCAGGCTCATTACTATTTTATGGTTATTCTATTGTCATTTTGTTGTGGTGGTTATGTTAGCAGTTCATAATCTTCTTATTGCATGTTAATCAGATTTAATTAAAATTGACAACTTACTTTTTAAATATTAGGTGGCTAGTAATTGTTAAAACGTTTTTCGACAGTGATGCTATGAACTTAACCAACTTAGCATTTTCTATTAATTTAATAAAGGAGTAGCTAGCCGGTATTTAATTAGTCGAGGTCACAAGCACCTCCGCATCAAGAGGACTCCCCTCTCACATACTTTTTTCCTTTTTTTGGTGTTGGGAAATGAGTCTTTTTAATGATCTTGACAACGTGTAGAATTTTTATTTTAATTTTGTCCCGAAATAGCCAAAAGGGGAGATTTGAAATGATAAATTTCCAATCAAGTCAATTTATATGTAATTTGCATAATTACGAACATAACATTTGATTCATAGGTTAGTCTTTGTGTTGTTGATCCCATAACCCTATGATGTGTTTTATCAAGACATAGCGAACAAGTTTCAATGATTGGATACATCGTGTCGAGTTTATCGTGAAAATATTATCTTCATATTAGCGAGGATCTTACTGGTATGAATGAAAATTGAATATAGGTCCTTGGATATTTTTTATGATGTTTTTTTTTTAACTAAATATTGTTCGGAACTATTGTAAAATGTTTTTTAAGAAAAATATTTTTGGTTTTAATCTAGTTAGAACGAATTCAAACGAAAATAGAATTTTTATTAGAATGACCTTTATCTCGTTAGAATGACATTAAGGTCTCATTAAAATGAGCTTCGAATGCCATCAAATGAGAATCCTCTGTCAATAAGGGCCAAAGTCATTGGAAGGTCATTAGAATCATGTTCGAGAGAGAATGGGTTATCATTAGAACGAGATTTGGAGTTGTTAGAAAAAAAAATGTGTTTTCGTTCTATCGACCTTGCATTTTTGTTCGAATGAGTTTGCTACCTCAAAATTTGTGATTTACTACTTATAGGCATGTTGGACTAAGATTTTTTAAGACTTTTGGCAAAAATGGTTTTCCTCTATGTTTACCAAAGTTTCAAATCCCTACTTGCACCCTTTTAGTTTAAAGATCCAAGTTCTTCATATTCATATGTTTTGAGATCTTTTGTTTGGGAACCAAGTGTTATTTCACTACATCTAAAGAAAACGTATTTCATGCAGTGGATTCTGTTCTTGTTATTTACATGCGGTGGACTCCATGTTTGTGGTGTTGCAGAAAAGAAATGATGAATTCTGTGTTCCAATCCATAAACGATTGCTGAGAGTCGTTGGTGGATATCGAGACATTTATGGACACTCATGTTATGGCAACTTGCATGGGTGGACTACTGCATTGCACTGTGGAGGAGCGTTCAACGAATAAAGAGCGTCAAGGCTTCTGGGAATCCAGTCGTTAAGTAAGTCTACTATCAACTTTTGTAATTCTACATCATAGTGATATGTTGTCTTGGCCATCCGAGGTCTTTAACTTTATGGTTTTCCTCATACATCGACGTGTATTGATGCTTTCTTTATTTTATCTATTTATCACCTAGATGCATGTTTTTAGGTTAAAACGATAAAATTGGGTAACTAAGTTTTTTCACAACAAAGGTTTAAAATTGGTTCAAAGTTTTTCTAGGCCTAATTTTTTTAAGGTTTTAATCTTTAAAATTGAAAAATCTAAAAATAGACTTTTTGTTTGTTCGGAATATCCTTACTTAGTGGGACCTTCATTATCAAGGAATGGTATGAAAGTAATTCAATTTTTCCACGTGTCTTTATAAATAAATCCTCAATGGGATTTACAATCATAGAAGTTTGTGTCGATGATATAAATTTAGTCGAATCTCTAAAATAGCTCGAGGAAACTACAAATTATTTGAAGAAGGAAATTTACATGGAAGACCTAGGGAAAACAAAACTTTTGTCTCACCTACGGATAGAGAGAATTTTAGTGGAAAGTTTATCCATTAGCTTAATTATAATAAATAGTCTTTAGAAGATATGGTATAGAAAAAATACATCCACTAAGTACTCCCATCGTCGTCCAATCATTAGACGTAAAGAAAGATTCGTACCATCCTAAAGTGGATGATAAGGAAATATTGGATCCATAATTTTCCAATTTAGGCGCAATGGATGAATTATTGTGCTTGGCACAATTTACTCGACCAAATATGTCATTCAGTAAATTTTCTTGTTAGATATAGTTCTATACTAACCAAAAGGAATTGGAATTGTACTAAATATATCCAAAGATACGTACGAGGAACCATAGATATGGACTTATATTACTGTAATTATTTTAATTATTTCGAATTATTAGGTTATGCACATTCTGGATACCTCTCTAAATCTTATACGGGTCAATCTAAAACATGTTATGTATTTCTTAGTAGTAATACTGTGATTTCTTATTGTTATGCTATAAAAACATACTAGCTACTTCTTCTAACCACTCTTAAATATTAGTTCTTCATGAATCTAGTCACGAATTTGTATGGTTGACATCTTTAATTCATTACGTTTGCAGTTATTTTCAATCATCTACGATTATAAATGTTCCCCATATCATATATGAAGACAATGTCATGTGCATAACCTAGATTGAGGAAGGCATTATCAATGGGGATAGACTAACGACATTTCACCCAAGTTTTTCTTCACTCATGAGAATCGGAAGAAAAATGCTATTTAAGTGGAGCAAGTGCGTTCGAGTGGAAACCTAGGTGATTGCCTTACCAAGTCACTTATTATAGAAACATTATAGAAGCTTTTACATGTGATTGCAATGCGCAGCTTCACCAATAGACAAATTACGATATGAAAATAAGTAGGATAACCTTACTAAGAGAAGTTTAATACCATGTATTTTCTGTGCATTCTTTAATAATTGATATTAAGTATATATGTTTGTCTGTGACATGTAATGTGTTACGATAATATATTTAGATATGTTATGATCTTGTATTCGGAATTGAATTTAAAATACGATAATTTATTTGGTTATATGTGAAATCATACTGGATAGATATTAGTTTCCATAGCATTATATCTTGGTTTTATTTTTGGGACATTTAGATTGTCCATTTTGACTTAATATATTGGTGTTTAAGCTATTTGTGTTGGTACATAACTTTGGCAGAATTTTAGACTATTTAGAAGGTTATTCGGGCTCATTAGATTGGACTTTAAGTTGTCACACGTTCTAATTTCATGGGAAGTAGGATTATAAGGTTATAAGACTAAACCTAAAACACATTTGGAACATGGGAGAAACCCTAAGAGGCTAAGGAATGAGGAGTCACCCAAAGGGAAGAAGCAATTTGGGGATTTGAGTCTTCAATATTCATATTAGGCCTAAGACAAGTTTATTTCGTATTTGATTTTAATTGATTTTGTACTATAATATTTATATTCGTTGGATTTTAAACCTAATCTAAATAAAGTCTTATTTTTGTATAAAATTAATAAATCTACTTACATTAGTATTCATGTTAATGACACATTCTGAAATTGGGTGAATTCTTCGTGAGATTTAGTCGTACTTGATCTATAATTGTTAGGATTTGTTTATGTACTTATATGATGTCAAAATCCCCATTTTAACTTCGAAAATCATTGTGAAACTTAATATAATTATGGATTTGGATCAAATTAGTGTTATAATGTAAAATTTCCCCCTTTATAATAAAGATCGCATAAAAAGGTTAGATTTAGGTTCTGATCTTATTCTAGAAGTGGAATTAATATTTGGTAATATTATATTTTTGGGTTGAAGCTTGGAAGAACATTCATGGAGTTTTGGACAGAGAACATGGGTTTTTCAAGAAGATAATCTCACACAGGTACATTGGAACGATTCGATTTTTGGACGAATTGATATGAATTTGGCCAGGTTTGAGAATGGGTTCACGGTTGGCTTGGTTAAATTTTGGGGTTTAGATATGGGTTATGATTATCTTTAGTTCACATATCTACGAGTTAGTGAGGGGATATTTCTTATTAGGTATTTTAATTTTAATAATTAGGTAGTTTAGTACTTTGGCCTTATTTTGGTTTGTAGTGGCTAGTTGGTTATGAGGTGCTGGTTTTCAATTCGAGAATAGGGTGAATTGATAGATATGCTATTGGAGACTTAGAGAATTTTATTTTAGTAGAGTATGTTAGGGTTGTGGTGAGATATTAGTAGGGAGTTTAGGCTTTGTGGAGACTAGGGTTAAGTCAAAAGCCTTAGAGTGGGGTAGTTTATAGATTCGATGTTCTTATATAAGCTAAGCATGTAATTAATTCATAGATTTAGCAACTTGGGAATTCCAACTCAAATTACATGATATGGGTTATAGTTATCGTGTACGGTTCTAGTATAAGTAAGGATGAGACGATACCTAATCTTTCAGAGACATTAGAGTTAGAGCTAATAGTATGTAAATACGATGATAAGTTAATGTGGGTATTAACATATGGTTAAATGACTTTATCTATAACTGAGTTGAGTAGGGTTTTATATTTTTTTGTTTGTCACAGATTCATGATGGCATACTAATTTAATAGCTTTATGTTTATAAGTATTCCATCCTATTTGAGTCTTATGGTATATGAAATAGAGGATATATACTTTATGTGGTGAGTATGACGACAACTATGTTTGTATCCCTGTGATATAATGGTCTTGAACTCGATCATTTTCTCCCGAAAACTATGTATTGATGTACCCGTGTTATCTCATGGTGATAAAATTGAGGAATCTTTTATATATCTTGGGTATGGAGCCAAATGATTGGTCTGAAGGCGTATTAATTATCACTGTTTGATATTTTTGGGTTATAGATTTAGTACTACCTATAACTCTTCCTAATACGCACGAGTGATCCTCAAATGCAATAAGGATGGCCCTTCATTATATGTGGAAGAGAAAGTATCCTAGTGACTTGTACATGCCAAGGGATGTACTTATGTCTATATGTTAGACGTAGAAAATGTCTTTCTCCTATATATGATTATTTGTTGCAGTACTAAAGATAGTGGTACTGGTTTATTCGATATACTAGTGATGTAGAGGACATACAAGAGATGTGTAGTTACATGTTTATGACTTGGGATTATTATATCCTATATAGTAGAGGGATATAATACATTTTGGTATAAACAAACTTGGAATGATAGACTTGAGATACAAGACTATTAGTGATACCTTGATTATTTAACAAAATTTACTTTAGGATTAAGATCAACATACAATATATGATTCATAATGTCAGAGGTTAACCTAAAATCGTCATACTAAAGAATAAATAATTACGAGAGAAAATATATTTATATGGGTTTGGAATTAGAACTGCATGTTATTTTAGATTGTTGGGTTCGGTAATTAATATCCTAAAATCCACTAAAAGATGAGAGGAAGATGCGTGGTTAATATTGTACCCGCATTCAATTCAAATATTATTCTACATAAGTTTGTTTTTTACTTAGTTGTTATATTTGTCTTTACAGGTTTTAGGTCATTGTGTTGCCAGAACATGGGTTAATCATTGGAGGATTCTCTAGCGACATTCTATTCATGATTCCTAGGATGTAGGCATCGATCAATGTATCTCATCTACTTCTGTATTTATTTTATCTCAGTCATAGATTGTACTTTGGATACATTTGTATTCAAGACTCGGATTATTATGTTAATAGTCATTTGGTTTCAAATATGGTTTTATTTGGTTCAATGTTTGCTTTATCTTTATATTACATGTTCAGTTTATGTATTTCATTATAATGAAAATTTTACCTAATGTTTTTTGTTCCAATGAAAATCTTATTAGACATGATGAATCTATTTATGAATTTATGGGGGTATGAGAGTTGGTATCAAAGCATTCCAGGTTCTACTGTCCTAGGGATTGTTAGTGCATTCGTCGCTTTCTGCATTGTGTTATTTGATTATTCTAGAGTTTGTCATTTAGGAGTTTTACTATACATAGAGGAGAAAACTTAAGGAGTTATGTGCCAGAGTTCCAAACGAACAATTTGAATCGAATGAAGTGTATTGGGAGGGTTCCTTACTTTGATTGCGCTTGTAATACATCCCACGCAAAGGGTAGATTTCATTCGGGAGTTAGTAACTATTATAGGTGAGACTTTTAGCACTTATTTGGAGAATGGTTTGAGGGAAGTATTTATATTCACCATCCTTCATACCATGAAAAGTAAGTTTCGAGTCCTTGTCAGTGCGACAGTGTGGTAGTCATACCATGAAAAGTATATTTCGAGACCTTGTCAGTGCGACAGTGTGGTAGTCATTATGAGGGGAAATTTAACTATATTTCTCTTTCGACACCAGGAGATATTGATACAAAAGCGAAGAAGGCTTTCGCATTTTCTACAACCATGTGAGAAGATTTTGGATGTTATTGAAAGCAATATGTAAAGGATATGGTTAGTGAAATAAGGTGATCATCATCCACCACTTGAAATTATGTGGTGGAAGTTACCCTTATACATTGTCAAAAATCATGACACACATCTAAAGGATACATTTCCTAAGATCGAGAAAATTAGGGGTCGGATTAGGTCCAACAAACTTGATCAAGTGTAGAGTTATCTCGAGCTAACGAGGACCTCACCTTTATAAGGAACCACTCTATAGGAGTAGACACTATGACGTTCTCAGAGCATTTAATCAGAGTAATATTGGGTCATAAAGTTGATGAGAAAAGGTCCAACGAGGCCAATTTTATCATAATCAACAATAGAATTACGTTGAATAGGGCTGCTTGGAAAGCCATTTTTTTAATAATTACTTTACAGGAAATTGTTACACTTGTGGAGAGTGAGTCCTCTTAGTTAGTGGATTCCTTAGAGTAACTTGTATGGTTGAGGGTACCACCGGGGGATAGGTACGATTCTATTTAGCACTGATGCGCAAGAGTTTTGGTTTGACATCGAGGAGTTCTCGGTTTTTCTTAGTATTGTGTTTACTATGATTATTAGTTATATAGCTTTTATTATCCAAACTATATTTTTTTATGGATACCCTAGCGGGTAGGGGGATTCTTTATGTTATGAATATAAAGATGTGGCAGTTTGCTTGGTCGGCTTAATTTTCAATCGCTTTATTAATTTTTAGGTGAGAGATCATCGTATTATTAGTGAGCTTATTTATAGAACTGTGTTCTATATTTATATAAACTAATAGGGGTATGCTTTTATGTTTTCATTCAAAGAGGTGTTGGGTTATTACCTACATAAGAGATTAGTTATAACCATATAGTTGGTATTAGTATTGTAACTACTGCGAGGACATTTTATAGGTTAACTCTTTTAGAGATAATGTACATGTCGTAGAATAATGCACTGTAGGTTTTTAGACAATAGAGTATTCTGGGAAGGCATTACCATGAGGAAGCTCCAAAAAAGGGACAATTCACTAAGTGGATGTGTGGACTACCAAGAATAGGATAAGGTCGAGCTATGTGGCGAATGTTAGTTATTACATATCAATGAAATTTTGGAAATATCAAAGAGAGAATTTTCTCCTGATGATTGAAACGTGAGCGAGTTATCATTAGTGGTGAAATCGGGACGATAATATCCAAAAGGTAGATTTCTAACACGATATAGAGAGGGGGTGTCATTAGTGAATTTTTTCCGAACAAAGGAGTTATTTGCTATGATCGGTGATGACATCTTGTTGAATAAAGAATGATGGAAGTTACACAAAAATTCGTGTTAGGTGTGTTTCAGGCCCAAGCGTTGAATTTTCTACTGGAGGGTAGTTTCGACCAAGGGGAGTATTTTGTGATTCACTTTACATCCTAGAAGAAATAGCATATACCATAATTGGGGAAGGAAGTATTGTTGTTGCGATAAAGAAGTTTTAGGATAGTTTGTATCTAGAGGGTGCTCCTACTAGAGAATAAGGTAGCATATCAGAGACTCTCCAAGAGTTGAAGAGTTTGAAATCCAAATATGGAAGTGTGAGAGTAGATGATAGGAAAGAACTTTTTGGTGTATTTTTTTTTTTGTCGTTGCTTGAAAATATCTTCTAATCAAAATCCTCAAATTACCTACACAATATAACAATCTCAAGTGTAGAGGTAAGTAAGGGTATCAATCCACATCAAGGGGGTAAGCTAGAGACAAACTCAATTGTAGTTCAATTTTTATTTTCTTTTGGAGTTTTTTTACTTTTTCTATTTTTTTTGTAAGCTTTTCAAATATTAAAACAATTGGGTGAGGTGAGGTGAAATAACACTAAACTAAAATCTGAGATGAAAACATCTAACTAGAAAGAGACTAAAAGTGAAAAATAAAGTCTAACGCTAAAATAAGAGATAAAGTGAGGTAAATAATTTTGAGAATAATCAAGGAATGGGATTAAACCACAACTTTTTGCTATTCTAATTGATTAATTGAATTCTCCCAAATTAATATCAAAATTACAAATCAACTCTCATTGCAAATGTAATTTTAATAGTAACCTTTTAGAAAATTAAGTTTAGCCCCCCACAAATCTAGAAAATATATCTACACTCCTTTTAATTAATCACCGACTAGGATAGATTTATCAAAATTTATTTAAATGTAGAAAATGAATTTTAGAGTAGAAATTCAAGGAATAATACCACACTTAAGAAACCCCTATCTCTAGTTCGAATCTAAAATGGGTATTATAACTTAGAATTTCAATTTTCTCTCGAAAATTATTTACCCTCTCTCGAGGCGTAAATTTAAGGGTGAGGGATCAAAATTAATAATCAAAGGAAATTTTCAAGTAATCAAACTAATTAAACTAAAATAACATCAAATAAGGGTTTCCCCCCACCCCTTGAAAGGGGATTTAGCCTGACATAATATCAAACATGATAATAAAATAATTAAAGGCTAATAAAATAAAGTATAAGAGAAGAATAATCAAACCAAATATCTTTGAGTGAAATTGGACTCCAATCCTTGAATTTGTAATTTACATCCCTCCAATTTGTGTGATCAAACCAAAATTACATCAACAATTACACTCAAAAATGGATTCTCACTAATTTATTTTTCTCACTAATCTAAAAGGAGTAAAATAAAAGTAAATTCTAACCTAAAAAAAACTAAAATAAAAAAAGGTGTTTCTCTCTCTACAATTCTCTCTACTAATTCCTATTCTAAAGCATTTTCTTCAAATGGGGTCTTCATCTTCTTTTTATAATAGTCATGGAGCTAGGGGTAAAAATGTGAGGATAAAGGTGCAAGAGGTTGTGTAAGGTGTTGAGGTGAGGGTATTTAGAGAATTATGCACACATGTGCATGGGTTGTGTGAGATCATGAGGATAAGGGGTGAAAGGATATTGGGGATAAAAATCTGATATGGTTATGGGGTATTTTAGTAAAGTGGGTTAAAAGGGGATTTTAGGGTATTTGGGTAAAATGGTACTAAGTGGGAAATAAGACATGTGGGTTTTGTTTTGGGTTTGTTTGGTGTCTTCATTTGGCAGGTGATAAGAATTTATTTAAGCTAAAAGGGAAATGGGTTTTGGTTGAGAACCCGAGTTGGTCGGTGGGTAGAGATGGGTATTGAATGGGTTTGGCATGACAGGAGGAGGTCAAGTTTGGTTCCGGGTTTGAGGTGTCTGCTGGTGATGTCGTAGATCAGGTCGGCGGTCGGACTCACCGGCGTTGGGTCTGGGGAGAGAGGGTTGGTCGAGCAGGGGGTTTAAATGAGGGTTGCTTCAGGTGAATGGGTTTTCGGTTGCTGATTTCGGAGTTGGATCGGGATCCGGGTGATGTCGTGCCAGGATGGGGTGTTCGGCAGGAGGGTGACGCCGACCTGGTTTGGATGGTGGCCGCCGGTGGGCGATGGGGATGGCTCCGACGAGTATGGGGGAAGTGGGTATAGGCTTTGATGGGTTTGGTTTGGTTGTGGTTAAAGAGATGGGTAAAGAGGATGGAGGTAGGATGTTGTTAATGGAGGAGAGAGAATGGGTGAGTGATGTGAGGAAGAAGATGGGCGAGGAAGTTGATTGTGTGTGGTGTAGTGTATGGTAAGTGTGTGAGGGTGAGGGTGTAGGATATGTTATTTGGGTTTAGGATAAGTGTGTGTGGGTATAGGGTAAGTTAGTGTGATGTTGTGTGTGTGTTTAATTTGAACCCTAAAAAAAATAAGACACAACTAAAAATAAAATAAAACAAATATAAAAATTTAACTAAACAAAAAATATAAAAATCAATTAAAATAAAAATGACATTACACGACACGACACGACACACTATACAAACTCTAAAAAAAACTAAACACAACTAAGATAAAAACTAATAAAATACAAATAAAAAATAAAAAATGGAAAAATGAAATAATAATAAACTAACTAAAATTAAGAAAATAAAAGAAAATATAAAAACTAATACACGACATGCTAAAATTATAAAAACCTTAAAAATATATACATGACTCAATAAAATAAAATAAAATAATAAAATAAACCCTAAAAATAAAATGACACAAATAAAATAAAATGGGACACACTAAATACACACGGTTCGGGACAGGTTTAGGTAGGTTTAGGGTAGGCTAATGTTACGAAATTGGTAATTAGCTCAATAATCTGTACAATTGCCTTGAAATACGCGTTTGAACACCCCAACGTGCATTCGACCTACAAAATAGACAATAAGGCTCATAAGACCCAAATTGTCAAGAATTAGCAACTAAAATACGTCTATTCGGGGAATAAAATGTACACTTTTGGGTGCTTATCAGTAGACCTATTAATTTTGATTGGGATTATAGGTTCCAAAATGGACATGGATAGTTTTGGGCTCATTTTAAGTAAATTCGCTAAATTGATTTAAGATAAAATCTAGTTAGTTCTTCACATTAGGAAGGGTTAGAGACACTTCAGAAGAAGTAGTGTTCAGTATAAAGTATGTAAATGTTTCCAGAGCAAGAAAAAGAGCATTTGGAGTCGAATAGATGCATGGTTTGGGATCCCATTGGCTAGGTCAGGTGCTTTTAAAGATATCATTGAGGATGGGAAATGTGAAATTCAGATTTCCAAGTGAAAGTTGGCATTTTGATGCATAGGTCCCTTTCATACTTGTTGATAGGGTGAGCCTATTGACATTTAATCTAACATTCTCATTATCGATCCGTACATGATGTTTATATGGGTACATGATGGAGGGAGTCCCTGAGGTACAATTTAATGTTTCAATGGCTAAACTAGTTTGATTGGGGGTTAGTCAAACATACATTATGACAAAAGACCTTGATGTATATTAGTTCTTAGGAAGAGTGGATTCTCTATAGAGTATGCAAAATCTATGGGTGAGATATGGTTATACTTTCGAGTGAGAGTATAATGAATTCGAATTTCAAAGGATGAACTTCCTTATATAAGGGGGAGAATGTAATCCATCATATTTTTGGTGCATTATTTAATTATGGAAATTAATTATATGTGTTTGTTCTGACATGTAATGTGTCAATATATTATATTTAGATATGTTATGTTATTGTATTGGGAATTAAATTTCAAGTACGATATTCATTTTCTTATATTAGGACTCATATCGAATGAATATCAAATTGTGTAGTATTATTATATCCCGGGTTAACTTTTGGAACAGTTAAAATGTTTGTTTTAACTTAATATATCTGGGTTTAAGACCATTGGGTTGGTACATAATTTGGGTGGATTTTTCTGTCGTTTAAAAGGTTATATTAGCTCATTAGGTTGGATCTTTAGTGTGGCCAATGTCTAATTTCGTGGGAAGTGGGTTCATATGATTAGAAGAATAGAACTAAAACACACTTGGAACATGGTAAAAAAGCCACGTGGAGGAAGCACTCAAGAGGAAGAATATCCATAGGGATTTGAGGCTTGTATTCTCACATTTAGCCTAAGGCAAGTTTAATTAGATCTTGATTTTAATTGATTGTACTAGAATATTCTTGTTCATTTGATTCTAAACCCAATCTAAATAAAATCTTTTTTTTAATATAAAATTAATAAATTTAATTAGATTAGTAGTCATGTTAATGACACATTCTGAAATTGGGTGAATTCTTATGATGTTTAGTTGGAATTCATCTAAAACTTTTAGGATTTTTTTTATATATTGGTATTATATCAAAAGCCTAATGTTAATTCGGAAATGAGTGTAAACTTTAATCTAATTTTGAAGTTTGCATAAAATTAGTGTTCTTGATATAATATAAAATTTCCCGCTTAAATCATGATATAAATCTCATAAAAAGGTTAGATTTAGGTTATGATCTTATTCCAATGGTGAAATTGATGTTTCATAATATTATATTGTTGGGTTGAAGCTTGGAAGAACATTCATGGAGTTTTGGAGAGAGAAAATGGGTTTTTGAGGAGAAGATTCGACACCGGCCCATCAGATTAATCCAATTTTTGGACGGATCGATCCGAGTCATAGCAAGTATGAGAATGGGTTCAGGGTTATCTTGGTTAAATTTTGGGGTTTAGGGATGGGTTGGTATTATCTTTAGTTCAGCTATTTATGAGTTAGTGTTGGGATATTGTGCAATACCCAGTATTTCTGAGTATTTAGAATTTAATTGATGCGATTATTTTTATATTACACGTGTGTCGTAATGTAATTGAATTAAATATTATGTGTTCATTAAAATATTAATTGGGAGATACAATGATTAATATTTATGGAATAAAACTACTAAGTGAGTATTAAATAATTATTATACGTCGTAATGAGTGATATCGATATGGTTGTGTTATATCTCAACCAGTTGTCGAGGGTAGACTATAGTGAGATCGAAATAGGAAACTTATGTAGACTGACTCAAATGGAGATTTTGAGGTCACGGTTGATTCTGAATGGGTCAAAATAAGCGGAATAGTATACTCTAATGTATTGATTGGGTCTCGAGTCTATTTTAAACCAACTCGACACCACATAAGGGAGTTTCGATCATTTAGGAGCCTAGGGTAGAAGGAACTCCGAATATTATAGTGTTATATCAGCCCCATTTAGTTAGAGGCTAGGGTTACAACACTTGGGAGAGAGGAGAGGCCATAGGAAAGGAAGGAACGAAGAAACTTAGGCTATTCCACACCTCTTCGCATCACCAACGTTGCCAGATTCGAGCTCGGAGCAACGAAAGATCAACCTCATCACCTTAAAGTGAAAATCAGACCAACTTTATCAAGGCAAGTGTTTATCTTGAAATTATGTTAAGCATGTTATAATGTCCATATATTGTAGGGTTTAAATTACATGATTTGAATGAATTCTTGGAATTTGTATGGGTGTAATACATGATTTGGGGTAGGAATGCATGTTGAATGAATCCCCATATGTAGATAATAATAAATCAGAGAATATGTGATGAATAGATTCAAAGAAATCTGAAATCATAATGAATATGCATGAAGAACGCCATAAACAATGGTTTTATGAATTATGGAATTAATATGTTCTTAGGTAGATTAATTGTAGATTTGATGTATTATTTACGTTAGAAATTGTCCCTATACATATATTTGTGGTTTAGGTATGTTGGATGGGAGTTTGGGAAAGTTTCATGTAGGTTTTAGGTGTTAACCATTGAGAAAAAGGAAGTTAGTAGTTTGATCGATTGATCAATCAACCAAGGATGATTTGATGCTCTTTTGTCCATTTCAATAGTTTTCCTTACTGACGACCGTCGGGAAACATTGTTGATGATAATTTAATTATATAAAGACTAAAAAAATTTTAGTAGCCATATAATTAATTCACGGTCTAATGTTCATTTGTGTAAAATGGGGATTAAGACTGGTGAGAGTTAATCGATTGTATTGCGTTTCGAAAATTTACGAAATGGGTTATTGAAAGAGTAAACGATAACCCAAGGATAATACCAATAGGATAGTGATGTGTTAACTACTGAATTTACTTAAGGAATAATTGGGATACTTCGGGTAGTGAGTGATACTAAAAAAATACAAATATAATACTATGTGACTATCATAGATACGTTAAGTTTCGGGAGATATAAATACTACGTACTGGACAGATTATGGGTTGTGTGTGTGTGTGTGTGTGTGCATATATATATATTGGTCTTATGAGTATCTATTATGAGATTCATTATGTTTTTGAACATACCTACGTTGCCTACTATCATGGGAGGTTCAGCACAGAGGGCGATCCCACCTTGGCAATTCCATCAAGGTCTGGATGTGTACCCCGAAACATAAAACTTAGGGCGGTTCACTATTTGAGAGTGCAATAGTTGGACTAGAAGTTCATTTGGGTACGTTAGGTATGTGCGTAGCCCAAAGTCTTATAATTATGTTTGCCTCCATTGTGTGTGGTATTTGATTTATGGTTTGATGAGACATTTCGAAGCGATAGTCCTTGATTTGGTACAAGAGGTGCAAGGGCATGATAGCATAGTATGCATGCATCGTGGTGGTCATTTTGAGGGATGTTGTAGTTGTATATATTATAGTGTGATAAATATATACAAGTGTGATTATTCTACTAATGTGTAATGGTAGAAAGATAGATAGTGTATATTTAAAAGTAACTTAAGTAAACAAATTTAATTAATGATTTAATTGTGATATTCGGTTAATATTAATTATTAGTTTTATGGCAGCGTATCATATAGACGATATGGGGGAGTTAAACCTGTCATGGTTAGTTACATGCTTATGTCTAGTTAGACAGGGGAGCATAGCTAGGTGGGTTAAGTAGGAGACATTAGGTGTGCACTATAGTTTAAAGGTGAGGAACTCAAGGGACTGTACGGGAAACTAACGTGTGTATCTAATAACTGTTTTTAATTGGGGTTTAAATTCTTGCTAAATATTTTCAAAATTTTTGGGCTCTAACCCGTGTCAAATATATTTTCCAAAACATTTTAGGTGTCCGGCCTCAGGGATGCCAAGCTTGATGACTCATTTCAAGGATGCGTAGCTGCAACATTTGTGAAGTTTTGCAGGGTTTGTGTAGACTCTTATGTTATTCATTACTAGATTAGGATTTATGATTCAATTTTTTATTTGGGCATGTTTCCCCTTCAATTCATACATTATTTCATTTTTATTTATTAGACTATGTATTTGGATTCAGTTTCATTTCAGTAGACTTATAAATTGGATATTAGTTTTGGAACCGAGTGTTTATTCGGTACTTATCATTTGAATATTTGTCATTTGATGATTCAGACTTTTATATTATTGGTGTGATGGCTGAGTGATATTATTATTTTTCATCATGCTGTTATAAGTTAATGAAAGATAAAATTTGGCACCAGCTTAATTTAATATAGGTGGTTAGTAATTTAAAAACTTTTCGATACTGATGCTAAGAATGAACCAAATGAGATTCCTATTTCTTTTAGTAAAGGATTGATCACCCGTGATTAAAATAGGTGTAGTGTCACAGATGGTATTCGAGCATCAGATTTTAGAGTCCAAAGGATTTGTGCGACTTATTACGATTTCAGCGTAGCGTTCTTTGAATAGAGCCTTATTATTACGACATTTGCATTCATATTTAAATATTTGAGGTTATGCTCTTCTGCTACTATAATTTTATTAACTGTGAACTCATACAATTCGATCTAGTTTCAGATGCCACCGAAGAGAGGACGACTGACTAGGGCAGTGATAAGATCCGAAGAAAGGGAGGCTTAGAGTAGTCATTAGAACCACAACTACAACCACATCCACCACAGAGGATGGTGATGGCCGCAGAGGTGGCAGTTATTGTGGAACAAGTAATTAATGCTGATATGACTACCACGACACTTTATTTTTCCCAAGTTCATTAGGGGTCATCTGATTTGCAGGGAGAGAGAGAGGCATTTTAGAAAGGCCGCCACTAGAGTTTCTGGGTAGTCCTAACGTGGTCATGACTTGTCAGTGGAAGAAGGATATTGAATGTCACCTTCGCATAGTTGAGTGTAGCGACGTTTAAAGGCAAATGTTGGTCACATTTAATCTTGTAGGAGCAGCTTTACAGTGGTGGGTATCTATTACCACTGTTGAGGATAAGGGCGTTATGCCTATTGCAGAGTTGTAGGTATGATTTGACCGCAAGAACTTTCCACCGACCATTAAGACAGAGATGTGGAAGAAGTTTAATTAGGTGGTTCAAAGTGGTCATTCGATAGCGAAGTATGAGGAGCATCTCACCCGTCTGGATAATTTTTTTCCCAGTGAGGTGAACAACGAGGATAGAAAAATGCTGAAGTTTATGGATGAAATTGCCTGGAGGATCAGATAACACTTGATTAGAAATCCAATATTGACGACTTATACCGAGGTCGTCAATGTAGCTCTTTTTCATTATCAGGACCATCGTTTCCACCTGAAGGGAAGTAAGACAGGAGGTGAGTCTAACCAGCCAGGTAAGGAGGGAGGGAACGGTGCTAGTGGAGAATCATAGCAGCAGACGAGTAGATATCAGGGGAAAGATTAACGATAGGGGTATTTAGCCAAGATATTTAGATCTGGAGCTTTCTGACCCGAGGGCGATGGTTCAGGCAGGCCCACCAGTGTCCTCAGCAGCAGCATGTTCCTCAGGGACGCCAGGGCCAAGGGAATATTGTGTGAGGCCATCTGGGCCGAGGACATCAAGGTCAGCATCAGGGTAAGCTTCGATAGGGCCATCAGGGCAAGAGGCAGAAAGACTTTCCTGGTCGTTATTTTACTTATGGGCAGGCGGGCCACAAGAGGAGAGATTGCTCATAATAGGGTAGAGCACCATAGCAGCAGGGTGCCCAGCAGGGGTAACAAGCATAATTACCACCTAAAACACCAGCTCCACTATCCACACCACGAAAGCGAAAGTTACATTATGGGCACGTTTATAACATCAGAGATGTAGTCCTACCATGGGAACTATATGTGCCACTAGTAGTTCAAGGTACGTTTCCTATTCATGGGCATGAGGGTTAGATTTTGTTCAATATAGGGGCATCACACTCATTTCTAGCTACCATATTTGCACGCGCAACCGAAATATTAGAGACAATCAAGTGTCTTCTTATGTCTGTAGAGTTGCATTTGGATAGTGGGTCACTTATACACTCGATTTGTAGGGGTGTAGATACTGACGTGGGGAGACTATTTTTAGCCACCGACCTTCTAGTGTTAGATATGGAGGATTATTATGTCATTTTGTACATGGATTGGTTTGTTGGGTAACGAGCGATGGTGGATTTCTTTGGGAGGACCATTATATTTTCTATTCCCTAACAGGATATGTTCCTAATGGCAATGCCTCTTCCTGACGGAGGGTCGAGCACACACCTATACTATAGATTGAGGAGGATACTTCATAAGTGGTGGTCGTCTCTTTGTATTCGATTCCAGTGGTGAGGGAGTTTGAGGATGTTTTCTAAGAGATACTCGGGTTGCCCCCCAGCCAGGAGATTGAGTTCATTATTGACTTGGCGTCGGGTACGAGGCCGATGGACCGAGTGACTTATTGCATGGCTTCATCTGAGATTCATGAGTTATGGGATTAGATTAAGAAACTTCTAGGATAGGTTTTAATTCTACAGAGTAAATCAGTGTGGGGTACACCGGTGTTGTTCATCAAGAAGAAGGATGGCTCGCTTCACTTATGTAATGATCACAGGAAGTTGAACAAGGTCACGATTCAGAATAAATATCCATTGCCTTTGATCGATTACCTGTTCGACCAGTTGAGAGAAGCAGCATACTTTTCCAAGATAGATCAGATATTAGGGTATCATTAGTTACGTATTAGGGAGGAGGAGATTCCTAAGACTACTTTCTTGACACGGTATGCATCGTATGAGTTCAAGGTGATGTCGTTTGGCCTCACCAATTTGCCATAAGTGTTCGTGGATGTTATGAATCGGGTTTTCAAAGGGTTCCTTAACCACTTTGTAATCATATTCATAGACAATATTCAGGTTTACTCTCATTCGGAGGATGAGCACGCAGAGCATCTGCATATGGTTTTGCATATACTATAAGACCATCAGTTGTACAACAAATTCAAGAAGTGTGGATTTTGTCTATGGGAGGTACAATTTTTGGGCCACATTGTGTCCGACACAAGCATTGTTGTTGATCCGAGTAAGGTATCGACAGTGAGGGAGTGTGTACAACCCATGACACCGATCGATGTTCGCAATTTTCTAGGGTTGAACGGATATTATCGTCGCATTATTAAGGGTTTCTCGAAGATTATAGGTCCATTGACGAACTTTACTCGTAAAGGAGTACCGTTTATTTTGGATGACCACTGTTAGTTAGCTTTCGATGAGCTAAAGGATAAGTTGAATTCTTCATCTGTGCTCGCATTGCCTAATGGAGGAGTAGAGTACCATGTTTCTACAGATGCATCCTTACAGGTACTTGGGGGTGTAATACAATAGGAGGAGAAGGCTAAAACTTACGCATCTTGCGAGCTTAATTCTCATGAAAAAAATCACCCCACACATGACCTGGAGTTAGCAGCGATTGTGTTTGCCTTGAGGATTTGGTGGCATTACCTTCTAGGGGAGAATTTTACCCGGTTCACGGACCATAAATCACTTCAGTATTTGTTCATGCAGAAGGCTATGAATACGAGGTAGAGGAGATGGTTAGAGTTCGTGAAGGATTACCAGTTTGATATTCAGTATCATGTGACACCCCGCCTAATAAAATACCGGGTGATTAGTCCTATACAAAATTAAAACACGAACCCGAGTTGGTTCATCCTTAGCATCACTATCGAAAACCTTCTTAAAACTTACTAACCACCTAGTATTCCAAAAAGTTGGTGCCAAATTTTATCTTTTTAATTAAACATAACAATAACATGCGGAATCATAATATGAGACATACACAGCAACTGAATTAAATCAACTGAATAAATAATAAAACGACATGTCGAATACACCATCGGCCATCAAAGTAAATAGTCCAATACAAACATCCAATAGCTGAATAAAACAATCTGAATACGGTACTGAAAAGTTAGGGCGACATGCCCTAAGTAAAACTGAAACTGATAGCCGATTCCTACTCTAGGAAGGAATGGACGATGCGTCTAAACCAAACTCCTGCTAGCTTCCACATGTGCCGCAGCTCCGCGTCCCTGGAATAGAATCTCAATACTGGCGTCCCTATGGCTGGACACCTAAAAGGTTTTGAAAATAATTTGATAGCAAGGGTTAGAACCCAAAACATTTTGAAAATATTTAGCAAATGAATTAACTGCAGTAATTAAAAATATATGAATGCGCTTCATATTTAAGTTAGTGTCGCACTCCCTTGAGGATATACTCATCCCTCCACTAATATGCACACCTAACAGTTACTTTAACCCCACTTAGTTGTACTACCATTTCCAACTAATCCTGGTATAATCTCCCATTGTCATTCTACTCTAAACCGAGTATTATTAATGCATGATTTATAAGTTATTTACCATCTTAACTTAGTTAATAATCTTTCCCTGAAAGCCATATAACATTCACTAGTTATATAAATAATACAGTTTTCATCATGTATATAAACTTCCCGTATATAATTATTCACCCCACTATGTACGTATAGTGATCTTACAACAATCCCACATGTCGAATGTGAATATAACTCATATATAATTAATACAATTCACTACATGTATTTAATGACTCGTACATAACTACTTATCCCAATATATACGTAGAACCATATTACAATATTCACACATATGTTGAATATAAATATAACCCATCCTCCCGAGTAATAACTCACCGGATGTATTATCTAAAGTGATATCACAGTAGGTGTACTCGCATAAACTAGTTACCTCAAGTCAGAATCGCTCATTAGCTTAGCCAAAAATATAAACATAATGGAGTCGGTCATAATCCTTCCTTGAAAGTGAGATAAGCCCCTCACCCATATAATGGACGATATGACCTGGGGATATACTCTCGCTACTCATCAAGCTAGGGGATTCACCCACATCGTGCAACATCCTCCGATAGCACTAGAGTATATATATTAATAATATCTAATCACTGATATTTACATGCACACACCATATATATACTATCACACACCGTATATATATAAGTATAAAATATCCCGACTTTATCGTGTACTGAGTCCGTAACACTAGCCTATATTTAGTATCTTGAGTTTATAGACCAACTCTGATTATTAATTAATTTACACATTAATTAATATAATACTTTCTCGAGTCTATAGTCCGACTCTAAATAAATTAATTTATCCCTTAATTAATTTATTACCTTGGTGTCACTCAACCAATATAACCAGACTCGCTCACTTGGTCCGTATTTTAATATTTTCCCGAGTCAATATTACCACTCCAAATTAATCTACTACTCCCAGTAATTAATTTAATTCTTGGTATCAATCAACCAATCTATCTGGACTCGCTCACGTGGCCCGAAAATTAAATACCACCCGAGTCTAATCCCCGACTCCAAATTAATTAGTTTTTCTCAATAATTAATTTAAATGAGTAGTGTTTCCCTACTACTATACCCGACCTTATTCACCCAATCCATTATTTTATTTTTCAGAATTTATTTTCCAAAATTCATTCGCAATGTGTCGCACTTAATTCCCCCACCACTCCCAATTATACTCCCTTATAATTGTTAAGAATTAACTCCCATAATTGATTTTTTCCTCTTAATTATTCTATGGGAATTTGCAACTAAAATTTTTACCCATATAAATTCCTAAGCCAAACTGCCGAAAAACCTGAAGGGTCGATCGATCGACCGCCAACCATCGATCGATCGATCGAACAGGTGGTCGTCTTCTCCACCTTGATGTTTCCTCCATTAATGAAATTTTCCAATTTCGAACCTCTCATTTGGTCTAACCCAAGCACAATCAACACCGTGACTATATAAGAACATGATCAGGGCCTCTCATAGAACCTCAAACACAAATTTAATTTTACAAATTTCTACCTTTCTGATTTGGGGAAAATTCCGAGTTTTTACTCGTTAGGTTTAAATTTCATCTACTTACCCAAAATTCGTCCATAATTGCTATTGGGTTTTTCACATGTAAATTAAATATCCTTACAGAACCATGTCACACCATTAATTCCCACATTAAAACTAATTTAAGTGTTCCTTTCATAAAAGCCCCATTTTGTACCCAATGTACTGTAACACCCCGTATTTTTATGCATTTAATATTTAATTAATTCGGGAATTTTAAATTACTTGTGTGTTGTAATTTTAATTGAATTAATTATGGCAATATATATATTTAAATATTAATCGGGGAGTGAATGTTTAATGTTTAGGGAAATTTATTTACTAATTGAATCGTAATAATTTAATTACGTCATTTCGGGTATTAATGACGGGGTATGCACTTATCCCAACCGGGAGTCGGTATAGACTAAATTGGGTGTGAGATAAGGATTTTTATAAATTAATTCGGATGCCAATTCTGAGTGCGCGGTTGTATCCGAAAGGGTCGAGATGGTTAGAAAAGAGTACCCGGGGGTAGTAATTGGGTCTCGGAGCATTTTTGGGCATAACCGGGCCCACATGGGGTGATTTTGGCTATTTTAATTAATCCCATTAGGCTAAAAACGGGATTAAGGGTTTTTAACCTAATTGGGAGATTAAGGAATGGCAGCCAACATAACTCTAAACCTAGGGTTTGAGAGGGAATTTGGGGGAAAGCAAATCAAGAGCAAATTGGAGGTTATTGGAGCCAAGTTAAGGGACATCAACAACGGATCAGACCCTACGAGTAATTAGAGGCAAGTGGTTAACTGTTTTTACACCTAAATTGTGATATCCAATTCATATTTTAGTGATGTGTAACTAAAATTCGTTTTGGGGTTAAATGGGTATGAAAATGGGGTTTTGTTAACGGAATAAATTTAACGGGATTTAAGGTGAGAATCAGTTGTGTTTTATAATTCTGAGTATGAATATCTGATTTGAATGTGAAATCCAGTAGAAATTATGAACGAAATTGAGATGACTTGATGGAATTTGGATTTTACATGTATAAACCCAGAAATTTACCCAACTCGAAAAAAGTAGAAAATCGTGAGATTTAATTTCAGTTTGATGTTCCATAAGGTGCTTTGGTCCTATTTCTATGTAGATATAGGGTTGATTGGGCTTGGGTTAGTCCAGGGGAAAGAATGAAAGTTGGAGGTTTTCGTTAATGGTCGAACTGCCTCTCGAAGGAGACGAAGTCAGGGACGATCGATCGATCGATCGACCCAGGGGGTTCGATCGATCGATGATTCAAAATTCTGGCAGATCGCCTAGTTTATATATAAGGGGGAAATTATTTTGAAATTAATTCCCATACATTAATTTATGTTAGAAAATTATGAAACACATATTCCCAGCAATTACGGGAAAAAGTAATTGGGACTAGAGGAAATTTATGTGGAGCACTTTATGGATGAATTTGATGAATGTTATTCTAAAATAGGGAGATACGGATTAAGTGAGTGAGTCCGGGTATATTGGCTAAGCGATGCCAAGGTAGTGAATTAAGTTTGGAGATAAACTAATTAATTTAGAGTCGGGATATAGACTCGGGAAATATTTAATTTCGGGCCAAGTGATCGAGTTCGGGGTATGTTGGTAATTATAGGTAAATGTAATTGGGAAATTATGGAGATGAATGTGTGACACATTGTGGGTGAATATGTGGGTATGGTATTATGAGATGTAAAATGGACCAAGTGAGCGAGTCCGGTTATGTTGGTTAAGTGACATCAAGTGTTGAATTAATTATTGAGAGAAAGTAATTAGTTTGGAGTCGGAACATAGACTCGGGAAATATTAAGTTATGGTCCAAGTAAGTGAGTCCGGAGATAATGGTTGGGTGACACTAAGTTATTAAATTAATAAGGGTGTTAATTAATTTAATTAGAGTCAGATTGTAGACTCGGGTAGGATTAAATTAATAGGTGTGATAATTAATTTAATTAGAGTCGGGTGATAGACTCGGGAAGATATTAAATTAATAAGGGTGTTAATTAATTCAGTTAGAATTAGATTGTAGACTCGGGTAGGATTAAATTAATGTGTGTAATAATTAATTTAATCAGAGTCGGATTGTAGACTCGTGAAGGGTATTTATTAATTAAAGTGATAATTAATTATATTAAAGTCGGACCACAGACTCAGTTTAGTATGAATTAATTAATGTGTAAATTAATTATATTAGAGTCGGACCACAGACTCAGATTTGGGTTAATTAATTAATGTGATAATTAATTATATTAGAGTCGGACCACAGACTCAGTTTAGTATGAATTAATTAATGTGTAAAATTAATTATATTAGAGTCGGGCCATAGACTCGGATTTGGGTTAATTAATTAATGTGATAATTAATTATATTAGAGTCGGATTGTAGACACGGGGAGGTATTGAATTAAAATATGTGTTAGTTAATTTAATTAGAGTCGGGTGATAGACTCGGGAAGGTATTAAATTAATAAGTGTGTTAATTAATTTAATTAGACTCGAACCATAGACTCGGGGAAAGTATTATATAAATTGAAGTGTGAGTTAAATATATTAGAGTCGGACTATAGACTCGGGAAGACGAGAAATTATTAAGTGAGAAAATTAATTACGTTGAGTCGGGCCACAGACTCAGGAAATTACAGGTAGTGTACGGGATATTAGTACATGGTAAAGCCGGGATTTATAATATATTTATACGGTGTAGTGATAGTATATATATACGTGTACATATTATGTGTGATATTAAATTATAGGCAGTGTACGGGATTTGGAGTACACGGTAAAGCCGGGGTTATATTATATATATACGGTGTAGTGATAGTATATATATACGTGTATATATTGTGTGTGATATTAAATATTAGTGACTAGATATTTATTCAAATTGATATACTCTAATGATATCAAGGGAGGTTGTGCGTTGTGGGTGAATCCCCTAGCTTGAGGAGTAGGGCGAGTATATCCCCAGGTCATAGCGTCCGGTGTATATGGGTGAGGAATTTATCTCACTTTCAGGGAAGGAATATGACCGCCTCCACTACGTTTATATTTTAGGCCAAGTTGGTAAGCAATTCCAACTTGGGGAACTAGGTTTTGTGAGCACACATAGTGAGATAGCATTTTAGAGGGAATCATCCGGCGAGGGTATACTCGAAGGGATGGATATACGTATGCTATATGTGTGGATATTGTGGTAAAGGTACGTATATAATGGTAGTAAATATTATATACGGGTAATAATACAATGTGTAATGTATTTACTTTATATGACTTGTGACACGGTTACATGTTGCTAATTGAGAGGAATTAATTAAGTTAATTATGAGATAACTTATAATTCAAGAAATTATTATACTCGGGTTAGAGTAGTATGGCAAGGGAAGGTTATACCAGGACTAGTTGGACGGGGTAGTACAACTAGGTGGGGTTAAGGTAACTTAAATATGAAGCGCATTCACGCATTTTAAATTACTGCAGTTAATTCACTTGCTAAATATTTTTAAAATGTTTTGGGTTCTAACCCTTGCTATAAAACTATTTTCAAAACCTTTTAGGTGTCCAGCCACAGGGACGCCAGGATTGATATTCTATTCCAGGGACACGGAGCTGCGGCATATGTGGATGCTAGCAGGAGTTTGGATTAGACGCATCATTCATTCATTCCTAAAGTAGGAATCTTGTATCAGTTTCAGTTTTATTTAGGGCATGTCGCCCAGACTTTCAGTTCAGGATTCAGACTTATTTATTTTGGTGTTGCATATTCGTATTGGATTATTACTTTGGTGGCCGGGGGTTTATTCGGCAAGTTGTGTAATTAATTTCAGTTGAGTTTTATTCAATTGTGTGAATGGTTTATATTTATTTTCCGCGTGTACTGTTTTGTATAATTAAAAAGTCAAAATTTGGCACTAGTTTTTGAAATACTAGGTGGTTAGTATGTTTTAAAAAGTTTTGGACAGTGATGCTAAGGATGATCCAATTGGGATTCCTGTTTTAATTTGGTATAGGACTGATCACCCGGTATTTTATTAGGCGGGGTATCACATGTACCCAAAAAGAATTTCTGATTTCACGTCACAAAAATATGAATTTATTAACATCAATTAATATTATAGTAAGTTAACCACTTTCCTTATGGGTTCGTAGGGTCTGGTCCTAGGGTGTGATTTGCAAGGTTGATGACGAACTCCTAATTGGTTCCCTGTCTTGTCTCCAAAAGACTCCAATTTGCAGTGTAACCACTCTCTATGGGTTCCTCTCAATACCCTAGGTTCTCTCTTATGTTTTCTATCTTTTTCTGTTTCTCCTAAATTAGGTATTAAAATCTAAATCCCATTTTTAGCCTAATGGGCGAAGCCCGAGTGACCCAAATACCCCCGTATGGGTCCGGTTATGCCTAAACATTCCCCGTGACCCATTTACTACCCCCAGGTACACTTTTCCGACTATCTCGGCCCATCCGGACTCAACCATAAACTCAGAATCGACATCTAAATTAATTTATAAAAATTCCTATCTCACGCCCAAATTAGTCTATATCGACTCCCGGTTGAGATAAATAAATGCCACATCACTAATACACATTATGACGTAAATAAATTATTACTATTCACTTAGTAATTAAATTTCCCTAAATATTAACCATTCATTCTCCGATTAATATTTAAATAAATATTACCATAATTAATTAAATCAAATTATGACACATAAGTAATTTAAAATTTCCCGAGTTAATTAATTATTACATGCACAGAAATACGGGGTGTTACATACTCCCCCCATTACAAAAGAATTTCGACCCCAAAATTTGGTCATTACTGCGGCGAATAAAACTTAATACTGCTCTGACATATCCTCCTCCCGGTTCCACGTATACTCATCAATACTGTGATGATCCCACTCCATTACACTCTAACTAGTGGTACTATCTTAGACTGCAGCTTGTGCTCACATAGGTACCAGTCTCCCCTCATATGAGGTGTCTTATTGCAAGTCATTATTCTCGAGTGGAACGTGCCCAAAAATCTAAATCTCTCCTCTTGCATCCCTCCAGCTATGCCACATGGAACACATCCCATATCCGATGAAGGTGGTCTGGCAAATCCATTCGATAAGCTATTAGTCCCACCCTCTCAAAGATAGGGAAAGGACCCACATACCTCGACGCTAGATCCCCTTTCTTGCCGAACTTCATCACTCCTTTCATAGGAGGCACCCGAACCAATAGCTGGTCACAATTTTTTTTTAAATTAATGGCCCCTGACAAGATAGTGCCCCAGAAGATGAGCCTATAGTCCGCCGGCTACACTATCTCTCAGTTAGGCAATTCCCCTCCTATATGGGTGTCAATTTCCTTGTTGCCAAAACGTGTGACTATTTTTCGTGGAATTACCCGCATCATCCCTGATTAACCATGTCATACTTGAACCTTTAACCATGGTGACGTACCCCTCCTTACGTCCCTAAACTATATGAAAGGATACAACTTACTTTATTCCTGCTGATGGACCATAACCCATCTCGGGTCCTAGCAGCTCTGATTCCATATTGACTTATATCTTCTAGGGATTTTTCAGGTGACCTTTTACCCTTAGGGGGCGGATGTTCAGGACATGTCTCCCTTGCCTAGGGATATCTTATTACATAGGTTTCCCCCACCTTTCCACTCCCTACGGTAGAGGTAGTTCTCCTTGATATACATAGTCAGACCGTTTCCTTTCTTAAATGGATTTCAGTTCACTACACTTTTCCACTTATTCTATGACTTCCCCACAAGCGTACATTCAATATGTTTATTTACACATCCCTTTTATTTAAGACGACTCTGAAATCACACTAACCAGGGCGCCCATACACCCTGTCCCCGTGATTAATCGCACGAAAGTTACCCGACTATGCTAGCCGAAACCCGTAGTATAACTTCCAACATGAATAATAATCGGGGTACCCAACCTATGTACTAACGACCAAACATCTGCCCACTTCCAACATTGGGTTAAGTTTCATGTGTGGGACATCTCGCAAAATGAAATCCAAACTAGGACCCCCCCGATACACTACTACCTAACCTTATTGGTCGTTGAGATCTGTTAGACCCTCAGTTATAGCACATACCCCCAAATACTTGTCTCTTAACACAAAAACATACACGCCTACTCTTATGCTATAAAAGATAGCATAAAATACCATGCCCTTACTATCACTAGTTCGTGCGCAAAATAAATCCCGAGCTATCTCTCCCCACTCGAAAATAAATCTAACCACCTTGATTCACTTCAGTATACACCCCTACTTACTTGGATAAAATATGAGAACACAAGACCTCACTATGTGTCTATCGCACCACACAATACAACATATATACACACATATATATAGGCTAGCCGCCCTCTCAAGAGATACCTAGTAAAAATCATTCATAACCTGGTGTCACGAACACCCAAAATTACTATCTCTATCCTTAATAGTTCACACCCATCGCTAACCAATCCATACCCAGGAAAAATTATTCTTTCATAATAGTCCCCAAAATGGGTAAATCTCATAAAATATACCCTCTCAGTTTTCAAGCCTGCTTCCCTTCAGATAAAGCAAAAGAGATCCCTGTTACCCCATGGTAAACATATACTTAATAGTAACACTACTATAAGCCAACTAAACTCGTCCCACACGCGAATATAGTGTTAACAAGAATACTGTGACTACCCGTGTCATGAAATTCACCATATCTATCCGAGGATAAAACTTATAATTCCACTCGCCTATCCACCGATGACCTAAATGGTTCCCGGACATAATATTATCATCCAATCGGACCAAAACTTTGCAATTGTTATCCCTGTGGGACATTCCACTCCTATCCCTTGACTCACCGTGGACATAACCAATTGTTGTGGTCCCACTTACCAGACATAAGACACCTCTTTGTGTCAATCCCCTGCCTCTGGCCCAAATGTCCATGTCGGGGTTGTCCTTCTCGCATACTTGGTTGTCTTAACCCTAAATGCTACCCCCGTTGTCCTTTTGGATTCTCTATCCCTAAGGGACTCGTTGCGGGTCTCGACGACTCGGATCAAATCCACCGTCAATAGGTAGAAATTTACTTAATTTAAAACGTCAAGATGGGTCCCTTACTAGGTATACCCTTCTGTCGTGCTTCACTAGAACCATTACATCTCATTTCGTTCTTAGGTTAAACTCTCTAACCTTATTGGATCCTGTATCTTAGAAGCGTTAATGTAAGCTGGCGAACAAACGATATTGATGACCTCAACACTAGTTATCCTAGTCGGATTTCCCATCCATCCTTGTGTATTACCCACGAGTCCATTATTAACTCATGGACCCCTTCTTGACCTCCGCATCCACCTCGTTGGTTACGAAGTTTGTTGCATAATTCAACTTTTCCTTATGTTCGGCCACTGTCCGGCCCTTTGGAAGTAAGTACTGAAATCTCCTTTGCCAACCGATTAAAATGACTCATGCAAAGATTTGCGGTCAAACCACACCCTAATTCCTTATTATTCATGGTATTCCTCCATGGTTGTGGTGACTGACTCCTGCCACTACAACACCTCCCCACTGGGCTAAAATTTTATTCAGAATTTAGTCCTGGGTGCCGCCGCACCCCACCCTACACAATTTTCTTCGGGTTATCTCTTCCCATTGACTCATCACGCTACTCCGCTACTCGAATCCTTAGATGGCTTTTCCAAAAGGGTCCTTCCACACTTTCCCCACCCCTTGCTGACTACGATGGGTGAGGCTAAAATCGTACCACCATTACTTACTACAGTGCTTTGGGAGACTATCGCTCCCGGGTGATTATTCTATCACCACCGACCTGAACAACAATCAAGGTGTTTCCTAACATGATCACTATTACCAGAATACCCTATGTCTTCTATTGAGCCTCTCCTCCTGAAATCCTCCTTTGGCCCTTGTTGGTCATCCCAAAGAATGTTCAGTTTACAAATCTCAACCGAACTCGTGTACAAATCACATCACTATACTTGATAGTAGGAGAATGTAAATCGCATACGTAAAGGAATACAATAATCATATCATAAGGCTCTACATCAAAGAATGCTAAGCTGAAGCGTGAAAAGCCGCACAGATCCTAAGGACACTAGAACTTGATGCTCTGATAAAATTTTAGTTGCAAATTCCCCTAGCATATTTAAGAGGAAAATATTAATTATGGGAGTTAATTCTTAACAATTATAAGGGGGTATAATTGGGAGTGGAGGGGGAATTAAGTGTGACACATTGTGAATGAATTTTGGGAAATAAATTCTGGAAAATAAAATAACGGACGGGGTGAATAAGTTCGGGTATAGTAGTAGGGCAACACTACTCATTTAAATTAATTATTGAGGAAAACTAATTAATTTGGAGTCGGGGATTAGACTCGGGTGGTATTTAATTTTCGGGCCACGTGAGCGAGTCCAGATAGATTGGTTGAGTGATACCAAGGCATTAAATTAATTACTGGGAGGAGTATATTAATTTGGAGTGGGAATATTGACTCGGGAAAATATTAAAATACGGACCAAGTGAGCGAGTCCGGGTATATTGGTTGAGTGACACCAAGGTAATAAATTAATTAAGGGATAAATAAATTTATTTAGAGTCGGACTATATACTCGGGAAAGTATTATATTAATTAATAAGTAAATTAATTAATAATCATAGTTGGATTATAAACTCGAGATACTAAATATAGGCTAGTGTTACGGACTCAGTACACGGTAAAGTCGGGATATTTTATACTTATATATATACGGTGTGTGATAGTATATATATGGTGTGTGCATGTAAATATCAGTGATTAGATATTATTAATATATATACTCTAGTGCTATTGGAGGATGTTGCACGATGTGGGTGAATCCCCTAGCTTGAGGAGTAGGGAGAGTATATTCCCAGGTCATAACGTCCATTATATGGGTGAGGGGCTTATTTCACTTTCAGGGAAGGATTATGACCGCCTCCATTATGTTTATATTTTTGGCCAAGTTAATGAGCGATTCCGACTTGAGGTAACTAGGTTATGCGAGTACACCTAGTGTGATATCACTTTAGAGAATACATCCGGTGAGTTATTACTCAGGAGGATGGGTTATATTTATATTCAACATATGTGTGAATATTGTAATATGGTTCTACTTATATATTGGGATAAATAGTTATGTACGAGTCATTAAATACATGTAGTGAATTGTATTAATTATATATGAGTTATATTCATATTCGACATGTGGGATCGTTGTAAGATCACTATACGTACATAGTGGGGTGAATAATTATATACGGGAAGTTTAAATACATGATGAAAATTGTATTATTTATATAACTAGTGAATGTTATATGGCTTTCAGGGAAAGATGATTAACTAAGTTAAGATGGTAAATAACTTATAAATCATGCATTAATAATACTCGGTTTAGAGTAGAATGACAATGGGAGATTATACTAGGATTAGTTGGAAATGGTAGTACAACTAAGTGGGGTTAAAGTAACCATTAGGTGTGCATATTAATGGAGGGATGAGTATATCCTCAAGGGAGTGCGACACTAACTTAAATATGAAGCGCATTCATATATTTTTAATTACTGCAGTTAATTCACTTGCTAAATATTTTCAAAATGTTTTGGGTTCTAACCCTTGCTATCAAATTATTTTCAAAACCTTTTAGGTGTCCATCCATAGGGACGCCAGGATTGATATTCTATTCCAGGGACGCGGAGCTGCGGCACATGTGGAAGCTAGCAGGAGTTTGGTTTAGACGCATCGTTCATTCCTTCCTAGAGTAGGAATCAGTTATCAATTTTAGTTTTACTTAGGGCATGTCGCCCTGACTTTTCAGTACAGTATTCAGATTGTTTTATTCAGCTACTGGATGTTTGTATTGGACTATTTACTTTGGTGGCCGATGGTTTATTCGACATGTCATTTTATTATTTATTCAGTTGATTTAATTTAGTCGTTGTGTATGGTTCATATTATAATTCCGCATGTTATTGTTATGTTTAATTAAAAAGATAAAATTTGGCACCAACTTTTTGGAATACTAGGTGGTTAGTAAGTTTTAAAAAGGTTTTCGATAGTGATGCTAAGGATGAACCAACTCGGGTTCCTGTTTTAATTTTGTATAGGACTAATCACCCGGTATTTTATTAGGAGGGGTGTACATATCATCTTGGGAAGGCTAATATAGTGGCGGACGTATTGAGATGATGGCCTGCTGGGCAGATAGCAGAGATTTGGAAGGCAAAGTTAAGGGAGTTTCGACATGATGACGAGATTGTCAGGGCTTTTATGTCTGTATTGTTTGTCACTCTCGAGATAATTAAGAAGGTGGTGAAATCATTGGTCGAGGATCAGTTTTTCCTGGACAAAGTTTGCCAGATACTAGCAGAGAGGGTTGAGTCTTATTCCATTAGTTCTGAGGGTGCACTACAAGAAAACTTGGCTTTAGCGATATTTTATAAAATGTCGATAACTTTCCCACACTGTTAAATAAATATCGGTGTATACATTATATACCGAAATTTGTAAAAGCGTTGTGAAAAAAACATCACCATGTCCAACTTTCTTTGTAGTGGAGGCTTGTGTTTCAATGGGAGACTCATTGTTCCAGGGGATGAGGATTTTTGACATTCAGTGATGAAGGAGTCTCGCAGGTTGAGGTTTGCGGTAGATCCCTGTGGGGATAAGATGTACTAAGATATGCGTAGGAAGTAATGGAGGTCGGGGATGAAGTGGAACATAACAGAGTTTGTCTCAAAGTGTTCTACCTTCCAACTAGTAAAGGTATAACACCATAGATCGACATGGATTTTGCATAAACTAGAGGTCCCAGTGTGGAAGTGAGAGAGTATCTTTATGGATTTCATTACCGAGTTACTAACATTGCAAAAAGGTTACGACTCCATCTGGGGGATAGTGGATCATTTGACAAAGGTTGCCGATTTTTTAGCAATTCGTATGGATTATGAGATGAGGAACTACGCGTAGTTATTTACTATAGAGATAGTAAGGATGCATGTGTTTTTTATCAATATAATGTTCGATCGGTACAAGATTTATGTGTCCCACTTCTGGTAGAGTTTTCAGGTGGCTATGGGCTGGGATTTACTGTTGAGTACAATGTATCACCCACAGATAGATGGGAAGACGGAGAGTGTTAATCACATACTATAGGATCTGTTAAGGATGTGTAATTGACTTCGGTGGAGGATGGGATAAGTATTTTCCATTAGTGGAGTTTTCGTATAATAACTCCTACCAGTTCACCACCGGCATGGAACCATTTGAGGCACTATATGGAAGCCTTTATTGTTCGCTCATTTGTTAGTTAAAGGTGGGGGATAACAAGTTTTAAGGGCTAGAAATGATTCAGGATATACTGCCAATATTAAGTTGATTCGGGGATGCATTCGTATAGCTCAGGACAGGCATAAGAGTTGCGTCGATGCAGATAAGAGTCATATTGAGTTGGAGATTAGTGACCAGGTTTTGGTAAGGGTGTCTCCTATGAAGGGATTCATGATATTCGACAAGAAATAAGAGTTAACACAGAGGTATGTGGGACCTTTTCAAATTATCGAGAGGGTGGGACCACTTTCATATAGGCTGGGCTTACCCGAGCACTTACAACGGATTCACGACGTGTTCAATGTGTCATCGGTGAAGAGATACTGGAGGAGAGGGAGGGCTTATTGGCACGTTCAGTTAGAGGATATAGACCTATAGCCATATAACTTGTACGAGGAAAGACCATTGGCTGTACAAGATCATAGTGAGCGTAAACTGCGGTCCGAGTTTAGTGGGGGCACCAAAATATTGATGAGTCGACGTGGGATCGAGAATGATATGAAAGAGGAGTATCTAAAGTTATTCACTACAAGCACGTCCGGATTTTGGGGATGAAATTCCTTTAGAAGGGGGGGAGTATGTATCACCTCGTATTTTTGAGTATTTAGAAATTAATTAGCGCGGTTATTTTTATATTAAACGTGCGTCGTAATGTAATTAAATTAAATATTACGTGTTTATTAAAATATTAATCGGTAGATATAATGATTAATATTTATGGAATAAAATTACTAAGTGATTAGTAAATAATTATAATACATCGTAACGAGTGATATTGACGTGATTGTGTTATATATCAACTGGGACTCGCGTGTAGACTATATTAAGGTCGAGATAGGAAATTTAGGTAGAGTGGCTCAGATGGTGATTTAGATGTCATAGTTGATTCCAAATGGTCAAAATAGGTGAAATAGTGTACCCGGGTTTATTCTTTGGGTCTCAGGGCGATTTTAATCCAACTCGGCACCACATAAGGGTGTTTGGTCATTTAGGAGCCTAGGGCATAAGAAACTTCGAAAATTAGAATGTTATATCACCCCCTCTGATTAAGAGGCTAGGGTTACAACACTTGGGAGAGAGGAGAGACCATAGGAGAGGGAGGAGATAAGAAACATAGGCTAATTTACACCTTTGCGCATCACCAACGTAGCCAGATTTGAGGTGGGAGCAGGGAAAGATTAACCTCATCACCTTAGAATGAAAATCAGACCTTTTTTATTAAGGCAAGTTTGTATCTTGCAATTATTTTAAGCATGTCATAATACCTATGTGGTGTAGGGTTTAAATTACATGATCTGAATGGATTTTTGGGATTTGGATGGGTGTAATTAATGATTTGGGGAATTAATGCATGTGAATAAATTCGTATATATAGATAATTCGAAATGTGAGAATATGTGATGAATAACTTGAAAGAAATCTAGGTATCTTGATGAATATGCATGAAGAACACCATAAACTAGGGTTTTATGAATTATGGGATTTAATCTCCTCTTGGGTAGATTTCTTGTAGATTCGATGCATTATTTACATCAAAAATTTCCCTAGACATAGATTTATGGTTTGGGTATGTTGGATGGAAGTTTGGAAAAGTTTCATCGAGGTTTGAGGTGTTAACCAAGGAGAAAAACGAAGCTGGGACGAAGCTTCCAACCCAGGATCGATCGATCGATTGTGGGATGTCGATCGATTGATAACCGATCGACCAGCTTTTATCGATCGATCATCCAAAGCTGATTTGAGGCTCTTTTGTTTATTTCAATAGTTTTCTTTAATGATGACCGTGGGGAAACTTTGGCTATGATATTTTAACTATATAAATACTTAGAGAATTTCTGTAGACATATAGTTAAGGCCCAGTCTAATCTTAATGAGTGTAAAATGGGAGTTACCTGATGAGAAGAGTAACCGATTGTATTGATTTCAGGAATTTGTAAATTGGGTTACGGTAAGAGTAAACGATAACCTATGGATAATACCAGTAGGATAGTCGTGTGTTAACTATTAAATTTACTTAAGGAATAATTGGGGCCCTTCGAATAGTGATGCTCGGAAAATATGAATATAATACTATGTGAGAATCGTTGGTATATTGAGTATTCAAGAGATATAAATAGTACATATTGGATATGTTATGGGTTGTGTGTGTGTGTGTGTGTGTGCGTGTATATATATAGGTTGCATGCTGTCATGGGAGATTCGTACAGAGGGGGATCCCACATTAGCGAATCCACCAAGGCTTGTATGTGTGCCCCAGAACATAAAACATAGGGTGGATCACTATTTGAGAGTGCAATAGTTGGATTGGTAAGTCATTTGGGTACGTTAGGTATATGCGTAGTCCAAAGGCTTAGAACTAAGTTCTCCTTCATTGTGTGTGTTATATTATTTATGTTTCGAGGAGACATTCCAAACTGATAATCCTTGATTTGGTACGAGAGGTATATGGACATGATAGTAGAGTATGAATGCATCGCGGTGGTCATTCTGGGGCATGTTGTAGTCATATATATTATATTGTGATAAATATATACAAGTGTGGTTATTCTACTTATATTGTGATGGTATAAAGATAGATAGTGTATATCTAAAAGTAACTCAAGTAGAGAAACTTAATTAATGATTTAATGATAATGTTCGGTTAATACTAATTATTGGTTTTACGGTATCGTGTCGTTTTGGCGGTATGGTGGAGCTAAACTTGTCATGGTTAGTTAGATACTTATTTCTAGTTAGGTTGGGTGGCATAGCTAGGTGGGCTAAGTTGTAGACATTAGGTGTGAACTATATTTGAGAGGTGAGGAACTCAAGGGAGTGTACATGAAACTCACGTGTGTATCTCATAACTGCTTTTAACAACGATTTAAGGGCTTTCTAAATATTTTCAAAATGTTTTGGGCTCTGACTCATGTCAAATCTATTTTCCAAAACATTTTAGTTGTCCAGCCATAGGGACACCAAGCTTGATGTCTCATTCCAGGGATGCATAGCTGCAGCATTTGTGGAGGCTTGGAGGATTTATACAGAGGCTTCAGTTATTCATTCCTAAATTAGGATTTATGAATCCGTATTTCATTTGGGAACATTCCCCTTTCGGTTGATACATTCTTTCACTTTTATTTATCAGGCTACGTATTTGGATTCAGTTTCATTTTAGTAGACTTATGGATTGGGTATTAGTTTTGGAACCTATGATTTATTGAGTACGTATTATTTATATATTTATCATGTGATGATTTAGACTTTATATTATTGGGTGGATGGTTGAGTTATATTATCTTATTTCATCATGTTGTTATATGTTAATGAAAGATAAAATTTGGCACCGACTTAATTAAACATAGGTGGTTAGTAATTAAAAAAAAATTGATAGTGATGCTAAGAATGAACCAAATGAGATTCTTGCATGTTTTAGTAAATGATTAATCACCCGTGATTAAAATAGGTGGGGTTTTTACATAATGATAATTTTGGGTTTTGATATTGGTAATTGGGTAGTTAGGTATTTTTACCTCATTGGTTTATAATGTCTAGTTGGTTATAATGTGTTGGTTTTCAATCCGAGAGTAGGATGGCTTGTTATGGAGTAGGATGACTTGTTATGTATGTTGTTTGGAGACTTAGAGACCTGTATTTTAGATTAGTGTGTTAGGGTCAGTGTAAAATATTACTAGGGCGTTTCGCCTTTGGGAGACTAGGATTTAATCAAGAGCCTTAGAGTGTTATAGTTTACATATTCGATGATCTTACATAAGCTTTGTGTGTGATTAATACTTAAATTTGGAGACTTACGAAATCTAAATAGAATTATACGAGTTAGGTTTTAACTATCGTGTTTGGTTCTGGTAGAAGTTAGGGTGAAATTAGAACTGGACTTTGAGAGACTTTGGAGTTAAAGCTAGTAGTATGCACAGACGATAATAAGTTAACATGTGCATTAACATGTGATTAAATAAATTTATGTGTAACTAATTTTAGTTAGGTTTTAAAAAAAATTCTCTATCCGGATTTGTGGGGGCGTACTTGTTTACTAACTTTATGTGTAGAATCATATCATAGTTAGTCAGTTTTGTGGTATACGCACTACATGAGATATCCTTTATGAGGTGTGTACGACGATGACCACACTGGTAACCCAGTGATTTAGATAGGCTCTACCTTGGTCACTTTACCCAGGACATTACATGATGACGTACCCATGTTATCTTGTGGTGATAAAACTGGGTAATCCTTCACATAGCTTGGGTATGAGGCCATATGATTGGTGTGATGACGTAATGATTATCCTTGATTTATGTTTTAGGTTGTATATGTGGTACTACCTAAAACTTTTCCTAGTACGCACGAGTAATCCATGAAGGCAATAGGGATAGGCCTTCGTTATGTGTGGGAAGAAGAGTATCCCACTTACTTGTACATGCTAGGGTTTTTACTTATGTGTGGATGTTAGATTTAGAAAATGTATTTCTCCTACCATATGTGATTATGTGTTATAGTACTAAAGATAGTTGTGATTGATTTGAGAAGCATTGAAATTTGTAACATTTTGTCTGAGTTGAATAAATTTCCTTTTTTTTCTTCACAAAATGTTGAGTTTAATTCTTTGTTTAGGAGTGTCTATTTGAATTCATGAACCATCTCTACGTATGCCTATGTGGACTTTCCTGCATATTAATTTCGCACACTTTCATTCCATTTTCATTATTCAGATGTTTTCATGCTATTCCATGGTGTGTTTGTTTGTATTTCTATGTATATTTTTTGTACTAAAAAATGTCTAACATTCCAAAAACCACTTTTTGGTTTGTTGAAGTTTAATCGCATATGTTAAATTATCTATACTTTGTGATGATATTTAAAATGTTTATACTCATGATGCTACCTTTAAAGGTTTAGGTTCTATCCCTTTGTCTATTTTGGAATAAAAGGGGGAGAACAAATTAAGAGGGAGTTTTGTTTTCTTTAAACTCCACTTTTCACACTTTTTTATTTGCTTTATGTATATAGATATTTTTTTCTAATTGATGATATAATGGACTACACGAAAGAAAGATACGCAAGTGTATTCTACTTTTCTGGTTTGGCAGGTACATTAGTTAAACTAGTCTTAGAGGTACGCGAGAGAAAGAGACGTCAGACAAATCACACCATCATTTACATTCTCAAGGACTCAATAAAAGATAATTTAGTGACCGAACGTAACAATCGAAGATTGAAAAGTTGATTCCATCACTACATCATACGAAGATGGTATATGAGGTTGATTTTGTGTAAACATTCAGTTCAGAGGTATTTTACATGTGTCTGAAACATAAAATAAATTTTAAAAGTTTTTAATCAAAAAATAAATTTCTAAAGCATCCCGTTATAATAAGTTAGGGAAGGTCATTCGAACGGCTTTTTAAACTCGTTGGATATCAAATATTTGAACGAAACTTCAAATAAACTTTTTTCTCGTCGTGTTGGAATGTCATTCGATCTCTTATGCGATGTTGTTCAAATGACTTTGCATAGGTCGTTCGATTGAGGTCCAATTAGTTCGAAGGAGCCTATGAAAAATTATTTTTCACTTAGTTTTAAATGTTATCGTTTCAAGTGTAAGAGTGAAAGTCTTTAATACCACTTAGTGAATGGGGAAGTAAATGTTTTCGGCAAGGATGGTAAAAAATTCCAATTTTTATCTTAATAAATTTTTTCTTTTAATTCTAAACATACATCTATGTGATAAAACAAATAAATCAAACCAAGCATTCAACAAAGGCAAAATTTCGGCAAAAAACCCTTATCGGGTAAAACCTTTATTCACTTTATAAAATTTAGTAATCCCAACTTATAAATTTTATAAATGAATCCATTATGATCCTATCAATAACCACAAAGCCACAACTTTCCATCAGTAATGATCCTGACAAAAATCACAAGAACCGTATTCCTCCTTTATCCTTAGCCTTCGTCTTCAGCAGTGATCCCCTCGGGTTTCACAAGTCGGCCAAAGAGATGCCTTCTCCACAAAGGTTTGAACAAGATACTAAACTTTGTAGGGTTTAAAAAAATTTACAATAATGATTTTCAGGATGTATGTTGTGAATTAAAAGTGTTCTAGAACACTAAACAATGAAGAGCTTTTCTAAAAGATATTCAGAAAACGTTCCTTCAAAAGTCTTAAAAAAATCTGAACAATATTAGAAAAAGTCTTCTTACATCAAGTCTATCTCATGGAGATTTGTTCTTACAAATCTCCGTCTTTGACTATTTCGGTACAAAATAAACAAACATAATCAAACAAATAAATTAAAATAAAAAAAAATCCATGACAAAAATCCTACTACCCTTGCAAATCCTAGAAGTGGAATGGCATAAGACATTGTCTTCAAATCTCCACTTATTCTTCTCTTTTACAAACTTTGTCTTAACCCGGTATGTATTGATTTCCTCTTTGAGTACCTACACACATGAGACAAAGCAGTATACACCGTGATGCATCGAGTCTGAAATAAGATAAAACTTTAATTAAATTCTCCCCCATAAATCAAACTCACTCTTTTTAGTTTGCTACCCCCTTTGTTTCTATTCAATAAACAAAGAAGTAGAAACATAAACTTTAATGAAAAGCGTCACGAATATGAAGAAGATATCATCACAAAAGATATAAATCAAGTGCATGTAATGATAATCTCAAAGACCATCAAAACCAATTATTTTTTAAAATTTTCATTTTTTATAAAAAAAATGTAACGAATAAAAATACAACACAATACCATATATAATATATGCAAAATATAAGAAGAAATTCCAGTGCACATACATAGGTATAAACGACCATGAAACATGACACAAAACACATAAGATTTACACACTAGCATAATATCAATGTGTCTAAACGTGTTGGATGGGATGAATGGGTGTGAACTAGATTCAAATGAATTATGACCCAAACACTCAAATATGTTCAAGAAGTTCTATTTGATTGCAAAAACTTTATAAAACTAAGCTTTATCCTCAAGTGATAAATAATGGTAAACTTAATGAACAAAACAAGATCAATGCACACAAGCCTACATTACTGATGATTCTACAATCAATACTGTCATGACAAAATAAACATATTAGGATTCATTGTGCAAACTCGTAGATCTTCAACTAAACACCCTCAAAAGATAAACATGTATCATTTTTCATTCTTTTCTTTTTATTTTGAAGTGATTTCTTTTGAATGATCAATCAAACTAAACTACATTGGCCCCTTTTTGACATTTTTTCTATTTTTCTTAGTCTCTTTTCAACGGTGGCTTTTAGAAAAAGTCAACACGTCATTCGCGGCCCTTTCTTGTGTTCACTCATATGTTTTCCTTCAGTACTAAACAAAATCTCTCACGGGCAATTGTTTTTACATACACAAATCCTCCATAATCACATAAAAATATAGATGACAAGATGGATGGGAGAATATCTCACCAACATAATAACCCAACCCACACACTAAAAAATAAACCCACACACTAAATATAACCCAACCTAACCCAAACCCAACCCAACCCATTTACTTATTCATTTGTAACCCTAACTCTCTCATTTCTCACCCACTTTCTTCTCTCACTATCTACTTCTCTTCTCTCTCACACTACTCTCCCTACTACTAACCAAAGCACGAAAATCACGATCCCCCCTCCCTTACCCCCACTCCAAATCCCTATTTTTGGGCTTCCTAGCACCCCCTCCCCCCCCCCCTCTTTTTTTTCTTGAAATAACCTCATCATAATAAGGTTTAACATCTAGGGTTTTAATTTCTTCAATTTTAGAAAGTTAGAGCTTGTTTGGAGAATGGTTGGAGCTTGTTTGTGTAAGTATATATTATTCATTTGACTAGTTATATTTTTTCCCACTATATAAATTTGTTTCTGTTACTATTCATATTTCTGTTGTGTGTTTTTTTTATACATTCCAATTTGTTATTTGAGCATTTATAAATTATAATTTGAGATTGCTCTCAAATTGGTTACAAATCGGGTTTTATTGTTCCTCTTTAGCTTTTTTCTTTATTATTGTCAATATAGTTGTGATTGTGTGATTAATTTTTGTGTTTGCAAATTACACTTGTTGTTGTGTGAATGTGTCTACTAGAAAATATCCCTCTGGTCTAAAAAAGAAAAAGACAAAAACAAATTGAAGAAAAAACATCAAAACTAACGGGTTCACTTAATAAATATTTTAATAAACCAAAAAAATAGAAAAGGAATATATTGATGTTGAACATCAAAATATAGAAGATTTAGATACTGAAAATGTTGTTGAACATAAAAATTTAGAAGAATTAGATATCATCGATCAAGCTCTTATGTCAATTAGAACTAGATTTGAACAATTTAAAAATATGAGCAGACTTTTGGGTTTTTGTTTGATTTGAACAAGTTAGAAACTTTAGATGATGGTATTTTAAATAGTTATTGTAGTAATCTTGAAAATTATTTAACACATGATAATAGTTGTGATATTAATGGAAATCAATTGTTTTGTGAATTAAAATTTTTAAAGACGTTTTTACCCAAAGAAATTAAAAAATCAATTGAGGTGTTAGAATATATTAAAAGAATGGATTGTATTTTTCCAAATGCTTGGATTTTCTGTAGAATAATTTTGACTATACTCATTTTGGTTGTCTCGGCCGAGATAAGTTTTTCAAAGTTAAAATTAATAAAATCTTACATTCGTTCTACCATGTCACAATAAAGATTAAATGGATTAGCCATGTTATCAATTGAAGAAGATTTATTAACAACAATTAAATTTGATGATTTAATTGATAGTTTTGCATCGAAAAATTCAAAAAGAATACATTTTCTTTAATTTATTTTTTTTAATGTAAAGGGCCTCAAATTGATTGATCGCCTAAGGCCCCTAAAATTTCAGAGTCGACCCTGATGGGAGAATATCTCACAAAGCTCAAATATACATAGTGAAGTTCACGTTCAAAAAGCTCATGCATGTGTGTGCGGAGGCATATACAAATCCAAATCCATAAAGAAACTGAAGATCAAAACAACTCCATAAATATGGTTAAGAACAATTTAAGTATGTAAAGTCATAACTTAATGTCCTAGCCACATCAAAAGTATGGAGTGACTTGGTATCAAACACACCAATATGCCACACCAAATGTGTAAAATTGAAATACACAAAATCAAAAAACTTTCTGTATTTTTCAAATACAACTCAATAAAAGGAAAAAGAAAAATATAAAAAGTACACATGTAATAACATTAGTAAACATATATCATGAAGCGCAACTAGAGTATGACAAACAAAATCATGCAAGCAATCATCTATAAGATATAAAGAGTGAAGAATCATGTCCAAAATCATGCCCTATTACAAGAAATGAAAAATAGGAACATTATAAAGATTTCAAATGGAAACACCTTATTTGTCCATCTTTAATGCCCCTCTAGCCATAGATGGAAGATCCCAAAAATTATTGAAAATTAATGAAGGGTGAATAATGTAGACAAAATTTGCAAGAACATCGTCAACCATGTTTGATTCCCTCAAGCAATGATTGAGAGAAAAGTTGAGTTTTCTAAGACTTAATTTTATTTCTTGAACGCACTTTATAAGATTCCATTGAGGTTTCTAGTTGTTGTTGATTAAGTTCAACATATATAAAGAATCTGAATCAATATCCTCATCTTTGATATCAAAATCCAAGCACAATTTAAGGACCATCCATAAACTTTTGACTTCCACTATAGAGTTAGTAGCATTAGCCTCAGAGCTAGGAAAAGCAAAGATTACATCACCTTGACTATTTCTTAAAATTCCCCCTATACCACTACAACATTTATTTCCTTTAGAAGCACCATCAATATTTAACTTGATGCAATGAGAAGACGAAATGTTCCATTTGATAATAGTGACCAGCCTATTATTCTTTTTTATTGTGATATTGAAAGTATTCAAAATACCACTATAAAATCTTGAGCATCTAGATTTGAAAGAAATCCCTTTTACAAATACTTGAAATTAAGTTGATAGATTGACAAAGCACTGCTTGATCATTTACTTCTAAGTTTTCAAAGAATGCTTGAATTCTTCTTTTCCACATTTCCCAACAAATATTGTTAGGAATACATTTACCTGAAAATTAGCATAGTCCTAGGGGCCATTTTTAATCCACCAACTATGGATCATAGAAGATAAGTTAACTGAAGACATTTCAATACCCATGTGGCTGGAGAAAAAAATTCCAAACTGGAATGATTTGTGGATAATGAAGGAACAAATTATCAAGAGTTTTAATATCTTTTTTGAAGGCCTTGCATCTAGGAAAAAGTCTAATTCTAGGGGATTGAAAATTATCATCAAGGGGCAAAGAGTTATGAGATATTTTCCACAGGTTTATTGAACATTTTTTTTTTTGGAATGTTTTGATCCCAAATTATGCTATGGATAGATGAAGAAGGATAATAATGTTTGCAAATGTTATAGGAAGAATATAAAGCAAAATCACCTGTTACATCAGGAGTATAGTACTACTTACCATCTTGAAATACCATATGAGTAAGGCATTGATCTTTCACCTTCATCAGATTTATCCAAGTTTAAGAACCACCAATAGATTCTATACTACTTTTCTTATACCTACTGGACATGAAAGAAGCCCAAAGAGAATCGCCAGTGGTCATTTTCCAGAAAAGATTCATGAAAGATGCTTTAGAGAGGCTAAAAAAATTCCCCATACCTAGACCTCCTTCTTTGAAATCTCTACAAATGAGATCCCACTTCTCTAAATGATTCTTCCAACCTTCATCTTAATTTCCACCCCAAAAGAATTGGTTTTAAAGTTCTATAAATTTTTAAAATAACTGCTTTGGGACGACCTAGAAAAGCGAATAAATATGATGGGATAGAAGAAAGGACATGCTTCAACAGAATTAACTTAACTCTAGAAGAAAGAGTTTTTTATTGCCATCCTAAAATTCTAGATATCAAGGCAAAGGTTAGACTATCATAGAACTTTATCTCGTGTTTACCCTTAATAAGAGGGCGCCCTAGATATTTTAAAGGAATCCCCTTATGATTAAGGCCTGATAGGTCTGCCACTTTAGATCTGAATGAAGGTCTACATTTAGAATCCACTGTGAAACTTCTCTTACTGGTGTTTATTTTTTACCAAATGAGAAATGATAAAAATGAAAGAATTTCTCTTATCACCTATGGAAAACACAATGAGGTCATTTGCATAAGCGAGGTGAGAAATCAAAGGAGTACCACTTTGATGGTAATAAGGAATTATCCTCCCAAAAAATATAAAATTATTGAGATATCTGCTCAAGTAATCATCAACAAGGATAAAGATACTTGGGGATAGAGGGTACCTTGTCTAAGGCCGGTAAAAGACTTAAATTATCCACATTGTTGGCCATTAATGATCACTGAAAACCAATTGTTGGATATCACTACACCAAAATGGTTAAATTGGTACCCTTTTAGCGGCTAGCCTTGTCACGATCATTGACCGTGACATGTCCGTGACAATTCTGTCAGTAAAAAACCCTCCCTCTTCTTTTTTCTCCACCGATTTTGTTCCCTCCATTTCTCTTTCTCTCTCTAGCAACTGCTCTCTCTCTATAACTTTGGTATATTTTCTCTCTCTATTTCTCCTCCATTTATGTATATTTGTATGTATATGTTCGTGTGTGTATATATGTGTGTGTAAATGTGTGTGTGTGTGTGTGTGTGTGTGGTGTATATATACGTGTGGGGGGGAGGCAGTAGGGCTGGGGGAGGGGAGGGGGTGTATGTGTGTGTGTGTGTGTGTGTGTGTGTTTATGTGTGTATATATGCGTGTGTGTGTATATGTGCATGTGTATATATGTGTGTGTGCGTGTGGTGGGCAGGGGCAGGGGCAGCGGGGGGAGTGGACAGGGGTAGCGGGGGGAGGGGGTAGGGCAGGGGGTGTATATGTGCGTGTGTGTGTGTTTTTAATTAAATTTTTATTGGTTTATTAGATATTGCCCCTCATATTGTAGTGCCCCTTGTAAAAGAATTGATTGATTTAATATTGATTGGTTGTTAATTTTTTTTGTAAATTAATAATTAGTGCCCCTTTCATATGCAAGTAGGATTGCCCCTCATTGTAAATTAGTACATTAATAATTGTATACTTTAATTGTTAGTTTAATTGATGAAAAGAATTAATTGAGTAGATGAATTAGAAGGAGTACGGGATACACATTTGTTGTTGCCGTTGTAGTTGGATTATAGTGGATCGATGTTGGGTTGGTTAATTTTAAAAGTGACATGACCACTGGATTATTGTCCATATGGGGGTTGGATTTTTCTACTTTATTTGAAAATTACTTTGTATAACAAACAATATATATATATATATATATATATATATATATATATATATATATATATATATATATATATATATATATATGACCACTGGATTATTGTCCATATGGGGGTTGGATTTTTCTACTTTATTTGAAAATTACTTTGTATAACAAACAATATATATATATATATATATATATATATATATATATATATATATATATATATATATATAGTATGATAATTAAATGAAACATACTTGAAATTATATATAGTGCGCATGAATACTAACCTTCTAGTTCTTATGAGTACGCATTCGATAGCCCTTAGACCCGTTCGAGAGTCATTACCCCCGTAATGAGATCTCTCGAATTGTCCCATTTGGACAGTTTGGGACTGTATAATTTTTTTATAATAATATTCTTAGTGCCTTAAAGTTGTTACTTTTGGAGGAAGTTCTGCAGTCGTATCCTAATGTTCTCTGGGCACATACTAGATTGACAAGTGTGACTGTTATTTCAATTGATCAATTGAAATAACACTTACACTTGTCAATCTACGTCGTGTACTTGGAGAACTACGGGGATATGCTGTCGATTTTTTCTCAAATCATAACAATGTGCATGAGTTGTCAAGTATATTACCGAAAAATGCGGTCTTGAATGGGATAGAACCACTCACCCTTTAGAGGAGATGGAGGAAATAGAAATTTCTATTATAAATTGAATTTGAATTTGAAATTTAAAAATCGAATATAAATAAGACATAATTAGTAATTGATCATGGTTGTAAAAGTTGAGGATAAAAATGCTTCTAAAGTTAATCATGTCACCAATTTGATCATGGTTGACTTGTCCAAGTTGATGAGCAATGACCACGTGAGCGATGAGCCGTTTATTTGTGCATTTCAAAAGGTTAACCAAGTGTTTTACTCGGAGTATATCAACAACGAGTCATGGTCAATTTTCCTACATGGGCCAAAGCATCTAAATAGTAGTGTGGATGACTTGGCTGCTCCTACCGAATATCAATCCATTTTTTATGATAACCCAAATTTGAAATAATTTTTCAATTTGTAATAAATATTCTAATTTGTACTTTATCAATCCATTTTTAATTCTTTTAATTGATTTGCACTTTATCATTTTCACTCTTGTGTAGTGTGCGTGTGTGTGGGCAATAGGGGTGGGGGTGGGGATGTTTCGGATTTTTAGTAATTGTACATATTATGAGCTAGATGTTGTTGTTTAGGAATTCAGAATTGAGGTGTTAAACAGTAAAAATTCATTTGTATTTGTAGTAATTGTACATATTTGCATGTCTTCTTCTAATTCATTTTGATTTGTACTAATAACAACATTTTTTTACTGCAAATGTCTCCTTCAGGTATCAAGGCGAGGATGATGATGCTTATTATGACGATGTCATCTGGGCTCGGTGGTAGCGGAGGCGAGGAGGGCTCCTCGGCCACTAGGCTCCCCAAATATGGCAAATTGGGGATGGCCATCGAGAATAAGACGCGGCTATTAGCGATATCCCTCGAGCTAGTAAAGACGATCATCGGCCCAAGGTACACTAGTTGGAGGGAGGTGCCAAATGAGCTCAAGTTAGCTATTTGGGTGGCACTACAGGTAATGAATTTATATTTATATTTATACGAATATTTCGATTTCGATTTTGATTTATATTTATATTTATATTTATATTTATATTTATATTTATATTTATATTTATATTTATATTTATATTTATATTTATATTTATATTTATATTTATATTTATATTTATATTTATATTTATATTTATATTTATATTTATATTTATATTTATATTTATATTTATTTGCAACTAACATTGTATTTGTTGGACATGAGAAATTCAGCCTGGATCCAAAGCTACGCAATTCCGTCTTGGAGAAGTTGAGGGAGCAACACAAGACATGGAAGAAAAATATGCGGACCCATTACTTTGGGAAGACCCGAAAGTCCGTTAACTGAATGCGTGAATGCATCCCGCAAAAGGAGCCAATCTCATTGGCACAATGGCAAAATTTCATTGACAATGAGATCGGGGAGCGACAATTGGCATCTCGCCAATCGGGGAGGGAAAATCGGGCAAAAACGACGGACGTGCACTATTCCGGTCGGACGTCTTACGCCGAGGTGGAGCATAGGATGATAGTAAGATTTAATTTTTCTATAACTACAAAAATATATTATTCTGCATTATTTTACTTTGCGAGGCCGATACTAATTTTACTTTATTTTATTTCAGGGGACAGGGAGTGGCCCTGGGGGTAGGCCACATGGGCTTAATACTTATGTGGCTATACGGACGAAGAAGGGGAAGGATAAGAAGGTGTCCCCAAGCATCGCGGCCACAATTGTAAGTAATCCGACAGTTTACTTTTTGTTAATTACATTATAATTTTTTATTTACTTATTTTACTAATCATGTGCTTTTTATCATTTTAGGCAAAGTTTAAGGAAGTGCATGAGTCGCAGCCTGATGCCGATAAGGCCTCTTTGTCCACAGACGCACTCAGCCAAGTTTTTGTTGTTGATCACAAAGGGAGGACAAGGGGGTTGAGCTCGCGGGTGGCCAAATCTAGGATCATCGGATTAGAGATGAGCGACACCGAGTTCGCCCGAACAGTGGACTCACATGACGCGAAGCTGTCCGTTTGGAGGTGACGGTCCAAATATGTTCTCATTCATGAAGCGTTCATTGGGATACAACTGTAAGGGTAAAGGGAAGGAGAAGGTGGTGGAGGAGGAGGTGTAGGAGGATGAGGTGCAGGATGATGAGGATGTGAACCTTCCTGCTTCATCGCCGACACGTGCGGACTTTGATGATCCACTCCCCTATTTGGCTCCTTTTAACCGACCGATGTCAACACTTAGTTGGCTGAACGTGTTTTTATTTGACATATTTGATGGCCAGCGGATAGGGCGGGGGTTGAGGGACCCAAATACCGTCCAGCGTCGGCGTTTGTTTCAAGACATCGAGTCCAAGGTGCTCGTCACACATGTGATACCTGGGAAGGAGAACTCCCCCTTGTGATTGCGCGAACAATGCAGCATGATGTATATTGCTGGGTGTGTCAATTTGTATATTGTATGGCCTACTCACCTCCGCAGAGCTAACCTTACCCCAGACATGTAGTGACATTATTTGAATTGAATTGTTTTAAGTTGTTACATTTGAATTATATTTGGATTATATCGTGATGCATATTGTTTTGAATGTATATTTGCATTATATCTATTTTATTTGGATATATGATGTTTGAACAGGTACAACATTTCTATAACATGTACAAACATACTTCTGGGCAGTGGCAGTGGCAGTGGCCATACTGCCCAGTAGATTTTTTTCCAATTCTGCCCAGAATTGTCACAGTCATTGACCGTGACAAAGAAACTTGTTATGGACTTATCACAATCAATGACCATGATAATTTTTTAAAGAGTGTCACGGGTTTGTCATGGTTTATGACCATAACAAAACTTGTCAAGGTCATAGACCGTGACATGATCGTGATAATTCTAATGAACTTGTCACGGTCAATGACCGTGATAAGTCCGTGACAACAAAAGTTGTCACCCCCAGAATTCTCAAGGTCATTGACCTTGACAAGTCCAACTTCTCAAGGTCAATGACCATGACAATTCGGCAGATTTGGTATAGTGTATGCTCCTCCAAACATGTTCAAATTACCTCTCACCAAAGCCAAATTTTGTAAGAACTTGCATCAAGAACCCCCAGTGAAACCTATCATATCCCTTCCCCATATCAAATTTGAAAATGACATTGCCACAATGAGATATTTTCCTCGAGTTATTAACTATCTCTTTAGATAAGAGAACATTCTCTTGAATTTCCTTGCCTTTTATAAAGCCTCTTTTCTTTGGAGAAATCATACTTGGAAGCACTTTAAAGGGTCTAGAAGAAAAAATCTTTATAATGATATTGAATGAGAAATTGCATATGCTTATAGGTATTAAATCCCCACATTTCTTAGGTACCTTCGTATTGGGATCTAAGACAATATTTGTACTTATCCATCTTTGAGGAAGATGAAAGCCTGCAAAATAAGAGTTAATAGCACAAATTAAGTCAGCTTTACTAACTGTCCAACATGATTCGTAGAAGTAGCCCCCAAAGCCATCAGGCCCTAAAGCTGGTTCTTTATTAAATCGTTAATAGTAGCTAGGACTTCATTATCATTAGTAAAAGCCTCAAGTAATTCATTGGTTCTATGGGAAATAATAGTGGGAATTGTATCACTGACATCAACTATTGGAATAAGTGGATATGCTGAAAGATAATCTTGATAAAACTCCATAGTATACTTCTTAATTTCCTCTAAAACTTCAAGTAAATTACCATCATCGTCTCTTATAGAATGGGTCAGTAACTTCTGGTTTTTGGCCTTCATATAATTATGAAAATACTTTGTATTAGCATCTCTATGTTTAAACCATTTATTGACAACCTTTCGCCTCCAAAAATCTTCTTCATTTTTTAACCCTGAATCAAGTCTGCTATGCCCTTGTTCAATTCAATTTTATTGTCTTCATTACTATTTAACTCATAGTTGAGATCCAATTGAAGAATGTCATCTTCTAAGTTTTTAACTGATTGGAACACATTTGAAAGTCACCTTACTCCAATTTTGTAGGACCCCTTTTAATCTTTGAAGCTTCTTACCAAACGTTTTTAAGGCAGAGTCATTCAAATCTACTTCTCATGAATTTTTAACAAGATCTTTAAATTGAGGGTGATTACACCGCATTTGTTAGAACTTGAAAGGTTTAGTCATAGAATCAAGAGAGGTTTGAATCAAGAGAATCAATGGGGAATTGTATGAGAATGTTCTATTAAGATGACTCACCTTGGATAGAGGAATTTCTGAAATGAAATTTCGACTAGCTATCCAACCTAGCCATTATAACATCCTCCTCCTTCCTATTATTACACAAGGTGAATTTAGTGCCATTGTAACCCAAATCAATGATACTAGTGTCTTCAATAGCTTAAATGACCTCTTCAACTGCTGCATTATCTATATCATTTCCCCCCAATTTATCATTTTGGGCCATAACAACATTGAAATACCCTACAACAATATGAGGCAGCTCTTGACAAAAACTTGATAAATTCGATATCTTATCCCACAACTCTATTCTTTCATCTTTAGTGCACTTAGCATAAATAATAATTAAAACTAATTGAGTCTTTACATCATTATGACTTATTTTTAAAGTGAGATGTTGATGGTGATCAAAGAGGCATTGAATTGAAACATTAAATCTCCAAAACATCTAGATTTTTCGATTCAAATTGCAAATCTTCCATCAAATCCCCATTTATTTCTATAGCAATCCATTTTCCCCACATCTACTTTTCGTTCAAGAAGAGCAGGACATGGTATTTTATGATTTTTTTTTATAAGTTTAATCCTTTTAGAAGAAGATTTCTTGGTTGCCCTCTTATGTTCCCCACTATCAAGTTTATCTTTGAGACTTTGAGGTTTGGAGTTTGTGATGCCTTTGGTTGAAGATATGGTGATTGTGTTAAACATTGGGTCCTGCATTTTTTTAGGCTTCTCCTTTACAGAGCAATCTCTTTGGATAGGCATCTTATTCTCCATAAGTACATGTTTCTTTCTTGAGATTATCTTCTCTTCAATATGAGTGGAAAATAATTGAAATTCCTCAATCATTGGAGTATGATAATCTTCTTCATCCCCCACATCAGTTAAGTACATAGTCCTAGTAGCTTATCATAATCAGGTATATATGTAACTCTTGGGGATAATGAATAGTGATCTACAATCATTACATCATTGCAACCTATTTTTTATTGTGAATCTTATTGATATGCTCTCGAATTGGTGTGCCTATGACTTACCATTCCTTTCTTTCCCTGGCAATTGACTTGTTATGAAAATGTTCCTCACTACACCAAAGAGGATAAATTGTCACCTTTGATCTATCAAGCCTTGTCACGATCATTGACCATCACAAAACACGCATTTTTTATCACAGTCATTAATCATGACAAGTTCGCAATAATTGTTTGTCACGGTCATTGATCGTTACAAGTACAGTTGTCACGGTCTTGTCAAGGTCAATGACCGTGAGAAATTTAGAAAATTTTCATGGTCAAAGACCTTAATAGGTCTATGACAACTTTCTCAGTAAAAAACTTTACCGCCTCTTTTTTCCCGACGTTTTCATTTCTCCCCTTTTTTACTCTCTCTCGCACGACGGCTCTCTCTCTCTCTACGTTTTCAAGTGATTTTTTTTCTCTCTCTCTCTTTCCTTTGTATGTGTATGTGTGTATAAGTGTATGTTTGTGTGTGTGCAGGTGGGTGGGTGTGCATGTGTGGGGGGGGGGGGGTAGAGGGAGAAATGGGGGGCGAGGGGAGGGGCAGGGGGTGGCAAGGGGAGTGGGTGGAAGTGGGTGTGGGGGTAGGGGTGTGTGTGTGTGTCTGTGTGTATAGGTGAGTGGGGGTGGGGTGGAAGTGGTGGGGCAAGGGGATGATAACTAAGAAAATTGCTTCTCTAATGTGTTTTTGTCGTTGTTACAATTCCTTTTCCATAAAAATTCCCTTGAACCTATAAATAAACTCAAAATATGTATAGGGGTAAGTAAGGGAGTATCAATCCAACTCTAAGGGTGAAACACAAAATATGAGAAGACAAAAGTGTAAATTCATTTGCATTTTATTATATTTTTATATTTTTTATTTTTATATTTTTTATTGATTTTTCAAGGGATCATTAATTAACTAACTATACTAATTTTTAGATTACTAACTAAGATGTAAAAGTTAATAAAAAAATGAGGTAAACAAAATTGAGCTAAAAAGTAAACTAACTAAATCGGACTCATGAGGGCTTCAAATTACATCCCATGAATGGGAGATTAACCCTCAATAATCATCATCCAAAAATAAAAGTAAACAATAAGAGCATTTTAGGATTAAAATAAAGGTAATCAATATGAGGAGATCAAACACATTTAAGCCCTGAATTGGAATGAAATCTTCAATTACATAAAAATTCTCTAAATAATAATCCATCACTAATGTATTTATTGAATCTAAAATAAAAACTACAAAACAAAATAAAAATAATGATAAAGGATAATGGATGAATTCATAATGGACAATTGATAAATAAAAGAGATTTGCTAAAAATATAAATCATAACATTGTAAAATTGTACATTAGAACTCATCCAAAGAAATAAATTCTAGATCATTACTTTATGTTGAGATAATTACTAAAAATGCAAAATCTCAACATAAAGGAATGTATTAGAATTTACCTCCCATAAGGGATGAATTCAAACATCAATCTATTTTGAAATAATTGCTAAAAATGCAAAAATTCATTATAGATGGGTAGGGTGGAATTCATCCTAGAGATAAATTTTAGTACACACCTCTATATTGAGATATTTGCTAAAAATGCAAATACTCTCTATAGAGGAGTGTAGAGAAATTTATCACACAAGGTTTTAAAACAAAATTAGAGATCCCTTTCTCAAATGGTTTTCATCTCTTTAAATAGTGTGGCTATGGAGCTAAGGGTAAATTGGGTAGATAATGGGTGCACATGTGGTTGATGAGGTAATGGGTGAGGGAATAAAAATAAGATATGGGTGAGGTTATTTGGGTAAGGGTAATTTAGGACTTTGGTAGAAGACATGTGGAAAGTGGGAATTTAGGGGCATTTACGTTTAGATCCTATTAGACGTTCTTATATACATTCTAGTCCCATCATGTTTTTCTCTTACATATAAGTCATATTACTAATTTTTTGGAACTTTTTTTTCCAATTTTACCCTTTTAAAACCAACAATCCGTAACTTCCTTGAGGAAGTTACATAAGTGGTTGAACTTTTTTTTTTAATCTTCAAATGATCATAACTTTTGATTCACAAATCCGTTTTTCACAAAATTACTATTTTTGAAATCTGCTTGACGAGATCTATCAAACAAGATCCATGAAGGCTATAAAATTCCAAAGAAAAAAATTTACACAAACAGTAAACTTTACTGTATGCACTAGAATATGAAATAGTTTTATATATTTGACATTTTCACAAACAGACAGTAACATTTACTGTGGTAATACTACATAGTATATATATATATATACGGTGGATCCAAACCCTTTTTTTCAAAATTACCTTATATTTGAAGGTTCGCGCTAGCGGTATCTAATCCTTACCACCATTATTGGAGCTTCAACGACCTTCATCAGAGCTCCGATTTGGGGTGGGTAAGGGTGGCATGTGGTGCTGCTGGCGCGGACCTTTGAAAATAAGAGACTTTTGAATAAATGGCCTTTGGATCCATCGAAGTATCATGGGGGGCCGCTGGCGCGGACCTTTGAAAATAAGATTGGATAAATGGGATCGGGATCATCTGGAGCGCCAATTTGGGGTGAATAGGGGTGACACAAAACTTTAAAAATAGGAGCATATTGGATATCTATATATATATATATATATATATATATATATATATATATATATATATATATATATATAGTTTGTAAAAATGTCATAGATATTAAACTTTATTGTATACACCATAAAATGAAATAGTTTTATATTTCTGACATTTTCACAAACAATAACATTTACTGTGATAATATATTTATGAAATAGTTTTATATATATAACATTTTCACAAACAGTAACATTTACTGAGTTAATATTACACAATATATATAACATTTTCACAAACAATAACATTTGCTGAGTTAATATATATATATATATATACACGGTAGATCCAAACCTCTTTTTTTTTAAATTACCATATTTTTAAAGGTTTATGCTAGCGACGTTCAATCCCCACCACTACCCACCCAAATTGTCGACGCTTCAACGACTGTCATCAGAGCTATGATTTAGGTGGGTAGTAGTGGCATAGGGTGCCGCTGGCGCGGACCTCTGAAATTAAAAGAATATTAGATAAATGGAGTTTGGATCCACAGGCGCTCCGATTTGGGGTGAGGAGGGGTGACAGTGGGTTACGTTTATATCTATAACATTTTTACAAACGTTAACATTTACTGCGTTATAACAGGGTGTATATATATATATACGGTGGATCCAAACCTCTATTTTCTGATATTGCCTTATTTTTAACGGCCCGCGCTAGCGGTATCTAATCCTGACCACCACCAACCCCAATTGTCGGAGCTCCAACAACCTTCATCAGAGTTTTAATTTAGGGTGACATGGAGTGCCGCTGGCGCGGACCTTAGGAAATAAGGGAATATTGGATAAATGGGGTTTGGATACACCGGTGCTCCAGTTTGAGGTGGGTAGGGGTAGCATTGGATTAGGTTTATATCTGTAATATTTTCACAAATAATAAATGTTACTGTTTGTGAAAATGTTACATCGGCATCCCATGCCACCTCAAATCAGAGCTCTGATGAAGGTTGTTGTAGCTGCGATAAAGGGGGTGGGGATTGGATGCCGCTAGCGCGGACCGTTAAAAATAAGATAATATCAGAAAAAAGAGGTTTGAATATATATATATATATATATACTGTGTTATATGAACACAGTAAATGTTAATGCTTGTGAAAATGTTATAGATATAAACCTAACTCAATGCCACCCCTACTCACCCCAAATCGGAGCTTCGGTGGATCCAAACCCCATTTATCTAATATTCTCTTAATTTCATAAGTCCGCACCAGCGGCATCCTATGCCACTACTACCAACCCAAATCATAGCTCTGATGAAAGTCGTTGAAGCTCCGACAATGGGGGTGGGTAGTAGTGGGGATTGAATGTCGCTAGCGTAAACATTTAAAAATATGGTAATTTTGAAAAAAAAATAGTGGTTTGGATCTACCGTGTGTGTGTGTGTGTCTCTCTCTCTCTCTATCTCTCTCTATCTCTCTCTCTCTCTCTCTCTCTCTCTCTCTCTCTCTCTCTCTATATATATATATATATATATATATATATATATATATATATATATATATATATATATATTATGTAATATTAACTCTATAAATGTTACTGTTTGTGAAAATGTTATATATATAAAACTATTTCATAAATATAATATCACAGTAAATGTTATTGTTTGTGAAAATGTCACAGATATAAAACTATTTCATTTTCTGGTGTATACAATAAAGTTTAATATCTATGACATTTTTACAAATTATATATATATATCCAATATGCTCCTATTTTTAAAGTTTTGTGCCACCCCTATTCACACCAAATTGGCGCTCCAAATGATCCCGATCCCATTTATCCAATCTTATTTTCAAAGGTCCGCGCCAACGGCACCCCATGATACTCCGGTGGATCCAAACCCCATTTATTCAAAAGTCTCTTATTTTCAAAGGTCCGCGCCAGCGGCACCACGTGCCACCCTTACCCACCCCAAATCGGAGCTCTGACGAAGGTTGTTGAAGCTCCAACAATGGTGGTAAGGATTGAATGCCGTTAGCGCGAACCTTTAAATATAAGGTATTTTTGAAAAAAGAGCATTTGGATCAACCGGATGTGTGTGTATATATATATATATATATATATATACTGTGTAGTATTACCACAGTAAATGTTACTGTCTGTTTGTGAAATGTCACATATATAAAACTATTTCATATTCTAGTGCATACAGTAAAGTTTACTGTTTGTGTAAAAAAATTTCTTTGGAATTTTATAGTCTTCATGGATTTTGTTTGATAGATCTCGTCGAGCAGATTTCAAAAATAGTAATTTTGCGAAAAACGGATTTGTGAATCAAAAGTTATGATCATTTAAAGATTAAAAAAAAAAAGTCCAACCACTTATGTAACTTCCTCAAGGAAGTTACGGATGGTTGGTTTTAAAAGGGTAAAATTGTGAAAAAATTTCCTAAAAAATTGGAATAGGACCTATGAGATTATTAAAAAGTCAATAGGACTTATAAGCTTGTTGACCCGATAAATGAGACCTAGATATAATTACCCCGCGAATTTAAGGGTATGTTGGGTAAAATGAGTAGGAGGAATTTAGCATGTGGGTTAAGTTGATTTTTGATCTTGTATTTTATACAGGTACACGATTTTGGTTTGGGACAAATGAGTGATGGGTCTCGGTTGGGGGTTTAGATTGGTGGTTCCGGGTATGAGGAATCAGAGTGGATCATGCCTGGTTTATGATGGAGGGTTGTTGGCAGCGGTTTAGGATTAGATATAACCCATGGATTGTTTGGGTTGGCTGCGGGTATGGTGTTGTTTTGAATGGGCAGGATCAGGTTGGGGTATTGAGCTGGCCGAAACAGGTCCGGGTTGTGTCCCCGGCGTGTTGCCCACCGGGTCTAGGCAGGGATCGCGGGTTAGAGAGGGTATTTCGGGTCGCATCTACTGGAGGTCGACAGGAGGCTCCGAGTTCATGGGCGCGCGGGTAGGAATGGTTGGATTGTAGAGGAGAGAGAGTGAAGTTGGAAGTTGAAATGGTTTGGGTAGATGTGGGTATTGTAGTGTGTTGGTTTGGTTATGGAGGAGAGAGAGTGAGGTGTTGGGAGGTTGAAGATGATGGGTGTGGGGGTGTTTGGGTGTGGGTTAGTATATGGTAAGTTGGGTGAGGGTGAGTGGGATTTGTGGTGTGTGTAATGTATGGTATTTAGTGTGTGAGTGAGTGTGTTCCTTGGGAGTTGTGTGTGTTTAACTTGTGATCCCATTAAAAATAAATAAGAAAATAATAAAAATACACCTAATAAAATAAAAACAAGTAAAATAAAAATAAAAATAAAAATAAAAATAAACTAAACTAAAAAAATAAAAATCAACTAAAAATAAAACACACAAAAAAAAAATAACATGACACACAATACAAACTCTAGAAACTAAACACGACACAAATAAAAACTAATAAAATAAAACAAAAAAAATAAACTAACTAAAAACTAAAAAAACAAAATTAAAGGAAAACAAATACTCGACGCATTAGAATAATAAATAAATCCTCTAAAAATAAATAAAATCTATTAAATTCCTAATCTATAAAATAAAATTAAAATAATAAAAATAAAAACTACAATTGAAATAAAAATAAAACCTAAGCCCTAAAAATATAAAATCTAACATAACTAAAAATAAAGACTAAGATTAAAAACTAATAAAAATAAAATAGAAAAAGAAATAGAAAATAAATTCTAGAAAATTCAAAATAAATCTAAAATAAATCTAAAAATAAAATGACTCTAAAAAATCTAAAAAGCACAAACGAAACACACACGGGGCTCGATTTAGGCTCAGGTAAGGTACGAGAAAGAGAAATTAACTCCATAAATCGTACATTTGCCTTGAAATAAGCATTTGAACTCCACAAACGAAGATCAAGCCTGCACATTAAACATTTACGCATATAAGACCCAAATTGTCGAGAATTAACAACAAAAATACGTCTATTCGGGGTATAACATATACACTTTTAGGTGCTTAGCACACCACCCCCAAACAAAACATAGCTAGTCCTTGAGCAATAAGATAGAGAGAAAGAGAAAGCTAAGAAATCAAAAGTGTACCACTTTCTTGGGCACTTGCGATTGCACTTAACATGTGCAACAAGCCTCTAAACCTATAGGTTGCCCTAGAGGATGAGTTGTGTCTTGTGAGGGTTTGCAGGGAATATACCCACAAAATTCTTTATTTTCAACGGCAGTCAATCTCTTATTAAGCGTAGAATGACCGCACAATCCATCACGAGAGAAATAATTTCATAAATACAAGCTAGAATGTGTAAAAAGTTTAGTTATATGAATACTCAAGGCACATTCTTCCTAGAACTCAACGTGTGTAGTGTAAATCAGTCAAAATGGGTCGAGTATCATAAGAGTAATTCCTAGATTGCCTCTTCAGAATCAATGCTTCAACTTCGTATCCCACTGGATATAGCTCTCTCAAACGAACTCACGAGATTTGAGTAAGTGTATCGCTCTTGTGTGTTAGGGGGTGAGTAAATGTAAGCAAGTTCAAACGTCTCACACACATATAAGAAAAAATGAACATTTTGAAAAAACGTGATCTCATGAAAGAATGTTAATCACTATAGTGAGAACGTCGAGTTATTCACAACGTTGACTTTCATTTGCCCAAATACCTAGGGGAACATGGTTGATAATGAGTTAGGGGGAAATTAAATGGGAAGGATTGTATGAGCTGTGGTGGAATGGATGGGTGATATGAATGATGACTGATGGATGCGTAAGAAGAGTACATACACATGAAGAACAAATGTCTTTATTTACCAATGACTAACTATAAACTGTTTTTTTCTTTTATTTTCTCTCTTTTTTTTTTTTCTTTTTGTTCTTTTTGATTTTTTTTTCTCTTTTCTTTTTCTTTTTATTATTTTTTTATACTCTCAACACTGAAGAAATTTTACATTTGGAAAAACACTCTTTTTCTCAAAATGATGATGGATGATATGGAGATGATATGTGATGGTGTGGGAAAATATATGGGAATATGGAAGAGCATGGGAATGTAATGGATGAGAATTTGGTGATCGGGACAAACTTCAAGATACGCATTTCTCATAACTCGAAAGTGATGTCGTTCTCAGTGATCAAGCCAAAAATTATTATGAAAAATAATGAGATCACACAACGATTTAAAGTGCGTACCCAGAAGAAGTTGAATCAACTTGTGACTAGGAGATTACGTAAAACACTCTGAAATGGTGAAAAGCACAAATCTCACAAGCTAAAGTCTCTACTGGTGATACTTCACGTTTTCTTGAGAATTGTAGTACTCTTCAACTCTAAATCGTAGTGACGTGATAAGTGCGCAATTTTGTTTAGTCGAGAAATTTATGGTGCAAAATGCCTTGTTATGTATTACATAAGCTATTTAGACAAATATAAATCATCTAGCTTGATTCCTAAACTTAAAAATATGGATGATAGAAAATTCACGCCAATGAATTGAGATGAAAGAAACTACACGAAATTAAAAATCAGGTTTAAAATTTAAAAAATTTCAAAAGAGGTACAATTTTGATAAAATTCCCCACCCCCAAACAAAAAGGAACATCGTCCTCGATGTTAAGTAAAATGAATTTTAAAATTTAGAGCATAAGGTAGGAAAGAGATTACCATAATCAATCGCTAATGAACCTGAATAAGAATGATAAGATAAAATTGTGTACAAGCCCATAAACATTGTAAAGCGCTGAGTGGTGTGAAACACCACCCCCAAATAGGATAAGACTCATACTAGAAACAATGGGTTGCCTCTTGGTTGCGCTATGTTTAATGTCTTCAGCCATACCGAACCATTATTACCCTCAGGATAAGAACTATGAAAGCGCGAGGTGGAAGAAGAATGGGTGATGAGAATCACCCCCAAACAAGACAGAAACGTCAGTCTTGTTTAAAGGGGTGAGGGTGAAGAAACACCGATCACGAGACTTATTATTTTTTTAAGAAAATATTTTCTATTTTGTGGTTTTTGAATTTTTTCGAAAAAGAAAGGAGATATTTTTGTGATTTTTAGATAATGAAAGGAAGAAAATGTTTTTCAATTTTTATAAAAATAAAGGAAGCGAAAAATAAAGGAAGAGGAACATTTTTCAATTTTTGGTGTTTTAGTTTCTTTTTTTTCTGAAAATTGTGAGAGAAAATAAAAAACATTTTTGGAGTTTTGGACTTTTTAAGAAAAAAGAAAAATATTTTTGAATTTTAGATTTTTTTTTTGGATATTTTGATAAATAAATAATTTTTTTTTGTGATTTTTGAAATATAAAGGAAAAAACTATTTTTGGATTTTTTAGAAAATGAAATAAAGAAAATGTTTTTGGATTTTTTTTTATAAAAATAAAGACAGAAAATTTTTTTAGATTTTTTTTTTGAAGAAAAGTGCGGAAAAGAAAGGTGGACTCTTTGAATTGGACGAACTAACTAAAACCGACTACCAAAAAATTGAATTGGACATACACACAAGGCAAGGATAAATCCTAACGACCACATAACCAATTTTTATCTTCAAACTTTAGTGAAAGGGTAGTCAAATTTTAATTAAGTCCGCGGGCGATCAAAAAACATGGAATTATCTGAGTGATCTTCGTTGCAAAAATATTCTCCTATTGGGCTACCTAGTTGATAGATTTTAGATTTAATGATGGCTAGGGTAGCACACAATTGGTAAGAGAGTGAGTCGGGTGATGAAATCACTTCTTGTGAACGACCGGGTCTAGGTCTTAATTGATTAATTCATCACACACATTCGGAAAAAAATACGAGAATAAAATTTTAAAAAAAGCACATAAGCACACATAATAATTGACTCGCTAACAAGAGAGGCGCTAGGGTTTACAAATGTACCTCCCACGATTTTTACATCGTGGGGTGCTGAAAATTTTGAGTCGACCAGAGGAAGATCACGCCTATCTCAGTCGGCCCCGGGAGTCCTACCAACCCAAGTTAGAGAGGCTTCTTTTCCTCGCGTTGGACGCCCTCTCTCTACCTTGTCTGGTTTCCCTATCACGCTTATCTTCTTTTTATTACAAATTAAAATGAAAAATAAATGGTGTTATGCACCGGAATACAAGAAAAATAATAGAATCCTAATACAAGCCTTCTAAAAAATAAAAAATGGTACGAAAAAAAATACAAATGAATCACAAAATGGATCCTCTCAAGTGCTTCGAGCTCCAAAGAATGGCAACGACGCCATTTGATAGAGAAAAAAATTGCTTCTCTTTTATTTTTATTTTTGTTGTTGTTGCAACTTATTTTCCATCAAAATTTCCTTCAACCTAAAAAAATATAACTAAACTAGTGTAGAGGTTAAGTAAGGGAGTATCAATCCAACTCTAAGGGTGAAACACAAAATAGGAGAAGACATATGTAATTCATTTGCATAATATTATGATTTTTCTATTTTTGCTTTTTATATTTTTTATGGATTTTTCAAGGGATTATTAATTAACTAGCTATACTAATTTTAAAGTACTAACTAATATGTAAAAGCTAATAAAAAAAATGAGGTAAACAAAATTGTGCTAAAAAGTAAACTAATTAAATTGGACTCATGAGGGCTTCAAAATACATCCCATGAATGGGAGATTAACCCTCAATAATTATCATCCAAAAATAAAAGTAAACAATAAGAGCATGTGAGGATTAAAATAAAAGTAATCAATAGGAGGAGATCAAACCCATCTAAGCCTTGAATTGGAATGAAATCTTCAATTGCATCAAAATTCTCTAAATAGCAATCCCTCACTAATGTATTTATTGAATCTAAAATAAAAACTACAAAACAAAATAAAAATAAAAATAAAGGATAATGGATGAATTCATATTGGACAAATAAATAATAAAAGAGATTTGCTAAAAATGCAAATCATAACACTATAAAATTGTACAGTTGAACTCATCCAAAGAAATAAATTCTAGATCATAATTGTTAAAAATGCAAAATCTCAACATTAAGGAAGGGATTAGAATGTACCTCCCATAAGGGATGAATAAAACTACATCAATCTATTTTGAAATAATTGCTAAAAATACAAAAATTCGTTATAGATAGGTGGGGTGGAATTAGAGATAAATTTCACTACACACCTCTATATTGAGATATTTGCTAAAAATGCAAATATTCTCTATAGAGGAGTGCAGAGAAATTTATCACACAAGGTTTTAAAACTAAATTGGAGATCCCTTTCTCAAATGGTCTTCATCTCTTTAAATAGTGTGGTTATGGAGCTAGCAGTAAATTGGGTAGATAATGGGTGCTCTTGTGGTTGATGAGGTAATGGGTTAAGGTATAAAAATCAGATTTGGGTGAGGTTATTTGGGTAAGGGTAATTTAGGACTTTAGTAGAAGACATGTGGGAAGTGAGGGTCTAAGGGTATACTGAGTAAAATGAGTAGGAGGAATTTAGTATGTGGGTTAAGTTGATTTTTGGTCTTGGCTTTTATACAGGTACACGATTTTGGTTTGGGACAAATGGGAGATGGGTCACGGGTTGGGGGTTTAGATTGGTGGTTCCGAGTATGAGGAATCGGAGTGGATCGCGCCTAGTTTGTGATGGAGGGTTGTCGGCAGCGGTTTAGGATTGGATATAAACCATAGATAGCTCTGGTTGACAGTGGGTATGGTGTTGTTTTGAATGGGTAGAATCGGGTTGGGGTATTTAGCTGGCCAGAACAGGTTCGGATAGTGTCGCCAGCATTTTTCTCGCCGGGTCTAGGCAAGGATCGCAGGTTAGAGGGGGTGTTTCGGGTCGCATCTACCGAAGGTTGACAGGAGGCTCTGAGTTCGAGGGCGCACGGGTAGGAAGGGCTGGATTGTAGAGGAGAGAGAGTGAAGTTGGATGTTGAAATGGTTTGGGTAGATGTGGGTATTGTGGTGTGTTGGTTTGGTTATGGAGGAGAGAGAGTGAGGTGTTGGGAGGTTGAAGATGATGGGTGTGGGGCTGTGTGGGTGTGGGTTAGTGTATGGTAAGTTGGGTGAGGGTGAGTAGGATTTGTGGTGTGTGTAATGTACGGTATTTAGTGTGTGAGTGAGTGTGTTATTTGGGTATTGTGTGTGTTTAACCGGTGACCCCATTAAAAATAAAAGAAGAAAATAATAAAAATACATCTAATAAAATAAAAATAAAACTAAAGTAAACTAAAAAATAAAAATCAACTTAAAATAAAACACACTAAAAAAATAAAAATAATGGGACACACAATACAAACTGTATAATTAAACACGACACAAATAAAAACTAATAAAATAAAACAAAACAAAAATAAACTATCTAAAAACAAAAAAAAATTAAAGGAAAACAAAGACTCGACGCATTAAAATAATAAATAAATCCTCAAAAAATAAATAAAATCTATTAAATTCCTAATCTATAAAATAAAATTATAATAATAAAAATAAAAGTATAAATGAAGTAAAAATAAAACCTAAGTCCTAAAAATATAAAATCTAGCATAACTAAAAATAAAGTCTAAGATTAAAAACTAATAAAAATAAAAAATAAAAAGAAATAGAAAATAAATTCTAGAAAATTCTAAATAAATCTAAAAATAAAACGACTTTAAAAAATTCTAAAAAGCACAAACTAAACACACAGGGGGCTCTGGTGATGGTTTAGGCTCGGGTAAGGTACGAGACAGAGAAATTAACTCCATAAATCGTACATTTGCCTTTAAATAAGCATTTGAACTCCACAAATGACGATCAGGCCTGCACATTAAATATTTACGCATATAAGACCCAAATTGTCGAGAATTAGCAACTAAAATACATCTATTCGAGGTATAAAATATACACTTTTAGGTGCTTATCAGAGGAGTTGAGAGAATCAATGAGTTGTTGTTTTGAATCATTTTTTGGGAGTTTAGATGTGGGAGAAAATGGGGAGATATAGGGAATTGATTGTGTTTAGTTTTGGTGTAGGAGATTTTAGTGTGTTATTTTTAATTTGGAGCTCAATATATGGAATATCACATGTGCGTGTATGATTTCTAAAATAGTGTCAATGTTGTTTTTGGATTTTATACTTTGCCCAAATAGTGTTACCATCCCCTTACCTCCTTATGAAATGGACTAAAACATATGAAATGCTCTAAACATTAATAACCTTTTTAATTTGTATACATTGTAATTCTATAGGACCCATTTCTCTAAATCGAAATTAAATTATAATTGGTATTGATATTGGTATAAATTAAAATTTAATTTCAAATGGTATTGATATTGGTATAAGTTTTAGTTCTTATGCGTACTTTAAATTAAATGAAACATACTTTAAATACATAATTAAATGAAATCTCTCAAAATGAAACGTACTTTAAATTACATATAGCGCGCATGGATACTAGCCTTCTAGTTCTTATGCGTACGCATTTAATAGCCCTTAGATCCGTTCGAGAGACATTAACCCTGTAATGAGATCTCTCGAATAGTCCCGTTTGGACAATTTGGGAGTGCATAGTTTTTGTATAATAATATTCTTTAGTGGCTTAAACTTGTTACTTTGGGGGGAAGTTCGGTAGTCGTATCTTAATGTTCTCTGGGTAAATACTAGATGATGCAATGTTAAGTGTTCTTTCAATTGATAAATTGAAATAACACTCACACTTGCGAATCTATGTCGTGTGCTTGGAGAACTATGGGGATATACTGTCAAATTTTCCTCAAATTAGAACAATGTGCATGAGCTGTTAAGTATATTATAGAAATGTGCAGTCCCAGATGGGATAGGACCACTCACCCTTTAGAGGAGGTGGAGGAAATAGGAATTAATATCATAAATTTAAAATTTAAAATTTAAAATTAAAATTGAATTTGAATGCACGAATAAATTTACGCATAGAAACTAGACTTCTAGTTCTTATGCGTACGCAATCAATAGGTGATTGTTTATATTAATGGGAACTAAATATTCATACTTTTGTGTATGCTAATCCACGAATATATCCCTTTTACCCATAATAGGTGATTGTTTATAGTAGATTTGATTGGATATCCTAAATATAAGAGTGGATGGGTGAGACAAATAGATTAGGGGATGTGTTTCACAGAGGTGCTAATGAATTTGTGAAATATGCAAAGAGATATCATAATGATGAACAATTTTCGTGTCCATTTGCTAGGTGTAAGAATGGTAAGGTGTTTGAGTGGAAAACAGTTGAATTTCATTTGTTAAGATGGGGGGTATACAAGATAGTTATCGAATTTGGATTTTTCACGAGAATTCAAAAGTTCCTTTTGTCCACGAGAAACCTTCACAACAATCTTCAATAAGTAGGATAGATGTATATGAGGAGGAGGAGGATAATATAGATCACAATATGTTAGAGGATTTAGTTAATAATGCATATAGAGGTCATGAAGTGGAAGAGAATGAGGTCACTGACGATGTACAAGGTTCAGGTGCTCATGAAGATATCAGCATAAACCTTGACGATGACTACCAAAGTTTAAAATTCAAGGCGAGGCATTCGTTATACTCTGGCTGTGAGAAAGATCAAACAACTTTACATGCCATGGTTGGTTTGCATAGTTTGAATACCCAATATGGTTTATCTGGTAATAGAGTGATTGAAATTTTGAATTAGGTGAAGGGCTTGATACCCAAGAAGAATACGCTTCCAAACAGCTATCCTACTATGAAAAAATAGTTAAGAGGTTTGGGAATGAAGTATAAATCAATTCATGCTTGTGTGTATGACTGCATACTATACGGAAAGGAGTATGAAAATCTCGATCAATGTCCGGTATGCGATGAACCTAGATATGTCCAATCTAATGGCAAGGAAGGCACAAGCTCAAAAGTGAGTTAAAAGTGTTGAAATATTTTCCCGTTGGGTGTAGATTAAAGCGGTTTTTCATAGTACCATGGATAGCGAAGGCAATGACTTTGCATGCTAGGGAAAAAGCAGGGAAAAATCTCATGCGCCATCCTCTTGATTCTACACTTTGGAAGAGGATGAATTTTGAGTATCCCAATTTTGCTCGAGAACAGCGTAATATTTGTTTGGAAATATAAATATATGGTTTCAATCCATTTGGAAATATAAGCGCCAATCAGAGTGTATGGCCAGTGATCCTAGACCCACTCAACCACCCTCCTTCACAGTATATGAGACCTGGATTTTTGATGATGTCATTGTCGATCCCTGGGCCAAAGGCACCAAGTGAGGACATCGATGTCTACCTGGCTCCTTTAATAGAAGAATTAAAGGAGTTGTTAAAAGAGGGTGTGCAAGAATTTGACTCTTTTAGAAAATAAGAGTTTACTCTGAAAACTATGTTGATATGGCCAATTCATGATTTTCCAGCTTATGGGAGATTATGCGGTTGTGTAGTACATGGTTATTTGGGGTGTCCTATTTGTGGAGAGGAGACTGAATCTCTTCATCTGCTCACTAGCTCAAAATATGTATACCATTGCCATAGGAGGTTTTTACCCCCCTCTTATAGTTTTAGATTTTGGAAAGGTTTTAATTTTTTACCAGGCGGTTGAACATAGGATACAACTGAGAATACTTTCAGGCTTAGAAATTGAAAGTAAATCTTTCAATTATGGCCCTAATATGCTAGGTAAGAATCCTAAATTTAAGAATGTCAAGCATAAGAAGACCCTAACGAGGAATGAAACTGAGATAAGAAAGGTATGGTCTAGGATGTCAATTTTATTTGACTTGCCTTATTGGAAGAATAACCTAGTGCGCTATGTATTGGATGTGATGCACGCAGAGAAGAACATCGATGAACATATTGTGGACACATGGCATGGGGGGAGTCATTCGAAGGATGGATAAAATGCACAAAAAGACCTTAAAGTGTTGAAACCTAAGCCATAACTATGGTTTAAAGAAGATAGTAGAGGAAGGACAATAATTCCCCCTGGTGCGTTTACTTTGACGAGTGAGGAAAGGAAGGTGCTTTTAGACACAATATATAATTTGAAAGTTCCATCTATTTTTTCGTCCAACTTGCAAAGGATTGTGAATTATTCTACCTATGATTTACATAAGTGTAAGTCCTACGATTAGCATGTGATCATGCAATTGGTTCCTCTATTATTTAAGCATTGTTTCTCCAATCACAAGGATTTGCATAGGTCCATTATTCAAATTAGTATATGCTTCTCACTTTTATGTGAGAAGGTATTCAATCGAGATCACATAGTGGCCGCAAAATTGGCGGTGAACGAAGTGATTTGTATCTTGGAGAAGTACTTTCCCCCATCTTTCTTTCACATAAGTGTTCACTTATTGGTACACCTATGCGACGAGGGACTTCTTTACGGCCCTAGTAGATTTCGGTAGATGTATCCGTTTGAAAGATTGATGAAAGTTTTCAAATATTACGTCAAGAATACACGATAAATTAAAGGATCAATTGCAGAGGAATACATCACCATGGATTCATCAATCAACACTCGAGAATATATGCCTGAGTCGACCAGCATGGATGATAATGATGAGTTCGTCGATGAGGGTGGTCATGTGATGGGCAAACAAGTGAAATTAATAAGTTTGCAAGATGAACAAGTAGCTCGTTATCTATTTGACACGCATGAAAATGTCGAAGAATGGAAAAAGTAAGTTTAAATTATTTTAACTTTTACATTATTTTAATTTTTACATGATTAATTTTGTAATACGTTCGCTTTGATCAATGCAGAAAATATGAAGTCTGCGAGAACAACAAAAAACGTAAATGATGGCACAATCGGACAGTGAATTTAGGCTGCGGTTGTCACACAAGGTAATTATAATGAAAATGGTTGTTATTAAATGTCACATTACAAGAAAGATTTACAACTAACATAATTAATTTATCTATATTCTTAGCTCTTAAAGACGAGTGATGCGACATCAAGGCTTGCTCATCTAGCCACTAGACCCGTGTTCATGGCGTAAGAGTAAAAAAGGTATCAATTGAACGGTTAAATATTTAGTGCAAGGGTGTACGAAAAAATACAAATATACAGAAATCGAGAATTTCATACAAGACTCTTACTTTCTTTCGAGTGAGTGTGAAAGATAACAACCTTGTTGAAGCTGAAATGACTTACTATGGTGTAATTAGAAATATATTTGAATTGGACTATGTAAAATTAAAAGAGGTTGTATTTTACTATGATTCGTTAAGAGTTAAGGATAAAAATTCTTGTAAAGTTGATCCTAGCACCAATTTGATCATGGTTGACTTGTCCAAGTTAAAGAGCAATGAACACGTGAGCGATGAGCCGTTTGTTTGTGCTTTTCAAAAGGCCAAGCAAGTGTTTTACTTGGAGGATATCAACAACGAGCCATGGTCAATCGTCCTACATGCGCCAAAGCATCTAAACAATAGTGTCGATGACTTGGCTTCACCTAACGAATAGCAATCCATTTTTTTATGATAACCCGAATTTGAAACAATTTTTTGATTTGTAATAATTATTCAAATTATTCGTAATGAACAATGGTTGTATTATTATAGTGTTGTATTATTATCGGATGATAATTTAACGCTTTAAATTCATTTGTACTTGATCATTTCAATGCTTGTAATAACCAAGTGAATATGTTAATTAGAATTTTAATCAATTTAAGCATTAATTCAAAGTCCATGACCCGGGAGTGTGTGTGTGTGGGGGGGGGGGGGGGGGGGAGTGTGCGTGTTTGTGTAAATTTAAATTAGTATTGGTATAAATTGGTATTAGTATCGGTATAAATTGAAATTGATATAAATTTATATTGGTATTAGTATGTATTGTTATTATCAAATTTGAACATTAATTCAAAGTCCATATACATGTTTATACTAATAATAACAATTTTGTAGAAAATAACTTCATCCGGGCGTGGTAGCGGAGGGGATGAGGGCTCCTCGGCCAGTAGGCCCCCAAAATGGGCAAAATTGGGGTCCATCATCGAGAATAAGACGACATTGTTAGCTAGAGAGCTAGAGTTGCTGAAGACGATCGTTGGCTTAGGGTACACTGATTGGAGGGCTATGCCTATTGACCTCAAGTTAAACATCTGGGGGGCACTAAAGGTAATGTATTTATATTTATATTTATAAGCAACTAACACTTACTTTCTTTTTCGTTTGTCTTTGTTTGACAGGAACAATTCGGCCTGCCCCCATATCTTCGCGACTCCACATTGGAACAATTGAGGGATGAATATAAGATGTGGAAGAAGAATTTGCAGGCACGGTATTTTGCAAAGACCCGAGAGTCCATTTTGAGACTACGTGACACCATCCCACCGAAGGAGCCGATCTCATTGGCACAGGGCAAAAATTTATCGACAATGAGACCAAAAAGTGGCAATTGGCATCTGGAAAATCATGGAGGGACAACCGAGAAAAAAAGTTGGCAGTGAACTACTCCGGGCGGACATCTTACGTTGAGGTGGAGCACGGGATGGTAAGTTTTTATTTTTCTTTAATTTTAGTTATTCTAATTTAGCATTACTTTTCCTTACTTATTAATTCTGTATTATTTTATTTTAGGACACGGGGAGTGGCCTTACGGGTAGGACACGTAGGCTCGATGCCTATGTGGCAATTCAGATGAAAAAGGGCAAGGAGAAGGAGATGAACTCGAGCGTCGCAGCCACCGTTGTAAGTTATAATGTTTAATTTTTTTTAATTATGGTATAATTTTTTTATTAACTAATCGTGTACTTTTTGTCTTTTCAGGCAAAGCTTAAGGAAGTGCATGAGTCGGAGTCTGATGCCGATAAATCATTTTTGGCTAAGGACGCACTCAGCCAAGTGCTCAGGCCGGATCACAAGGGGAGGACTAGGGGGTGAGCTCACGGGTGGGGAAATCTAGGATCATCGGAATGGAGATAGCAACACTGGGTTGGAACATAAGGTGGATACCCATGACGATAAGCTATCAAGGTTGGAGGTAACGGTCCTAGATATGTATGCCTTCATGAAGCGTCAGTTGGGCAAGGACAAGGGAAAGGGAAAGGTAAAGGGAAAGGAGAAGGAGGTAAATGAGGACTAGGACGAGCAATAGGATGAGGATGCCGCTATTTCATCGCCAATACGTACAGACTCGGCACCATATAATGATCCATTTCCCATCTTGACTCCCGCCGAGTAGCCTATGACGACAATCGGTTGGTCGAGCGTACATCAACTCGATATATATTATGGGGATATGATAGTGAGGAGGTTGAGGGATCTGAGCTTCCTCCCGAGTATGCTGGTTCATGGACGTCCCCTCCAAGACATTGAAGCAAGAGTGCGTGTCACGCATGTGGTGGAGGCAAAGTAGAACTCACCTTTATGGTCACACGAACAATGTGGCGTTCAGCATATTGCGGGGTGTCTCAATTCATATATCGTGTGGCTTTCCTTCTTCCTCTGATCTGCTCCTTCTTCATGACATTATTTCTATCTTTTTATTTGAATATTTAGATATTGGATTGTATTTGTATTTTTTTTATTTTGGTACATGTTGGTTTGGATATGGATATTTGAATTTTTATTTTATTTAGATATGGATTATATATGCCATGATTTGGTATATTATTTATATTTTATTTGGATATATGTTGTTTGGACAGGTACATTTTTTCTATAACAGGTACAAATATACTATTGGACAGTGGTAGTGAACATACTACCTAGCAGGTTTTTTTAATGTTGCCTATAATATCACTGTAATAAATCGTGATAAGTCCATGACTAAGAAACTTGTCATGAACTTGTCATGGTCTTTGACCATGGCAATTTTTTTTCACTTGTCACTGGCTTGTCACGATCTTTGACCGTGATAAAAACTTGTCAAGGTTAAAGACCATGACAGGACTCTGACAAGTCTAATGGACTTGTCATTGTCTTTGACCGTGACAAGTCTAACTTGTCAAGGTCTTTGATCGTGACACCCCTAGACTTGTTATGGTCAAAGACCGTGACAAGTCAGCTATTTTGGTGTAGTGCCTCCTTCTTATCAAGGATTTGACCTTCCTCTATAACAGCTTCTTCCAGGTAATCATTAGGGGCTTCTTGAATTGTATTAGCTTGAACATTGTTCTTGACATATTGGGAATCTTCTCTACCACATTTCTCTTCTCTTATCAATACCTTCTTAGGGATGAGATCTCCTCGTTTATTTTCCTTAACTGTAATATTGGGAAGCTAAAAAAATGCAAGAGTTCTCATCATGACCCTTTTTACAGCAATTCGTATGATAATTTGGCTTATCTTCAACCCTAAACTCTTGCCAGAAACCCTTGTTTCCACATCCTATTCATATTATATTTTATATCTGCTTTGTAAGATCAACTTCAACATAAACACAAGTTATACTAGGCCTGTTAATGTCAGTAGTTGATGCATCAAGATTAAGGGGTTTTCCAATCAATTGTGCAATTGAAAAAAAAGACGATTTGCCAAAAAAAATGAGTTGGGAGTAAAGGGAAATATATCCATATGGGAGATAATTTGCTCTCGATATGAGGTCGAAAATTAGGGTTCCATTTGAATACTCTCATAGGATATCTACCTACATACCATATATCTCACATCCACATACTTTAGAAATCCTCTTCAGAGTTTAATCAATACATGCTTGTTGTCTATAACTTAAAGATTGAAAGTTGTTTTGAGGGTTAAGGTTTGAGAAGTCCTACCATGTGAGAACTTACGTATCAATTCATGTTTGAATGTTTGGGGGAGAATTTCTATATCAACATTAGAAAACATGGCAGTCGGCTCACCCTTGAATGTTGTAGAAGTTTTAAAGCTAAGGTTTTATTGGTTTGATGAGGATTCAGCAACCACAAAAGAAAAGGAATGATTCCACACTGATTTGATATTAAAGGTCTTTTGAGAAACGTGGGGGGAGGGGATTATTGTTTTCCATTCAAACCCTAATTAGCATTTTGGAGAGAGAGAGAGAGAGAGAGAGAGAGTTTTGGAACCAAGGGAACACTTGACCTTAACTTCCTAGGTCATCTTCCAAGATCATAACAAAAATGCCTAAGGTGACCTTCTCTACCACAATGTGAACATGTATAATTGCGAGGAAAGTTACCTATAGGTTGACCTTTTTTAACATCCTTGGATGAGGTTGACCCTCTGAAACAAACAATGATCTTTTCTTTAACAACGGTAGCATTAGAGACATGTGACCCAATACCATCACTATTAAAACTACTCGAGTCTTTTAAATCATGTTTAAACTTTAAAATTTTATAATCAAATAAAGAATTTGACTCTTCCAATTTTAGAGACTCCTTTATATGTTCAATCATTCCTTGAAGGTTATCTTTCTCTTCCTCAATGCAAGCAAACTTATCCCTAAGAATCTTCTCACATGCCTTAAAATCATTAACCAAAACACTATCCTCAATGCCACATATATTAATCCTAGAATTATTCTAGTCTTCTAATTCTTTCGGACAATTTTAAAATTTAAAATCTCGGACCATGTCCAAAACTTTCTCACGAAAGAAATCTCTTTGAGTTTGAATAGTTTGCAAAAGTTCCATAGCGTATTTAAAAAGAGAATTTTCTTTTTTGAGAACTTCAATTCTTTTAGAAAACTTAAAATTCAAATGATTCAAGTTGTTAAAACTATTAGGAATCCATCGAGAGAAAAAGAAATAAATCAATTATAAGAGATATGAATAAACGATCACCCTAAATAGGACTAAACAAGGATCTAACACGAAAACTTAGTGCAAGCCACTCTGATAGAAATTGTAAGAGTATAAGGCTCTAATACCACTCTGAATTCTTAAAAAATATGAACACAAAAAAGGTATTTATAAGGCTTTCACAAATTTTGAGACGGCGACTCATTCGAACAAATTTTAAGGCTCATTCAATCGATAATAGCAGTTCATTCTAACGAAATAAATCTAGTTCAAATGACCAAGATATCTCATTTGTACTAGCTTCAAATGACCTTCTGACGAATCAAAACAGTACGCCCTCGATCGATTTCGGTTAGATAAAAACTACGAATGACCCTTCTAATGAAAACACATTCTTGTTTGAACGAGATCCTCATCTCATTTCAACAAGGTTTAAAATAAAAATATTTTTCTTTTCAAAACTAAAAACCATGTTCATTTTTTATAAAAATAAACATCCCAAAAATATTGTATGTGAAATAATTTAATCACTGAATTGCTTTATACCTTTATGGGATGCTGGGAAGTCTTCAAACTTGGAGATGCGAGTTTGGTTCATCATGATGATGCATGATGATTTGTAACGGGATACGCCAAACTAACCTAAAATATAAAAAGGCCTATACTATTAACAATATTAGAAAAATTATTCTTACATAAAGTCTATCTCTTGGAGATTTGTTACCATATTTAAGAGATACAAACTTTACACTTTTTTCATGTTATTTTAACCTATTTTGTCATCAAATGTTTTCCAAATCCAACACCCTTGGATGCTTTGTGATCACCTTATCAAACATTGTAGGTTGATGGAGGTGGCTATAATAGAGACATATTTGAAAAATGGTTGTAGAGTGATAGAGTAGCATGATTGAGTGAATTTGGTGAAAGTAGTATAGGTAGTCTATATATGATTGGAATTTGGAGTGTTTGTGAGAAGTTAAAAGTGGACAAACAAATCCCAACTATCAATATGTTGAAAATTTGGATTTGGGGGACTATTTGGTTAGCGCTAAAATTTATTTCATGGCAATAAAAAAACAAAATATGTTTCACATATTTAAAGTTATATTTTGCTCACTATCTTTTTTAAAGTTCCATATTTAAAAGGTGTACACTTTTTCACAATCTCGAACCAACAAAAATTTATTTTTTTAGACGTGAAAAAATATTTCACCATTTTACCTTTTATTTTGGTTAAAAGCATTTCTTCCTGAACCAAATGAACCCTAAACATGATGTGTGTTATATCAATCTTTAATTTTATATGGGTAGATATCAACCGTTATTGCATATTTACATTTTGTAGAGGTGAATAGTATTACCTACAAGTATTAGGTATAACACGTGAATACCATTTTCCATAATTTATTGACATTATTCATAAGTAAATTATTCACCTCACCTTTATATAAATATATAACACATCCTTATTATAAATCTAATATGATAGTATTAGAGTTTCTAATATCAATAAATGAACTTTATAATACTTTAATACGAAACCTTGCAACACAATCTCTAGTCGGGCACGATTCTCACTCTAGCAATCCAATTGGTTCCTGACCTTCCTTCTCTCATCTCCCACCCTTTATTCTCCCCTATCTATACATACGAGACTGTAAATAATCACCACATATTCTTTATTCTATTTTGGGGATCGTGAAATATCATAAAAGATTTTTCAATCTTATGTTCTTTGGTTCCTTTTCATCTAACAAGTTACTTATGTGATCATGATTAGGTATCAAAAACTTGCACGTTAGGATTGTGTTACTTCTTTCCATATATTTTTGTTTATTTTTATCTTTACGCATGATCATTTGATTTTAGGAGAGTTCTTTCTTGATCTGAGATGATTCGCGATGGTGGATTGTTTACTGGATCAGTTGATGGTGATAGGTATATATAGCGAGAAGTTTTTGTTCGGTCGTGTAGAAAATATTACATACTTTTTTGTGTTATGAAAATCAGAGAGTTGGGGTTTGGGGTTTATAGATCGTTTGAGTTAGTGGTGTAGCATTTTAAGAGTGCGCTATCTCAATCATAATAGATAATTTCTATAATTAAGTGTCCAGCATACACACAAGTCCAAATTTTATCTTATTATCCTAAACAAGTATCTAGGTTAGAAAGCAGATAAAATAAATCATGTAAATATGACAAAGAAATTTCAAGAAAAATCCCCTCAGGGCAAAACCTTTTATTCACTTTATAAAATTTAAAAATCGCAACTTATAAAATCTATAAAGGAATATACTATGATCTTCTCAAGAATCACAAAGCTGAAGCTTTCCATCACCAATGATCCTCACATGAATCACAAGAACCTCAGTCCTCATTCTTCAGCAGTTGATACCCTCAGATTTAATAAGTCATTCATGGAGATGCCTTCTCCAAAAAGGTGTAAGCAAGATACTAACTATACGGTTTAAACTTGATTCACTCGAATATAATCTAGGGATGTAATTTGTGAATCAAAAAGGTTTTTGAAACTCAAAAGGTTGAAAACTTTTGCAAGGGATATGCAGAAATAGTTCTTGCAAAAGTCTTAATAATAAGGAAACCCAAATTTTGTTTAAATGAGATTCAAACAAGCTTCGAACGATGCAAAACAGTACGCCATCGTGAGATTTTCGATCGAAGTAAACTTCAAACAACCACTTGAAATGAGAATGCGTACTTGTTTGTACGAGATTCCTACCTTGTTTGAACGAGTGCACGTATTTTAAAAAAATTTAAATTAAGAAAAATGCCTCAAGATTTAAATAAAATATCCTATCTCCAGTTTAATATAAACAAACATCCCAAAATAAATTCATGGAATAATTTAAACTGAAATACATTATACTTTCATAGTATGGAGATGTTTGAAAGATGGATGTGTTGGATCTTCGAACTTCGAGACGACTCGAATCAAACGGTAGTGGCATATGCCAAAAACTTATGGTAGACAAAGATATGAGCACATTATGCTCTTACACATTGGGGTAGTTTTTTTTTACCGTTTTACCATTACTCAATATTGTTTGTCCGTGTAGTCAGGTTTAAGATAGGTGGCTATAGTTTGTGTTGGGTTGTGTTATTTGCACGTGTGTGAACTGTATGGTGGTGTGACTGTTGTGATTGTAGTGTGTATTTGGTCCTTTTGGACTATTTTGTAGAATTTTTAATGATACTCAGATCTTATAATTAAAATAAAGTTTCAATTACATTCTAAGCATTGCATATATTACTCCTCAGCTCAATAACTTAATTGGGGAAGTTGTTTATTGAGAGAACAACTAATCTTGATAGATAAATAAATAAATAATGAGAGAATGGATACAAGCTGACAATGGCATGTAAGAAGAAAGGATAACAACAATACTTTTAAGTACCCAATTTTGGTATGAAATGAGGTGTTAATGTAATATAATATTAAATTCAATAGTGAGAAAATTATGTTCTTACAAATCTCTCCCTTTTTGGCTATTCTGGTACAATATCCTAATACCCTCTGAAACCCTAAAATGGATAGGTACAAGATAAAGATGTCTTCAAAATAGTTACGTCTTTAAATCCCCACTTTTTCTTTGACTTCTCTTGGGCACTGTCTTCATTGAGTGTAATCCAAATATGATCTTCCCAAATTACCTACACACATGAAACATATCAAAACCCCTTGATGCATCGAATTTGACATGTAAAAAATGCATAATGATATGAAAATCTCCGCCGTAAATCAAACTCCTCCGTAATTTGTTCTTCCCCTTTTATTTTGTCTGAAATAGATAAGGAGTAAAACTAATCATTAAAAATACAAGGAACATCATCAAAAAGAATAACATATCATCAAAAAAATATTTTAATTGAAATCATGCAATGATAATTTCAAAGGTTCCCCAAACTATTTTTAATTTTTTTAAATTTTTTCAAGTATAAAAATTTTCAAAAAACATCACATCATGGAGAAACACAAAAATAAACGAATCATGGAAACGGAATGTAGGGGTGTGAACACATTCTATAGGTTAATCAACGTAGATAAACATAACATATGTGCACCAAGGAATGAGACACCACATACGCTAGAGCTCAAAAGTCTATCTTAGGTGTAAAAATGGTGAACTCGAGTGATATCGACTTAACCTATTCGACTAATCAAAGTGGTAAGTTTTTTCACACCAATAACACCCAAAACTACGTAATACTTTAACGAGATTTTTAAGGACGTACAAACCCATTGATCTTCGACTTAACTCCCTCAAAACTCACATATTGATTTTTTTCTCTTAAATCTTTTCGAAGAAATTAATGCTCATATGTAGTGAAAGCATCAATGTTCTTTGAAATTGGTCTGGCACTAACTTTTTCTTTTTATGGGCCTTTAATCGTTTAGCCTCCTTTCTTTTTGCAATTGGTGACTTTTCACTCAAAGCCAACATGTCTTTCGCATCCCGGTTCCATTGCATAAAATATACCACATACACCAGATAAATAGTTTTTTTATATTTTTTTAAACCGAATAATGGTTCTTAATCACTACTTTCATTATCTCATTTTTCACATTTTGTTCATTTTAAAAGTAGGATTGAGAATTAAAAAAACACTACGATCGACACGTGAAAGATAAACGGAATACTCAAATAAATTCATACTCGGGTGAATTAAAGGTGACAATGAGTCAAACAAGTAGTAAGTAGTCATCATATCACATCTTAATGACTCCACACATTATAAATCACAAAAATAAAATGATGTCGCGCCTCAAAACACTACAAAATAGTCACGTGAATATGAAATGAATGAGTGACTCAGACATCTTTAAAGTTCATCCACATATAGTGTAAAAAATACACTTTTTGGATTTTTCAAAAATTTCCTCAAAAATAAAGTCTTTTTGACCTTCTGTTAACACGAAATCAAAAATCTTTCGTATTTTTCCACAAAAAAATTAGAAAAATAAAAATCTTTTTGGATTTTTTGAAATATATATATCAAAATAAAAATTATAAGTACAAATGATAGTACACATTAGAAATAGGCATGAATGATATAGACATGAAAAGCATTATATGCTAGAAATAAGTCTCAAGCTCAATCATTAGGCCCAGAGGAGTTCTCCAAACGAGATGACGTCATATGAAAAACCTTCATCAAATCTTATGAAGTCTTGACTAAATACTCAACTTGCTCTCGAGAACTCTCAAAATCTCTTGTGTGATGTGTGGGATCAAGTAGAGTAACATGTGTGGGAGTTCATGAGGGAACTCGTGTAGTATCATATATGGTAGAAGATGCCTATATGACACTTTACCCAACTTAAAACAAAATTCCCTAAGGTGGCCTCTTTGCATGCAATGGGAACAAACATAGACGGACTTGGGTCCAAGTCTCTCAAAACATCTAAGACGTGCTCTCCTCCGTGGATTTAGCCGCAAGGGCCATATGGATCTAACATAAATTCGGTAACTAGCATGGGTGCAACGTGGGAAGTGGACGCACTGTCATAACCTATTCTTAGCCTCTCAACATTACCCAAAGAGGGACTAAGGAGCATCTTTCCAACCTTCTTCGATGTGTCCTCTAAAGTGACCTTGACCTCCCGGCCACGTTCAAGATCTCTCTCAAGTTAGGATACATGAGCTTCAAGTTTCTCACGAGTCTCTAATGAAGATTAAATATCTTCCATAAGACTAGCCACGGTGTTAGTCAAATCACTATTTTCTCACCCTAAAACAATCAACTGCTCACACAAAAAAAAATTAACCTTCACGAGTTGACTCGTCGACGCCTCACATACCCTCAAAATTTTCACCTCATTCTCCAAATCTAACACCCTAAGAGATCAATTCTTATTTATCTTTTCCATCTTCAATGTCTCAATGTAAAAATCACTAAAGGCTTTTTGGAGATCATCTTCTCACTCACTAGCAATCTCATCCTCACTCTCACTATCTACCGAATGAGTCAAAAAATCATCGAGGCTTTCACATTTAGATTGTTCATCATCGGTGTGGGGCAAACTATAAGTACTCACGTGACTAACCTTGAATGAAACACACTTTTCATGTGGTGATTCTCGCCCTGAATCAACCGACTCGATGTCACTTTTGCTAAAAGTGGCTTTATTTGCAATCTTCTTGCCCTTTCTCTTTAGCCTAGTGGGACACTCATATGACTTGTGCCCTTTTCCCTGCACTCATAACACCTTATATCTTCCTCTTTCTCACCTTTATTTATGACCTCATTCTTCTTTTTGTTTTACCTAAAAAATCTTTTGATTGGAATAATTATTTTTGGAAAATTTGACAAACTTTTGGAAATTTTTCTCAAACAATGCCAATTCATCAAAATCAACCTCACCCTCAGATTGAAAATCATACACTTTCTCTTTCTTCTTTTTCTTAGTTTGATTCTTTAAGTCTACCCATATATCCTTAGGCCTGATCATTTTAGGGAACATATATATCTCATATGTTTGAAGCTCTCCTATGAGTTCTTCTAACCTAAGGGTGTCTAAAATCCCTAAAGAGTTCAACACGGTTGCCTTAGGAATAAAGTGGGTGGGGAGTGACCTTAAAATGTATTTCACAACTCTCATTTTTAGAATTTTCTTACCCAAATTAAAATTAGAATTGACAATGTCCGATAAATGCACATAAAACTCATCGAATGACTCAGACTCTAACATAGTGATGGTCTCAAATTGGGTGGTTAAATTCTGAAGTTTTTACGTTTTCACAGTGTTGGTACCCTAGTGAGTGAGTTGGAAGGTCCCATTATTCTTTAGATGTAGTGCATGTCATGATGCGATAAAACTCGTCAAGGGTGACGGCTCCAAAAATAGTACTAAGTCCACGAGGATTGAAATTACTCCGTTGAAATTCCTCATCACTCTAGGAAGAAATAGGTTTAGGGATAGCAACATTATTAACAGTGACAGTGGGAGGATTCCACCCTCTTTCAAAAACTAACCAGACTCTCTCATCTATGGTTTCAAAACGGACCTCATCCTAGCTTTCCAATATGCATAATTTGTACCATCAAAGAAGGTCACTCGATTATACAAATTTCCCATTAAAATTTGACTTATCAAAGATCAACATTTTTGCTAAAAATGGATATCAAAGAAAATTATTTTTGCAGAATGGATCACACAGTCAATTTGTGCAACAGGCTCTAATACTAGTTTGAGAGTGCATTATCTCAATATTAATGTATAATTTCTATAATTAAGTAACTAGCACATAAACAAGTAAAAATTCTATCTTATTATCCTAAATAACTATCTAGGTGATAAAGCAGATATATTAAATCATGCAAACATGACAATGCAGTTTCAGGAAAAGTCCCCTCAGGGCAAAATCTTTTATTCTCTTTATAATATTTGCAAATCGCAACTTATAAATTTTATAAAGGAATCTTCTATGATCTTTTCAAAATAACAAAGCCGCAGCTTTGCTTCAATAATGATCCTCAAAAGAATAACAAGAACCTCAGTCCTCCTCCTTCAGTAGTGAATACCCCCGGGTTTCACAACTCAGCTATGGAAATGCCTTCTCCACATAGGTGTATTCAAGATACTAACTATAGGGTTTAAACTTGATTCACACAAATATATTATAGGGATGTAATTGTGAATCAAAAAGATTTTCTAAACTCAAGAGGTTGAAAACTTTTGTAAAGGATATATAGTAACAATTATGGCAAATGTATTAATGAAAACAAACATGAAACAAATATTTATAGGACGAATACAAATTTGAGGTGATGACTTTGTTCGAATGAGAATGTAGGCTACTTTGAATGAGAAAAGAACCTCGTTACAATGAAAATAAGGTCATTAGAACAAAACCCTAATCTCATTTGAACAGGCTTAAAACGAGCTTCGAACGATGCAAAACAGTACGCTCTCGTGAGATGTTCGATCGAAGTAAACATCAAACGACCGCTTCAAATGAGAATGCATACTCGTTTGAACAAGATTCCTATCTCGTATGAATGAGATGCGCATATTTCTAAAAATTTTAAATAAAGAAAATTGCCTCGAGTTTTAAATATAAAATCATGTTTCGAGTTTTAATAAAAACAAACATCCCAAAATAAATTCATGGAATAAATTTAAACTTAATAGTTGGTGCTGAAGATACATTAATAACTTTATTTTATATTTAGATGTTACATGGAAATAAAAGTACAAAGAACTCAATATTAGACAGAATCTACTATGGTTTAGGTGTTGAACGTTTTGTAATTGTACGGGTTAATGTGCCAAGGTATCCCCTTGCAATTTCTATTGCCAATCTTAAAGGAAAAATAAGTTCTTTAATTTTTTTAACCTAAACAATGGTCAATTCATTTGTATTGTGTCAACAAGATGGTTTGGGATCAATTTTTTGTTACAGTGAAGAGAATACTAAACATTAAATTTGTGTATACACTTTTTTTAATGAATGTGTACAATCATAGTATAGTGGATTTGGTAATAAAAATTTTAAAAAAAATCATTATCATTCCCACATATCACTTCATTTATAAGAAATTAAAAACTCTATGTGAGTAAAGAGTTTGATATATATTATTGGATCTTCCAATTAGATAATACTTTTAATGCAGTTGATTTGTTTTCTAGTTAAATATATGATATAAGATTTTTATTAAATTTGGTGAATTATTTGGGGCCTTTTATTTTGTAGATGGCATTCGTAACAAATTTGTTCTGATGCATGTACAAACAAGACTCTGCAAAAAATTTCCTATACATCTTATACTTTTAATTTATTTAATGATGTGCCACATGACATACTCAGTCTGTTGTGATCTTATATTTTCAGTGTATGTTGAAGAGATACAATTTGGTGAATCATAATTTTCATTCTTCAGCGCCGTTAAACAATCGCCCGTGCATCGCGCCCAACAAGTTGATCCACATGGAATCTCATCTTTGCACAATTTGGATTCCAACACAGTTGTTATATTCAAAATTCATCGTATTTTTTCTTGAAAATAAAAAGCGACTCTTCGTAATTTTCTTTTTATGCATAGACTCTTTGTATCCATTCTAACTTAAGTTCCATTTTTAGACTTATCAAATTCTTTCTTTAATTTTTATAGTATAAATAATATGCTTATGCAATAGGATACAAACAGAGCATTACGAGTCCTTCAAAGTGATGTTATGCAACACCCATGCAAGTTTTATTCATGTACAATAAACTTCATTAGGTTTGCAGTTTATACATGGGTCCCAATATTTATCTATTGTCAAGTTTTTTAAGAATTATTTATTTTTTTGGCAACAATTATCCTAACCCTTCACCTCTCCCAGGTGAATTCGTTTTGTTCATAACAAATAGCTCTCAAATTTTCATTATGTTGCCATAATTGTTGATATGTTTTTGGTGATTCATATGTATAGATCAAAATCTGTTTTAAAATATGAGTTTATGACAACAAATTGGTTTTGCCCACTGTTGTCTTTTGGGTTTACTGTTTAGGTGGTGATATCGTTGATATGCTAACATGTAACACTTTTGACAGTTTTGTTTTACATACAATAAACAAGTATTTTTAGTAAAATTTATTTTCCTTACTATTAGTAATTTATGTTTTTAATAATTCATAGATACATGACTTTGGAGTTCTATGTGATTATTTTCCATATTAATTGGTTTTACTAATTTCTCTATCAACAAATGAATAATTCATCAAGATAATTGAATATTCATCATAAAATATTAAACATAATATATTAATTATTATCTATTTATATCATTAAAAATATTTTAAATAGATTTTTTTTTATAAAATGCTCACGCATCGTGTGACTTCTGTGTTAGTGTTACAAATATACATGTACGTGCACTAGCTTACGAAGAGCTCCTCTGCCAGACTGCCATGGTCTAAGCCATGGCCTTAGCCGCCCACATTTTTTGCACACCAATAGAACTACTAAATATGACACATTATTTCTTCCTTCCTTGAACCTTTGGAATGGAAGATGATTCTTTCTTCAAGCCTCTTCGAATATGAAACTACAGTCAGGGCTGGCTCTGAAATTTTTGAAGCCTTAGGTGAACAATTAATTTGGGACCTTTTACATTAAAAAAAATTAAATTAAAGAAAATGTATTCTTTTCGCATTTTTTGATGCAAAACTATCAATTAAATCATCAAATTTAATTATTGTTAATAAATCTTCTTCAATTGATAACATGGCTAATTTATTTAATATTTATTGTGATATGGTAGAACGAATGTAAGAGTTTATTAATTTTAACTTGAAAAACTTCTCTCGGTCGATATAACCGTAACGGGTATTGTCAAAATTATTTTACAGGCAATTCAAGCGTTTGGAAAAATACAATCCATTCTTTTAATAAATTCTAACACCTCAATTGATTTTTTAATTTATTTGGGTAAAAACGTCTTTAAAATTTTCAATTCACAAAACAATTGATTTCCATTAATATCAAAACTATTGTCATTTGTTAAATAATTTTCAAGATTAATACAATAACTATTTAAAATATCATTATCTAAAGTTTCTAACTTTTTCAAATCAAACAAAAACCCAAAAGTCTGCTCATATTTTTAAATTGTTCAAATCTAGTTTTAATTGACATAAGCGCTTGATCGATTATATCTAATTCTTCTAAATTTTGATGCTTAACAACATTTTCATTATCTAAATCTTCTATATTTTGATGTTCAACATCAATATATTCTTTTTCTATATTTTTGGTTTATTAAAATATTTCTTAAGTGAACTCGCTAGTTTTCATGTTTTTCTTCAATTTGTTTTTGTCTTTTTCTTTTTTCGTGACCCGAAGGATATTTTCTAGTAGGCACATTCACACAATAACAAGTGTAATTTGCAAACAAAAAAATTAATAACACAATCACAACTATATTGACAATATTAAAGAAAAATACTAAAAAGGAACAATAAAACCTGATTTGTAACTGTGGAGACAATGATTGCGCAACACAAATAAATATGAGAGAAGTAATGACCAAGAAAGAACAAAGAAAATAAAACGCCAATCACACAACAACGGATGTACATGGTTCAGCGAAGATGTGCCTACGTCCACGGTGGTGCAGTCAGTATTATTTCTCAATATTCCGGAGAATGAGTACAGAGAATACAACTTGTCCTTTACCCCGGACCTAGGGTTTAATTTATATATGTGTATGTTCGTTAGTGGAGATGATGGGTTCCTCCATATTATCCATCTCTCCTATAACTTCCCTTCATGGGATCGTGCTCCCCTATAACTTCCCTTCATGGGATCGTGGGGAAATTGGATCAATACAAAAGATGAGGGGCCTAGACTTTGGGCCACTAGGGTTGGGCTACTCATCCAGGCCTATAGCACTAATTTCTGGGTACCCACAATTGCCCCTAAATTTGTTGTGCCATGCATGTGGGCCCAACAGATTTAAATGATTAGCCGTAATAGCCGTGTTGCAATTCCTCGGGAGCTGTAGAGTCGATTTCTGGCGGCAGCCGCTTCGCTTACTGTGCGATATGATTAGATTTTGAAGGTTTGTTGGAATAAGGCTCATTTATTTTCGTCGTTTCAGCTTTTCCAGCACTCTTCTATCTTCTGAGAACTCTTGCGCTTCGTACCTTCTACTTTGGATCTCCATTCTCGTTGCTTCTTCGTCATTTGACCTGCTCTTCTGTCTTGTAAGTTTCTCGTGCCCTTTGAATTTTCTCTTTGGTTTGTAGCTTTTCTTGTATTTTCCAATGGCGAAGATTGGAAATAGGTCAATCTCAGAATTTAGAAAATTCTACAACATTCCTGAGTGGGTAGAGATTGAGTGTTGTGCCTCGCCTCCTAGGAACGTTAGGGATATAGAGGATGCCCACTGGATTCATGCTTTGTTGCTTTCCCAGGGGGGACTTACTTTTCCCCCTAATGATCTGTTTTTGCATTTCTTTAGCTATTTTAGTATTGTACCTGCACAATGTTCGCCCAATGTATGGAAAATAGTGAACGACGTGCATAGGATAAATCAATTGTATGGCACAAGGTTAGGGCTTGTCGAGGTCTGCTTTTGTTACTCCTTATCTCGAACTAGTTCAGGTGTCCTGTACCTCAAAGCTAGGAGGCCTGATAGGGTATTGGTAGTAAATCTACCTGATTCCCATAAGGACTACTGGCAGGAAGGTTTTCTTGTTAGGAATTGGCAGTTCTCTCCCCAATCTAAAGGGTCAAGGTCTGAAAGATTCACTGTTCCCTTTTATGGGGAAGAATATATAGGTAGATATTTGTACTATTGCTTCAATCTCTACTGACTTATGACTTTTCTAACTCCTTTCTGCATTTTCTTTTACAGCGAGGTCACGAAACTTGGAGCCTGCTCTTAGTGAGGTCCGAATTTCTGAGTTGGTTAAAGCTTGGAACATCAGAGAGCCTTTGGGTGACGGCGAGCATCCCAGATCTGCCGCTTTCTTGTTAGAGTATAAGAACGTAGGCTCTAGCTTCATAGCACGACCAGTGGACAGTGTTCCAGAGTTTGCTTCCTTCGAAGAGACTACTGCCGAGCTAATCCAGTTGGACGAACAGGAGAGGAGCTCTGAAAGTGATCCTGTCGGTAATCTTGGTGGAGGGAGCTCTGTCAGTAGAAGTTCTTTTAATTCTGAGGAGAATTCTGAAGCTCAAGGATCGTTGAGAACTTCCAACAGTTCTGGTGAAGAGATGCCTCCCAGGAAGAATTTGATCAGAGATGATGACGATGATGATGATGTGTTCCTTGCACAGAGGTCCAAGAAACTGAAGTCTTCATCTGGGGTCATAGCTACTGGTTCTCGGCCTTCTTCTCAGGAGCAAGAGAAGAAGAGGAGAGAGGAGGAGCAGGTGAGAGAGAGGGAGAGGAAAAAGGAGGAGGAGAGGAGGAAGGTGGAGAAGAAGAAGAAAGTGGAGGAGAGAAAGAGAAGGGAGAGAGAAAAGGAGGAGGAGAGGAGGAAGATGGAATCGAGGACCAAAACAGGTCAAGCCCTGGTCCTAGTATCTGCCTTGCCTGAGGGGGCTTCGGTGGCCACTTCTCCTCAGCTAGCCCCTGCGCTGCTCGAGAGAGCAGTCCTTCCTACGGATCGCCAGAGGGCGTTGGGGTCCGATCAAATGGCTCTGCAAGATATCCAGAGGCTTGCCTTGGTAAAGTTCTCTTCTAATTCTCAATTTCTTTTAACAAGTCTTGATGGTTTCTTCTCCTTGATTTCTTCTTTATTCTTTGCAGTTTGTGACCGACTTCGCTGTGCTCTATCGCTCTCGCGACGAGCTGGTGAGGAGGAATGGTGAGCTGAAACAGCAAAAATCTGCTCTGGAAGCTAGGGGCTCTCAGCTGGAGGCCGACCTGAAGGCTGCTGATGCAGCTCGAGTTTCGTCTGACCTGGCCCTTATCAATTCTGCTCGCGAGAGAGATGATGCTGTCAGGGAGCTGGGTGAGCTGAGGAAGGCTTATGACCTAGTGTGTACGAGCAAGATGGACCTTGCAGAGAAGAATAGGGTTCTGGACGAGCAACTGCAGGCGGAGAAAGCCCAGGCAGCCACCCTTAAGGAGGACTCGTACAACTCTGGCTAGGCTGCTGCGTATGAGGACGCTAAAGTTCAGATAGGCTATATCAGCCGTCTGAACTTCAAGAAAGGGTGGAATAGGGCTCTCGTGGCTGCTGGGGTGGACGTTGCATCCCCACTCTTTGACGAGCACGATCCAGGGCCGAGGCCAGTCGTAGATGAGGACCCTGCCCCAACTGCTGAAGGCACTGATCCTGTCTCTCAGGTGACTCCTGTTGACGCTCCTTTGGTTGAGAGGACAGAGGACACCCCTGCAGAGGGTAATGCTCCTGCTGATGCTGATAAGGACAAGGGACCATCCACCTCTGGGCCACCCGAGGTTGCTAATTGATAGGGCTGCTTTGTAATTTTTTCTTTTTCAATCTGATGTAACCTCGTTCCTTATTAATGAAAAGACTTCATTTTTGTTTATGCTTATCTCTTTCTCTCCTCTTTCTTTCTTTTACTTGTAGTTGGTTGATGTTGATGACTATATTCCTGCTACCTCCCAACTGGGTAGGACTCTTGGTCCTAATGCAAGCCCTGCTGTTCGTCAGGCCTTTACTAGACTTTGCAAGTTTGCTAAGTCAAGGAACCAAAAATATAAGGATCAGTCCGAGCTGGTGGCCAAGCTGAAGGACAAGCTCTAGGAGATGGAAGAAATCGGTGCCTCAGTACAAGAAGAAGTCAGTGCACTGAGAGCAAAGTTACTGGAGGCCACCGAGATTAACCAGGTTGGGGAATTCCTGCAGCAGGAGAATGAAGACTTGAGGAGGGAGGTCCTAAAGCTTAAGGAGCATTCGCCGAGCACCGTTTCGGCAGTCCTGCAAGGCTCTTCTTCATCGCGAGCTGCTCAGCCTCCCCTCCCGCGTGCTGGCAGGAGTGCTAGGGGTAGGAACAGGGAAGCCGTCGAACAGCGTGATAGGGAGATTGGGGAGCTGCGCAACGATGTTCGGCGAGCTTATGTAATTGCTGCTGGGCTCCAGAGGGACGTTTCCCAACTGCGGCATCTATTCAAGAAGGGCCCTCTCCAAGTGTGGTCTGATGGCTACGATCAGGGTTGGTTGGATGCTCCCACGAGACTATCAGAGTTTGAAGAACTTTCTTTCATCAGAGGGTGGTTGAGTGCCCTGAGAGAGCTGCAGGTCCCGAGGAACTCGGTATTATGGTATCGACACGAGATGTCCTCCTCCACTCTGATGCCCAATCCATTCAGGAAGGATGATCGATGGATCCCCATTGATACTATTCCCCGGCAACTATTGGAGTTGGACGCAAATGAGGTCGTGGAAGAGCTAGCCCCCTCTCCTGATGATGGAAGAAGAGCTAAAGTTGCTGATTATCTTGCTCGGAGGCTTCCACCTCCTTGAGATTTTGTTATTCTTTTTCTTTTTGATAATGTAAATGCTTTGGGCGAGCTTCGCCGACTAAACATGTATTATCATTGTTTGTAAATATAAAGGATTAATGAAAAGTTCGCGTTTTGGGAAATTTTGCCGACTAAACGTGTTCATCCAATCTTTTAATATTTTCGCTGCTTCATAATCTTTTTTATTTTGTCATGCGAGTGTCCCCCCAGTCCAGTATAATGCAAGAATACCATTGTGCCCTCACTTTACCTTTTAGGTTGTGTCGTCACACTCCCTTAGGCCTAAGTAGGGCAATTGGTGAGGACACACCTGGTATTGGATGTCTTCATCCGATCAGGATTTTGTTTAACCAAAGTAGGTTTGATGCCTAAGAATACTCTGTAGGGCTTCATATATTGCCAGGGGCAATGCTAAGAGGTCTGTCGTGCTTCATGACGATGACCTGAGGAGGGGTGTTCCCCTGCTATGTCAACCATTATGCCTGTGATTTGGAAGGGATGTGTAATAAAATATAACTGTTACTAATTAGAGAGTGATCAACTGAGAGATTTTCATTAGTGAAATGGGAAATGAACTGTCCTTTCACATAACGAATACAATAAAAGATTTAATAATAGAATTCCTAAAAATAGAATTTCTTGAGATTACCTGCGTTCCATGCTCGTGGTATCTCCCTGCCCTCCATCGTTTCCAAATGATAGGCACCTTGAAGGTCGTCTCTAATTATCTTATAAGGTACTTCCTAGTTTGGGCCCAGCTTACCGTCGGATGGCTTCACTGTGTTGCCCAGGACCTTTCTTAGAACATAGTCCCCAACTTTGAATCTCCTCGGGTTGACCCTTTTGCTGTAGTGCTTCGCGAGCTGTTGCTGATAGCTTGCTAGTTTCACTAGGGCAAGTTCCCTGCGCTCGTCGGCTAGGTCGAGTTCAGCGAGCAAAGCCTCATCGTTCTGGCCTTGTTCGACAAGGTCGGATCTCATTGTTGGCAATCCCACCTCTAGTGGGATGATTGCCTCCATACCATATGTTAGTGAGAATGGCGTTTCTCTTGTTGCTCGCCTAGGAGTCGTTGTGTATGCCCATAGGATATGCGGTAGCTCGGTTGCCCATGCGCATTTAGCTCGCTCTAACCGCTTCTTCAATCCAGCGATCACTATTTTGTTAAAAGCTTCAGCTTGTCCGTTGCTTTGAGGGTAGGCCACCGAGCTGAAGTGGTGCCTGATCTCGTGTTCGTTGCAGAAGTCCTGAAAAGGGCCACTCTCGAACTGTGTTCCATTATCAGTGATGATGGTTCTGGGGATTCCGAATCGAGTGATTGTATTCCTCTATACGAACCTTATCATGTCAGCATCTCGGATGTTCGCCAGTGGTTCTGCCTCGATCCACTTGGTAAAGTAGTCAGTTGCAACCAACAGGTATTTGCGATTGCCGGCAGCGGTGGGCAGTGGTCCCACGATGTCCATTCCCCATTGGGCGAAAGGCCAGGGGCTAGTCAGGGATTTTAATTCGCTGGCGGGCTGGTGGACCATAGGAGCGTGAAGTTGGCATTTTAGGAATTTACGGACATATACTGCGGAGTCCTTTTGCATGTATGGCCACCAATAGCCTTCCTTCATTGCTCGGAAGGCTAGAGACCTTCCTCCGACATGACTTCCACAGATTCCTTCGTGAAGCTCGTGAAGCACTGCCTTGACATCGCCTGGGTGGACGCATCTAAGGTAGGGACCGGAGAAAGATCTTTTATACAAGTCGCCTCCTGTGGATAAGTGAAAGCGAGCAGCTTTGACCCTTATCTGGTGGGCAGTTCTCTTGTCCTCTGGAAGCGTTCCGTCCTTCAAATAGTCCTTCAAGGGATCCATCGAGCTGGGGGGCTGATTCCAATTGGAGTATTGGTTCCGCGTTTGGCATCTCCCATTTGGGGTAAATGCTTGGGAAACTGAGGAAATCGATAGGGATAACCCTTTTAAGGCTAGAATCAACTGCCGAAGTCAGGGCTGCTAACGCATCAGCGTGGCTGTTTTGCCCCCTGGGAAACTGCTGGATGTTGATCTCTTCAAAGCTCGTCATTAAGTTTTTCACCAAGGAGAGGTAGGCTGCCATTCTTTAATCCTTTGCGTTATAGTCTCCACTTATTTGGTTGGAAACTAGTTGCGAATGGCCGAATACCTGCAAATGCTTTGCTCCTAGAGTTTGCGCTTTTTGGAGACCTGCTATTAGGGCTTCGTATTCTGCTTCGTTGTTGGAGGCTGTAAATCCCAGCCTGATTCCTTGCTCAAGGACTGTGTTTTCTGGAGTGATGAGAACAATTCCTACCCCTGCCCCCTTTGAGTTGGAGGCTCCATCAACGAATAGTTTCCAGCTTTCCACTGTAGCTTGGTTGTTTTGCTCTATTGGCTTAGGCTGGTCGGAGGGTTCTTCGCCTGTGAACTCAGCTATGAAATCAGCGAGGATTTGACCCTTGATAGCTGTCCTTGGTTGAAATTGGATGTCAAACCGGCCGAGCTTGACTGACCATTTAGACAGTCTGCCTGACAAATCCGCCTTCCTTAGGACAACCTTGAGGGGGTGTGATGTAAGGACGATGATCGTATGAGTTTCGAAGTAATGCTTCAACTTTCTTGAGGCTATTACTAGGGCGAATGCGAGCTTTTCCAATGGTAGGTAGCGCTGCTCGGCATCTAATAAGGTTTTGCTCACGTAATAGACGAGATGTTGGATTCCTGTAACTTCGCATATTAGCACCGAGCTGACAGTAGGACTGGATACAGAGAGGTAGAGGTACAAAGAGTCTATTTGTTGTGGTATGACAAGCAGTGGTGGAGTGCTTAGGTAGGACTTGAGCTCGTCCAATGCTTGCGAGCAGTCTGGGCTCTAATCTACTGTTTTGCTGCCCTTTAAGAGTTGGAAGAAAGTCTTGCATCTCTCGAAGGATTTAGAAATGAAACGATTCAGAGCAGCGAGCATTCCAGTGAGCTTCTGTACATCCCGGATTGTGCGAGGAGGTTGCACTCTATTGATTGCATCAATTTGGTCCGGATTAGCCTCTATGCCTCGCTTGCTGACCAAATACCCAAGAAACTTCCCTGATTGGACACCGAAGGAACACTTGCTCGCATTAAGTTTCATTCGGTACTTCCTGAGGATTTTGAAGGTACTTGACAGGTCCGAGAGGTGATTCTTCTTCTCCTTGCTCTTGACGAGCATGTCGTCGATGTAGACCTCCATTGTGTCTCCCATTTGATTCTTGAACATTTTAGTAACTAGCCGCTGATAGGTTGCCCCTGCATTTTTGAGCCCAAAAGGCATGACCTTGTAACAATATAAACCAACCGTCGTGATAAACGCCATTTTGTCCTGATCTGGGGCATACAAGGGAATTTGGTGATACCCTGAGTACGCGTCCAGGAAACTCATTCGTTCCTGAGCTGCGGTGGCATCTACTAGTTGGTCTATTTTTGGAAGAGGGAAGCTATCCTTGGGGCAGGCTTTGTTGAGGTCAGTGAAGTGTATGCAAACTCTCCACTTTCCGTTGCTTTTCGGAACTACCACTGGGTTGGATAACCATTTGGGAAATTGCACTTCCCGTATGGATCCTGCATCCAGCAGTTTTTCGACTTCTTTTTCTATTGCTCTGGTCTTCTCGGGTGCAGTTCGCCGTGCCTTCTGCGTTATCGGCTTGAATATGGGATCGACTTGCAACTGGTGGCAGACCATATTGGGATCGATTCCTGGCAGCTCATAAGGTTCCCAAGCAAAAACATCTATGTTGCTTCTGAGTAAGGTTGACAACTCCTTTTGCTCTTGGTTGGTGAGTGACGCTCCGATCAGGAAGACTCTGCTATTGTCGCCTTCCCTAGCCACCACTTCTACTAGGTCCTCGACGACACGCTCGGAGGGGAGGAGCCTGGTCACTTCCACTCCAGGCCTTCCATATTTTAATTTCTATTTGGAAGGAATTGCACCTTCCTCCACTTTCTCACTGGGTTGATCGCCTTTTTTCTCTGTCTTTGGTCGGATGGCCGCTATGAAGCACTTCCTTGCCATCACCTGGTCACCGTGTATCTCCATTACTCCTCGCTCGGTAACATATTTGAGCTTCTGATGGTAGGTCGAGGAGACTGCCTTCATCGCATGAAGCCATCCCCTGCCGAGGATGGCCTGATACGGTGAATCAATGTCGACCACCAAAAACTCGATCATCTTGGAAATATTTCTAGCGCGCACTGGCAGTACTATTTTGCCCAGGGGCATGGTCATTTTTCCAGCGAAGCCGACCAGAGGGACAGTAGCTCCCTTTAGGTTGGCGACGCTCAACTTTAATTTCCTAAACAGGTCGATGTACATTACTTCGGATGAGCTTCCTTGATCGACGAGCAGCCCGTCGATGTCAAAGTTGGCTATCCTGAGTGTAATGACCAAGGCATCATGATGTGGGGTCCTTACTTCCACTAGGTCTTCATCCGTGAAAACAATATGCTTGTTGTAGTTGATGTCCTCTGCTCGCCGATGTTTTCCTGACTGTGATTTTGCTGGATCAATCTGAAAATCTTGCATTACCGCTGTCAGTTTCTTTACCTCCATTCGAGCTGAGTTCCCTTGTATTTTCTTGACGTCAGATACTCCGTGGATTACTGTGAATTCATGTCCGGCATCATCCTCCAGCACGTTATCGGGTTTCGCCTCTCTGTGGGCAGCCACTTTCTCTACCTTCTTTTCCACAAAGTCATTCAAATGTCCAAACTGGGCCAACTCCTCGAGGTGGGACTTAAGATCCTTGAAGTTCTCGGTCTTATGCCCTCCCTCTTTGTGGAAAGCGCATCTTAATGCATTGTTTCTTTTCGAGGGGTCTCCTCCCATTTTCCGGGGCCATTTGATGAACGGCTCATCCTTGATCTTCGCGAGAATTTTGTAAATTGGCTCTTTAAAGACGGTGTTGACCGCCTGGAACGATTTTGTTAAGTCAGGGTTCTACCGTTTCGGGAGCCATTCTTGCCCCCACTCTTTCCTCCTTTCTTCTGGTTCTCAACTTTCTCACTTCCCTTGGTAGTGAGCTTGGCTCAACCGTTTTCTCCTACATTAAGGCGGGTGACATCTTCCACCTTTGCGTATTTCTCAATACGGGCCATCAGGTTGTCAATGGTCATAGCTTCCTTCTTCTTCAAGGACTGGTAAAGGAGGGAAGAGCTAGGTAACCCAATTTTGAAGGAAGCCACTGCCACCTCTTCCGCGCAGTCCTCGATCTCGTTGAATAACTCCCAGTACCTCTTCGCATAGTCTCGGAGTGTTTTTTGAGGCATTTTATTCATGGTTAATAGAGCATCCATCCTTTTGGGATAGGAGCTGCTGGTGATGAACCGGGCCGTAAAGAGCTCGGCCAGGGATTTGAAATTTCTGATGGATCGATGAGGGAGTTTTTCAAACCATTTCTGGGCCACGTCATGGAGGCTCGAGGGGAAAATACGGCACATCAGTGCATCCCGGTGATTCCAGAGGGTCATGGCCTGCCGGTACTGCCTGACATGATCAATGGGATCAGTCTTCCCGTCGTAAATCTTGAACCTTGGAATGGCAAATTTCTTGGGAGCCTCTTCCTCTTCAATTTCCCTTGTGAAGGGTGACTTCATCTGGGTCTTGAGGGCTCTCCTGGCGAGTTCTCTAGTCGACCTGGTGCCTTGGTGAGCTGGGTGTTGGTCCATTTCTCTGCGGACCAGGTTCCGTATGTTTTCGTCGCTGCGAGCAGGGCTCTGGTAGCGGCGAGCTCTTCTTAGTTGTTCGCGGAGGTTGTCTTCTGAGTCGCCACCTTCGACCCCTTGATATTCCCGCCTAGGGCTCCTTCCTTAGTTGAGAGATTTGCTCGCCTGAGGGCTAGGAGTGAGATAGGGGTGTCTCCTGGTATCAGGACGTAGTTCCTTCTCCAGTCTTTCCAGTCTTCTTTTCAAGCGAGTATTCTCAGCCTCGTTTCTGCGAGAAGACTCCCTCTGCTCGTGGAGCCTTGCCTCGTATGCATCAATCAATCTGGATATATGCGTGGACCCTGTTGGTCCTTGACCTTCTTCTGAGGCTGGCCTTTCCGAGCGAACCCCATGATCTGAACGTCGGACTTCAGACCTAATCCTGCGAGGAGCAGGTGGCTCTTGAATATCTCCTTCTTGAGGAGCGTTGCTTCTGTGACCAGACATCTTAGATTCTTTTCTTGGCGCGGGCTCTTCTCAGGGAAAGATGAACGCTTCCCACAGACGGCGCCAATTATGGAGACAATGATTGTGAAACACAAATAAATATGAGAGAAGTAATGACCAAGAAAGAACAAAGAAAATAAAACGCCAATCACACAACAACGGGTGTACGTGGTTCAGCAAAGATGTGCCTACGTCCACGGTGGTGCAGTCATTATTATTTCTCAATATTCCGGAGAATGAGTACATAGAATACAACTTGTCCTTTGCCCCGGACCTAGGGTTTAATTAATATATGTGTATGTTCGTTAGTGGAGATGATGGGTTCCTCCATATTAGCCATCTCTCCTATAACTTCCCTTCATGGGATCGTGCTCCCCTATAACTTCCCTTCATGGGATCATGGGGAAATTGGATCAATACAAAAGATGAGGGGCCTGGACCTTGGGCCGCTAGGGCTGGGTTACTCGTCCAGGCCTATAGCACTAATTTCCGGGTACCCACAGTAACCAATTTGAGAGCAATCTCAAATTATAATTTCTAAATGCCCAAATAAAAAATTAGAATCTATAAAAATATATATATATATATACATATATATATATATATATACATATATATATATATATATATATATATATATATATATATATATATATTATTAGTAACACAAACAAATTTATATAGTAGAAAAAAAAATATAACAAATCAAATGAATAATATATACTTAAACAAACAAGCTCCAACCATTCTCCAAACAAGCTCTAACTTTCTACAATTGAAGAAATTGAAACCCTAGATATTTAACCCTTATTATGATGAGGTTATTTCAAGAAAAAAAAGAGGGGGGTGTTTGGAGGGAGGTAAGGGTGGGGGATTGTGATTTTCTTGCTTTGGTTAGTAGTAGAAAGAGTAGTGTGAGAGAGAAGAGAAGAAGATAGTGAGAGAAGATAGTGGGTGAGAAATTAGAGAGTTAATGTTAGAAATGAATAAGTAAATGGGTTAGGTTGGGTTGGGGTTAGGTTGGGTTATGTTTAGTGTGTGGGTTTAGTTTTTAGTGTATGGGTTGGGTTATTATGTTGTTGAGTAATTATGTTATTGGGTTTAGTGTGTGAGTTTATTTTAAATGGAACAAATTTTACTTTTTGGAAGCCTTTTTTTAAGTGATAACTTTAATTTTTTTCACAACTAATTTTTTGGAGGGGCATTTTTTTTTCACAACAAATTTTTTTTTATAACTAATTTTTTTATATCTAACTATTTTTTTTCCGGAAGGGGCTCTAGGCGGCGGCCTAGTTCACCTCTGCCTAGAGCCGACCCTGACTACATTGAGTAAAGAATTTAACATTGATAATTAATTTCGAAAATTGATTTATTGACAACATAAGGTAACGTGCAAAAACAATAGAAAAATAGTACAACACATCCCAATCCCAATGACTAGATCATAGGTTTGTATCTAAAGTTTCCTGAGTATATTAATCAATCTGTAATACAAAATGAGTTGGAATTTTGAACCGGCTAATGCATATATAATATAGTATAGAAGTAATAAAACACATGGGATACTAATTAGATTGGCTTGGAAGAGCAATCATGAGCAGGGTTTTTCTTGTACTTGTTAATAGCAGAAGCACTTGATTCCACTATGTAATCAACTATCATCTCCTTGACTAGTTTCTTCTTTGGTGGATTTATTATCCCAATCTTCTCTTGAAAATTCTGCACAATTTTGGAGATCTCCCCATTGCCCTTGCTTTTGCATGTTCCTTTATCTGCAATTTCTCTCCCTAAAAAGATAAATGTTTGATGTTTGGGATTTGTTGTGCTTCTTAGGAGCCTGAAAAAGGATTATTTATAGAAAGGAATAATGTTGTCTCTTTCCCGGCTTTAAGGGAGAGTGACTCAAAGTTATGCTAAATGACAAAGGAGATAAGAAGTTGGGAATCAATTTAATGAAGTTGCGACTTTAAAAGACATTTGGATACGAAATTAACCTGTCAGCATGAACAATAAATGGGTTGGATTAATGTCAAAGGCAAATAATTCGAATATGACATGAGTAGACCCATTTAATTAATATTATATAGAAAATATATCAAGTATTTATATATTTTGATATGATATTATCAAAAATCCTTGGGGAGTTATATGGTGAATAATTGATTTGTAGCTACATTTCAAATTACTTAAAGTTTAGTCAATGGTAGGACAATGAGTGGTATTGTTTGCATGGTATTAGTTATATGCATTAGTTAACTAGTTATCCGTGTCAACCCAAATATTATATGATTAATAATTGGGTTAGTGTTCGATTATTTGACACAATTAATTATCGAATTAGGATTGACTAATACTTGATACGGATCCGATATGACACGAATTGAAAATAGCACGTCACGCTACAATCGTCACCCGTATTCGAGACTACTCAAGGTATGGAATTATGAATGGTTAGTTTGCTACATAAAGTTATCTCAAATTCTTCATTTTGCTAGAAAATGCCACGTATCAATGATGAAGAAAATTTAACCAAGCCCACTAGTTACAAAACCTAGAGAGAAAGCAATATAATTTTTTTTAGCATAAATTCTATATATAACATAGGATTTATTTATAATTATACCATGTTTTTTTTAAAGTTGATTAAGAATCTCAATTCATTAATAATATTAATCTAATAACAATAAATTCAAATCCGTTGAGATTTTTATCGTGTCGCGTTCGGATTCCGTTGAAGGGTTGTTTGGGAGTTGCCAGGTCTCATATTGAGTTAAGCATGCTATTAGTAAATACCAGATTTTTTGGTAATGTATATCAGTGTTTTAAAAGGTGCTCCTAGGCTTGAGGCTTGGGAGAAACGTCTCGCCTTAAGCCTTTTACCCCTTATTCTTGGTAAAAAGCATAAGGCGCACTTTTTTTAAAAACAAAAACTCTTTAGTGAAACGATATCGCCTTTTAAAGGCATTTTTTAAATAAACGGACCAATATCACATTCAAAACAATAAAAAAAAGGTGTGTACCATTTTTTTTAAAAACCGAACCAATATCGTCCAAAAAAACGCTCATTTTTTCTTCTTTTTTTTTTGTTTTTACTTGGTATTTAAAAAAAGTATTTTAATTTTAATATATTCAGATATATTTTAAGGTACATACCATTTTAGTCTTTTAATAGCTTTGTTATAATTAACCTATACACCTTATTACGCCTAAGGCTCGCCTAGGCTTCTAAGGCTTAAGATTTACCCTCGATGCCTCAATCACGCCCCGCTTTTTTAGAACCTTAATGTATACATTGAATTTTGTAATATATACATATATTTTTTTAAAAAAAATTTGTAATTTTTCATAAAATTTTATAAAATATACCCATTTAACTAATATTATATAGAGAATAAACAGGTTAACATGCCAACATGAGCAATAAACGGGCTGGATTAATATCAAACACATAAAAATTTAAATATGACATAAGTAGACCCATTTAACTAATATTATATAGAGAATATATATTAGATTTATATTTGATACGATATTGTTAAAAATCCTTGGAGAACTAGATGATGAATAATTTATTTGTAGCTACATTTGAAATTACTTAAAATTTAGTCAATGGTAGGCCTATGAGTGGTATTGTTGGCATGGTATTAGTTACATGCTCTAGTTAAATGGTTATATGTTTCAATCCGAACATTATATGATTAATAATTAGGTTAGTGATACGTTATTTGACACAATTAATTAATTCGATCAGGTTAGAGTTGACTAATATTTAATTCGGACCCGATATGACATGACCTGGAAATGATACAACACACAACAATCATCACCCCTACTCGAGACTAGTAAAGGTACGGAATTATGGATAGTTAGTTATCTACACCAAAGTTATCTCAATTTCTTCATTTTGCTAGAAAATGCGACGTGTCAATGATGAAGAAAATTTAACCAAGTCAATTGGTTACAAAACCTAGAGAGAAAGCAGTATAATTTATTTTTTTGCATAAATTCTATATATAACATAGGAATTATGTATAATTATAGCATGCTTTTTAAATTTATTTAAGAATCTCAATTGGTTAATAATTTTAATCTAATAATAATAAATTCAAGTCCATTGAGATGTTAATAGTGTCGCGTTCAGATTTTGTTGAAGGGTTGTGTGGGAGTTTCCAGGTCTAATGCTGAGTTAAGCGCACTATTAGTGAATATAAATTTTTTTGGTAATTTATACATTGAATTTTGTAATATATACATAGATTTTTGAAGAAATTATAATTTTTACATAAAAATTTACAAATTATAAACATGTTTTTATAATACACACATATTAAGTTTTGTACATGCCCTAAATTATAGGGTGCATATTAATGGGTGAGACACCTTAATTCTAAAAAATACGTAAATTAATTACAATAAAAAAATATTATTGGTCAACTACAAAAATGATAAGCTCCTTTATATATATATATATATATATATATATATATATATAGCATATTGCAATTGTGCAAACTAGTTCGCCTTTTAACTTTGCGGAATGGACATGTGTCACCTGGCGGTGAGATAAGAAAAGAAAGAGCGCGCCTATAATTTAGCGTGTAATTTATATGTTCACCGTTAGGCGACACATGTCATGTTCGCAGTGTCAAAATATGGGACAGTCCGCACAAGAACATTATATATATATATATTGGGCTTTTCTTCTTATTGAGAAATGATAATATATTTACCACAACAATATATTGTGATTGCATTTGTTACGGTAAATGATTTTTTGGTTCAATATTTTTTTATGAGGAATAATTTGAAGTGTCAAATCTCCACGTGGCAATAATATCAATTATCATTGGAGCTGGTATGTATATGTCAAGGTATTTATTTATTATTAGAAATATCTTTTTTTTAAGCATACCATGAGGTATCTGAACCAACTTGCGCACACCTCGACTAATTTTTATTCGTGATTTATAACTTTATTTGACTAAATCTCTATAATACTCTAAAATACTATACAAGTATTTAGGAGTCTTAAACCCAAGGTATCCACCTGCCATTCTTATAATGTTATTCTCACTCCCTAAATATGAGACCTTCATAATAAAAACCCCGTCCGTCCCCTAAATCGTTTATACACTATTCATATCCCCTAACGTTCTCCCTCTTATATCTTCCTCTTCCTCCATTTATTTTAAAAAACAAAACGATTAGGATTTTTCATGTTCTCTCAGTATATATTCATAATAAAACCCATTTGGGTTTCCCTTCTCCGCAAAATTGAAGATATTGTAGAGGAGACTGAACCAAATTGAGTTGTTGATTTATCAGTGCACAATCAGACCATCGGAATAAACCAAAAGGTTAGTTGAACTTCTTTAACAGATGTTTGGAAAAAATGACTTCTTTTGTTATTATTCTTATATCGGTGGTTGATACAAATGCTCTTAGAATAACTTTATATGTCGGTAATGCGTTGGTTCTTATGCTTGGTTTAGTTCTGTGACGTTTCTTCTTCCGATTCTTCTTCGATCTTTTTTAAACCAGGTCAAATCCATCAACTTCTCTCTCTACAATGCCCAATACCCCAACCCACACGCATTACCGACGGACACCGCCCATTACTCCGACAATCAACCTGTTATCGATGGAGATCCATCAAACCAAAGACCCGAGAGATGAAAGTGGGGACCCAGATAACGTGACCAGAGGAAAGACCGATGCATGCAAAGAAGTTCCAAAGAAGATGAAGAAATATGAGGATGAGGTGGTTCACTGATGGGGACCTTTGGCGGGGAGAGAGAGGAAGGGAAAGTAGAGAGAAACGCCGTTGTTTCACACACAAATTAGTAACCGTGAATCTACATTAAGAGGTGTTTTCTCCCATTTTTTCATTTTATTATCTTCAGAACTGTATATTTTGATGAGATTTTAGATCTAAATATTTGAATCCATTTAGATCTACATTTAGCTCAAATGAACAAGGTTTTAGATCTACATATTTGAACCCATTTTTTTAGATTTGCATTTTATCAAATTATAGTTTATTAGTTGACTGAGAATGGATTTTGTGTATCTGTAATTTCCATTTCTCTATTATTTTTGTTAAGTTATTATTTTAGTTTATTTGAAAAAACATTCTTGGTGTACTACTTTTTTTCTATTTTTTTATAATCGTTGTCTGTTTTTTTAACAAGATTTAGTCATTGACATTGTATTGGATATTGAACGAGTGTCATCCTCCTTACAAAATCGGTATCAAGATTTGGGATTTAGAGAGCAGGATCATTGTGATTGATCTCAAGGTTGACCTCAATCGGGAGTTTGAGATAGCTGCTGATGGATAGTTGAAATTTTGAACAAATCGTATGAAACAAATTTTGTTTTGTTTATAGAAATGAAGTTTTAGGAGTGATTAAAATTGTTGCTTGATGATAGCAGGTTGGAACCACATTCATATGGGATCTAGCTGTTCCGAATTGGGAGGTGAACCAAAAGGAGGAGTCGAAAGCCCAAATTCAAGAACCGTCTCTAGAAGGTGATTTCTTTTGTATTTATTTTTATATTTTGATTTCAAAATTTAGGATTTCTTTTTAAGGTATTTTAGTGGATTTGTGTATGGTTGGATTAATTGATTTTCTTAATACCTTTTTGGTGTATGTGTTTTTTGTATTTGAACAAAATAGTGTCAAAACCATGTAGGCAATCCCTTCATAAAAAAAATGCTTGTTTTAACTTTTGGTGTATTGGCAATGATTTTATTAAATACATTGAAAAAACTAAGATAAATATTAAAATAATATAAAATATTTAAAATTAAAAAATATCATTACAAAATTTTGAAAAAAAACAAAGGGCTTATCTTATTTTATTTAAAAAAAAACTGCTTCAGAAAAAAAGAAGCTCAATCAATTAAAAAAAAGTTACTAAAAAAATACTTTTTGTTTACAATTTTTACTAAAATAAGTTACTAAAAAAATAATTTTTATTTACAGTTTTAGGAAAATAATTTTTATTTAAAGTTTTTGAAAAATAAAAAAAATATTTATAGTTTTAGAAAAATAAGTTACTCAAAAAATAATTTTTATTTAGAGTTTTAGAAAAAACTGTTCTTATTTAGGAAAAAATTATAAAAAAAAACTGTAATTTTTTTTAGGAAAAAACAGTAAAAAAAGTTTTTCGGCCAAAATTTTAAATCACATAGATAAAAACTGAATTTAGAAAAAAAAAATTATAAATCTGATTTTTATTTTTATGTATATTTATTTTTCTTTCAATTGTGATCTTTTACTTCACTCTTCTTAGATTTGGAAATAATAATCAATGAACATAAATATGTTTAATATGGATTATACATTTTAAGCATATATTTTTGTCTATATCATGTAAGTATATATTTAAGTAGTGTATAATTTTTGCAGGCTTCGTCCAATTGGTTCTAAGAGTAGAGGAAAATCAGTTTGAAACTGTGTCGGAGGATTTCAAATTTCATTTGCGAGAAGTATCTTTTTGAATTTCCATTTTTTTAGTTTAACTCACACGACAATTTTTTTTGATAGTTTGATTCAATTTGGAATGGCGATTTTGATTGTTTACTGCTATCAATTTGAGTTCTATAATTTATAGGAAGATTGATTTGATATTGACATAATTTTTAATTATGAGATTTTATCCCCTATTTTTGTGCAAGTAATTTAACTTTTCTTATGATAGTCCATTTTTTATAAAATATATAAAAAATTTATTTCTCAATTTCAAATCAATTATTGTTGAATATTTTTATAACTCAAACGTCAAATCCACTACAATTGATAGCTTCGCTCGCGTATCGTACTAATTTACACCTAATATTATTTTAATAATGCCAAACATCAAACTGAAACTAAATTCGATCCACATCCAAGAAATATCTTCCACTCCGTAAGAGCAACTATAATGGTGAGGGAAAAGAACAAAAGAAAAGGTAAGTTTACCAATTTATACAAATTGGTTGGATCAGACTGGTGATCAAAAACGAGGAGATTCTGTAAATGAATTTGCATACGTTTTGCAAATATACAAAAGCCAAGGAGAATTTGTATAGGTTTCCTATGAACTTCTGAAGTTCGTAGGAATTGGTACGAACTTCAGTTGTTCGTAGCAATTCATACGAACTTCATTTCTTCGTATAAATTCCTACGAACTTCTGAAGTTCGTAGGAACCATTTTTACCACAGTAACAACAAACGTCCGTTAAACTTAATTTCTTATATAAACCCATCAGTTCTTCTCCCTAAAATGCCACCTCCAATATTTCTCTTTTTTTTCTTCCACCCCATTCCATTATTTTCCCAAAATATTTTCGAGTGAATCATTTTCTCTCCATACATTTTAATTATCGATCAAAATGTCTTCATCTCAACCCATTAATTCTAGTACTTCTAGAAAACAAAATATAACTCCCATTGAAGATGAAATATTATGTACTATATATGCTAAATATACGAGTCGTGGTATTGAAGGCAACTCGATATCACATGGAACATTTTGGGATTCTGTAATGAATGAATATAACAGCATGCCAGAAATTTATATTCAACGTACGAGGACTATGCTTTCAACACTATACAATCATATTTCTTCCCAGGTAATGATATACGTTTCAAAACTGTCTCACCAATTTGACAATATAGGAAGCGGCAATAACGAGTTCGACGCGGTTACAAAGTCCCGCGAGGCATATTGCGTGGAAACGAGCAAACAATTCATGTTTGATAAATGCTACCAAATTTTGAAAGACTTACCGAAATTTGATTTGAAGAACACAGCGTGCAACAACGACGATCCTATGCCTCTAGACTCGGAGGACAGTCTGGGTGTACGTGACGTACCGTACAGACCCACAGGCAGGAAGGGGGAGAAACAATGTGCCCGTCAATGTGCTCGTTCAGACAACCTCCTCGATTGTAACACGATGGTCCTTAAACATTGCGAATAATTCACCGAGATGTTTAAAAGCAAGCAAGAGTGGAAGCAAAGTCGGGCCATGAAATTTGATTCTCAAATGGATGCTTTCATTGAGATGAAAAGAGATGATCAAATTACAAGAAAACAAGATCAGCTTGTGCGTCTAGGCCGAGAACAGTCGTACATCATGGAGTTGGATATAACCAAAATGAACGAGATGCAGCAACAATTCCATGTGAAAAGGTACACCGGCCTATCAAATATGGTAGCTGTGACGGAAGCTGCGATTGCCGCACTTATGTCAAACATTGCGGGCTCGTCAAATTCTGATTTCGGTCTGTCTGGTGCAAACAATGTTGACTAGTATGTTAAGTGTGTGGCTTGTTTAGTTTTCTGTTACTTCATAAATGTAATGTCAATTATTGTGTTATAAGAAGTGTGATGTTGTTTTAATAAATGTTATTTCAGTTTAAGATGTGTTGCAATTGTTGTATTATTGTCTACTAAATTGAAGCAGTCGATTCAAAATAATTACACAAGAAATATAACATATATTATATATTTTTTATGCACATCATAAGAACAAAGTTAAAAGTGATTGTATAGAGAGAATATTTAAGCCTCAAATACACATATACTATCTGATCATTAATCGGCCAACTCATCACCGCTCATGTTCCAAATATGCTCCACCAAATCATCTCGTAGTTGTTGATGTGTAGTTACGTCCCTAACATTTGCATCACGCATTAGGTATTCGTAAAAATCAGTTTGCCCCCGCAGTATTTCAGGTGTGGGATCAGATTGTTCGTATTCATTTTGCCATGGGCAGTCTCTACGTTCATCGTCAATAATCATGTTGTGCATTATAATGCAAGATTTCATTATTGTTGCTAAGGATGCCCGATTCCATAATTTGCAAGGTTCACGCACGAAAGCGAATCGAGCTTGTAGTACACCAAAAGTACGTTCGACATCTTTCCTACACGATTCTTGTTTCTTACAAAATAATTTTTGTTTTTGTGATAGGCCAGGTTGGTTCCTAAAAGTTTTAACGATGGTTGCGTATGGAGGGTATATGCCATCCGCAAGGTAATACCCCATTTCATATATATTTCCATTAACATTGTAATTAACGGGAGGTGCAGTCCCATTGGGTAATTCTCGAAAGACGTTAGACCGGTGCAAGACGTTTATATCGTTGCAAGATCTAGGAACCCCAAAGAACGATTTCCAAATCCATAGGTTGTATGAGGCAACCGCTTCTAGGATTATAGTTAGATGTTCTTTTCGACCACTATATTTAGCGTGCCAGGCCATGGGGCAGTTTTTCCACCGCCAATGCATGCAATCTATACTCCCTAGCATTCCCAAAAATCCTCGGCTTGCATTTTGTTCGAGTAACCTGGTGACATCGCCTGTTGTCAGATTTCTCCCATACTCGGGACCGAATACAGCCACAATTGCCTCAGTAAATCTAATAACCGTTTCTAATAGAGTTGTTTCACTCATTGCGTACTGCTCAGACCATACGTCATGAGATCCTCCGTTAGCGAGGAGTCGTATAGCCCCCATAATTTTTTGATGTGAGCTTAAACCTAGCCGACCGCACGCATCGTACTTTTGTATAAAGTAGTTATCGTACTCGCAAACAGAATATAGGATGCGATTGAAAACGGAATACCGCATCCTAAATATCCTTCGAAAATAATACTCTTTATATACCTTATCTTCACCAAAGTAATCTTCCCATAGTGTTTGGTGTCCCCTTTCTCTCCTTCGATTCACTCGACGTCTAAATTCGAGTTCTTTCCCATCTCGAATTATATTTTGTTCTGCAATCCAACGTGTAATCTCCATGCATATTATCATCTCCTCGTCTGATGACGCGCCATCATTAAATTGAGCATACTGAAGCATTAGATTTCGTCCCTCATCGCTAGAAATAGAGTAATCCATGATGTATTTTTCTCGGAATAATTATGAAATGTAAAAAGAAGTTATATTACAATATTTCATACATTGTATTTCTATTTATAGTTGTATAATCACAGACTGATGTATTATGGAATTGATAAGTGGTATTATAACGTGCCGGTAGTAATTGGTAAGTGTGTCAATCTGATGTACAAAGGTTAACTGTCCTACAGAAAACAATAATTATGAACTTCTGCCGTTACTGTTCTAGGAATTAGTAAGTGTGCCCTTCAAAAATAATCTGATTTACTAGGATAAGTGTGCCATTCTGACGTAGGAATTGGTAAGTGTGCTGGTAGAAATTGGGAATTGGCATTTACTTTTCACTGTATGGAAATTGACGTATGAATTGGTAAGTTTGCTACAGTTATATGTAATTATTACTATTTCTATATATTTACTTTTATTTATATTAACTACTACTATATATATTACCTAATTAAATTTACTATATAAAATTACTAGTTCTTTATATATTACTACCACATAATATATACTACTACTATATATATTACTAGTTCTTTTTCTATTAACTACCGCATTTATATGTAATCACTGTATGCAATTACTTTTATCGTTATATATGTGCTATATAAAATTACTACTTCAGTATAAAATATAAACGTGACTCGTTTTGACTGATTTGTTTACTAATTACAATTACTTCCTAGGAAACCATGGCAAACAACATAATGCATTCCCGTCCCCCATTACTATTTCTATATGTTTACTTTTATTTATATTAACTACTATTATATATATTAACTACTACTATATATATTACCTAATAATATTTACTATATAAAATTACTAGTTCTTTTTATATTAACTACCGCATTTATATGTAATAACTGTATGCAATTACTTTTATCGTTGTATATGTGCTATATAAAATTACTACTTCAGTATAAAACATAAACGTGATTTGTTTTGACTGATTTGTTTACTGATTACAATTACTTCCTAGGCAACCATGGCAAACAACATAATGCATTCCCATCCCCCATTACTATTTCTATATATTTACTTTTATTTATATTAACTACTACTATATATATTAACTACTACTATATATATTACCTAATTATATTTACTATATAAAATTACTAGTTCTTTTTATATTAACTACCGCATTTATATGTAATAACTGTATGCAATTACTTTTATCGTTGTATATGTGCTATATAAAATTACTACTTCAGTATAAAACATAAACGTGACTTGTTTTGACTGATTTGTTTACTGATTACAATTACTTCCTAGGCAACCATGGCAAACAACATAATGCATTCCCATCCCCCATTAACATTGTTGGTAGATGATGTACAAAATCCATGTCCGTCTTGGCTCCTTTGTAATCCGGCAAGTCCTTATCTGATGCATACATTGGATCGTCAAGTTCAGTATTTATCAAATATTTATCATGCCACCGCTCTAGCCTTTTCTCCATTTGTGTTATTTCGTGTTGCAATAATTGTAAACATTTTTCATTATCTTTGTTTGGATCTTTGCAAAATATAGCCGATTTTGCTTGTGGCACGGGTAAACCATGCCAATGGAAGTAGCACTCCAAATTGCAACGCCTATCAAATAACCTCGACCACTTCAAATGATCATCCCATGGAATATTTCCTTTCGTCGGCGTTAACCATTTCATAACATGATTAACGTCGCCTAAAGAATGTAACGTGAATATAGGAATGTTTTCAAAAAGCATTTTCTCGCCAAACCAGCTATTCCCATGGGGATCTTGATAGATCCCTGGGTTAGTCAAAACTTGTTCAACATTACTATGCGTTACCGCTAAATGTTCAACAACAGCTGATGTTGACGCTTTTGCCTTACCCTTTCTTTTTGCGACGTGATGGTTCATACTTGTCCATCCAGTTGAAAGGTAATCACTTCGCACTCCCTCTTTAGGTGGTGACCAATTATGATATGGAAGCTTCTGCCCGGACAGAGTTTTCTTGGGAACATGGGCTAAGAAGGCTGAATCTTCGTTAGGCATGTACTCATAGTTATGCATTATGAGGTTTATGTACTAAAGTATAACTCGATTTGTGGAGGAATACACATCTGAAACAACGAATATTTATAGTTCATGTAATCAATATAGATTAGTTTGCTATGTAATCAATATAGATTAGGGTGTCATGACATCTTATTTTAATCGGTTATCAATTACTGTGCCATGTAATTATTATCGTTTCAGTGTATTATCGATTAATGTGCCATTGATAAGTGTGCCTTCAATAATTGTGCCAACGGTTTGTGTACCATCGGTTAGTGTGCCATCGATTTATGTGCCTTCAACAATTGTGCCAAAGGTTTGTTGACCATCAGTTAGTGTGCCATCGATTTGTGTGCCAGCAATATAATAATATGAATACAATAAAATTAAGTTGTCTGTTGCAAATGAATTCATAATAATAAATTGAATAAAATACAATAAAATGAATACAATCAGGATGGCCTCTGCCCAAAGTCATAATCCTGTCCCAAATCAACGCGCTGCCCCAACAACGGATCCTCGCTAATATGGCTACCCCAACTCGGTTGCGTTTTATATCCTCCGTATGGTTGAGATGGTTGAGGTACATAAATATCCTCACGGCTGTATCTCGAACCACTAATGGTAGGATCAGTACCACGCACATTACAGGCGGTAAGTTATCGCTCGAGTTCCTCAATCCTATCCTCACGCTCTCGAGTCTCAGTAAGGAGTAAATGACGGAGACCACATATATTATCCACTGCGTCGATGAATGCAGAACTCCATTCTAATTGTGACAACGCATGCACTGGGGGAGCATTTGTTGGGAACTCGGGTCGCGGCACACTTCTTTCGTACGAAGCACCCTGCGGAAGGCCTATGTATACCGTCCAACTTTTCCTGGGCGCATGTGTTTGTGTAGGGCCAGTCGATGCAAACTGTGTATGATACTCAGAAGGCTGGTTAATTGGAGCTGGCACCCTTGGGATGCGCAATGTTGATGGTGCCACTATCCCAACCCCAATCAAATCAACGTTAACATAACGTGCCATCGCCGGAAGTAAGGGCCCCTGCGAAACTGCTTTCCAGTATATATCATACTCTTCTTGGGTCACAACTGATGTATGTGCATTTGCAAGAGGCCAATTCTGAGCCAGGGCGGCTTGGTATTCGGATTGTGGGACTGAGCTCAAATTTCGGGAAGGGTTGTCTGCTATACAAATTTGGCCTGTCAACTATCGAAACGCCCGGTCACCCAAGTACCAAAATCTTTTAAATAATGGATCCCAAAAAATCATACGCAACCCAGATAAATGATATGCGTATGTAATGAAATCGTTATGTCGGTACATCGATGTCTCGTATGGCTTCCATATGATTGATTCAGGGGACCACATCTCAAGTTGATGTTGGCTGCCTGATATATTAAATCGTTGCGCACCCTTTGCCCGACTCCTGTTCGACTTTGACCAACGAAATATTCAAGGCCATACATCTACGGTCTAATCCACGATAATCGGACACGCGGTCTCCATATACTCGTGATGTAAGTACTGCAAAATATTTAGATAAATTAAATTGATTAGAATACATGTATATTAATTGTAACTAAATACATAATGCATAAACATTAAAATAATATTGTTATAAATTGTACCTCTATTAATTGCCACATACACTCGACACTAGTTAACGATCGTCTGCTCGCTTTGTCCATTGACCATATTGTACGGGCATAAATTGCCGAACCCCAATCGTAGGTGCCAATCGCCACAACACCATCCAAATAATGTAAATACCCGAGGTCCGCTGTGGAATTGGTATTTGGAAAGAATAGACTCCCAATTACATAAAACCAAAATCCTCAAGCTATGACTGGCATCATGTAATCGGGAAGGTCCGGTTGATTCACAAAATTGACAATGTATTTCTTAAGGCCGGCAACCGGGATTCCCGCACCCGAAAATCGTTCTATATGAATTTGGGGGGAAAATTCGTTCACGGTATTTTGAAAATTTGTGTATTTTTCTATACGCAAATTTAGAATGGGTAGCCCTTGCCCAATCGGGATACCTGTACAAAAATTAACAATACACGTCATATATAAAAATAATATGAAAATTAATTGTACAAATTGAAATTATTTAAATTGAACATAAATAAAATTAAATAAGGGATTTAATACGAATTAAATAATACCTGAAAGCATCGTGAAGTCCATAGGCGTGAACGCAATTTCAACAAATGGCAGTTGGAATGTATGCGTCGTGTCCCACCAACGTTCGATCATCGCTGTCACAATGCACTGGTCGGAATTCGACATCACCCTTGAAAATAAATTGGACATTAAATCGGCACCGTCGATAAATTCTTTTATCGTCGGTTTATTATCTCCGATCAATTTATATAGTTTCATTGGCCCCGCCCAATTACCCCGAAATTCATATTTATTACCATTTATAATGGTTGTCTGTCCGTCTGACGCGTGTGTATCACCATCGAAAATACGGGCGTAATGCTTGTAGACGGGATCAACAAATTCACTTGCCGGAGGTTGAGTAGGATTGGCCGTTGATGTGGATCTGTGCTTATTGCGCTTGCCGATATTTAAATATTTTTTCCATATTTTCCCATCCATATTATTTAAATAAAAAAATTTTGCTATTTCGCTGCTGAATTATGGGATAAAATTTATTTGGGAATGAGGAAGAAGAAGTTGGATGGAGGAAGCAGTAGGAGTAGAGAGGTGGTAGAGGAAGCAGAAGGAGTAGAGAGGTGGTAGAGGAAGCAGAAGGAGTAGAGAGGTGGTAGAGGAAGGCTTATTATTTATGGACGAGTTAAAGACTTAACTAACCGTTACTAGCCGTTAGAGAGACGTTAGAGCTTCCTACGAACTTCTGAAGTTTGTAGGAATTCCTACGAACAAAAGAAGTTTGTATCAATTACTACGAACTTCAGGAGTTTGTAGGAAGTTCCACCAGTACTGCGCAGCCAAGCGGGCGAAAGGTAAAATGTACATCTGTCTGGTATTATGCCTTTCGTGGAGGCATCACCGTTGTAGTTGCTCTAAGGAAAGCTACCTGTTTTCAAAGTCGTAGTTGGACAACTCGATTCATTACAATATCTTATCTCGTTTGTACGACATCCCCTCACATAAAACAAAACAAGTGAATATGTCCAAGTGCACGTGTGCGTAGATGGGCATGCTCACTACTCAACCTCCACATGTCAAATACTAGTTAACCACATTAACACTTTCCACCTCACAAACACATCATTTTTTTACCCCACCATAGCGTAACCTCCACGCTCAATTGGCCCAAGGTAGAATAGAACCCCTTGACGTCATAGCTTAGCATGGGTAAGCCCATATTCTGGTGTCACAGGGTAGAAATTAGAATGAGCCACACAATAATCCCATTGAGCTCAAACTCAAAATCACAATTCTCATGACTTGGAACTACCTCATATATGTCCAATGAGATTTTCAATAACAATACATACAATAATATTTTATATATTAAACATGTTTTATTTAAAATATTTCCTTTACATTTTGGTTAAAAGCCTTTAGCCCTTATACCCTGTAATTTACTTTTTATTATGAAAACATTCCTTTAATGATTTAATCCATATGATCAACATACGAGAATTCCTTTGAAATTCGAAAATTTCATATTGACATTCTAGACACATGCACTCAGTGTATGATAAGACTTTTTCCTTTCATTTTATCACCACATTACCATATTAGTTCATTTTATTTTTTAAATCATTATGCCATAGATTTATTAATTATCGTAATTGCACGATTACCCATAATTCCTCATATAACATTTCAACTGAGAATAACACGTCCATATATACTTATTAACCATTTATCTTTCCCGAAAATGTCGTAGTTGTTGCTTCTAGTAATTTTGGGTCTAAGTTGAAGCCGCACCCTAGGATTCCGAGCCCTCCTTAAGTTTTTGTGGTAATCCTTTGTCAAAACTCTCACACTTTTCATCAAGTTTATTTACTTGCGGTCCAACCACCATTTTATCAAAACTCCCAGGATATTGTCGGGTCTTTTATTCACACAAATATCCTTTTTACTTATTTTAAAATTTTACCCGGTTTGTAGGCCGATGTCGATACCCATGGTTAGTACCACCTTTTCAAATTTGCTACGCACTTGAACAAATTTTACTGATTAGTCTTTGCTATTTAATTAAGATGTTCAACAAACATTTTACTTTTAAAAAATTAAGTTTATTCTTCCATTTTACGTTCAAGGAACGTTATCTTACTATTCGCGCTCATTTCAATATCTCGTGTAACAAAGTCTCTATTTGACAAAATATCACATTTAAGACAAAAGTTATAAATTTACGTCTCTTAGGATTTATTTAGCAAACTCACCTTTATTTCATTTTATATGCAATTTTTGCCCACTTTTTCTTTTTTTTATTATAAATTATCCCTCTCATTGGGATTAACACAATCTCAAAAATATGAACACACTTATACATTATCATGTTAACTACCAATACTTTTGCCCATTTATACTTACAATATCCATCCTCTTTAGCCAGTTATTTCTTTTTATAAAACAATAAATTTCCACATAAAATAATATCATCTTCATATATTACTACCATGAGATATATATTCTGAACTTCTTAACAAAATTAAGGATTTTACTTTCATACCATTTTCTAGATATTCTTATGAAAGTATTAATATTAACATAGTGATGGTATTTCTATTTCAACAATAAAACAACACTTAATATTCTGAAGTGTTACAACTTGCAAACTATTCCAAGGCCCAATTTTCAACACTTTATTTTACATGAAATCACAACATAATTTCATAGCGAATGAGTAATAGTGCCGAGAGTTTTAATTATAAGAGGTTCGGTGCTCCAATCTTTGAAAGAAATCAGATTTAGCATCTTTTTCTTTTTGATTAAACATTTTATTCTAAGCAGAAAAAATAAGGTTAGATTTATAAATAATTTTTTTAAATAAAAATAAAAATTATGGACCGTTTTTACAAAATGAAAATTGATTGTTCGGTTATGGAGTCAATTTTGGGTAAAAGAAAAACGAAGCGGACCTAAAATAATTGTAGTTTAAAGTAGTAAAAATAAATTTTTAGTATTAATTGATTTTAAATAGTAATGAAGAAAAAGTGAATACATGTCTATTTGATAATGTGTTTATATGCAGGTTCATGCGTAATGTGGTTGTCAAATCCTGCTTAACCCCACACACGACCACCAAACCTTTACTGGGCCCCACCATAACATGTAATTGCCACGTTCAACCCAATGGAACCAGGTTCTAACCCCTTGACCTCCTAGCTAGCTAACATGGCTGAATCCAGGGGCGGAGGCACATGGGCATGAGGGAGGGCAAGTGCCCCAACCCAAATCTGGGTAAAACCTCAGATCTATTGTTTTTAATGAAACTGTCCAGCCACTTTAAAAAAAAGGAAAAAATCTTTCTAAAATGCCACACTTTTACCTATCTCAATTTGTTTTAAAGCCCAAATCCCACGAATAAACAAAACATACACACGACACGTGAATTTTCTTAGAGCATCCCTTATGGGCAATGCCAAATTACATTTAGCTAGTGCTAAATTAGCCTACCAAAATTAAGAAAACTGTTATGGGAAAATGCAAAATTAGTATAACGGTTTGAAACTGAGGTGAAACGACGGTGTGCGGTGTGGAAAATGGTGAGCCTTGGGCGGAACATCATGTTCCGCTTAAGGTTTTGGACATTTCTATTTTCCTCCCCAAAGGTTTTATCTCATTATGTTTAACCCCCCAAAATAAATTACTCAACCACCTCACCTACAATCCAACAATATATTAAATGCAGTAGCCCTATTTATCATCCCACTGGAAAAAAATTCATCACTTAAAAAAAACATTAGATAAATATAGCTTGCCAATATTTTGGGCAAAATAGAAATAGAGAAATATGAATTTAAGCTTAGGTGGAACATGATGTTATGCTTTAGGCTTTATTATTATATTTTTTCGTCTTGCGTGGAACGAGATGTTCCGTTTTAACAGTGGGTCCCACAAAAAAATAACTAGTCCAATTCTATATTTGTTATTTTTTAACCTAGCAACGTTCAAATATAACCTTTACCTTACCCATAACATATGCAAATACACCATATTTAACCTTTTACCCTACCCATAAGGGTTGCTCATATAGGAACAAAAGATACATTTTCCACATCTTTTGTGAGAAGAGGAAATGCTCTATGTGTGAGCCCGGAGCAAAGTAGAAGATAAAAAATTCAGCTTAACAAAGCAAAGGGCTAATTTTTTAATGTTTTTCTTCTAAAATAAAACATACACACCTCTCATCTCTCTCTCTCTCTCTCAATGTTTTTCTTCCATAGTTCCATTCACTCTTCCTCGTTTTTTTCTGGTTAATTAAATTGACTTGGGGTTTCACCAAATTGATTTAGGGTTTCACCAAATTTGTTTAGAATTTAGGGCTAATTTTTTTTAAAATTTCATCCGGAATCAATGCTATATTTCTTTGTTGACAATTGGCGAAGAAGAGGGCTTGAAAATTGTTGTTTGATTTCAAATTTCTCCATTAGGTTTGTTTCTTTTTAATTATCTACTTTGATGGTTTCTTTGCTGAAATTATTCATTTTTTTATGTGTTGAATATATATGTTTGTTTTGTTGTTTATGATTCTAAATTATTTTTAATTTTGCATCTTTCAAGAAAGATTAAAACATTCACATAAGTTATATTATTTCCTATTTTCTTCTGTCATGGAAAGATTTTATAAAAGACATATGTACTAAATACCAATATATTTCAATGGTTAAATTTATTTGAAGGAATTTTTTTTGTGCCCCGCCCCTACAAAATTCCTAGCTCCGCTACTGGCTGAATCCATCATCTGGTGTCACATTCACAGTAGAATAAGCCACAACATAAATCCCATTGGTCTCAAACTCAAAATCACATTCGAATATGAGACTACATTGACTCCATGATAAATTGAATACATAATATCAAACTTATGATGATTTTTGAAAATAATTTTATTGACCTCCATAGGTAACGTACTAATACAACAGGAAAACAATGAAACACATTCCAATCCCAGTGACTGACTACAGTCTCACAACTCACAAGACTCATAACTACGATACAATCATATGTATAAAATATATGAATAATGCTCACAAATCAACAAAAATCCGCTTGTTATGAAGTTAGGGTTCATAACTTATAATCTGGAAATTAATCCTCAAGTACATTTTAGTATGGGAACTCAATGAATCCACAATTAGATGGCAACCCATAACTTGCCTCCGAAACCACCTGATCCATCACTACAGATTAACAAATCATTTGCTTCTTTTCTCAAAGGCTTTAATTCTGCAGAAGACATTGCCCTTCTACCAATTTCTTCCCATAAAGGTGAGCTCGCTATTTGTTTTTCCCATGCTGACATCCAAAAACTAGCAGAACCTTTCAAATATTCTTTGGTAGGAAAGTTTTCACATGGAAGACCCCCCATTGAAGAAATTAGGAAAACCTTCCACACTATGAGTCTTAAAGGGGCTTTTAATATAGGTCTCATTGAACATAAACACATTCTAATCAGACTTTACATTGAAGATGGTTTCACAAGGCTCTGGATGAGAAGTTAATGGTTCTTTGGTAAATACCCAATGAGATGTTTCAAATGGAGTCCCTCCTTCAGACCTGATATTGAAAGTCCCATTGCCCTGGTTTGGATATCAATCCCATCACTTCCTATTCATTTCTACTCAAAATCCTCTTTATACTCTATCGCACAAGTTGTGGGCAGACCACTCAAGCTTGATAATTCTACTGTAACTGGCAATAGACCTAGCGTCGCTAGAGTTTGCGTGGAACTGAATATGATTGATATTAAACCAGATAGATGTTGGATTGTCTGTGGAGATGACGGATTCTGGCAATCAATCATTTATGAAAACATTCCCTCATACTGTAAGGCATGCTCAAAGCTTGGACACGATGCATCTAATTGCCTTTTCAACAAGAACTCTACAACAATTGCTGATCAAGGAAGGAGGGAGAAAAGGCCAATAACAGACCATATCACAACCCAAACATTTGTTCCCATACCAACCAATATCCAACAGGCCATGACCATACCTTTAAAAACATGTAGCAAAGAATTTGGCCAAACCTCAAACAGCTATTGTCAACACGCAATTGTTGACATCTGCAATGAGAATCCTAAAGGTCCCAATGGTACTGTTACTGCAGGCACGATCAAACATGGGTCTGATCCAGCAGGTCTGCATACTCCAAACGTGTCTCAAAAGATTAATTCAGGTATCGGAGTTCCAGTTCAGGTGGCCGGTGAGAGAACCATCGATTACAATAAGGCGCTAGAATTAGTTGAAGCTATTTTTTCGGGGATTCAAAATAACCAAGCTATTTCTGGTGCAACGGGTTTGAAAACCTCCACTAAATTAGGGACGGGAGTTGACCATGTGGCAAACTTAGAAAAGTGTCAAGATATAGCCGTAAGCTTTGGGGTAATTGAAAAGGTTCATGTTCTGAATTAATAAGGAAAGTAGGTCCTCCTTTTTTCGGAGAATAAAGAATATCAAGCTGAAAAAATCATTAATTCAGATCTTCCTGCTGAAAACCAGGAGTCGGACGATACAAAGGTAAACCACCCAGTCAACTCAACAATGAATGATCCTATCATTTCAAAAAATTTGGAAAAAAGAAAAAATCACGTGATGTTAACAAAAGCTGCGGACATAATAATTAAAGACCCCGATGTTGTGGACATCTCGGATCAGTCTGAAACTGATATCAACAATCAACATCATGGAACTTCAGTGGACAACCCAAATAAGAAAAAACAAAGCTATATTCAATGCTTAATCCAACATGATTCCATCGTATTAATGGGAGATAAACTAGTTTTGCGCAATGATCTGTTGGAGACTTCATCGTCTGATGAGGGCTCCAAAAGTGATGAAGATATAACTCCCTTAGAGAATATTAAAACAAGTGTCGAGTTATTCCAAGTTAATCCTATTAGTGTTCAAATACATGATGACCGCGACATTGATTTATTCGTGGATCTCTCCAAACATGATTTCACATCTACGGTGAATTCCAAACTCATTTCCAATGATGTAGACTCTACTGCGATAAATGATAATTGGAAAGTCGTCCGCAAACGAACGCGTTCAAGAAATCGTAGGACCTAAATGCTTTTTAAATTGGCTTTAAATTGTTGTTTTCTTTTTGTCTTTTGGATTGCTCGAGTTCGTAAAATTTTCGTAGTTTGCAAGGTCTTCTTTCATTTCGCTCAATTCTTTAGCGCTTGTAAGAGCCACCTAGGAGAGGCTTTTTCTCCTAATTATTTATAAATAAATTTATTTTATTAAAACAAATATATATATATATATATATATATATATATATATATATATATATATATATATATATATATATATATATATACATATAGCAGTAACAGTAGACATGAAATACCTATTAGACTGGCTAGGAAGGCCAAGCATCATCAGCAGTAGGGTGGATTTTTTGCTTGTTCTTGAAGTTGTTAGGCCATCTTAAGTGGGTTGTGTAAATGTCTATAATTACATTATTTTCTGCCATATTGGATAGGAAATAATGCACACTGATGAGAAAGAAAATGTAGGGACGATGTAAACTTAGCAATTGGGTGGGTAATAGTTTACCGCGCGGACTGTTAATAGGCCCCACCCCTGAACAGATAAGTCTTTACTGTCCAAAGAAAAACTATATAGTCCCACTGTGTATCCCAAAAGGTGTAAATTTACATTATTTATAACTTCCATTGAGATGACCTTAATAGCATAAGTAATTGGGATCACTATGTAAGACTAGTCCAATCTTGATATGTAATCATCACACTGATCCCAATAGACCGAGGGTTGAACCTCTTGACCTACTTACTAGCATAGTAGAATAAGCCATGAGTTGAAACTCAAAATCAGAGATCTTTTTCTTAGGTTACGAAAGGAAATAAAACAAACAACAATAAAGGAAACTAAATGATGGGGTTATCAATTTCGGCACGTTCAAACATCATAAGGAGTCGCGCCGGAGTATACTCGTACTTCGAATATAGAACCTGATAGTCTTTTGCAATTCTGGCCATGCACTTCGCTTGGATGTTCTTCTCTATTAGAATGTGGATGACCTTGGCTTTGAGGCAACTGACGAACTCATAATAGTCTTCAATGATATTAGCAAGGGGGTGGTTCCCCTTGTCCTTCGACTCCAAAAGTTTGACGGCTTCGGGACAGTCGGAATTGAGGCAGTCCTGATGAAAATATTCAGACCATGGAAAATACCTTCCAATTATGCTCTAAGTGAACTTCTTCTCCGAATAATCAATGCGATCGTTAAAATCTCCAACAACCAACCAAGGAATATCTACACATTCCGCAATATCGGTAAGGTTGCCCCAAAGATGTTTTCTAAAATGTGGGAGGGTCTAGCATAAATTGCAGAGAAGTGGCATTTGTTGTTATAATTATTTGTTACCATAAAACCAAGCCTCGGGTCCAGTGGTATAGATGTCACTGAGATAGTCTTGAGGGTGGATTGAGTTTGATCCTCAGTTTGAGCCCTCACAGTGTCAAAATAATGCTTAACCAGCGGAAGTCACGAATCGCGAACGTGAATTAGTCAAGGTGCTTAAAGCTGGCCTGTACACCACGTGGTATGATACAAGATTTTTTTTGTGTTACCATGACATGTATAGCTTGGTGTGAAATGGCCAACTTTTGAAGCTTGATAGTGTTTGGATTCCACGTGACCAAAATACCTCCAAACTGACCAATTAGTATCGAAACTTAGTTCAAGATAATTTCAAACATTAATGGTATGTAGTTTATTTGAAGGGTGACATCCTTACTCGGGCATCGACACTTCTCCGACATCCTCGAGAGTGTGTTCCGGTTGCATTAGAGCTCCTTCATTCTCATAGTCCATGACTCCATGTCCTTTATAAGAGGAAATATTTTGGACACATGGGATCTGTTTGGGCAGTACTCCAGTTTGTTATGAGAATTATGGCGTTCTCCACCATGCCTTCTAGGTTCTCCAATACTTCCCCAGTTATGACGAAGAGGCTTTTTATTTGGCAAATTCCCTGTATGGAAAAAATGAATGGCTGCTCCATTTCGGATATCACAGTTGGTGTGGTTGTTTAGAAGCATTGGGATTAATTGGTGGTGTTTTGTATTTGGTTTTTGTGAAGGTTTAGAGAGGTATGATTTTTCATATAGGTTATTTGACGGTGGGTTTAAAGCAAATGTGCCTTCATATAATGTATTACACAGTATAGTCTCCTCATTTGCCACTTCGCAGACTACATTCCTTGAGCCAGAGCCAACTTGCGTCGATAACCTGCCATTAACAGTCTCGTTTTGTCCCATCGTTGCCTCCGTACTGCCCCTTGGTAGGTCACTTTGAGCCATGTGCTCCATTTCAGCGTGGGAAATCTGCTTTGGTGTACCAGAAGTAGTTACGGCTTCTATAGAAGCAATGCTCTTTTCTGTAGAACAGTTGATGTACTCTGCAAGTGTGGTTGGTCCAGACCTTTTTTTCCATATTTCTAGCAGTTAACGTAAACTTTTGGCCATATCTAAGCTGCCTTGTAGCACCGCCATACACATACCTATTTTTAGGTTTATCCAGGTCTGCCTTTGTTTCCAACATTGCAAATCTATTATGATTTGCTCCTTTTTGTATTTCCACATTGCATGGGTATTAATCCCAACATTATTCCTACGCACATTTTTCTTAATGAGCATCCATGGTCCAAACGTGTCATCCGTCCATTTGAATTTTGCTCTTGGTTAACTTTGTTATTTGAATTAGAACCAGAGGGACTCCTGTTTTGTGTCCTTTCTACTATACCGTTGTAATGTCCTCCATTACTTTGGTTTAGTATCGTCATTTATTCCATTACAAAAGTGGCAGCTTGGTTTGGTGCATGGATGGGACAATACTCACTTTTGTGCCCAATTCTTCCACACTTAAAACACAAGAATGGTTTGAATTCATTTTCCACTCTATACTTTCTCCCATCAAGCTTGTAGAATGTAATCAAAAGTTTAGTTAAATCAACTTCAATGCAAATACAGGCAAACTTACTTTAAATTGATCATGCCGAGTTGAAATCAGTTTTAATGGGTATACCTAGCTTACTCCCTATTAGGAATAGTATTATTTCATCAAACCATTCAATGGGGAGTCTAGGGAGACTTACCCTCAAGGCAGTAGTAACATTATTTGCTTCAAGTGGGTTGAAGTTTGGGACCCAGTTTCTAATAATGAGGCTGTGGTCGTTAATGATCCGGGGTCCTCCTGTCAAAACGTTATCATAATCCTCCTTCATATCGAATTTAAAGAGATAGTGTCCCTCCTCTAGATCAATCACTTCATAATCACCTTGGAAGTTCCAAAGTGAGGGCACTCTGCAACATAAGGCTTTAAATCCAATACTCCTTCCTAGCAAGCTGACAATAAAGCTATCTCTCCATTTCTTTCTCACCTTTTCCATGTGTTTCATCTTCCTCCGGATTCTGGTTGAGATCAAGTTGGGACTATTTTTGTTGACTCATGGAGGCATCCTCTTCTTCATCCGACCAAGAACAAAGGGAGTCTTCAAATAGATATCAGAGCTATTTGTTTTCTTATTGATCAACACGTCTTTGTAAGATAACGTCCATTTCCTTTTAGTTGTGTGTGAGGTTGGAGGGTTTGTGTTGTTACCTTCCGAACTGGTTGGAGTTAACGAGGGCTGGTCTTAAGTCTCCATGTTTGTGTCACCTTGAGCTTGACATTCCATCCGTGCTTCATCTTGACTGGGCTAGCAATTTTTGACATGACACGATAACTCGACACGAAGTTAACGGGTTAGGGTTGACGATTTCTTGACACGAACCTGAATATGACACGACCCGCCAACATGAATAATAAATGGATTGAGTTAGTGTCAAATATGTATAATTCGAAAATGACACGAATAGACCCGTTTAATTCATATTTTATAGAGAATATATTAGATGATTTATATATCTTGATAGACATTGTATGAAATTTATGGAGAATTGGATGATAAATTATTAATATCTCACAAGAAGTTGAAATTAATAAAATTTTAAGTTAACGTAGGGCTATGAGTGGTATGATTGGTTAAGAGAGAAGAAAGTATTGATTTTATGTTTTACTCAATCCGAACACGACACGATAATAAACAGATCGGGTCAGTGTTTGATCATCTGACACGATTAGTTAAATGGGTCGGGTTAGGATTGATTAATAATTAACACAAACTCGACACGACACGACGAACACAAATTGCCACCCCTCATGAGTGGTTTCCATAGTTGGAGAGTGTGGGGTTTCCATATCCATGCTTACTATATGTTTGTCGTTTTGATATAGAGAATGATGTCTTCTTCTTCTTTTGACATTTCAACTCAGATGAGGGTGGGCAGTTTGTTTTTTCGGTGTTACCTAGTGATTTTTCAATGAACCCGTGATTTTTCAATGAACCCGTTGGCTTGCATGTTTTCAGAGAGAAAAACTAGAGAGAAAAAATGGGTCGTGTGTATGAGAGAGTTTGGATTTTTTTTTTTAGTCATTTCATTTTTCCCAACTGAGTTTGTGAACTTTTCCGGCCCCAACTCGGTCATACACATCTTGAACATTCAACAAGCAATTTAGACTGTCCCCAATATGTAACGTAGACATGCCAGTAATGATTAGGAGAATCTAATCTTTGTGTACGTAAAAGGGGGTCACTTCGGAAAAATAAGGTTAATTTTCAGAAACTATTGTACAACTTTACTCACATAAATTAAACAATGTGTTCAACAATAATTTAATGATAAAAGAAAAATAAAAATAGTTTATCGAACTTTTTAGTTTCCCGAAACATTACTTTAGTAAAATAAAGAGTGAGTGGAAGGAAATAAAAGAACATATATTTTACTCAATAACGTGTGAAGAATAACTGGACGAAATGTCTATTTATATACAAGGGTCACCTCATCACTTGTCTCATTAAATCAGCATACGATAAGTTACACTTTTTTTTTACATGTGGACATCCACCAATAATATTATTTACAACGCTCTTCATTTGATGTTCATCTTGTCCCGTGTTCAATGACACGTGTCTCACTAAAATATTGCTAAAAAAATCTAGTTGCGAAAAGTAAATGAAAGACAAAGAGTTAGAACATTCTTCGAGATCACTAAACTGATGTTGGACGCGTTTAATGTTGACTCGTTAAAATCTTTACTAGGAAAACTCAGTAGGACAAAACATAGTTACGGGAAAAAGAGCAAAACGTGGATATTTTATATCAATATCATGTGAGATGTTACCCTGAAATCTCAATGGTCGAAAATGCATATTTATACTATTTTTTACATATCACCCCATCTCAATAGTTTTTTTATTGAATTTTTTTATGAAAAAATTGGAGATGATCTTTTCATCTTGAGAATCATATTCATGAAGTTTCATCCAAAAATTTTTTTTTTACTATTTTAAAAAAATGGTATGTACCGGGGTCTGCACCATAAGGAGTACTTCCAAGAGTGGGTCTCTCTCTCTCTCTCTGTCTCTCTCTCTCTCTCTTACGATCTTCTTCTCCTCTCCCCCTCTCTCTCTTCTTCCCCTCTCCCCATCTCTTCTACTTCTTCTTCTTCTTCCTCCTCCTCCTCCTCTCTCTCTCTCTCACACACACACAAACACACACACACACATACACACACTCGCACACACAGATACGAGCAGATCCCTCCTCCACACCCCCTAACTGCCCCAATGACCCCTCCCCTATCCCACTCGCCGCCCGCCCAGATCTACATCCCCCACTTCCCCAATCTAGCCCCTGAGCCATCCACCCCCTCCTCCTGTCCCCGATCCAGCCCCATCTCTGGTTAGATATGTCCTATACAATTTCCTTTTTTGAAAATTTCATATATTTTTTTGAGATTTCATGTTTTTTTTTTGTTTTTGGAGGTTTTGATCACTTTTTATTGTTGAAATTATTCTGATATGCTGAATTTTTTTTATATTGCTAGAAATTCTTTTTTATTTACTCAAATTATTTTTTTATCATTGTATGTTGAAAATAAATATATATTGGTTAAAAATATATTGAATGCTGAAAATGCTTTTATATTGATGAAAATAATCTTTTTTGTGAAAATAATTTATAATGTTGCAAAAAACTATTTTTTATTTGCTAAAAATGCTTTTATGTTGCTGAAAATGCTTTCATTTTTTATTTGCTAAATATAATTTATTGCTTTTATGTTGATGAAAATTAATTTTTATTTGTTGGAATCATTTTTTATGCTGTAAATGATTTTATATTGCAGGAATTAATTTTTTTTTTGCTGAAAATAACATGTTGTTAATGGAATTTTTTTTATTTGCTGAGTTATTTTTCTAATTTATTTTTTCGATATTATTTTTATTTGCCGAAAATAAATATATTTTCTTGAATTATATATTTAGAATTTTTCATGATAGAAAACATTTTATGGAAATAAATATAATTTCTGAAAATAAAATATTTTTCTATAATTTTGCATCCCCGAAATAATGTTCTTATTTCTTTTTTTATAGTTTTGCAGATTTTAAAGATTTATTTGGTATTTTCATAATTTTTAAATATATATTCTGAATTTCAAAAAAAAAAATTCATAATTTGAAAAAAAAAATTATTTGGTATTTTCATAATTTTTGAATGTTTTTTTTTTAAAAATGTTTTTACTATTACTTAAAGATTTTTATTGTAGCTTAAATTGTTTTTTTTTTTCTGAATTATGTTTCTATATTATTTTTCTGATATAATTTTTATTCCAACGTTTTTTTGTATATTTTTAAAATATTTTTTGGTAGTTTGAGAATTTTTAAATATATATTCATTTTTTCAAAATTTATTCCAACACTTTTCATATTTTTTTAAAATAAATTTTTGGTATTTTTAAAATTTTTAAATATATATTCATATTTTTAAAATCTATTCCAATTTTTTTTATATTTTTAAATATTTTTAGAATTTATTCCATCCATTCAGAATTTATTGGAAGGTTTTTTTTATATTTTTAAATTAGTTTTGGGTGCTTTGTGACTTTTAAATGTTTTTTTGTTATTTAAAGATTTTTTGAAGAATTAGGTTTGGATAAAAATGCCCTTGCTTAATGTCGTGTACCACGCACAAAGGTTAACAGAGTTGGACGGCTTGGGGTAAATTGTAGGCGTTTTCAAAGTTAGGGGTGTAAACTGAAAAAATTGAAAGAATGGGGTGGAAAGTACAAATACGGGAAAAATTCAAGGGGCCTAGGTATAATTAACCCATATATATATATATATATATATATATATATATATATATATATATATATATATATATATATATATATATATTTTGTAAATAATTTGATATGAATGGATTTTTTCAAGTTGGTATTAAGGGGGAAAGCAAAGAAAAAAGACAAATTACTTTTAAATGCAAAGAGAATACATAACCACCAGCAAATTTTTTTAGCAATTTTAATGAAAAACGTGATTCGATAAAAAGGGTTAAGTATTTAATAAGGGTAGAATAGGTAAATCGGGCATATGGGTTGTAGCATGTGGACATATTGTTAATTAAGTGAAAAGTTTATAAACATGTCCCTTAATTAGTGATCGAAGATAAATAGGCTTTTAAGAGATTTACTAGCTAATGCTCCTTAATTAATTTTAAAAACTAATGAAAAGAAAGTGAATATATATATGTTTGATAACAAAAAAAAATGCCTGTTTGATAATGTATTTATGTGTTTTATAATGTTGTCTTGTGTAGGTCCAATGGAACCATGTAAACAAATATATTTCGCAATGGTCCACGCGTAATTGCCATGTAGGTCCAATGTGCTTAACCCCTTGACCTCATAGCTACCTAGCACACATAGTTTCCATGTAGGTCCAATGTCCATGTGTGTGTGTGTGTGTTATAAATCCATTCTTAAGAACAACATAATATTAATCAAGACTTCATTAATTTGATTCAATTTTAGCATTCAATTGTTCTTAATGAAATGATATTTGATCTTCAACTTTTCACAAAATATATTATTAAATTAATTGAATAAGAGGACTTACCTTGATTCAATGTTATGATCCAACGCTAGGAGAAAATGGATTTTTTATAACGTCTAAAAACCGTTATAAAATGACTTTAATAATAATTTTTAAATTAACATAAACTGTAATAAATTCTAGTATTATAAAGGTTTGAAAAAGTGTGATAAAAATATACTTAGTATTGCAATTTCAAATGTAAAGTTATTAAAGGATGCTTCAAGATATACGATTGATGACTCTTTTCTCAAAATATGTTATAACAAAGACTAAAAATCATTATAATACATTTTCTTATGGCTATTTCCTTCAAAACGTTATTAAAGTTAGTAACCTTTAATAATATTTATTTATAAGAAAATATTATAAAAAACGGCCAATGCCATGTCATTTTACAAGCACCGTTGTTTAATTATTCCTTGAAAACCTGCATGTTATTTTTATTAGTTTATTCCACCAAAATGAGTCATGCAATACACATGTAATACTACCAATTATACTATCAATCAAACCAATAATACAAATAATTTTACCAACTAAAATCCATTAAATCCAACCCACTAACCAACTAATTGCCATACTTAAAACACTAGAAAGAAAAATGGTATTCTCAATCCAATTTCAACCATCCAAATATATAAAACAAAAAACTAGAAAACAAAAAATCAACAAACTCAAATGTCGTTGATTCAAACCTAAAATTATATTTATATATAAAAAATGATAAATATGCGCAGTCTCCACCCATTATATTCACTCCAATTCTCCCCAATGCATCATGACTCAGTATCTAACTAGATCTATAAATATATCAAATATATGCTTACTACCTTGACAAATAAAAGTAAATATTTAAAGAAAATTACCCAACTCTGAAAAATCGTGGGCCATAAAGCTTTGTGAAGGTTGAAAAAAATGACCAACAAATAATTATCATGGAAGATTAGTGACTACTGAAGTCACTTCCTACTTAGTTTCTGAGAAAACACATGCTAAAGCAGGGATGGGTCTGAATACCAAAAAGTATATCACTACACCAAAACTCGCGATTGGTCACGGCCAAAATCCCTGACCAAAGCTGTGGGTCGCGGACTTGGGCCGTGACCATTTCGGGCGTGACCATTTTTGTGGGTCGCGGCCGAAGTCCGTGACCAAAAAATGGTCACGGCCGAGAGGGGTCACGGCAGATGGTCGCGAACTTGGGTCGTGACCCATACCGTAATGGGTCACGACCCTCATCCGTGACCCACAACCGTGACAAATTGGTCGCGGCCAAAGTCCGCGACCCACGTCCGTGACAAAAAAATTTAAAAAAAAATGGGTCTCGGCCAAAGTCCGCGACCCACGTCCGTGACAAAAAATTAAAAAAAATTTGGTCGCGCCCCTCATCCGTGACCCACAACCATGATAAATTGGTCACGGCCAAAGTCCACGACCCACGTCCGTGACAAAAAAAAATAAAAATAAAATTGGTCGCGACCCACAACCGTGACAAATTGGTCACGACCAAAGTCCGCGACCCACAACCGTGAAAAAAAAAAATAAAAAAAGATGGTCGCGGCCCAAGTCCGTGACCCACAACCGTGACGAAAAAAAGAAAAAAAATGGCCGCGGACTTTGGCAGCGACCATTTTTATGCGCGACGAAAAAAATAAAAGTGGTCATGGACGAAGTCCATGACCATGTTTAACTACAATTTAAAACAAAATATATTTTTTTGGTTCAATCCTAAAATTGGGGTTCCTGTGAGTGCACCGTCGGCTGCTACGTGTAACCTTGGACGCGTACGAGGTGTTATAAATATTTATTATTGGCAAAACAATAAAAAAAATCACAAATTGCGAATCAAGAACGTTGTTAATAAACAAATATATATATATATATATATATATATATATATATATATATACACACAAACTTAAAAATATTACACGTCTTAATAATTCACAGACCAAAAAAAAAATTGGGTAGAGTTTCCTCTATTTTCTTGACAACTCTAGAAAATCGTTGTCTTCTCAAACCAGGAGTCTCGCGGTCGCGCGGTCAGTTCCTACGAGTTACATTGGTCCCATGGGAGGTGTTGGTGCCACCCACAGGGCCGTCCGGGGGCTGTTTTAAATTTTCACCCTCCAACGCCATATTTTTAAGCATAAGTCTAGAAATATGCAAATTATCATCTTATTCTCAAACTGGGAGTCTCGCGGCTGCGTGGCCAGTTCCTACGAGTTACATTGGTCCCGTGGGAGGTGTTGGCCCCACCCACGGGACCGTTCGGGGGCTGTGTGGAGTTTTCACCCTCTAACGCCATGTTTTTAAGCCTAAGTCTAGAATTATGAAAATTACCGTCGTATTCTCAAACCGGGAGTCCCGCAGCTGCACGGTCAGTTCCTACAAGTCAGATTGGTCCCGTGGGAGGTGTTGGTGCCACCCACGGGGCCGTTCGGGGGCTGTTTTGAGTTTTCACCCTCTAACGCAATGTTTTGCTTAAGTCTAGAAATATGCAAATTACCGTCGTATTCTCAAACCGGGAGACCCGCGGCTGTGGGGTCAGTTTCTACGACTTACATTGGTCCCGTGGGAGGTGTTGGTGCCACCACAGGGCTGTTTCGAGTTTTCACCCTCTAACGCCATGTTTTAAGCCTAAGTCTAGAAATATGCAAATTACCATCGTATTCTCAAACCGGGAGTCCCGCGGCTGCGCGATCAGTTCCTACGAGTTACATTGGTCCCGTGGGAGGTGTTGGCGCCACCCACAGGGCCGTTTGGGGGCTGTTTCGGGTTTTCACCCACTAACACCGTGTTTTTAAGCCTAAGTGTAGAATTCTGCAAATTACCATCGTATTCTCAAATCGGGAGTCCCGTGGCTGCCCGGTCAGTTCCTACGAGTTACATTGGTCCCGTGGAAGGTGTTGGTGCCACCCACGGGGCCGTTCGGGGGCTGTTTCGAGTTTTCACCCTCTAACGCCATATTTTTAAGCCTAAGTCTAGAAATATGAAAATTACCGTCGTATTCTCAAACTGGGACTCCCGCGACTGCGCGGTCAGTTCCTACGAGTTAAATTGGTCCCGTGGGAGGAGTTGGCGCCACCCACAGGGCCGTTCAGGGGCTGTTTTGGGTTTTCACCCACTAACGCCGTGTTTTTAAGCCTAAGTCTAGAAATATGCAAATTACCGTCGTATTCTCAAATCGGGAGTTACACGGCTGCATGGTCAGTTCCTGCGAGTTACATTGGTCCTGTGAGAGGTGTTGGCGCCAACCACGGGGCCGTTCGGGGGATGTTTCGAGTTTTCACCCTCTAACGCCATGTTTTTAAGCCAAAGTCTAGAAATATATAAATTATCGTCGTATTCTCAAATCGGGAGTTTCGCGGCAGCGTGGTGAGTTCCTACGAGTTACATTAGTCCCGTGGGAGGTGTTGGCGCCACCCACGGGGCCGTTCGGGGGATGTTTAGATTTTCACCTCCTAACCCCATGTTTTTATGCTTAAATCTGGAAATATGCAAATTACCATCGTATTCTCAAACCGGGAGTCCCGCGGCTGCACGGTTAGTTCCTACGAGTTATATTGGTCCCGTGGGAGGTGTTGGCGCCACCCACAGGGCCGTTCGGGTGCTGTTTCTAGTTTTCACCCACTAACACCGTGTTTTTAAGCCTAATGGTAAAATTATGCAAATTACCATCATATTCTCAAACCGGGAGTCCCGCGGCTGCGCGGTCAGTTCCTACAAGTTACATTGGTCCCGTGGGTGGTGTTGGGGCCACCCACGGGGCCCTTCAGGGGCTGTTTCGAGTTATCACCCTCTAACGCCATATTTTTAAGCCTAAGTCTAGAAATATGAAAATTACCATCGTATTCTCAAACCGGAGCTCTCGCGGCTGCGCGGTCAGTTCCTACGAGTTAAATTGGTCCGGTGGGAGGTGTTGGCGCCACCCACAGGGCCGTTCAGGGGCTGTTTTGGGTTTTCACCCACTAACGCCGTGTTTTTAAGCCTAAGTCTAGAAATATGCAAATTACCGTCGTATTCTCAAACCGGGAGTCACACGGCTGCGTGGTCAGTTCCTGCGAGTTACACTGGTCTCGTGGGATGTGTTGACGCCACCCACGGGGCCGTTCGGTGGCACTTTTGAGTTTTCACGCTTTAACGCCATGTTTTTAAGCAAAAGTCTAGAAATATGCAAATTATCGTCGTATTCTCAAACCGGGAGATCCGCGGCTATATGGTCAGTTCCCACGAGTTACATTGGTCCCGTGGGAGGTGTTGGTGCCACCCACAGGACCGTTCGGGGGCTGTTTCGGGTATTCACCCACTAACGTCGTGTTTTTAAGCCTGAGTGTAGAATTATACAAATTTCCATCGTATTCTCAAACCGGGAGTCCCGTGTCTGCGTGGTTAGTTCCTACGAGTTACATTGGTCCCGTGGGAGGTATTGGCGCCACCTACGGGACCGTTCGGGGGCTGTTTCGAGTTTTCACCCTCAAACGCCATATTTTTAAGCCTAAGTCTAGAAATAAACAAATTGTCATCGTATTCTCAAACGGAAAGACCCGAGGATGCGTGGTCAGTTCCTACGAGTTACATTGGTCCCGTGGGAGGAGTTGGTGCCACCCACGGGGCCGTTCGGGGATTGTTTTTAGTTTTCACCCTCTAACGCCATGTTTTTAAGCCTAATTCTATAAATATGAGAATTACCGTCGAATTCTCAAATCGGGAGTCCCGCGGCTGCACGGTCAGTTCCTACGAGTTACATTGGTCCCGTGGGAGGTGTTGGCGTCACCCACGGGGACGTTCGGGGGCTGTTTCGAGTTTTCACCCTCTAATGCCATATTTTTAAGCGTAAGTCTAAAAATATACAAATTATCGTCGTATTCTCAAACCGGGAGACCCGCAGCTGCGTGGTTAGTTCCTACGAGTTACAATTGTCCCGTGGGAGGTGTTGGCGCCACCCACGGGACCGTTCGAGGGCTGTTTCAAGTTTTCACCCTCTAACGCCATGTTTTTAAGCCTAAGTCTAGAATTATGAAAATTACCGTCGTATTCTCAAACCGGGAGTCCCACAGCTGCGCGATCAGATCCTACGAGTCACATTGGTCCTGTGGGAGGTGCTGGTGCCACCCACGGGGCCTCTCGGGGGCTATTTTGAGTTTTCACCCTCTAACGCCATGTTTTTAAGCCTAAGTCTAGAAATATGAAAATTACAGTCGTATTCTCAAACCGGGAGTCCCGCGACTGCGTGGTCAGTTTCTACGAGTTACATTGGTCTCATGGGAGGTGTTGGCGCCACCCACGGGGCCGCTCGGGGGCTATTTCGGGTTTTCATCTACTAACGCCAAGTTTTTAAGCGTAAGTCTAGAAATATGAAAATTATGATCGTATTCTCAAATCGGGAGACCCGCGGCTGCTTGGTCAGTTCCTACGAGTTACATTGGTTCCGTGGGAGGTGTTGGTGCCACCCACGGGGCCGCTCGGGAGTTGTTTCGAGTTTTCACCCTCTAATGCCATGTTTTTAAGCCTAAGTCTAAAAATATGCAAATTACCGTCGTATTCTCAAATCGGGAGTCCCGCGGCTGCGCGGTCAGTTCCTATGAGTGACATTGGTTCCGTGGGAAGTGTTGGTACCACCCACGAGGTTGTTCGGGGGCTATTTCGAGTTTTCAGCCTCTAAAGTCCTAAGTCTTGAATTATGCATATTATCGTCGTATTCTCAAAATGGGAGTCCCGTGATCGCGGGGTCAGTTCCTACGTGTTACATTGGTCCCGTGAGAGGTGTTGGTGTCATGTTTTTAAGTTTAAGTCTAGAAATTAGGAAGTTATCGTCGTATCCCGGTCTCCATCTAAATATCCCATACTCCTTCTAACATACTATCCAACAACAAGTCAACAACCAATAATTATCCAACAACCAAACCAAACATAACCAATAATTATCTTGTACTCCTTCTATCATCTAAAAGATTTAATTGATAATGTATATCAATTATATAACTACTTTAGTTGAAGTAAAGAGTACTTGGTGTGTAATGAAGAATTAGTATGTAATAAAGAACTCGTATCTAATTGGTATGTAATAATGTATGTAATCATTCAATTTCTATAAAATTGGATGAACAAATAAAAAATATAATAAAGTTTACCATGATATGTGTAGGTAGTAGCGTTGCACCCCTATCCGGATGCTCACTCACTGTTAAATACCAAATCTGAAAAAATATTTACACATTGTCAAACTTAAAGAGAAAAGTCAATAAAGGAAAAAATTGAATAAAAACATGCAAATGATTAAGTCAAATATCATAATGATGGTCATAACGAAGTTCAGATTGAAAGACCTGAATCTTAACATCCCTTTCATTATAATTAATAGCCTTTCCAAAATCATCGGGTGTGAAATTCTTGGAAAATCATTATTCTTGAATCAAGGAGGGAGTGTCGAAGATAGAAGTAGGGGCAATATGAGGGTCTGGTTAATTTCAGGGGCACTATGAGGGTCTGGTTAATATGCCATTAAAATAATTGGTTAATTTAAACTATGAGGGTCACTATGACAACATATTGCCCCTGAACCGTTAATTCCAGGGATACTATGAGGGTCTGGTTAATTTCAAGGGCACTACAAGGGTTTGGTTAATCCAATAGAGAAAGGACTCAAGTCAAGAACACGAAACAAAGAAAATGACTATAAAGTTAGTAAAGTAGATCATAATATTCAAGAAACAAATGTAAATATAATTTACTTATGAACCTGCATAGCTTCAATCTACCTCAAAAGAGACCTAGTAGATTCAGGAACTTGAGTAATCAACTCTGTAACCATTTCCTATAATGTACTTTCTACGAGGTTTTCCATTAACCATATAATACAAAAGGAAAAAAAAGATAAAAATAAAACGTAGGACTAAAATACCAAATATACTAAAATAGCCTCTAGAAGTTCAGCTAAAATCAATTAATATGAATATTAACATCCTAAAATCTAAATATGTGATATAAATTGGCTTACCCAAAGTTTTTTTTTACTAATATTAACAACCTAGTAGGTTGTAAGACTAAAGTTTCAAAAACATTATCTCACACTATTTTTACTTTTACATTAGCTCTGCCACAATATTATCCCAAATTCAAATCGTATAAATTGTTTATATATACTATATATACTGTGTATAAATTGTAAAGACATATAAAGTGTATATACATATATTAATGGAATCTACATAAATTAATGGAGAAAAAGAATAAAATTTACTCGGGAGAGAGACTGGGACTGGGGCTGTTGCTGCTAGGGCGGAGCTGGGGCGGCTGCTACTAGGGAGGAGCTGGGAGTGGGGCGACTGCTGCTACTTGTTTAACGAGAGAGAGAAGCTTTTAGGTCATCAACCTCAATGCTTGAAGAGAGAGAGAGAGAAGATGGCAAATGAAAATGAAAAATAGCGCGCGTTTCTTTATTTTTTTAGGAATGACCTGGTCACGGCCTAAAGCCGTGACCTACCATTGCAACCCACCACCCCCTTAGAGCTCTGACTGGTACTTGATTGATGAAGAATGGTCACGGCCTACAGCCGTGACCCCCTTGCGCGACCAATAGCAGCTGTCAAATGAGGTATGGTCATGGCCCATAGCCGTGACCCATACCAAGAAATAGTTACTGCCCATAGCCGTGACCCTCAATCTGTGATGCGCAACCCTTATACACCAACCCTAGTGCTTGAATGAGGGATGGTCACGGCCCATAGCCGTGACCCACACCCAGAAATGGTCACAGTCCTAAGTCGTGACCCTCAATGTGTGTACTCTCATCTTCGTCATGCCATGGGTCATGGACTTAGGTCGTGACCCACTCGTGACCAAGCTTGAAGGGAATTTTGGCGCGAGTTTGGCGCCTATATGGTCACGACCTGGTCACTTCCATTGTGGTCACGGACTTGGTCCGTGACCACTTCCCGAGCATCAATAATTTAGTGTGGTAATAAATATGGTAACGCCAAATATTGAGTGGTCGCGGACTTGGGCCGTGACCCACTGGGCGTGACCATTCGTAGGATTTGGTGTAGTGTATATTTAAATTTTTTCAAATTTAATGTCAAAACCTTAAATAGATTAACCCAACATAAATTTGTGCACCAATTTTAACCGAGTTGTTGTGAAAAAGTTATTTATATCCAATTTGATATTTTAAACCTAAACATGCATTCAGATGATTAGCAGATAAACTAAGTAAAACGATCGCATAATACGCTGATTTGTGAGAAAAATTCACAATAACCAAACAAATTACTATGATAATATTTTACACAAGATAGACATTAGAATTACACAATGACTCGTCGCCCTTACAATCCTTGACGTTCTTCTATCTTCGAACTCTCCTCTATAATGCAAAACAGGAGCCATGCACGCCTCGTATCCACCAAACAGGCTCAGCTACCATCTATGAAGTCGGAACACGGAATCACCGATTCTTTCACCGTAACACAACAAACACTGTACAAAGTTCAATGCACGAAACCTTTTTTCTGTCCAGATAATGAGATAAACAAACTATGGTGCCCACACAAGGAGATCTCAAAGTATAAAAAAGATGAAACTTGGATCTTTAAACTATTTGGGTAAAACTAGGGTTTGAAAACTTTTGGTTATAGATGGGAAAACGTTTTTTGCCATAAGTTCTTAGAAAAACTAATGCCATCACTCCTATTTATAGAAAACTTGAATTTCGAGGTAGCAGGGTTTGTTCGAACAAAACCCTTGTTTCATTCAAACGAACTCTACACTCATTCGAACAAAGAAGAAATCTGGTTCAAACGTACTTCGAATGGGCTTCTAATGGGTAGGCCCTACAAGAATTCTAGGCAAAATAATTTGAAATCAATATAAAAAAGGAGTTTCAATTAGTATTTTTTAAGAAAATAAACAATATTTCGAATGCACAATTTTTGCTACCAATTTTTTAAAATAAATTTTAAGGTTTAGAGCATAGGGGTGTGAAATGTAAATTTTTTTCGTAAACAAACTAGTCTTTTGGGGAAAAATTAACTTTGAAAACTAAGATCTTGGGATCACAAGGGAATGTCTTGTTGATTACTTTCTTCATGCCATATTTAACACCATTTTAGCCGAGCAACCCCTTTGTTTAACCATTTGACATACCCATGATATTTAATTTTGGAATATAAATGCATTTATGCAATACCCATAAGAGTTCTCTAAGGAGTTATTAAAGGGTATAACAAAAGCAATCACAATCCAACCTTTTGCTAAATATATTGTCATTTGTTAATTAGAAGAATAGTCAAATACAAATATATTAATAAATACATATAAATTCTCATTTCATTTGTAAGAGGGAGCTTTTTATTTTAATCGTTGACCAATATTATTATTTTTATTTTAATTAGTTATATATTTTTGAGTATTAAGGTCTCTCACCCCATTAATATATGCCTTTTAATTCTACGTATCCAAAAACCATAACATGTGTATATTAAAAAAAATTGTATACATTATAAAATTTCATGTACAAATTATAATTCTCGCCCCTCCCCCCCCCCCCCCCAAAAAAAAAATATTTTTTTTTTACAAAAGCCCATGTATATAACATAAAATTTAATGAATACATTAATGCAAATTTGGGTATACCCTAATAACATCCTTAACTAAAAAAAAGTCATCGTCTAGGAAGTTTAGTAAAAAATTGAATCGTACATTATAAGGATCCCCCTTCGAAAGTTTCGAGAGTAACTTTTAGTTTAAAATTTATGTAAAAAAATAAATTTTATATCATAATTATACATATTTTTTTATACTTTAGTAATTGATTTTTAACTTAATGTTAAAAATGTAAATTGAAGTTGTAAATGCACCATAATTTAATGGATAAGGATCCATTAGAATCACTATACCATAGAGTGATTTATTCAACCATTGATCACATATTGAGATTTTAAATCATTGATCTCAATGCACTCCCAATGTGATATCAAAAGTTAAAAAATTCACTGTAGCGTAAAGTGACTATAGAGGAGTTGGATCCTAATTAAATAACATGCATCATTTTGGAAATCAAAATGAAAAGTATACAACCTTTTGCAATATATCATTTTGTATTTTGTTTTGCAAAATACACCTCCTTAACTTCTACACCATCCCATTGATTTCAACTCGCTCGAACCAATAAAAAAATCTAGACCAGCTTATTTAGTCCAATGAAGGTCCATAAAATTCAGTCTCAAATAATTATGTTTGTTTGGTTATTTTTCACTCGCTTGATAGTTAATTAGGAGTGCGAGCATACCATGTAAGATTTGTGGTCTTACAAACCAAAGAATTTAACTTAGTAACACTTATCAAGAAATTGTGTAGCGTTTGATGTCTCAACTAAGAGGACTTATACTTCCCTTATAGAAGACTTTGAAGTGAGTTCTAAATCATTAACTAGGATAAAATAGTAAATTGCATGAATTAAAGAAAAATAAATTTCATAAATAAATAAAGAAAAATGTGATTATAGTAAAATTTGCAAGAAAGTAAATTGCGAGTAAAGTAAAGATTTACGGGAAAGAAAATAAGAACAAATGTAATGGTAAGAAACTTTAAATAAACTTATAAAGAAATATGTTATAACTACCTTACAATCTTCTTGCGAAATTGAAAGAAATTCAGGAAATAAATAAAGAAAAATAAAATAAAATAAAAAGGAAAAAGAGGAAAAATGTAAAGTAGGTGTGTTTTGGTTATGGAGTCCTCTCTTCATTGTTGACTTATTTACTTATTTATAGTATTTCTTGTCTATGCAACATAACTGCTCATATAAATGTTGGTTGGTTACTCACCCATTTGAGTTTTCCCGCTTTGGTTCTCTACCTCCCTAATTAAAAGTGGAGTAAGTTCCCAGTTCAATTAACATATACAAAATGGTGTCAAGTGTCAAACATGCATTCATCCCATCACTTTGTATTAACACATAATAACCAAAGTATTTTTGTGGATTTTAATTATTAAATGGTAATAACTCATTGGGTTGTATTAATATGGTATAAACATACCTCCCGCACTAATTGATTTTCAAAGAAGATTAATTAGGGGTGTGTTGGGTATATCGAAGACTTAATTACACCTTCACCATCATTGCATTCTGTAAATATACACATTTTGTGGTTGGGAGACTGTTCACACTCTGATTAACTATCATTTTCCCCATTAGTGTTGAGCTTATTGTCCTCTATACGCCTCTTTATATCTTCTCTAAAAATGGATATGGCAAAAGAACGCGATGGCACCTATGATTATGATTCCACTACTGATCCTCGCCTTGCATTTGAATATTCTTGGGCTTTCCCTACTCCTCCTACAAACTCTTACTCAAATGGCAATCATAATAAGGCTGATGATTTAGCTTCTCGGGGTGATGTTGAACCATATTCTTCTTCCTTTGAACCTTCAGTTCCTTCTATACCCATTTTACATGGGTTTTATGACGTTGAACCCTCTCGGGTATTTACTTCTGAACCTATGTGAAAAAGGCCTTTTGTTTACAGGATTTTTAAAGGTTGGGCCAATGGTTTTTTCCCTTTCCCTTAATTTTTTATAGCTCCATAGTCTTCATATTTTATCAAACGCCCTCTAGTTGAGGATGATATGTTTGAAATGGAGGAGCATTCCTTGGATCCCAATGGTACTTTAGATTTGGGGCACCCTGTGTCTTTTAACAACAGATCTTTTCCAGTTCCACCCATTTATGAGTTGGTCATTCACAATGCAACCTTATGCCCCACTTCTTCTTTGAAATATATGCCTCAAGATGGATATACCACATTCAACCATGCTTTTAGGGGCTATTACTCTTATTCTTTGTCCATCAAGCCATTTTACCCCATTTTGGGTTTCTTTGAATGATTACATGAGTGTCTTAGCTTCTTGGCATTGTGCCACTTATGTCTTTCCAAGGTATGGCCTTTTAGGTCGTACCTCACACTTTTTTCTAACCAACGTACCAAGTTGTTTCTAATGGTACATATAATTCTTTTGCTCTTGATGATGATAGCTTTGATTTGAAAGTTCTTGAGTCTCCAGACTATCTTGTCTCCCCTCCTTATTTATAATATCATATCTCAAACCTCATCGTTTGGGGAAAGATGATTTCCAAAATACAGAAAAGTATATTTAGGATGGTTTTCCAACCAAATGACCCTCTCCCGAGTCTCCACCTTCCACCTATAATGTTAGTGAAGTTTTGGAGGCTCTTGAGATTATTCACCTACATGGGCATGGTGTCTGTTGAGATACCCCACATGTGTCTGTTTACTTGACTGAATGTTCTTTTTCATGGAACTAGTTGGCTGGGTAGCCGACCAACAAGATAACTTAGCCAACCAAATTTGTGCATAATCTGAGGATAGACTAACTATAATGACAAGTGTCATTACTTTATTGGTCCACATGGTCTACTTATTTTAGGCTACAATAAAATCCATAATATTTTATTATTTATAGGAATGGTATAATGAGTGAAAGGATGGAGTATTATCAATTATGAGTTGCTCGGCTGTTTGAAGGGACTTGGTTGTATGCCAAGCCCTGGGACTTGTAAATTTCAACCTGTCATATTAAGGTGGTGGTAATTTTCTAAATATCTGGAAAAATAACTAACCGTCTAGGGGTACGCTGGTCATTTTGGTGTCTGGGGAAATAAGACACTATCGATATCTGAAATGATAGTACACTTAATTACTTTAATATTTGGAACTTGAGAGACATCACCACTCCTATAAAAGATCCTTTCCCCCTAAATCTCACCCCACCTTTAATTTCCAACTCTTTTCTTAATGTTGAGCTCTTACTTTACCGTTAGAGAGAATTATTTTTGAGTACTCGCCTTTACTGTATGATTCCTTTCTTTCTTGTATTTTCCTTTCTGAGTTTTTATGATAGTATATATCATTGATGAGGGTTCTTTGGAGAAGTTTAGAACAGAGCGTAGGATCCCTAAATGGGTGAAAGCTGAGTTGGTGACAGGTCATTGTGACTTATATTTAATAGAAGAAGGTCTTTGACTTTCCACTATTTTTATAGCAGAGTGTGGAGTTAGTTTCATGCCAAATCGATTATTTCTTCAATTTTGTCAATATTTCTATGTGATCCCAGTTTAAGTGGAACCAAATACTTGGAGAGTAGTGATTGGGGTCAATCGTATTAACAAAGGACATGCCCCACATAGGATTAACAGAATTGATGTATTTCTAAAGATGGGGGACCATTTCTAATAATATTTATTATTTGAAGACCACATATTCTAATAGGCATTTGGTACTTAATTTTCTTGATTCCAATATACATTATTGGCATTATGGATTGTTTATTTAGAACTGACAATTTTCCCCTCTTCCTAAGGGTGAAAAATATACTGGGCCACGTTATCCTCAGGAAGGGCATGACATAGGTCGATATCTTTTATTTGTTGCACATTTTTTTCTGTTTGCTTTCAATTTAAAGGAATCGTTGCTCCTTTACTAATATGTATGAATGTTGGTACGAAGACTAAACATTAATCGACTCAAAAAGTACTCTCTCAAATCAACCTCGAAATGTATAAACACAAAATCAAAAATCCAATTAAGGAAAACCATAACCACTGCCAAAAAATTAAAATTTTCAAACCCTAAACCAAATCCTAATTTTGAAAGAACCGTCCCAATTAAAAACCAAACCCTAATTTTTGAAGAACCATCCCAATTAAATTCACACCTCCCAAATACAACTAAAACAGTCATAAGAAAGGTTAACTAATGTATATAAGATAAATGAGAGGAGAAAGAAGGATAGGAGCATCATACCGTAAGATAAAAACAAGAATCTGGTATGATGAAACGAAACTAACCAACGAAAAAAAAGAAAAAAATTTGGAGCTAAAACGTAATTGAGGAAAAAATAAATGTGAATGTGATTTAATGTTTGTGAACTGGGTTATCTTGTAAAAATGGGAGAAGTGTTGTTTGAGGTATTGAATATGTATAGAATTAGCTTTTTTGCAATGGTTATGAAAATTTGTATAGTTTGTATGTGTTAATAACCATTATAATTTTTGCAAGTGTTTTGAACACTCACTGGGATTGGAATGTGTTGCACTCGTCTCATATTGTGTTTGTACTCACATATGAAGCTCAATATTATAATTTTCAAAATTGATCATCAATGTTATATTATGTGTTCAATTTATTATAGAATCACTGCAATCTTATATTTGAAGAAGCTTAAATAAATAATTCTATTCACTTTTAGTAGCTTTGTTGGTGTGTAGATAATGTGGGTGGGGACATGTCCGAGTAGCTCTCTTACCCTCCACTCTTCCTTTTTTCCACCATTAAGCTGGTGTTTTACATTCATGCATATACGTGTGTTAGTGTTTAGAAAAAAAATGATTAATTAAATGAAACAGTTTAACGAGAGAAGTTTATATATGTACATATATATGTTATATGTGCGTATTGTTTGTTAAAGAAGAATAAAAAAATAGTTTAGTGAGACAAGAAGAAGAGTGAGAAAAATAATTGAGAAAGAAAAGAAAAGAAAGAGAGAGGGAGATGGGTTTTTCTAAGGATATATATTTAAGGGTGGCCACTAATATAGTTGAGATCACCACTGAGAAAGAAGAAGTGGATATTGTAGAGAAAAGTAAAATGGTCACTAAAGAGGTGAATAATCATTATTTTCTCAAATCCTTCCATATCCTGCATGAATCTATATCAATTTCACAAAATCAATAATATCCTCCCAAAGACTTATAATTCTCACCAATCTTCCCATATTCTCCCAAATCCTCAACATTTTACTAAGAAGCTTGCATACAAAAAAATGGTTGGAAATCTTAGGCATAGTTTAGTTGTGGAGAATTATTTTCTATTTTCTACTGATTCTATCCCAAATTAAAAGTCTCTATTCATTTTTTATATAGAATAAGGATACATAAAATCAATGATCGTGATTAACAGTTGATCATTAATATGGGACGTGTTCGTTGGTTATGTTCAAAAAAATAAAAATGAACTATTAATTCGGGACAACCAAAACTAAAAGAAGTGATCCCTTAATTCGGGATTGAGAGAGTATTTCCAATCTTCCCCTGAAATTCTAGTTTTTATTTTTCATAGGAAGTTTAGTAGATATTTTGGAGTCAAATATAATTTACACAAAGTTCAGGTTCATAATGTAATTACAAAAAAGTTAATGCTCTAAATGAAACTTATAGAGAGTCAGGGGACCAAAATAGAAGTTATAAAAATTTAGGCGCCAAAATATAATTCTAAAATTTATCTAGAGAACAATTTATTTTATAAAAACTAAGAGACTAAAATGTAATTTATCAAAAGGTTATGGGTTCAAATAAAAGTTATCGAATGTTCATGATAAAATATAATTTTTAAACTTCTAAAAATTGGTAAAAAAAATTATTGATGTGCTTTTCTAAAAATTGGAAACATCCAAAGAAGTATTTTCCAATTTTCTGGTTTGCCATTACGATAAAAACATAGTAGAAAAAATATGAAACATTTGTTTTCAGCAACTAAGCAGGTAATTACGTACTTTATTGACATGCGTACGCTATAACTTGTAGGCAACTAAATTGCTTTTGTTAATATACAAGTTGTGTATGATGGAGTTCTGACATAAAATAAGGTCCGTCTTTTCAAAAACTCAGTTCTGGAAAATCAAATAACTAAGGGTGTACTTGATTGAAAACATGGAAAATGTGTGAAAAATAATATATTTGGATGAGAAGTTGGAAAATAAGCGAAAAATATTATTTTTTTGTTTTACTTTTTAAATTTGTCATGGAAATCAATTCTTTGGTGAGTGAATAAGAAATATTTTCCAATAAAATTGATATTTGAGATGGAACACTTGTTGCAGGAATGAGTGTTGTTCTTTTATAAAATATTTGCAATCAATGTACTAGAAGGACAAAACATGAGTCTAAATAACTATTTTTCATGGAAATTTGTTCTAAATCAATCAAACACAGCCTAAAGAAATTGGGAGTGTGTTGATATTCCAACCCCAAAATATTCTAAAAAACTAACTCCAAAACACCACAAAAATACACTTTATTTCTTTAAAGCACCACAAAAACCCAACACCACAATTTGAAACCCCATTATATAAACCAAAATTAAAAATTGACTCATTTTTTTCCCTCTTTTCTCTCTCTCTCTCTCTCTACTCTTTTCTCTTTGCTCCTTTTTGTCTTTCTACTTACTCAAACCAAATCCTTATTCAAATATCACAAACACAACCAAGTATGTATTCCAAAACTCTCTACTTGTGCATTAATGTTCATGCCTAATCTATACCCGCATAAAACCCATTCAAACCCCCCATTAGTAATAAAAAAGTAACAAAACCCTAATTTACGTTTAATCTAAACCCTTTTTTTTTATTAAAACTGAACCATAAACGTAAAAAAAATATATGTTTTGGATTCCACGGTTTCCCATCACCGGAGAAGGTGACCATTTGCGGCCAACCCATGCTGTGTATCCCACACTCATGGTTACAGTAGACTCTCCAATATGCAAAACCAACGGCCTACATGGATCATGGTTTGCAACATGCCATAGTATTGAGTGGTCGTGGATATTGTTCTCACGATTTACCCATACAGTTGAATTATAATATCCAGTTTAATTTCACCATTTTATATGCATGTTCCCAAATTTATTCATTTCTCTATCCCTTTTAATATGTTAATTTCAAACAAGTATTCTCATTTCAAACAAGTATTGCAGATCATAAATGGGGAGAGAGGGTAGGCCATGAATGAATGCGTCGTAAAAAAATATAAATAGGAAAGAATTACATGTAAATATGTAGATGATGAGGTGGTAGGTGATGATATTGTTGGTGATGAGGTGGTTGGTGCGGGTATGGTTGGTGAGGATGTCGTTGGTGAGGGTATGGTAAGTGAGGAGGTGGTGGTTGGTGAGGTTGTGATGGGTGATGATGTAGTTGTTGATAAGGATCTGGTTCGTAATGAGCTGATAAAAGGTGTGGCGTCGGTGGTTGGTGAAGGGTCTGTTGATGAATGTGCTAGGGGGGGATAGTAGATCTAGCCAATCAAGAGGTTCATCTACATCATTATCTTCTGATAATGACAACATACCTAAAGGGGTATCTTCTTTGGCCCTGGTTGAAAAGAAAAAAAACAAGGACCAAACCAAAAAGATCCAATGCACAACCGTTAAAGGGGTCCTGTCCTAACAACCTCGAGTTGTTAATGAATTTTTTTAACCATGTGTCATATGGTATTTGGAACCATGATGAAGAATAAGGTATGATGAAGTGTGTATACCACTATAAAAAATTCGTTGAGTGGAATATAGATGAAGAGGATAAGTGGGTGATGAACGTGGTAAAGTCGCCTGGATTATGTCCTTTGATAAAAAAAAACTCCAATTGATTTATTGATCATGTCCTTGTATGCATTCAGTTAATAGTGGCAACCCGAAACTAATACGTTTCATATGCCATTCGGTGAAATGACCATTACATTGAATGGTGTTTTTCATTTGTTGGGGATAGTAGTTGAGGGGGATAGTGTGCATGGGGTGATCTCCAAGATTCCTGAAGATAGGGCTACATCAATTAAGAAGTTTGATAAGTTGATTGGGTCTTTGTTGAAAGATGTTATGGAGGAGTTTAAGTCTTTTCATGCGGTACAGTTTGATTGGTTGATGAAATTATGGAAGGATAGGGTTAAGGATTTGGGTGAGAATGCAAAGGCTAAACACATCGATATATGTGCCCGGACCTATCTTTAATTCATGATTGGATAATTTCTTTTTCTGGACAAGTCAGGGACCTGAGTTTCGATGTATTACATGCAATCATTGAAGAACTTATAGGAAGTAAAGGAGAAAAACTTGGGAGTTGCCCTCTTATCCCACCTATACCGCCAATGGGGGATCACATCCAAGGCTGACGTACGCCAAGTTACTAGATATCTCCATCTTTTAGTGGTAATGTGTATATATATTCTTTATCCTAATATATTCTAATTTATCATATAATTTTTAAAATGTTTATCTTATTTGAAAATATTAATGGATACGCATGCATGGATACACAATCACTTCGATTTGAACCGAATTCTTTGTAAGTGTGATTATACCAGGATTGAACCCTGAATTTGTAGGTGGAAGGCGCAAATGGTATCCGGTGACTCAAAAGAGAAATTGCTTGCTATGAGGGAGACTTTGGATGATTTACAAGTTTATGATGTGAGTATCGCTACTAATTTTTACTTACATGATATGTTTTAGTTGAGTTTACTGTTTATAATAACATGATATTTTAAAATGTAGGTTGTATAGGATGCATACAAGGAAAATATTGAGGCCTATCCTTTCCAAGAGATATTGTGGTACACCAGTATTCTCATATGCTATGACATCTCCAAGCCAAACTATCCTAAGAGCATGCTTTATCAAGTCGGCCAGGTCCAAAATATTCCACGCCATCCCATGAACCTGATTAAAGAAGAGAGGGGTAGGAAACAACTTAGGTACAAGGTAGCGTATGACAATGACAAATGGTACCAGGAGAACTGGGGTGACCATGTCCTCAATTATTAGAAGAGGCACTTAAACATTTAAGTAGATGCTACTGAAAAACTAGTATGATACCTCACTATAACATTTAAGGTTTGGTAACATGTATTCGTAGTATTAATCACATTCATTGTGACAACATTGACAGGAGTCAGGTGTTGACGTAACAATTCATCTCTTAGAAGAGGCACTTAAATATCCAAGTGACGATCCCTCTGCTGAAGATTACCAAATGCTCTTTGATGTTTCTCACGCAGCATGTGATGCCCTCTTAGAGGGTAAAGGCGCTCGTGCTAAAAAAGAAAAGCGAAAGGAGAGTGACAAACCCGACCCGGAGCAACGAACGAAATGTCGGTTGGACCCTAACAAGAGATGTGCCCCTACAACTTCAAGCAAAAGCCCCGAAAAAAAGAGACAACAAAGGAAGAAATAGAATGACCCATGTTGGTTGTTTATATCTTTAATTATTAAACACTACGAGGCTGGTTAATTTTTTTCTTTATATCTTTAATAACATTGTGGTTGGTTGGTTGTAGTAAACATTGTGTTTGGTTGATTGTTATAAAATGTGGTTGTTTGTCAAAACATTTACTTTAAAAATTTATCCCAACTGTTATGTATGTTTTATTACTAAATATTTGTCCTGATCGTTATGTGTGTTTTATTAGTAAACATTTATCCTGATTGTTATGTATGTTTTATGACCAAATAAGACCTTTGGAAATTACATCAAATTTATTGGATGATTAATACGACCAGCTAGGACCGTAGGGAGTCTCCCACGACCATTCCCAACCGTGATAGTTATCGCACGATCATAAAAGATAGTAGGAAACCCTTAGAAATTTTTGCAAGTTCACTAAATGATTTCCACGACCAACTCGGACCATGGGGAGTCTCCCACGGTCATCCTCCACCATAGTATGCAACACAACAGTCATAGAAGACCATAGTAAACCCTTGATTTTTTTTTAACTTCACTGGATGATTTACTCGACCAACTACAACCATGGGGAGTCTCCCACGACCATCAACCACCGTGTAATGCAATTCGACAGCCATAGAATATCAAAATAAACACTTGGAGATTTTTCTAAATTCACTGGATAATTTCCACGACCAAGTAGGACCCTATGGAGCTTCCCACGGAAATACTTAATCATGGTATGCAACACCACGGTAATATAAGACCGTAGTAAACCCTTGAATTTTTTTGTAAATCCCCTAGATTATTTACACGTCCAACTACAACCATGGGGAGTCTCCCACAACCATCCTCCACCATATAGTGAAATTCTACGGCCATAGAAGACCGTAATAAACCCTTGATTTTTTTTTTCTAAATTCACTGGATGATTTCCACGATCAAGTAGGACCGTGTGGAGCTTCCCACAACCAACCTTAACCATGATATGGAACACCACGGTCATAGAAGACCGTAGTAAACCCTTGCATTTTTTTGTAAATTCACTAGATATTTTACACGACCAACTACAACCATAGGGAGTATCCCACGACCATCCTACACCGTGAAGTGCAATTCCATGGCCATAGAAGACCGTAATAAACCTTTGGATTTTTTTTAAAAATTCATTGGATGATTTTGATGACCAATTCAGACCGTGAGTAGCTTTCCACGTCCATCCTTAACCGTGGTATGCAATACCACGGTCATAGAAAACCGTAGTACACTTAGAATTTTTTTTAAATTCACTGGATTAGTTCCATGACCAACTAGGACCATGGGCAGTCTCCTACGGTCATAGATTACCATAATAAACCCTTAATTTTTTTTGTAAATTCACTAGAAGATTTCCATGACAAAGTAGGATCGTAGGGGGTCTCCCACGGTCATAGAAGACCATAGTAAACACTTATTTTTTTTTTTATAAATTCACTGGATGATTTCCACAGCCAAGTAGGACCATGGGGAGTCTCCCATAGCCAAGTAGCATCGTAGGGAGTCTACCATGGGCAGAGAAAATCGTAGGAAACCCTTTAAATTTTTTACAAATTCACTGGATGATTTTCACGACCAATTAGGACCGTGGTGAGTCTCCCACGACCAAGTAATACTGTAGGGAGTCTACCACGGCCAAAGAAAATCGTAGAAAACCCTTTAAAATTTTTACCAATTCACTAGATCATTTCCACGACCAAATAGGACCGTGGGGAGTATCCTACGGCCAAGTAAGACTGTGGAGTATCTACGATGGCCAGAGAAGATCGTTAAAAATGTTAAATGTAGTATATCCAATATTTATGTCAAACATAATTAAAAGTGATAAGTATAGTATATCCTTAACCGTTCTAACCATTCATATCCAACATAATTATAAGTGTTATATATAGTATATCCAATATTCATGTCAAACATGATTATTCAACATTCATATCCAACATGATTAACTTTTACTCTTCAACTTTCATATCTAGCATTTAAATAAAAAGAGACATTTAACTTTTTAACATTTCATATCCAACTACTTTTCATATAACTTTTCAACTTTGTCATAATCATTCACAAAAATACAATATCCAGCCATCCGATTGATTTATATATAATTTTACAAAAAATTACAATTTCCCACTAATCAATCATGATTTAGTCAAATCAACTTCTTCATTCGATTCAATCAAAATTGTTTCGTCTCTTGTCTCTATATCTATCGGACAAATTTTATGGGATATAGACGGACATTGTTTGAAAATATCTTCCCAGCCTAGTGCATCGAATGATGTCTTTGACTTCCAATTTTATGCAATGAGGGGTATGAGACAAAACTGGGTGCACTTCATGGTCACCTAATGACAATTAGATTTGTTCAATAAGTAAACAATATTGTTATCCTCCTGAATGGGTTTTGGACCCTCATCAAACAGAAAAAAGTTAGGCATTGGAGATTCGATATTAACACTACCATTACCTTCATCGCATTCGCCGCTAGATATTCAAACTCCGTCATTATGAACCAATTACCCATCATAACGGAATGCTTGAAAATATTCAATTTACTTTCATATTCATCGATAGTTTATGATGTCATGATAAAAGCATATAGTTCCTTATCCCGATGTAGTGTAGTCAATATTTGACTACGTATAGCATGAGAGTGACTAAGAGATTCTCCAATACCCATCCCCCAAGCCAAGGTAGTGAAGCCACAATTACCATCTGACCATACTTTATATATGCCCTCAATAAAATAATGGAAGAAGTCTGGTACGTGCTTCGTATATAGCTTCTTGTAGGTTGACCACAAATCCGATTTCTTAGCTGTATAAGGTGGCCTCGACTCTAACTTCTTGCCACGAATTTCATTCATATTTGGAGGATCCTTTTCCCACGCACACGAGATTCTCTTGATAGATGTATTTTTTTTTTCAAGACCTTTGGTCTCCCCTTGGCCTTAACTGAAGTGGTCTCCATCAACGGTGTGCAAGATGGTTGAGAAATTTCCATTAGTTTTGCTTGCATCATTAGCTATTCAGCTTTCCTCGATTCATTCAACTTTTTCTTTAATAAAATAATCCCATGTGTATAATCAAGACCATAATACATTAAGACATTGGGAACTATAGCAAGCTTATTCCAGTGACCGTCTAATGCCTATGTTGGAATAGCGTCGCCCGCCTTCTCCCATCTGACCAATTCACAAGTGCACGAAAGGCCATAGATTGTATGAATTTTGTGCCCGCATATAATATCCGTTAATTGAGTGTTACCCGCAAATCGGGATAAAATCGTCCTTATACAATCTATCTCCCTAGAATCAAATCAAGAGCAAGGTGGGAGGCCCATCGCCGTAATTCTCGTAGCAATGGTTCATTGTCCGTGTGCTTTGCTGATTGTAAAAACTTTCGAATTCCAATCTAATTTGAGTCTCTTTAAATTCAAGTAGTGCATCCATACATATCCATACCATAGAAAATTTCCCATTAGAGGTAACTATATACTTTTTTAACTGTGCATGGATTCCCTCGACACTATTAATGGTGCGGTTCCCGCGATGTTGAATCTTATTCGTCCATGGATGGGAATACATAAAACGGAACGACAACCAAGTATATTAAGGTATGAAATCATATGAGGACATTATTGCTTCCAATTTGAAAGGAAGCATGGCCATGCTCTGTCATATTCCACATGAGTTTTGGACTCGACCACACCAATCCATCTAGATATAAAGGACTTTTTATTCGAGTCTTTTAATTCATCTTTCAAACAATCTGCATTAATATTCATCTGCATATGGAATAAATAGAATAAAATCTTCGTGCTCAAAAATATTTATCTCACGGCATTCATTCAAGACATTTGTCTATCGGACATGATGACCCCAAGCAAAGCTTCTAGCTCATAGAGAGATCTCAAATGTTTCAATGCCCATTGAAAATTGTCCTCCTTCTCATACTTCAAAAATGCTAATGCAATACAAAATGATTGACCAATAGAGGTAACCACAATCATCTCGAACAAAGGCATGTTGTATCTATTTGTTTTGTAAATGAAATCAATGACAAGAATTGAAGGGAAGCACTTGGCAAGTAATTTGGAGGTTGGATGAGTAAAAAATATGTCTTTAACGGTGTCATTTTTCTCATGACATTGATGCCAATGTACTTACTGTTTTTCAAAAAGAAAATGCATGAGTTGTTGCATTGCATTCCACCTGCCTTGATCCCCTAGTTTCATCTTGTGTTTCGCGTTATACATGGTTCTTACTGAGGAGCAATTAAAAGGATTCCTTTATTTTAATGTGTAGCACCTCCTTCGAATAAAATCATGTTATACCTATTTATTTTGTAAATGCAATCAATGACAAGAATTGAAGGGAAGCACTTGGAAAGTAATACAGAGGTTGGATGAGAAAAAAATATGTCTTCAACGGTGTCATTTTTCTCATGACATCGATGCCAGAGTACTTAATGGTTTTTGGAAAGCAAATGAATGAGTTGTTGCATTGCATTCCACCTGGCATGCTCCTCTACTTTCATCTTGTGTTTGGTGTTATACATGGTTCTTACTGAGGAACAATTAAAAGGATTCCTTTGTTTTAATGTGTGTAGAACCTCCTTCGAGGAAATATTATTAAAAATCAACTCTTTTGTCACATTCCATTCTTCCTCGTTTAATCATCCTACATATGGACAACCAACTAAAGAATCAGATACCTCGTGATTATGTATACCGCATATAACTTTTACCCCACACTTACCATCTTCTATCCGGACACCCTTAAGTCTAAATGGACAATCACACTACAGATTAACCTACAACTTAACATAATTATACATATCTTAGTAGGATATGAGACGTCGGGGGTTGCCTATAAATATTGAGGCCCACACCACAGACTCCACAAGAGATCCTATTCCTCAATTCCACATTTTGATTAAGATACGCTAAACCCAAGTTCTCAATCGAGGGGATCAAATACTTTTTCACCATAGGATCAATACCTATGAACGTTATTCGGTTATCTAATCTTCACAAGTGAAACATAAACCTTTATAGTTAGGTCGCAACGAGGTCTACTCGCTGTTACTACCCCCAAGGCTACTCTCACTATCAAAGTTATCACAAAACACATCCCACATAAACGATCACGACATTGCCACTATTAGTCTACACAACTACATGTGTTCACCGAACTACCATCAATTACGATATCACCCCAAGGATCAAATTTGCCTAATTATGTTATCGACATTAATTACCCATGATCATCGCACCTAAGGTCTATATACTTTTCACTCACCAATCATTAGAGTCTAGTCATGACACCGTAACCATCACCCTCTACCGTTGACTATATGCACCTTATGCTAATTGTCTTATGGAATCATCTCACTCTATTGACACCAAAAATGATCTTATGTCATTAAAATTCAACACAAGCATCTCACACTAACAACCATGGTGTCACCACTATAGGCTAACATGGACACTCATCAATTAATACAATTCTAATCAAAAGGGCAAAATCAATTAATAACTACCAACTTAGTCGTGTGCAACTTGGCACTAACTTACTTGTCCTGCTAACCTCTTTGACTTTACCGTTGAGCACACACTAAACCGATACCAAACTAGATTTACCGACCTAAACTACACCGATGCCAAAAGATCTAATACCTACCTCACCACGTCACTCCCGAAAGGAACCTTGAACCTAGAGCTCTGATACCATTTGTAATGCACTGACTCAAATTTATGATCATCAAGTGAGTGGAGACTCAGAGTCTCAGAGTCACTAATGTAAAGTTCATGGTTAGCGAAATGGTGAATGTTAGAGCATGTCGCGTATCAAGCATTTGGTGACGTTAATATTGAGTATTTCGATGACTTGTCTTCGAGGATTTCTAAGACATAGAATAAAAATTGGTGGACCACATAAGCTTGAAGGTTTAAGCATCGAGAATTTTAGGGACGAAATTCCCCAAGGAGAGAAGTTTGTAATACCCTATCCCAATAGTTCGATTATATATATATATATATATATATATATATATATATATATATATATATATATATATATATATATATATATATTGTAATGGAGAGAGGGTGGAGATAATTATAGAAGAATTTTGGGGAAAATTGAAGAAAAATAAAGGAAAAAGGAAAAGCAGGTCGTTCGAATGACATAGTGATGTCGTTAGTAGGGAGATGGACATCTCACTCAAAGGTCGCGAGATATAGGGCTTCAAACGACATGCTATTGACTTACAGTGGCAGGTTGCACGATAGATCGTGTGATCCAAACATCGAACGACAGAGAGAAGTCGTTTTGAACGACGTAAACTTGTAGTTCGGACAACGTAAATCGAGTTTTTAATATATGTTGCCCTTGTGCGCTGTCATGATTATGGGCGTTGGATCTTTGAGCTGTCGAGATCAGATCAACCTAGAAGGTGAAAATTGTATTTTTTGGCTTTTAGGAGGGTTTTATTAAGGGTTGTTTGGGTTATTTGGGTTATTTGGGGTTATTTGGAGTTGGGATAAAATTGAAGAAGGAGAGTGAGAGGGAGAGAGAGGTGGGTGGTGTTCCACCTCCACCCACCGCCAAACCACTAGGGCTGTAAATCTGGTTGGGTGTGCCGGGCTTGACGTTTCTCAGTCTCAGCCCGAACTAAACATTTTTACCTAAGCCCGAACTCGACTCATAAATATTTCGGGCTTCCGGCCCGATTTTGGGCAGGCCCGATTTCAATATTTTTATTTAAAAAATGTTTGAATTAGTATTTTTTTCTTGTGTTTATATCATGGAGAAAATATACACACCAAAATCTAATTGATATTTCATAAAATAAAGTATATGATTATGAAATGTATTAAACTAAAATAAGAGAAGTAAGAATGAAAACCTATAAAGACTAATTATTTTTCATACATATAAAATTAGTTAACATAAATATGTTATATTTTACAAAATAATTTATTTATTTATTTATATTTTCAAAGTTCGGACTTGTCACGGACTTGTCACGGTCATTGACCGTGACAATTCTTGTCACGGTCAATGACCTTGACACGACCGTGACAACTTTTCCAGTAAAAACTCTTTCCCCCTTCTTTTTTCCCTCCCACCGTTCCCTCCCTCTCTCTCTCTCTCTCTCTCGATGCTGCTCTCTCTCTCTCTCTCTCTCTCTCTCTCTCTCTCTCTCTACTTTCAGATCCAATTTCTCTCTCTCTCTCTCTTCCATTTACATATATATTTGTGTGTATATTAATGTGTGTATGTGTATATATATATGTGTGTATGTGTGTGCGTGTGTGGGGGGTGGGGCAGGGTGGGGGAGGGGGTGGTGGAGGGGGCAGGGGGTGGGGTGGGGTGGGGTGGGGTGCGGTGTGTGTGTGTGTGTGTGGTGGTGTGTTTTGGGGGAGGGGGTGGTGGAGTGGGGGGAGGGGTGGTTGAGGTGTGTGTGTGTGTGTGTGTGGTGGTGTGTGGTGGGGGAGGTGGTGGTGGAGGGGGCAGGGGGTGGTGGAGGGGGGCAGGGGGTGGGGTGGGGTGGTGGGGAAGGGATAATTCACGGGCTTTAGCTAAACTAGGGTTTTATAGAGTTTCGCTCCTACTACTTGGGCAATGACTATATTAGGGACCAAAGATAAATAAATAAACTGGATTCAAAGTAAATACTAGGAAATCCCAATTTATAACCGTCTAATTTATATCCTTTATTTATTTAATCAAGATTCATTCCACTAAATAATCATGATTGCACTCAAATTTAATTATTTATAAATCACTCGAAAGAATGTGTTCTTATTATTAAAGTTGATTACGGTATATTATGATTCCCCACGTTATGTTTTCGATACCTTCTTGGTTAAATAAATTTTCTACTAACCGATTTTAATGAATATCTGATCAATTGCTTGATTCTAAAACTTAATTCTATAGGATTATAAAATAGTTCATCGGTCGGGTAAACAAAACATATAAGTCTATCAAGGGGTATCACAATCCAAATTATTTCTTGGACGTGAATTCCTCCAAATTATGATCTCATACTTATTCACACAATGATTGACCAACTTGCGAGGATCTATTGTTCTAACATATAATTGAACTTCACCCATCGCAATCGAAGAAATAATTGTGAAAGAAATTTAATATCCATAACCCTAGGGATTAAGAATCTATGAACTTTTTGCAAACGATATGAGATTTCCCATGTTTAATCAAGAACATCCTTAGACTTGTAGGGGGTGGGGTGGGGTGGTGTGTGTGTGTGTGTGTGTGGTGGTGTGTGGTGGGGGAGGGGGTGGTGGAGGGGGGCAGGGGGTGGGGTGGTGTGTGTGTGTGTGTGTGTGATGTTCAATTTAGTTGGTGCACAAACTAACGGTCAAAGTAATAGTATATAATTCCAACATTTCAAACTACTTGAACATCACAAATGGATACGAACTTAAAATATAAATTGAGATAACCTTAGAATCTAATTAGGGTAAAAATATAATGGCATCAACTAACATATATACACAACACTAAAAGTAGACATCAATTTTATAAATAATTGATAATAGTTGGATAATAATTGGATAATAAACATAGGGTGGGGGTGGGTGGGGTTTTGAATATTATTTACATTCAAAATAAATAACTGATAATAGTTGGATAATAATTGGATAATAATTGTTTTTATACCTATAGAACAACTTAGATAGTGTGTGTGTGTGTGTGTGTGTATGTGGTCAATACATGAATTTATTTTTGTATTTGAATTATCCCATGAATTTATTTTTGTATTTGAATTAACCCATTATATGAAACATACTTGAAATTAAATATAGTGCGCATAGATACTAGCATTATAGTTCTTATGCGTACGCATTCAATAACCTTAGACCCGTTCGAGAGTCATTACCCCTGTAATGAGATCTCTCGAATTGTCCCGTTTGGACAGTTTGAGACTGTATAATTTCTATATAATATTCTTATTGGCTTAAAGTTGTTACTTTTGGAGGAAGTTCTGCAATCGTATCTTAATGTTCTCTGGGTACATACTAGATTGACAAGTGTGACTGTTATTTTAATTGACCAATTGAAATAACACTCACACCTGCCAATCTACGTCGTGTACTTGGAGAACTAAGGGGATATGCTGTCGAATTTTTTTCAAATCGTAACAATGTGCATGAGCTGTTAAGTATATTACAGAAAAATGCATTATTGAATGGGATAGGACCACTTACCCTTTAATAGGATAATTAAATGATGGGATAATTAAATAAAACATACTATAAATCTAAGTTTTGTTTACCTTTAATAGGTGTTTAGTTGTGGTAGCTGTGATGGGATATCTGAAATACAAAGAGTGGATGGGTGAGACTAATAGAATGGGGGATGTGTTTCGCAGAGGTGCTAACGAATTTGTGAAATATGCAAAGAGATGTCGTAATGATTAAGAGTTTCTGTGTCTGTGTGCTAGGTGTAAGAATGGTAAGGTGTTTGAGTGGAAAAGAGTTGAACTACATTTGTTAAGATCAGGTATGCAAGATAGTTATCGATTTTGGAGTTTTCACGGTGAATTGAAAGTTCCTTTTGTCCCTGACCAACCTTCACAACATCCTTCAACAAGTAGAATAGATGAAGAAGGGGACGACGTAGATCATAATATGTTAGAGGATTTAGTTGATGATGCGTACGGAGTTTATGAAGCTGAGGAGAATGAGGTTACTGATGATGTAGAAGATTCAAGTGCTCGTGAAGATAACACGATAAAACTTGACGATGACTACCAAAGTTTAAAATTTAAGGCGACCCAACCGTTATACTCTGGCTGTGAGAAAGATCAAACAACTTTACATGCCATGGTTGGTTTGCACAGTTTGAAGACGCAGTACGGTTTGTCTGGCAATAGCGTGACGGGAATTCTGAAATGGGTGAAGGGCTTATTACCCAAGGTGAATACACTTCCAAATAGCTATCCTGTTATGAAGAACAGTTTGAAAGGTTTGGGAATGAAGTATAAATCGATTAATGCTTGTGTGTATGACTGCATACTATACCGAAAGGAGTATGAAAATCTCGATCGTTGTCCGGTATGCGATGAACCTAGATATGTCCAATCTACTAGTAAGGAAGGCACAAGCTCAAACGTGCCTCAAAAAGTATTGAAATATTTTCCCGTTGGGCCTAGATTAAAGCGATTTTACCACTAATATAATTAATTTATCTATATTCTCAGCTCCTAAAGATGGGTGATGCGACATCAAGGCTTGCTCGTCTAGCCACTGGACCCTTGTTCGTGGCACAAGAGTACAAAAAATATCGATTGAACGGTTACATTTTCGGCGCTAAAGTGTACGAGGAAAGTACAAATGTACAGAACTCGGGAATTTCATACAAGGCTCTTACTTTCTTTCGAGCGAGCGCAAAAGATAAAAACCTCGTTGAAGCTGAAATGACTTACTATGGTGTAATCCAAAATATATTTGAATGGGATTATATAAGCTTCAAAGAGGTTGTATTTTACTGTGAATGGGTAAGAGTTGAGGATAAAAATGCTTGTAAAGTTGATCCTGTCACCAATTTGATCATGGTTGACTTGTCCAAGTTGAAGAGCAACGACCATGTGAGCGATGAGCCGTTTGTTTTTGCATTTCAAAAGGTTAAGCAAGTGTTTTAATCGGAGTATATCAACAACGAGCCGTGGTCAATTGTCCAACACGCGCCAAGGCGTCTAAATAGTAGTGTGGATGACTTGGCTGCTCCTACCGAATATCAATCCATTTTTGATGATAACCCGAATTTGAAATAATTTTTCAATTTGTAATAAATATTTCAATTTGTACCGAAACATCCATTTTTAATTCTTTTAATTGACTCGCACTTTATCGTTTTCACTCTTGTGTGGTGTGCATGTGTGGAGAGGAGATTAATACACAAATATTCCAACTACATCTAAGTTTTATTTATACTAATCCATGGATATACGCTTCTTACCTTTAATAGGTGATTAGTATATAGTTATTTGGGGTGTCCTATTTGTGGAGAGGAGACTGAATCTCTTCGTCTATCCGAACACTAAGAAATGCCATAATCCTATGGAGTATGTTCTGCAAATTCCTCCCAACCGTTATGTAGCCAAACATCACCGGTTGAAGTTTTCAATTCCACTTTCCATACCCCACCACTTGGAACCTCTAGCAAAACATGGGAGACCATTGAAAGGTGGAATTGACAACTTCAACTGCTGATTTTTGGCTACACAACGGTTGGAAGGAATTTGCAGCGCATAACTCCATAGGATTATGGCATTTCTTAGTGTTTAGATATGAAGAGAATTATATTTAACACGATTGCCCGGGGTACATTAGTTGGAAGGAGGTGCCATATGAGCTCAAGTTAGCTGTTTGGGTGACACTACAGGTAATGTATTTATATTTATATGTCGATTTCGATTTTGATTTCAATTTCGATTTATATTTATCTATAGTTACGGGATGGATACTAATTTTACTTTATTTCAATTCAGGGGACAGGGAGTGGCCCTGAGGGTAGGCCACATATGCTCGATAGTTATGTGGATATTCGGACGAGAAAGGAAGGATAAGGAGGTGTCCCCGAGCGTCGGGGTACAAAATCTCTTTTCCAGCTAAATAGTTTGTAGATTTGAGATAATTAATGGTGATGTTGTTTCTTCTTAAATAGTTTCTATTTTGAATATATACTTGCATTATCTTTAGTTTGTTTGGATATATGATGTTTGAACAGGTACAACGTTGCTATAACAGGCACAAATATACTGCTGGGCAGTGGTAGTGGCCATACTGCCCAGCAGATTTTTTTTAAATTCTGCCCAGAATTGTAACGGTCATTGACCGTGACAAGTCCTTGATAAAATTTATCACGGGCTTGTCACGGTCATTGACTGTGATAATTTTTTTAAAAAGGGTCATGGCTTTGTCACTATTTATAACCGTGACAAACGTGTCACGGTCATGGACCGCGACAAAAAAAGTTGTCTCGCCTCTAAATGTCACGGTCATTGACCTTGACAAGTTGAATTTGTCAAGGTCAATGACCTTGACAATTTGGCAGATTTGGTGTAGTGATTCCATTTCCATGACTTGGTTGTTTGAGTCTAAATCCATGGTGTGATTTTTGTAGCATATTTTTTTTCAAATGTATCTTATCTTTGTATGAAAAAATTGAAAAATCAAAAATAGTTTGTGCATTTGTTTTTGAGCATCTCCTTGCAAGAGCACGTTCACCATATTGTTTGATGCCCTGTTTTGTGTACCGTGACACCCCGATTTTTCTTATTTGATTCATTCTTCTCATTTGTCTATTTGGGGACATTATAAAAGGGGGGAGAAAGAATTATCATATTATGGGGGAGTGAGTTTTAATTTAGGGGGAGTTTTTGAGATTTAGCTTATGTTTTTATCATAAATTGGTATCTATGTTTATCTCATTTCAAAATCGATATGTCACGTGGTATTTGCTTTGTCTCATGTGTGTAGGTATGAAGATTGAAGATCAATATGCTTCACAAACCTGATGAGAAAAGCTTTGAGATTTGATGATTGTTGAAGATTGAAGAACAAACAATGAAGATTTAAACATTTGTATCTTTCCATCCTTAGGGTTCATGGGAGGGTAGATTTGTATAGGTCATTAGTTGATAATTCAGATATTTTTTATGTATGTACCGGCATAGACATAGGGGGAGATTTGTAAGGACATTTTTGTCCATTATCAAATTGTATGTCGTACGTCGTTACACCGTTGAAGAAATTCAAGATCGCATCTACAACAACGGACCGAATATCAAAGCGTCTTTAACATCATAGCCTCTGCGAAAATGAACTTGGTAAAGTTTTGTTTTTAAGTTCCTTAAAGTTCATACTTAGTATTGGGAAATTTTTGTAAAATGTTTTTATAAAAAAATAAGAAGTAAATTTTTTTAAGCAAAATGAGGCTTTTAAAAGTTTTTTTTATTTTTTTGGGAAATCGGACCGGTCCGCCCATATTAAAAATGAACCGATCCGCCCCCCGGACCTATCTGCCTCCCTATCGGACCGATCCGCCTTGCTCAAGAGACAGTAAATGCCGGATCGAATGCGAATCGAAGAAGGCCTTTGAGAAAACGAACCGGTCCGACACCATAGTAGACCGGTCCACCTGGGATAAAATCGCACAGTTTCGTGTGGGTTTACATCTACTCAAAGGTTTCCTATTTATACCACCATTCAGGGAGTTTATTTTCTAAGTCTTTGAGAAAAAATTTCTAAGAGTTCAAACACAACAAGACTTCATTTTTTGATGTGCCAAACACCTTTTTGATTCACACACATAAAATCCCAATTACTTTTGTGAATCTTTTGGAACCCTAGAACACAAGCTTTATTATTGTTCACCTTTGTGGGGAGATCTTTGTAACCGAGGGCTGCGTGTCATTACTGAGGGAGTCTTTACAAAGTGTTATGGCTGCGTGTCATTGAGGAGAGCTGCGGTTCTTTATTTGTTGTTTGGGCTGCGAGTCCTTGGAGGGTGTTGCGTGTATTCTCTTGCCGAGTTCAAGACTGCGTGTCTTTGTGGGTTGACTGCGCGTTGATCCATTGCAGATTTCTCTATGTAATTGTAAGTTGCGATTTATATATTCATAGTGAAATAAAGCTTTTACCCGAAAGGGGTTTTTTCCTGAAGTCTGTGTCTCAGCATAATTTTTGTGTCACGTGCTTTCTTTATTTATGGGTTGACACACGCACCTTAGATGCATGTTTAGGGACTCTAATTAAATAAGGGGTACTTGGAAACTTGCGAATTTAATTTAATCAATTATCACACCGCCGTTATTCGGCCTTTTCATATAACTATAGGTTTGTGAAGCACTTGATAAAAGTTTGTAAGAGATGTATACCAGAGTTTTTATGAGCATAAATAGGAACATAAACATATTCAACCTGCTTATAACTCCCCATAAAGCTCGAATCGTACAATTGCGCACTATCATATCTCCTTGCCTTATTGCCATCAATAAAATAAGGTGATCATCATCCTCCGTGAGCAGCAACACAATGCGCAGTAGAGTTCCGATGCAGTGACAATTAAGATATTCTTTGATTTAGAGAAGACCCCTCTGTAGCTTAGTAAAATTAAGACATTGCAATTGAATATTTGGAACTTTATAGAGGACACAGAGCATAAGAAAAAAATAAGGGAGTGAAAGATTCGTGGAGTATAAAAAAATGCACACTTAGTGATTAAAAAAAGGTATATAAATAGGAGGTAACAGATAGGGTCAGAGGAGGAAGGGATAGTTTGGGAAATGAAAAGTTCAAAAATTGAAATGAAGCAGAAACGATCGGGAGAAGGAATCTTCAATAGGTATTAAATGGAGGTCTTTGTGCTATTCTTTTATCCAATAAGAACACTTGGTTGGATGATTGGGACAATAATCCTTAGTTTTTTATTTGACTTTTACACTGTTTTAATGCAGTTAACCTTCAAAGCAAATAAAGTCCTGCGAGGTGATTTAATATATTTGATCACTCGGATGACACTTATAACATCAAATGAATATGTTTTTAAATTAAACTAATCCTTATCATTTTAATTACCAAAACATTTAGGAAAACCTTCCATCATCACGAAATTGATATGTAGTAATACAAACATATATACCAGTGTGTGTGTGTGTGTGTATAACTATTGGTGTGAATGATATAATCACAATAAGACCTTGTAGTCTAGTGATAACTTTTGTGTCCCCTTTACGGGAGGTCATGAGTTTAAGTCCCACTAAGGAGATTTAAGAGGTTTTGGGGTATTTACACCCAAATAGATATATAATTATTATATTATATATCAAGACTTGGGATTTGGGACAACTTGGGTCTTGGGTCCTAATAATGAGTTAATTTTAATTTCGTCATTAAATAATTTAATTTAATTTAATTTTAATTAATATTAAAAATCGTTTTATTTAATTAATTAAAAATTATTTTATGATTAAAATTAAAACACGTTTTTCTTAATTAGCCGTTGGGAGTGGTTTAGTGGGAGAAGTGGTCACCCACGTTTTGGGGGGAGTGGGTGGTTTCTGCATCCCTTTATATAAGGGATATGCAGATCAGTTTCTAATCACTTTTCAATCTCTCTCTCTCTAAAAAACGTCCTTCTTCATACTCCAATTTTGGGCATAATCTCTTGTGGTTTTAGAGTCATCCATTGAGTGCTTCAATCGGATGAATTATTCTGTTGAATCCTGAGGACAGTTATTTGAGGCTCGAAGCATCACTGATTAACGTGCGGATAATATTTCTGCCTTAGGAATGCGTGTCTAACACACACCTCAGCATCCAGATAAGTCTTTCGAATTTATTATTTTCTTTTTGGTTTTTCCGTATACGCATATAACAATCTAAGACAGAAATATAATTTTATATTCGTACAATGGGAAAATTTAATCCTGCCGCTATCGCCTCTGCTAGGCCTAAAAAATTTGTTGGTTTGAATTTTAAACGTTGGCAACAAAAAATGCAATTTTATCTGAACCTGTTGGAACTCGATCACACGTTAGAAGTTAAGGAAGATACTTCTGAAGAGACTGAACCTACAAAAACTGCTGTTAATCAACTTTGGGAAAAAATCTGATTTTCTGTGCAAAAATCATATTCTTAACAATTTGGATGATGCCCTGTATGATATTTATTTTTCTGTCCCCACTACTAGAGAGTTATGGTTGATGTTAGATAAGAAATATAAAACTGAAGATGCTGGAAGTAAGAAATTTGTTGTTAGTCATTTTTTGGATTTTAAAATGATTCACGAAAAATCTATTTTGTCACAATTAGAAGAACTTCAAGTCATTATTCATGAAATTCATGCTGAGGGTATGTCAATTAGTGAGGGTTTTCAAGTTTCACCTGTTATTGAGAAACTTCCCCCTTCCTGGAAAGAATTTAGAAATGGCCTTAAACATAAACGTAAAGATATGACTATGGAAGATCTCACTGTTAGACTTAGAATTGAAGAGGATAATTGCGTTAAGGAAAAAAGAGACGTTGCCACGGTTATTGCTGCTAAAGCAAACATTGCTGAAAGTAGTGGGGGGACCAAAAATCAGTTTAAGCCAAATAAGTACCAACATAAATTTAAGGGAAAAGGAAAAGCACCAAATAATGCTATGAAACCTAAAGGTGGGATTAAGAAATTCGGGGGAGATTGTTTTGTTTGTGGTAAACCTGGACATCGAGCCCAAGACCGCTTAAAAAGGAAAAACAACGAGAATTTCAAAAAACCTAATGGGGGTGCACAAGCTTCAATTGTTGAAACCGATAATTTTTCTGCTGTTATTTCAGAGGCACACCTGGTTAGTAACATTAAGGACTGGTGGGTGGACACTGGGGCACCCGACACATCTGTGGAGACAGGAGTGTTTTTTCCCACTACGAGGTGGTGGGAAGTGATGAAAAGCTCTACATGGGCAATTCTTCAGTAGCTGCTGTTACTAGAAAAGGGAAGGTGGATTTAAAATTCACTTTCGAAAAAGTCCTGACGTTGAACGAGGTGTTGGATGTGCCCGACATTTGAAAAAATTTGGTCTCAGGCTCGCTATCGAGTAAAAAGGGTTTTAAAATGGTTTTTGAATATGATCAGTTTGTTTTATCTAAAAATGGGGTGTTTGTGGGAAAGGGTTACATGTGTGAGGGATTATTCAAATTAAATGTAACTGTTTACTCTATTTTTAATGTAGTTAATTCTTCTGCTTATCTCTATGATTCCTTATGTTTATGGCATAGTAAACTTGGACATGTTAATTTTGCTTCACTTAGAAGATTAATGAATTTAGGAGATATTCCTAAACTGCCTACAAATGTCGAACACAAATGTGAAATATGTGTCGAATCAAAATTCAAAAGAAAACCTTTTCAAAGTATACAACGCTCTACTGAAATTTTGTAATTAATTCATACCGATTTGTGTGACTTAAAAGGAATTCAAACAAGGGGTGGAAAAAAAATATTTTATCACCTTTATAGATGATCACACGAAATTCTGTTATGTGTATCTTTTGAGATCTAAGGATGAAGCACTTGAGAAATTCAAACTATATAAAACAGAAGTTGAAAATCAACTAAATCAAAAAAATTAAAATTGTGAGATTAGATAGAGGAGGAGAATATTCTGAGCCTTTTAATGATTTTTGTAAAATACATGGCATAATACATCAAACTACGACACCATATTGTCCACAACAAAATGGTGTGGTGGAACGTAAAAATCAAACGCTAAAGGATATAATAAATTCTATGTTAAACAACTCGGTTCTTCCTTACAATTGATGGTGTGAAGCGGTACTTTTCAGCTTGTTATATTTTAAAAAAAATTCCCCCTAAGAAATCTGATAAATCTCCTTATGAATTATGGAAAGGAAGAACGCCTTCATATAAATACTTAAAAGTGTGGGGGTGTTTAGCAAAAGTAGTTCTGCCTCCACCAAAACGAACTAAACTTGAACCTAAAACTGTTGATTATGTATTTATAGGAAATGCTCAAAACAGTAGTGCATATAGGTTCCTTGTGTTTAAATCAGATGTGGATAGTGTATCTACAAATACTATTATTGAATCTCGTGATGCAGAATTTTTTGAACATATTTTTCCACATAATCCCACTACTAGACTTGAGGATGCTCCTTCGAACATTTATATGCCATCTAGTAGTAGTCAAGAGAATGATATGAAAATACAGGAACTTAGGAAAAGTAAAAGATGTAAAATAGATAAATCTTTTGGGCCTGATTATATTTCATTTTTGTCCGAGGGGGATCCTCAATCTTATCACGATGCTCTTATCTCTCCCGAAGCTCCATTTTGGAAAGAGGCTGTTAATAGTTAAATAGAATCTATTATGCAAAATCACACTTGGGATTTGGTTAGCTTGCCACCAGGGTGTAAATGGATTTTTAAAAGAAAAATAAAACCTGATGGATCCATAGAAAAATATAAGGCTAGGTTAGTAGCCAAAGGATATAAACAAAAGGAGGGAATTGATTTATTTGACACTTATTCTATGGTTACGCGAATTACTTCAATTAGAATTCTAATTTCCCTCGCATCCATCTATAAACTGGAAATTCATCAAATGGATGTTAAAACTGCTTTTTTAAATGGGTAATTAGAAGAGGAAATTTATATGGATCAACCGGAGGGATTTGTTGTAAAGGGATTAGAAAATAAAGTTTGCAAGCTAGTTAAATTCTTATATGGACTAAAACAATCCCCAAGCAGTGGCATGCAAAATTTGATCAAGTAATGATTAATGATGGATTTAAAATAAATGAATGTGATAAATGTGTGTATTTTAAGTGCCATAGAGATGCTTGTGTGATTTTTTTCCTATATGTTGATGATATGTTAATATTTGGATAACATATGAGTATTATAAAAACCACTAAGAAGATGTTATGTGAGCAATTTGATATGAAAGACTTAGGAGTTTCAGATTTTATTTTGGGAATTAAAATAATCCGAGATTCTGTGGGAATCAAATTATCACAATCACATTATATAGAAAGTGTGTTAAGGAAATTCAATCAATATGAATCTACTCCTGTTAGAACTCCTTATGATCCAAATAGTAAACTAAAGAAAAATAAAGGAGAACCTATGTCACAACTTGAATATTCAAAAATTATTGGTAGCGTAATGTACATTATGAACTGCACTAGACATGATATTGCATATGCAGTAGGGAGATTGAGTAGATATACTTGTAATCCTAATAATGATTACTGGAATGCACTTATTAGAATTTTGAGATACCTGAAATTTACTTTGGATTATGCTTTATATTATGTCTCATATCCTGCTGTGATTGAAGGTAATACTGATGCTAATTGGATTTCAGACTCATAGGAATCCAAATCTACAAGTGGATATGTATTCACATTAGGCGGGGATGCCGTATCGTGGAAATTCTCAAAACAGACATGCATTGTGAGATCAACAATGGAGTCTGAATTAATAGCTTTAGACAAAGTAGGTGAAGAAGCCGAGTGGTTGAGGACATTTCTGGCAGACATTCCAATGTGGCCTAAACCTGTACCTACGGTACTTATACACTATGATTGCCAAGCGGCAATAGCAAAAGCAAGCAAAAAGTCCTACAATGGAAAGTTAAGACATATTCATCACAGGGATAACAGTGTGAGACATTATAACCATTGACTTTGTAAGGTCAAATAATAATTTAGCAGATCCGTTGACCAAAGGGTTGTCAAGAGATATCATTTACAAAACATCGAGGGGGATGGGCTTAAATCCTAATGAGTAAAATCATTATGATGGATAACCAACCTATCGGAATGGAGATCTCAGGATATAGGTTCCATGGAAAAACTAATTGTGGATGATTATATGTGAGCGCTACAAAGACTTATCATTGTCTTATCCCTATGGTGTTAGTAATAATAATAATAGTAGTGCTACCTGTAATGAGAAAGGTTGAGTTAAACTCTTAATGAATCTATGGCTTGGATTTTCAAGCAAGATGTGACAGTACATTCTTGACAGATTCACCTAAGCGAGTGTGGTAGTGGGGCCGCTACCTATGGGAATTGTGGCTGAATTCTCTAGAGCACTCATGATACTGGGATATAGCTCATGGCCTTAATGAGCAAAACTGTTGTGAACCACAAGTGTATTAAAGTGTCACGTGTGTAGTCTATTGAACTGGTTTACCAAAATAACTGGTCAGTTCAAGATATATAATTCACTAAAATAGTTTGTAAGACCAATGGACATACACTAAACAAAGTTCAAGTCCAAAAGACACCCTGCCTATTAATGACATTTTTATTGCCCAAAACTTTCTTTATTACTTCTTCTCGTATCTCATTCATGTGGGGGATTGTTGTGTGTGTGTGTGTGTATAACTATTGGTGTGAATTATATACTCACAATAAGACCTTGTAGCCAAGTGGTAACTTTTGTGTTCCCTTTAGGGGAGGTCATGAGTTCAAGTCCCACTAAGGGGATTTAAGAGGATTTGGGGTATTTACACCTAAATAGATATATAATTATTATATTATATATCAAGACTTGGGACTTGGGACGGCTTGGGTCTTGGGTCCTAATAATCAGTTAATTTTAATTTCGTCATTAAATAATTTTATTTAATTCAATTTTAATTAATATTAAAAATCATTTTATTTAATTAATTAAAAATTATTTTATGATTAAAATTAAAACACGTTTTTCTTAATTAGCCTTTGGGAGTGGCTTAGTGGGAGAAGTGGTCACCCACGTTTTGGGAGGAGTGGGTGGTTTCTGCATCCCTTTATATAAGAGTCATGCAAATCAGTTTCTAATCACTTTTCAATCTCTCTCTCTCTCTCTCAAAAATGTCCTTCATACTCCAATTCTGGGCATAATCTCTTGTGGTTTTAAAGTCATCCATTGAGTGCTTCAATCGGATGAATTGTGTTATTGAATCCTGGGGACAGTTATCTGAGGCTCGAAGCATCACTGATTAACGTGCGGGAGATATTTCTGTCTTAGGACTGTGTGTCTAACACACACCTCAGCATCCAGCTAAGTCATTCCAATGTATTATTATCTTTTTGGTTTTCCCGTATACGCATATAACAATTGGATGATTGGGACAATAATCCTTAGTTTTTTATTTGACTTTTACACTGTTTTAATGCAGTTAACCTTCAAAGAAAATAAAGTACGGCGAGGTGATTTAATATATTTGATCACTCGGATGATACTTATAACATCAAATGTATATGTTTTTAAATTAAACTAATCCTTATCATTTTAATTACCAAAACATTTAGGAAAACCTTCCATCATTACGAAATTGATATGCTGTAATACAAACATATATACCAGTATATAAAGTCAGTACATACAAGCAATGACAAGAAACATTTTTTTTAGTGAAATGTAAATATATTAACACCATAGGCAAGAAGACAAAAGAGAATACAACAAAACAGATCAGTAAACACAGTTTATAAACATGCCCAGACCAACCTGGCGCACATGCCTAACAACCCAAGGCACGTAGGCTTAGAGACTCTACTAAACCTAAACAAACAAGGCCGACCCAGGATAACCCAACAACTCACATCTGAAACAACCCAGCTCACAGCAAAAACTGTCTCTACACGACCACTGTATTACAAAACCATCAAAGAAAATAACTGACAAGCAGACCACACATAAACAAGCCAAACTCTATGAGATCCAGTTGTCTTCCATTAATCCACTATCCAAAAAACACCTCTGCAAAAGAAACATAACACTTTCAAACTTACTCAGATAACCTCAACAACGACCAAACCATCTGCATACAAAACCTCTATAGATACAAACAGATTGCAAACCATACACAATCCAACAAAACTTCTCCAAGCCGATACAATGTCAACAAGAAATAAACAAACCTCACCAAGAAGCGGCCAAGTCCCATCTCAAACATCACGCCACATAGACAAATATCAGAGTAAGGAAACCATCGCACCCCACACTAGCATGCAAAACATTGAACACAACTACACGGATTAACATCAAGAACATAACAACACTAAAGAGAAATAACTCAGGCCACATGCGAGCATCCCAAACTCAAGAATAACAAATGGCAGGACCATCACCAAAAGTCACCCAAGAACAAGAATTCTACCGCTGAGCGGACCACCAACACAAATGATAGGTAAACCATCCAACCTATGCCATAATCTATTCATACATACCTCAATTCTTGACAATTTCCCTATTGTTCATGTCTCTTTTTATGTTTCTCCGCTTACATGTAACTTCCTGAACCATCCTCTCAATTTTCTGGAAAACAATTTTCTCTTCTTTAAGACTATTATGAAAAATTCTATCATTTCTTTCCCTCCATAAACATACACATTGATTGATAAACACAATTTCTGCATAATATCCCCAAAAATATTACTGTTGCCGCTACATAAACCAGCTTCTTCTTCAAAGCTTCTAATATTCCTACTACAACCATTGAACCTCAAAACTTTCCTCCAAATTTTCTTAGAAAAATCGCACTCAAAATATAAATGATCCCTATTCTCAATTTCATTTCTGCATAGAGTACACATATCATCATTAATACATCCTCAATCTTTAAGTTTATCTCTGGTCCACATCTTATTAAGGCATGCAATCCATAAAATAAATGAACATTTAAGGATTTTCTTAGAAAACCAACCTTCATTAAACCAACTCACTTTCTGCTTCCTTACTCTAATCTCATGGTAAGTATCCTTGATATTAAAATTCCCATCTTTAGATATAAGTCAAGTAGTTTTGTCCTAAGAATAACTATTAGGTACAATGGCAGTTTTAGCCATATCAATCAAATCAACAGATAAAGGTCTCGGAAATCTCCACCTACGCTCACTAATAAAATCATAACCTTTAGCCATTATATGACTAACTGCATCATACACAGTCCTACTCCCATAGTGCGAAATTATAGGACCATTCTTTTATTAAGTATCATAATACATGTTTATAAAATTTGTTGAAAGTAAATTAAATGAAAAACTATTTTGCACAACTTCGCCTAAATAATACATTTTTCTTGCAACACTCACTCATGGGAAAACAATCAAACACTTAGTATGAAACTTACGATAAATTTCTCTAATTATCCTAAAAAAGTCTCCAATCCCTAATTTCCTTCCACATTTCATTTCAAGGTTATATAATGCCTAAAAGGTAACCCAAAATACCTAAACAAGCACCACTATTGTCTCTCTGGCTCAAATTATATGCAAAATTTGCCTTCACAAACATGTGAATTGTAATTACATTTATTGAAACATTGAGATTATTCTCTTTGCATACTAAAACTATATATTAATCATAAAAAACATGAACCAAACTCAGATGTACCAAAATAGTCAAAATATTAGTCATCACAAAAACTAATACAATTTTGAAAAAATATTTTTTTTTAAAGAATGCATTCAGTGCAAACGAACTTCCACAAATATATACAGAACAATATGAAGAATTAAAAATAAGTGACACAATAACTATTAAATAAGTTATCGTGTGTGTTGCATTTAATCAAATAGTTGATGTTTAGTATTAAGAACTTATGAACAAAGTGCAATCACTTCCATTTTGAGAGAGCCATCACACAATCTCCACCCCAATTTGAACCGATCATTAATCACAACATAAAATTATGAATCTAACTACTCACCCGTGTCATCGACTCTCCTTAAACCCAATGCAATTATAACCTTAAAAAGTGTCGTTTTCAAATAACAACTATTAATATGGGAAATTAAACACAAAATAGCAAAAGGAAGTTTTCTTTTGTAAAAAAGAATTATAAAACTGTCAAAAATTGAACATTTGTAAAACCTCACAGGAACAAAATACAAATAAAAATACCCAAATAGGATACACCCAAGAATTGGCATTCGTACCAACTTAGTCGCACACATCTCCTTAGCATTTTCCTTAACTCTAGCAGTTATCTTCTTCATCCGTATGACCTGCAAATTCATCACAAACCCAATTTAGAAAATAAAATAGTAATAATAACTTCATAAAACTTGAATCATATTAATGCCAAATAGTAAAATTAAGTACTCAATGCAGCAAGGTCAATGGCCATAGTAGGATAAGGCTTTGCATGTAAAATCACAAGATTAAAAATTCAGTTTGGTCATGGAGTTAATAGATGATCAATAACCCACTCTAGGGCATAAAAACTATGATCACTTTTATCTGTTCCAAAGTCGATGCTATTTTCAACTCGTTGGTGGATATCACAAACCACTGTTTTCACATTGTTCGGGATCCACACTCAACAAAGTGAGAAGAGTTCTTGTTCTGGAAACTGATCATCTGATCATCCACCTCTTTTGTGATCATCTTGCCATGGAACATAGCTGATGCTGGTAATTTAAGAGATGTGGGTAATTTAAGCAGAAATGAATAGAAGAAGATGAAGAGAAAGAGGAACATAAGGCGAGAAGAAGTGGGATGGTTTGGGTGGATTGATTTACATCTGTCATTTTCCAAACATTGAATTTAATTTTGTTTTGTAAGAAGTTTGAATGGCCGCTTTGTCACATGTTTGATTGGCTGATGAGGTGATGTGCTGAGTTACGTAGGTAGCTCTGCCTTTAGGAGACTTAATTTCTTGTAAAGCATTTTAAAATAGTATATAGATATTTGATATATTTAATTTATATTTTAGGTATATTATTACGGTATCTTTTATATTTCACGATTTAAAATTTTAAAAGCAGTAATTTCTGTAAATCGGTTTTTAAAATTATTAAACCAAAATCAACCACGAAAAACTTGATAATTTCAATTTCGGTAGTTTCTATTTTCTATAAAAAAGAAATGTAAACCATTAACAGGTTTTTATTGGTACGGAACGGTACGGTACATATTTTTACCATACCACGAACACCCCTAGACATTCTCGAGAATTTTTTTTAAAACTAATATAATGATATCCTCATACATAAGAATTATTTTGGCATAAAAAATCTAGAATTGAATGGACGACGAAGGGAGATAAAAATACTAAATAAGGTTCAAAGGAATAGGCCTAAAGCCTGTGAACTTCTAAAGAGTCGTCTTAATTGAAACACAACCTAATTGACTGGAGATCCCAAGAAAAAGGTTCAAAGGGACAACCAAAGTATGAAGACTCAGTCAGCACTGATAAGTAATACTTTAATTACTTCCTCCCATTTTGAAGATGAGTTAGTGCACAAACTGTCGCGTGTATAAGGATAAACTTTTTTTCTAATGATTTTTATATCTTGAATGTATAAGTTAAGTGGGGTATTAGGAGGATACCTTTTAATGAAATCACCTATGTGGTGAGAAAGGGCCTCTTCTATAAGAATTAACAAAGACTATTTCTCTAGCACACTCATGAAACCAGGATGTGTTCAAGGCCAAAAAGGACACAACAATGGGAACCAATAAGGTCGGAAAGGCATTGTGTGAATACTATTGTCTTAATTTACACAAATGGCCAATCAATTCAGGACATCACGTTCATTGATTGGCTAGTAAGCTCGATAGTATCTCAATAGGAAAGATTCAATGCCACAAGCTATATTTTTCGATGCAATGTCTTTCCTAGAAAATCTCTCTGTTCGCATCTATATTCGATTGATTCTTTTAAATTTCATTCATATGGGGAATTGTGGGATATGTTAAGACAAATAAAACTTATTTGGTCAAACTTTGGGGTCAATTTTATATGACACACATATGTTAAAAATGACGTGTCTTAGTACCAATGCGTTCCTTGTTGCAAGGAGATTAATTCGGTATACTCATTTATTCAAAATAGTCGAGTAATGAATGAGAAATTTGGACTTGAAGTGACCCATTTGAGTTTAAGCTAGATAGTGTAACATATTTAAGTGGGTTTGTCCCACATTGAAAAAGTGGTAGAAAAGCTTGGAGTTGATATACACATGTTATGGGACTAAGGCTTGGATGCCTTTGGGGTATCCCAACTCATTGAAGGGGAGATGACTTAAAGTAAAAATGTGTTGGGCTTGGGCCAAAGGCCCACACGTGCATGCACACCGTCACCGTCATCCGTGCACGTGAGCAACTATTAAATTTTTTGGACAAATTTCAGCCTTTGGGCTTTAAAATTTATTTTTTGAACCAAAAAATCCGTTTTCCCAAAATGAATTAATTAATTATCTTTGATTTAATTTATTATTTGAAACGTTGTCGTTTTAATTAATTCAATTAAAGAGTTGTGTTGTTTTGTTAACAGATATGACTGTTCAAACACTCACATCTTTCCTGGGAAAAGAAAACAGTTGCGACCCTTGACCACTTATATAAAGGACCATGTCCAGTCCATTTTAAACACTACAAAATCTACCCGAATTACCTATTCTTGTACTTATTTCCTTCTTCCTGCTTGAGAGAAATTCATCATTGTTGGTTTATGGGGCTGTTGCACTAAAGTCCTTCTTGTAACAGCCGGTGACTGTTTCATCCTAGGAGGCAGACACCCATGAAATTTTCCGTTAGCAGCGTAGCAGCGATGTATTCTATCGTAAGAAGAGATAATTCAACTTTCGACTCTATCAAATATTTACAAGTGATTGTTTCAATCACAAACTATTTGTTCTTCTTGACTTTCTTTACTATTAATGTAATTCAGAATAATTAGTTAATTTGTATTACTATTTATTTATTTAGTAAAATATTATTTTCGTAATCTCAAAAATAATAATCTTAAGACAAAATATTTAGTTTTTTTGTTTCTCAATAAAGAAATTATTTTTCTTATTGAAATTACATTGATAAATTTTACCTTTTTAAATACATAAAAAATGTGTTTACGTTTTATATTTTCGTCTACAATTTATTTTTAAAATTTAGAAAATTCTTTACATTTCATAAATTGGTTCTGTGTTATTTTATAATAGAATCATGGCTACTAAATCCTCTGAAAATTTAATGTTTGTTCCTCAAACCGATGTGTCAATTAGTGTTCCTAATAGCGTTCCTACTCATTGAACCCATGGAGAAAAAGTCAAAAAGTTTAATGGTACTGATTTCAAGCGTTGGCAGCAAAAGATGTTATTCTATCTAACTACCATTAATCTTGCAAAGTTTATTAAGGAAAATGCTCCCGTCGTTAACGAAAATGAAAAGGATAAGACAACATTGCAAGTTGCAAAATCATGGAAACATTCAGATTTATTTGCAAAAAACTATATCCTTCATGGATAGGGCAATACACTTTATAATGAATATAGCCCATTGAAAACCTTTAAATTATTATAGGAGTCTTTGGATAAAAAATATAAAACTGAGGATGCTGGAATGAAAAAATTTGTGGTCGGTACATTTATCGAGTATGAAATGTGTAATACCCCGTAATTTTATTAAATTTTAAAATAAGATAAAAGTTAATGGGGACTAATTGGAATTAATTATGAAAAATTAATTGGAATTAATCCGGATTTAATATTAATAGATATTAAAGTAATACATGACCCTGAATTTTACTTAGTGAATATGATGTTATTTATATTGTCATGGGTTAGTAATACGGCAAAAATGGAAATTAAGTCGGGACGCGGTTATGGGACGTGTCCGGACTAATTTCAATAAATGAAAAGGAAAGATTATTTTATATGAACCTTATAGTCATTTCAAGTGTACAGTTGCGTCCATAAGGGTCAAAATAGTTAGAAAAGTCTACTCGGGTGTTGAAATTGGGTCTCAGGTCAATTAGGAGATGAAAGGACACTCCGAAGGGGCATTTTAGTCATTTCACTTGGGATATGAATAGTAACTTCATTTTTGTCTTGTAGCTTACCTTTAAGACTTTTTATTTAAATAAGTCTAGGCTCTATGTAAGATTCATTTCATCCTAAAACAAGATACAAAGTTTGAGAGAAAAATAAAAGAGTCTTAGAGAGAAAGTGAAATGGTAGCCTGAAGATAAGAAGGGTTCTTTTAGAGGAGGAGTCACCTAGAGAAAATCAAGGGGGCAACAACCATCTCTTCACCTTGCACCACCACTATAGTCGCCAAAAAAAGGGAAGGAGAAGTTATAACATTTGTCTTCATCAAAGGTTCAAACCAACTTTTAAGGCAAGTGATTTTTTCTTTATTTTAGTGATTAGCATATCCATGATAGATTACGATATTCTAATATGATTCATGATCTTATGAATTGGAATTTAAAATGATTGGTAAATTAAGATGATGGTTAGGCAAATTCATGTAGTTGAATATATATCATGTGGGGACTATGTTCATGATGAACTTAATAGGCTTTTGATGTACCGAAAAATATCTGTTCATAAGGTTATTGAAAAGGATGATAGGAATTGCATGTACAGAAATCCTACCATGTTAAAAATGAAATTTGATGATTTAGGTATGAAACTCTGATTCTAAATTCTAAGTTTTCAAGTTGGATAAAAATAATAAATTCAGATTATTAAAATCTTGAGATTTTAATGGGTTTGATGATAATACCTTATGAACATGTGGAATTGATGTTTTTATGTAGAAATCACCCACGAATATGTTGAATTAATGTTAGAATAGTGATTCAAATTTCTATATTCTTTTAGGATAGAAAACTAGTAAGGTTTGGGTGTTTGAAATTGAGGAAAAATGCAGAAAATTGGAAAAGAAAAACGATGACTTTGTTCGAACGAGACCTGACTTTGTTCGAACGAGAGTCAATCTCATTCTAATGAGACCCCATCTCATTCTAATGAGATTTCCGACTTCAAACGAGATTTCCATATACCCCATGTTTAGCCCAGGAAAGTTTGGGAAAATTGCAATCTGGCCAAGAATGAGTTTTTAAATAATTTTGGTACATTAATAGAGTGAGAAACTTGGGATTAATGTTGGAAAATTTTAATATATTAAGGATTAAAATTATGTGAGAGATAACTACATAATTATTATACGATTTAGAGGAGAATGATCGTTATGACAAGTTATGACAAGTACGGGTTATATGAAGGACATATATACGGGTACTTGGGTCAAATAAAAGATTTTGGGAGAAATTAATTACATAATATATGTACGATAATAATCGTGAATACAAATACGGGTAGTATTCGAGAAATATGATGGGTACTGGGATAGGATAAATTCCTAATATGATATAGGTAATGTAAGTACCTAATACTAAATAGGTAGACGATAGTGCCTATTTGATTGATTTATGATTTACGTGTATGACAAACCTAGATTACTTGCTATCGATGGAGGTTTGCTCGTGAGAGCAGTCATATCCTGATGAATCTAATGGGATTGTTGACTTGTCACTCGATAACATAGAACGTAGGGATTGATCACCACTTTTGGGTGTGACCAGTTATTTGGGTGCGTAAGTATGTGCGTAGCACAAAGGCTTAGGACTATGTTTGCCTCCAATATTTGTGTTTGATATTTGTGGTTCGAGGAATCTTTACCGAACCTATAGTCCCCCATACAGTGACGAGATGTATTGGGACATGATAACAGAGTAATGCAACACCGCAACTGTGTCTCGGGGTGCAGTGTTGTATATATACATATGATGATATCTACTGTGTGATTAAAGTAGAATTGAGGGAAAATGATATTTGGAATTACTTAAGTATGAAAACACTTAATTGAATTGAATTAACAAGGGGATTATATATATATATATATATATATATATATATATATATATATATATATATATATATTATGAGAGATATATGTGGGAATGAATTGGGATATGGATAATCGATACATTGGGTTGATCTAGTTAGCGTGGGAACTATACTAGTATGTCTTAGAGGTACGTTAGGTATGCACTCTAAATGAGAGGCGAGAATATCAAGAGAGAGTTTGATAATCTAACATGTATATAATAATTTCTAAATATAGAATTTATTCACTTGCTGTTTTATAAACTATTTTTACATCAGGCTTTAACCCGTTTCCTTGCATATTCTCTTCTGTCTCTTGTATCTCCTATATCAGGTGTTCAGCTGCAGGGACACCAACAATAGAGGATTCTGTCATGTGACGAGCTATGGATACTATGGAGTTTTTGAGCTTTATTTAGATTCCTTCACTTTCATTGATTCATACTCTGTAGTTGATTTCATTTAGGGCATCCCGCCCAAAGGATTTTAGGCTTTCCTTCTCAGTCAGTTTATTTACTTGTATCGGATTTGATTACATTTGATTTACTTTGGAATATTGCATGGAATTTTAACTGGAGAGTTTTATTCCAGTTGCTTTTATTTCAGTTGTAATATTTACTCAGTTGTTATTCATTTTATGAATGGATTGTGTTAAATGGTTTAGGTTTCAAAAAGAGAAATTTATTAAATTAAAATTTGAAAGTTTTTAACATCTGTTTAATTAAGTATTAGGTGATTATAAAATGTTTTCGACAGTGATGCTAAGCATGATCCAACTGTATATTCTGATTTAATTTGGTATGGTACTGATCACCTGATATTTAATTAAGCGGGTGTTACAGGTGGTATCAGAGCATCGGGTTCTAGAGTCTTTTAGGATCTGAACGGTTTACTATGCCTTTAGCTAAGCGTCCTCTGATGTAGAGCCCTATTATTAGGATTGTTGTATCCTTGATTACATTTATACGTTCTTCAGCTATTCTATGATATTAAAATACTGATGGTATATTCTCTCTCATTTTAGATGCCTTCTAGACGTGCACCTCAACACGCCCTAGCTCAGGGTACAATGAATGCTGCAGAAGTTGCTGCTTTTATTGCTCAGGTAGTCAATACAGATTTAGCTATTGTTTAATAAGATCGAGCACAGGCGCCAGCTGTGCCACCCGCGCCAAGGTAAGTGTTTCCTACTGCATGGGAACGTGTTAGGGATGCCTTTCAGAAGGTGCATCCACCAGAATTTTAGGGGGGTTCTGATGTCGTGACTTCTAGCCAATGGAAGAAGTATATCCAGAGGCACTTGAGAATATTGGAATGCATAAACGTTCAACGTCAGATACTAGATACGTTTAAGCTAGTCTAGGCATCTCTGTAATGGTGGGAATTTATTACCACCACTGAGGAGAGATATAATATGACTATCTTGGACTTCTAGGTGCAATTCGATCATAAGTACTTCCCTTTTATCGTCCAAACTGAGATGAGGTGGAGACGACTTGGCTTGAAACAGGAAGGGACGACTGTGGCATAATGTGTGGAGGAATTTACTCAGCTAACTAACTTGGTGCCAACAGAGGTACCCACTTAGAAAAGGAGAATTCAGATGTTCACTGATGGCCTGAACTATAAGATTCGCCAGCACTTAATGGGAAATATTTACCTATATACTTATGCATATGTTCTTAATTCTATAATTATCCATTGCTAGGATAACCACTTACATGCTCAGGGTGTCAAGTGGGGGATTGAGTCAAGCCAACAGGGAAAGACTAACAGAGGCGGTTCTAACGGGGCATAGTCAGGTCAGAGTTAGCAGCAACAGGTTGAGTAGGGTTCACAACCAGGGGACTATGGTAAACGTTTACAATATAGAGGATTTTGATTTTGGTAGGGAGGCAACAGGCAGGGCCAGCAGGTCCAAGGGAGGGGCGGGGTAACGACCAGTAGGACCGGGGACAACTGGGACAAAATGGGGGAAAGTTCACTGGAAGATGTTTTGTGTGTGGTAAGCTTAGCCATAAGAGGCAACACTACACCAAATCCTACGAATGGTCATGCCCAGTTGGTCACGATCCAAATCCGCAACCAGCTGGTCGCGAACTTGGGCCGTGACCAACTCAATTTTTGGCCTAACCATATTTATTACCACACTAAATCATGGATGCTCTGAAAGTGGTCACAGACCAAATCCCTGACCACTGTGGGTCACAAACTTGGGCCGTGACCAGGGCGTGACAACCTTGGGTCCAAATTCGTGCCAAAATTCCCTCCAAATAGGTCGCCGAGGGGTTACGGACTTGGAGCGTGACCATAGGCATGATAGAGAACAAAACATACACAAATGGAGTCACGACTGGGGGTCATGACCATTTCTTAGTGTGGCTCACGGCTATGGGCCATGACCATACCTCATTGAAGTAATGGTTTTGAGGGAAGAAGGGTCGTACATGGTGGGTCATAGCTCTAGGCCGTGACCAGGTTCAATCCAGCAACACCCTCACCTCATTCATTGGTCACGCATGGTGGGCCACGACTCTAGGCCATGACCAGGTTCAGAACTTAAAACAAACACCCGCTAAAATTTCATTTTTGTCGAACCATTTCGTTGCCTAAAGGCTATGGGATTATTGCGATTTCATTGCTATATGTCTAAAGGTAAGGGTGTATGTATAGATTCATTTTGATTGCATTTCGATTTCACTTCAATTTGTGCAATTTCACTTCAATTCGTGCGATGTCGTCATGTCTAAGGGTAAGCCCTAATTTCTGTCTATGTATGTATAGATTTATGTTTGTATGTGTGTACGTGTGTTTGTATGCACATATTTATGTGTATATGTATGTTTATGTGTGCAACTATGAACAAATAAATTATTTTTTATGTCAATAAACCTAGATTGTATGTGTGTGTATGTATAGATTGCATGTGTGTGTGTATAGATTTATGTAAAAAAAATTATTAAGGTTTAGTAAACCCTAAATTTTATGTGTGTGTATGTATAGATTATGTCAATAAACCCTAGATTGTATGTGTGTGTATGTATAGATTATTCCAATAAACCCTAGATTGTATGTGTGTGTATTTTTTTTGACAAAATATTATTCAAAATCCTAGACATTATATTTTTTTGATAAAATTAATTAAATGGATTTTTAATGAGTAAAAAAATTTACATCCACCTTGTTGTGGGTTATATGCATGCCATCATATTATATTGGGGGTATATGCGTGCCATGATTTTTTTTGACAAAATATAATTAAATAAATTTTTTTGACATTGTATTGGGGTTTATATGCGTGTCGTTATTTTGGGATAATTCTAAGCTGACACACAAAATTGGACACGACAATGCCTTTAATATTGAATATGATGTTCATCGATTTTAGGAAGAAGATGAAGTCAAAGGGTATTAGCAAATATGTCTATTAGTATGTTTTCCATATTATTTTATAAATATAGGAAATATGGCTATTAGTAAGTGTTTCTGACGATCTTAATCTTTTGCAGGATCATTTTCGGGGATTTGGTGTGATTTTCCATTTTTGTAGAATCTTTTTAGACAAAGCAGAGTAATTGACCTCCCTACTAGAGCAGCTTTGGTATAATTTTTTGAAACTAAAGTAGATTGTGTGCAAACGTTGAATGATTTTTAAGGTTACTAATAACTCTTCTTTCATTTGTATACGAATGAGCAGAAGTTTAGACCATGCCCAGTTGTCTTTAGATCTTTTTCTCGTGGCCCAAAAGTGTGTATGTACAAGGTTCTCCAGGTAATTGTCTTGGATAACTTGTATGAGAATGTCTTTAATAGTGAATTTAACTTTCGTTTCGCTTCTATTATGAGTTCAAATAGATCAATTTTAATAATTTTTTCTCTTTTGGTTGCAGATAATTGAGGGAAAATGTGAAAAACATTTCAATCTGGTATGCTTTATTCATCTTACATGTATGTGTGTGTTGATGTAAAAAATTAGATTAGATCTAATTTTTTAATCACAGATAAAATAAAATGAGACAAAGAAATTTTAAAGTGGTTCAGCCTTATAAGAATGGCCTACGTCCACTATTTCTATTATTGCTGACTGTTTGGGGAATTCTTGATTACCCGTTTAGTCAAGAAATTCCTGGTCCCCTTACAATGAGGATGATACAATGTATTTATAGCCCTCAGGCTGTACATGTGAAAGGGTAATACATAGCTGTCCATTAGGCGTATACATCTGTATGATAATAATAAACATTTAATGCGCAGTCAATCTGTTGGTTATACTGCTATTAATGCTCTGTTCGAGGTGCATCTCGGACCGCCTAAGCTGCTCGGTACTCATAAGTTGCTCGGTGTATTAAAGTTCCCCGGAGAACTCTTATTGGTCGGAGCGTCTGAGTTGATCGGGGAAGAAGAGTTCCTCGTTGCAGTATGGTTCCTCGGAGATATTTGTTATTGCCACGCAGATTGCCACGTGTCTTCACTCAATTGAGCCATGTCAGCAGACTAAATTTGGTATCAACAGTGTGTTTCAATAATATTTTAAGTTTTCACCATACCTACCCCATAGACGAAGTCTCCCAAAGGTTGGGTAGAAATTAATAATTGTGTTCCCAATTAACATACCAATGTTATGGGTGGGGGAAGGGGGGTGAATAACATACTAACGGTAGAAAAAATTGTGTTTCCATTTTATGTGAGATATAAGGGACAATTGTTCACGGTGATTCTATAAATAGACGGTAAAACAAACTATTGTCGTGTTGTGTTTGTGTGGTAATTAAGACTCGCATCAATAGTCTTATCATGTCTTGTCATTGTGTTATTCAGGTTTTACTTTTATTTTCATGATATTCATGTCTTCACTTATCCACTTTAAATATGAATCCAAAACGGCCCCGTGAGAGGCATCGACACCTCGCACGTGACCATTGTAACTCGTAGGAACTGACCGCGTGGTTACGAGACTCCCGATTTGAGAATACGACAATAATTTGAAAATATCTAGACTTAGATTTAAAAACATGACTTTAGAAGGGGAAGTCCCAAAACAACCTCCAAACGCCCCCGTGAGATGATCTAGACACATGTACCTAGCAGTTGGGGTTGTCCACTTCATACTACCTTGTATTTAAGCATTGTAACCTGATAATCTAGGCCCATGAGAGAACATAGACGATTTTGTAAAGGTCTCATATTTTGTAAGTAATAAAAATATTGGGTTGGGGAGTTTTCCCCGTAAATATTGTGTTGCCTTACTAATTGTGATTTTATGTATTACTGGTTGGATTGTTGTTGATTTACTCGGTACCGACACCTCACATGGGATTAATGTAACTCATTGGAACTAACCGCGTGGTCATGGGATTACCGATTTGAGAATACAACGATAATTTGAAAATATTTAGATTTAGGCTTAAAAACTTGGCGTTAAAGGGAGAAACCTCGAAACAACCCCGAAACGACCCCCTGAGAGGCACCGACACCTCACACGGGACTAATGTAACTCGTAGGAACTGAGCGCATGGTCATGAGACTAGCAGTTTGAGAATACAATGATAATATGAAAATATAAATAATTAGGCTTACAAACATGACACTAGATGGAGAAGCCTCGAAACAGCCCCCAAACCACCCCGTGAGAGGCACCGACACCTCGCACAGGACCAGTGTAACTCGTCACAACTGACCGCGTGGACACGGAACTCCCAGATTGAGAATATGATGCTAATTTTAAAATATCTATACTTAGGCCTAAAAACTTAGTGTTAGAGGGTGAAAAAACAAAAATAGCTCCTAAACGATACTGTGAGAAGCACCGACACCTCGCACCGGGCCAATGTAACTCGTAGGAACTGACCACGTGGTCACTGGACTCACGGTTTGAGAATATGACAATAATTTGAAAATATCAAGACTGGTGCTTAAAAACATGGCGTTAGAGGGGAAAACCCTGAACGAGCCCCTGAAAGGCCCCGTGAGAGGCACCGACACCTCGCATGGGATCAATGTAACTCGTATTAACTGACCGCATGGTCACGAGACTCCCGATTTGAAAATACTATGATAATTTGAAAATATCTAGACTTAGGATTAAATGCATGGCGTTAGAGGGTGAAAAATCGAAACAATCCCCGAATGGCCCCGTGAGAGGCACTAACACCTCGCACGGGACCAATGTAACTCGTAGGAACTGACCGCTCGATCAAGGGACTCCCGATTTGAGAATACAATAATAATTTGCAAATTTCTGGACTTAGGCTTAAAAACATGGCGTTTGAGGTATCACGCTTACTTTATATCCTGGATGATTGGGGCTAGCTCCCATGGAGGATCCCACCCTGAAGAACATAAATAAATTATCACCTTACAATCATTTTCAATCACACCATTATACAGACCACTGTCCTTGAAAATTTTAGATTCTCTCCTTGTCGCAAGAGCTTTGTAACCTGTAGATGATTGCACTGTGCAAAGTGCAATGAAGACATCCAAAAAAGATCCTTTTTGGTCTCTTAAAACATCACCAATTTCTTCTTTGGTAAGGACAGGAGGAAGGCCCCATCGCAATTTACGTATGATGTAAAATTTTCCTTGATATCTTATGAAATTCATCACAGCTTAACATACTCTGATCAATCACTTTCCTGGCCCAAATTTTTGCTCATTGGATGATAAATTTACTCCGAGCATTCCAAATATGCCAAGAAATCCGGACCACTATACTAAGATGATCCACTACTTGTCCAAATGATTTTTTATAATCGAGATTGTTTGAGATTCAATGCAAAGGGGATTGATATGTTGCCTCACATTTGCCCTAATCAATTGCCCAAGATCTCCAAAACTCTATAGTCCAGTTGCACCTAATCACAAAATGCTTTATAGATTCAATTTCGTCCTTTCATATCACACAAATTGGATTGTTAGAGCATTTTCTTAGATAGATGGACTTTCCACCAAAAGGTTTTTATTTTTGGTAATATATAACTGTTATATAACTGATATATAATAGTATAGATAACTGTTGTATAACAGTTTATATAACTATTATGAAACTTCTAATCCTTTAGAACTTGAGTAGATGGTAATGTTACAAATGTTGCAACCATTTTCCAAGTCAGATTATATCAGTCTTGTTGGATAAGTGAGTTGATCATTTTCTCACACTATCAAGTCTGTGTTCAATCTAAAGTTATATTTTTACCGTCCTTTTACAAGATAATATGCAACTAAGCCAATTGGTTTAATTTTTCAGGTATGGAAGGGAATATGACACCAATGCCACTTGGAACATTACTGTTGATATGTTGTGTGTTCAAGAATTCCATCGAAAGATCCACTATGTCTGATATTCCAACTGTATTTAGTAATGAATGCACGACACTAGTTTTACCCTAAAGACATGCTTTTATAGTTGGGCAAAAAGCCTCAATTGCAACAATGGAGGCCCGGTGATGTTTAATTCAAACCTGATTTTATTCTATGTACCAAACTTATCTCCATTCTTGCTTTTAGTAATCCTGAGTAAGCATCATTGCTTTTTAGCATCTTCTTAGTTGATTGAAATTATACTAAAATGTTTGTTATTAGAAAATGATTTCTTTCATAATTAGTATTTTTGCTATTGTAATTATCACCACTTAGTACAGGCAAACACCATTATGTATTGGGGCCAGACCTTTATGGATTTAGAAATAAAAATACAAATGAAAATACGACGATAATTTGAAAATATGTATACTTAGGCTTAAAAACATGGCGTTAGAGGGCGAAACCCCAAAACATCCCTCGAACGGCCCCTTGAGAGGCACCAACACCTCGCACGGGACCAATATAGCTTGTAGAAGTTGACTGCACGACCACGAGACTCCCAGTTTGAGAATACGATGATAATTTGGAAATTTCTAGACTTAGGCTTAAAAATATGGTATTTGAAGGAAAAAACATGACACAGTCCCCGAACGGCCCCGTGAGAGGCACCAGCACCTCGCATGGGACCAATGTAACTCGAAGGAACTGACCACTCAATCACGGGACTCCCGATTTGAGAATACGATGATAATTTGCAAATTTTTAGACTTAGGCTTAAAAATATGGCGTTAGAAGGTAAAAACTTGACACAACCCCGAAACGGCCCCGTGAGTGACATCAACACCTCGCAGGGACCAATATAACTCACAGGAACTGACCATGCAATCAAGGGACTCCTAATTTGAGAATACGATGATAATTTGAAAATACGAGGACTTAGGCTTAAAAACAAGGTGTTATAGGGCGAAAATCCAAAACAGCCCCCAAATGAGCCCGTGAGAGGTACCAACACCTCGCACGGGACCAATGTAACTTATAGGAATTGACCGCTCAATCACGGGACTCTTGGTTTTGTAATACAATGATAATTTACATATTTCTATACTTAGGTTTTAAAACATGGCGTTAAGGGGAAAAACACGAGACAGTCCCCGAATGGCAATGTGAGAGGCACCAACACCTCGCATGGGACCAATATAAATCTTAGGAACTGATCGTAAAATCCCGAGACTCCTGATTTGAGAATACGAAGATAATTTGAAAAAATCTAGATTTAGGCTTAAAAACATAGCATTAGATGGCAAAAATGTGAAACAGCCTCCGAAAGGCCCCGTGAGAGGCACCAACACCTCGCATGGGACCAATATAACTTGTAGAAACTGACTGCACAATTACGGGACTCCCGATTTGAGAATACGATGATAATTTTTAAATTTCTAGACTTAGGCTTAAAAACATGACATCAAAAGGCGACATCCCCAAACAGCCCTCGAACCGCCCCGTGAGAGGCACCAACGCCTCACACGGGACCAAAATAACTTTTAAAAATTGATCGCATGATTACAAGACTCCCGATTTGAGAATACCATGATAATTTTCTAATTTCTAAACTTAGGCTTTAAAATATGGCATTACAAGGCAAAAACTTAAGATAGCCCCCGAATGACCATGTGAGAGGCACCAACACCTCGCACGGGACCAATATAACTCATAGGAACTGACTGCAGGATCACGGGACTTCCGATTTGAGAATATGATGATAATTTGAAAATATCAAGACTTAGGCTTCAAAATATGGCGTTAGAGTGGGAAAACCTGAAATAGCCCCCGAATCGCTACGTAAGAGTCACCAACACCTCGCACGGGGCCAATATAACATGTAGAATCTGACTGCACAATTATGGGACTCCCAGTTTGAGAATACAATGATAATTTGCAAATTTCTCGACTCAGGCTTAAAAAGATGGTGTTATGAGGCAAAAACACGACACAGGCCCCGAACGGCCCCGTGAGAGGCACCAACACCTCACACTAGACCAATGTAACTCGTAGGAACTGACCACGTGGTCACGGGACTCCTAATTTGAGAATATGATGATAATTTGAAAATATGAGGACTTTAGCTAAAAAAACATGGCGTTAGAGGTCGAAAACACGAAACATCGTCAATCGGCCTCGTGAGAGGCACCAACACCTCGCACGGGACCAATGTAACTCGTAGGAACTGACCGCTCGATCACGGGACTCCCTATTTGAGAATATGGCGATAATTTAAAATTATGAGGACTTAGGCTTAAAAATAAGGTGTTAGAGGGCGAAAACCCAAAGCATCCCCTGAGCGGCCCCATGAGAGGCACCAACACCTCGCATGGGACAAATGTAACTCGTGGAAGTTGACCGCACACTCACAGGACTCCCAGTTTGAGAATACGATAATAATTTGAAAATATATGGACCGAGGGTTAAAAAATAGCATTAGGGGGTGAAACCCTGAAACAACCCTCGAACGGCCCTGTTAGAGGCACGAACACCTCGCACGGGATAATGTAACTCGTAGGAATAGGCCACGCACTCACGGGACTCCCGATTTGAGAAGACGACAATAATTTGAAAATATGAGGACTTAGGCCTGAAAACAAGGCGCTAGAGGGAGAAACCCTAAAGTAGCCCCCAAACGGCCCTGTGAGAGGCACCAACACCTCAAACGGGACCAATGTAACTTCTAGGGATTGACCGCGTGATCATAGGTCTCCAAGTTTGATAATACGATGAAAATTTGAAAATATCTAGACCTAAGCTTAAAAACATGGCGTTAGAGGGAGAAACCCGAAACATCCCCCGAACGAACCCGTGAGGGGCACCAACACCTCGTACGAGACTAATATAACTCATACGAACTGACCGCGCAATCACGGGACTCTCTGTTTGATTATACGATCATAATTTCTAAATTTCTAAACATGGTGTTAGTGGATGAAAATCCGAAACAGTCCCCGAACGCCCTCGTGAGTGGCACCAAACCCTCGCACGGGACCAATATAACTCGTTGGAATTGACCGCACGATCATGGAACTCTCGGTTTGAGAATATGATGATAATTTAAAAATATCAGGACTTAAGAAAAACATGGCGTTAGTGGGTGAAAACCCGAAATATCCCTCGAATGGCCTCATGAGTGGCACCAACACCTCGTACGGGACCAATGTAACTCATAGGACCTACCGCGCGATCACGGGACTCCTAGTTCGAGAATATGATGATAATTTGCATATTTATACACTTAAGCATAAAAACATGGCATTAGTGGGTGAAACCCAAAATAGCTCCCAAACGGCCCCATGAGTGGCACCAACACCTCGCACGTGATCAGTGTAAGTCGTAAGAACTTACCGCGTGATCAAGGGACTCCCGGTTTGAGAATACAACGATAATTTGAAAATATGTGGACTTAGGCTTAAAAACAAGGCGTTAGAGGGAAAATGCGCTAGAGGCAACAACACCTCACCCGGGACCAATGTAACTCGTAGAAACTGACTGTGTAATCACAGGATTCTCAATTTGAGAATACGATGATAATAAGAAAATATGAGGACTTAGGCTTAAAAATAAGGTGTTAGAGGGCGAAAACTCGAGACAACTGCCGAACAATCCCGTGAGAGGCACCAACACCTCGCATGGGACCAATGTAACTCGTATATGACGATAATTTGAAAATACCAGGACATAGGATTAAAAATATGGCATTGGAGGGCGAAAACTCGAAACAGCCCCCGAACGGCCCCGTGAGAGGCACCAACACCTCGTACGGGACCATTGTAACTCATAGGAACTGATCGCATAATCATGGGACTCTTTGTTTTAGAATACGGTGATAATTTGAAAATATAAGGACTTAGTCTTAAAAACAAGGCGATAGAGGGCGAAACCCTGAATCAGCACCCGAACGGCCCCGTGAGAGGCACCAACATCTCGTACGGGACCAATTTAACTCGTAGGAACTGACCGACAAGTCATGGGACTCCCAGTCTGAGATCACGATGATAATTTACATATTTATACACTTGGGCAAAAAAACACGGCGTTAGTGGGTGAAAACCCGAAACAGCCCCCGAACGGCCCCGTGAGTGGCACCAACAATTCGCATGGGACCAATGTAACTCATAGGAACTTATCGCACGATCACGGGACTCTTGGTTTGAGAATATGATGATAATTTGTAAATTTCTAGACTTAGGTTTAAAAACATGGCGTTAGAAGGTAAAAACCCAACACAACTCTCGAACGGCCCCGTGAGTGGCATCAACACCTCGCACGGGACCAATGTAACTCGTAGGAATTTACCACACAATAACGGGACTCCCATTTTGAGAATATGACGATAATGTGAAAATATAAGGACTTAGGCTTAAAAACAGGACATCAGAGGGAGAAAACCCGAAATAACCCCTGAACGACCACATGAGAGGCGCTAACACCTCGCACGGGTTAAATGTGACTCGTAGAAATTGACCGCGTAATCATAGGACTATCGATTTGAGAATACAATGATAATTTCAAAATATGAGGAATTAGGCTTAAAAACAAGGCGTTAGAGGGAGAAAACTCAAGATAACCCCCGAACGGAACCGTTAGAGGGACCAAAACCTCGCACGGGACCAATGTCACTCATAGGAACTGACCGTGTGATCACGAGACTCACAGTTCGAGAATACGAAGATAATTTGAAAATATCAGGACTTAAGCTTAAAAACATGGCCTTGGAGGGTGAAAACCCGAAACATTCCCCGAACGACCCTGTGAGAGGCACTAACACCTCGCACGGGACCAATGTAACTCATAGGAACTGACTACGCAATCACGGGACTCCCGATTTTAGAATTCGATGATAATTTTAAAATATGGGAACTTATGCTTAAAAAAAAGGCACTAGAGGGCGAAACCCCGAAACAACCCCCGAACGGCCCTGTGAGAGGCTACAACACCTCGCACGGGATCAATGTAACTCGTAGGAACGATTACGCGGTCACGGGACTCCCGATTTGATAATACGACGATAATTTTTATATTTATACACTTAGGCATAAAAACATGGCATTAGTGGATGAAAACTCGAAACAACCTCAGAACGGCCCCGTGAGTGGCACCAACACCTCGCATGGGACCAATCTAACTCATAGGAACTTACCTCGCAATCAAGGGACTCCCGATTTGAGAATACGACGATAATTTGCAAAATTCTAGACTTAGGCTTAAAAACATGGCGTTAGAATGCAAAAGCCTGACATAGCCCCCGAATGACCCCGCGAGTGGCACTAAGACCTTTCACGGGACCAATGTAACTCGTAGGAACTTATCGCGTGATTACGGGACTCTTATTTTGAGAATACGATGATAATTTGAAAATATGAGGATTTAGGCTTGAAAACATGGTGTTAGAGGGCAAAAACCCGAACCAACCCCCGAACGGCCCCGTGAGAGGCACCAACACCTCGCACGGGACCAATGTAACTCATAGAAACTAACCGCTTAATCACGAGACACCCGGCTTAAGAATATGATGATAATTTGAAAATAGGAGGACTTAGGGTTCAGAATAAGGTGTTAGAGGGCGAAAACTCAATACAACCCCCGAACGGCCCCGTGAGAGGCACCAACACCTCGCACGGGATTAATGTAACTCGTAGGAACTGATCATGGAATCACGAGACTCTCGGTTTGATAATATGATGATAATTTGAAAATATAGGGACTTAGGCTTAAAAACATGGCGTTGGAGGGCAAAAACTCGAAACAACCTCCGAACGGCCCCGTGAGAGGCACCAACACCTCGCATGGGACCAATGTAACTCATGGGAACTAACCACGCAATCACGGGACTCCCAAATTTAGAATATGATGATAATTTGAAAATATAAGGACTTAGGCTTAAAAATAAGGCGCTAAAGGGAGAAACCCCGAAACACCCCCCGAACGGCCCCGTGAGAGGCACTAACACCTCGCACATGACCAATGTAACTTGTAGGAACTGACCACGCAGTCATGTGACTCCCGATTTGAGAATACAATGATACTTTGCATATTTCTACACTTAGTCATAAAAACATGGCGTTAGTGGGTGAAAACCCAAAACAGCCCCTGAACGGCCCCGTGAGTGGCACCAACACCTCGCAAGAGACCAATATAACTCGTAGGAACTGACTGTGGGATCACGGGACTCCCAATTTGAATACACGAGAATAATTTAAAAATATCAGGACTTAGGCTTAAAAACACGGTGTTGGAGGGAAAAAACTCAAAACAGCCTCATAATGGCCCCGTGAGAGGCACCAACACCTCGCAAGAGACCAATGTAACTCGTAGGAACTGACTGTACGATCACGAGGCTCCGCAAGATAATGGGACTCACGATTTGTGAATACGACTATAATTTGAAAATGTTTAAACTTTGGCTTAAAAACATGGAGCTAGAGGGGGAACCCCGAAACAGCCGCGTGAGTGGTACCGACAGCTCGCACGGAACCAATGTAACTCGTAGGAATTGATATGTTGATAATTATAACTCATATATGCAAATTTTCAGCTTGAATAATTTTTTTTTTGTAGAACTACTTGGTTACTGATATCATTTTTTTATCCTAAAATTTCAAGGATAACATTGCATCATTTGCTTTTTTGCACGTGGAACAAATGAAGTAGGCAATGGTTTACGACATGAAGATTGTTTATATGATGTTGTGGACATTCATGTTTATGTTTTTATGTGTTGCAGCCATGCGGGCTTTCATTGTTCAATTTTATGATCATGTGGACTTTTATAATTTGATTGTTAAATTTTATGGCCGTGCGGGCTTTATAATAAGCAGGTTATACATATACAGGGTTTGGAATGTTCAGAAAATAGAGGAAACTCTGCCTCATTTTTTTTTGGTCTGTGAATTATTAAGACGTGTAATATTTTTAAGTTTGTATATATATTAGTTTATTAATAACGTTCCCGATTCATAATTTGTGATGTTTTATTATTTTTCCAATAATAAATATTTGTAACAAACCTCGTATGCATCCAACGTTACACGTAGCAATCGACCGTGCAGTCACAGGACCCCTAATTTTAGGATTGGACCAAAAAAATATATTTTTTTAAAAATTATAATTAAAGATGGTCATGTACTTTTTCCATGACCATCTTTATTTTTTCCGTCGTGCATAAAAATTGTCGCGGTCAAAACTCATGACCCCTAACCGTGACGAAAAATGGTCGCGACCAAAGACCACGACCATTTTTTTCCTTTTGTTTTTCATCATGGTGTGGGTCACGGATTTGATCGCGACCATTTTTTGTCACGGTTGTGGGTCACGGACTTGGGCCGCGACCATTTTTTTCCTTTTTTTTCGTCGCGGACTTTGGCCGCGACCAATTTTTGTAACGGTTGTGGGTTACGAACTTGGGCCGCGACCATTTGTTTCCTTTTTTTTCGTTGCGGTGTGGGTCATGGACATTGTCCGCGACCAATTTTGTCACGGTTGTGGGTCACGGATGAAGGTCGCGACCATTTTTTTTCCCATCACGGTATGGGTCACGGCCCAAGTCCGCGACCATCTGCCGAGACCCCCTGTGGGCCGTGTGTAATACCCCGTACTTTTAGCTATATTTATTTTTGGGATTAATTAATTAAAATGCGTATTAATTGGAAATTAATCCGGGTTATAAATACTAATGAGATGCGTATTGGTATTTGATTATGTGCATATATGATTATATATGTACTTGGTATTATAAAATTTGTCGTGAGATTTATATTCGGCATTTTTGAAATTTTGTTGAGACGCGTGGGACCGCCGCGTCACGGTATAATATTTTGATAATAAAAGTGAATTTAAAATCAATAATCCGTATGGTCGTTTTGAGTGCGCCAACGCGTCCGGAAGGGTCGAGATAGTCAGAAAACACTAGCCGGGGGTATAGTTTGGGTCCCGGGGTATTTTTAGGCCATTCCGGCACCATAAAGGGTATTTTAGTAATTTGGTATTTTTGGGTAATTAAAAGTGACGAAAATTGAGAGTTGTAATCTGATAAGGAATTGACCCAACCAACCCTTATTAACCCAACAAGCTACGGAGGTTTATTAAATTAGGTTTTCATAAGTTCCCCCAAAGCAAACCCTAGCCACCATAGCTTTTTGGAGAAGAAAGCTTGGAGAAGGAGAGAGAGAGAGGAATTCTGCAGAAATTCTACACCGAATCCACACCAAATTCAGAGACAACCAAGGCAAGTGACTTTATTCCATTTAATTTCTGAGAATGTTTCCTCCATGTTAGAAAATTTGAATTTATGGTTTGTTCTTGAAGAAAATATGAAAACCCATGTAGTCTAGATCATAGAACTTGAAGAAATTGAGAAGGATTGCATGTAGAATAGTTTGGAGACAATAAATCTGATGTTAATGCATGTTTGGGTGAAAGAAAAACGAATTAAAGTCTGGGTTTTGATGATGATATGTAGTTAGGGTTCATGTTCTTGAGATATTTGGAAAAAGTGTAGAAAGCTGTAAATTTAATTGATATTTGGGTGAATTGATCCCTTAGAAACATGTTAGGATGTGATTATATATGTTTAGTATTGATTATAGACCCTAAAACGTTGTTGGGATGAACTTTGGAATTGATTAGAAGTGATAAAAATGGTTAAAAACGAATTGGGGAAAAATCTAGGCCGAAACTGGCCAGTCGTTAGAAGCAGCCCCCAGGTCGTTCGAACGAGCTCGTTCGAACGAGCTTCTAACGAGTTGACCAGTCGTTACTAACGAGAAGGGATTTCGTTCGATATCTCGTTCGAACGAGATATCGTTAGAAGGGACAGTTCGTTCGAACGAACTGGGATCTCGTTCGAACAGCCTCGTTCGAACGAGACTTCTAACGACCTGACAGTCCAAACTTGTTCGAAGCCTCGTTCGAACGAGACTTCTAACGAGTTGACAGTTTGGTCCTTTTTGGACTGTTTTGACTTTTGGAGTTCCGTAAATTGTTCGAGGTTATAGATAACATTCCTTTGATGATATAGTGATACACTTGGGACATTTGGGTATTTATGAGGAGGAATTATATACGAGAGTTGTATTACATGGACGGTTTGGGATGAGACGTGAGTGTCTATTACGACGTGAGAAATTATGACGCGTATAATTACAAACCGGTATAGTACGAATGGGGATAATTATAGTTAGTACGAGAATGCGATATGTACTACGATTAAAAATATGGTATTACTAAGATGTGTGTTTACTTAGTATTAGTATATGGATTGTGTGTATGACATACCTACCATACTTGCTATCACGGGAGGTTGCGTTCGCTTAGGACCCTCTAATCCTTGTGTGCCTACGGGGGGGATATAGATTGGTACCTTGATGAACATAGGTCATAGAAAGACTTATTGTGATATTAATAAGTCCGCTGACCATGGGAGCGTAGGTATGTGCGTGACCCATGTGATGGTGACTGTGTTCGCCTCCACTATTTGTGATTTGTGTTATCTGAACTATTCCTGAGAGATTCGGAATATGTGATCCTTATGTACGTGATGTACCGGGATGAATAGCAGAGTATGTGTGCACCATAGCTTAGATTGCGGGGTGCTTGTATCGTATATTTATGATGTGAATAATATACATTTAATAAATGGGAATCCTCATGTTAATGTTGTAAATGTATTACGGTATTGTTTCGAAGTATATAAGGAGTTAACTGATACTTATATATATATGACATATTTAGTAACTGAGTTTACGTTAAACCTCTATTTAATTACGAGCGGTGTTATGTTAGATGGAACCGAGTAATATGGGCAGGACCTTTGGCAGTCTAGCTAGTTATGTTGTCAGTTAGCTAGTAGTACGGGTCGTTATAGATGGGTACTTACGTTAGGAGTGCACAGCTAGACGAGAGGTGAGAATATCATGTGAGTGTACGTCCTAACATGTACTTTACATTTAATGTTTTAAATGTTTTTAAAGCACTTGCAGGTTTTTAAAATATAACTCCACATTCGGGCTCTGACCCGTTTGCTTTTCAAACTTTTTCTTGTAAAACCTTTTTAGGTGCCCAGCCACAGGGACACCAAGCATAGGATACTCATTCAGGTGACGAGCTGTAGCTGTTTGTGGAAGCTACAGGGATTTGCATGTAGACGCTTCTATCGTTTGGATTCCAGAGTCACTATCTATCAGTTGTAGGGCATGTTGCCCATCTCTATTTAGAGCATCTTTTACATTTCAGTTTTCAGACTTTAGCATTTATTGTTTCAGTTTATTTATTTCAGTTATGGGATTGTAACGAGGGGTTTCCTCCAGACTTTATTTACTCTATTGTGATGGTTATTCATTTTATTTCAGCATGGTGAATGGTGTTATCTATTTCTTCATGTTACTTCTTGCATGTGAATCAGACTTAAATTAAAATTTGGCAACTTACTTTTTAAATACTAGGTGGTTAGAAACAATAAAAAAATGTTTTCGACAGTGATGCTATTAACTGAGCCAACTTGGCATTTTGAATTAATTTTATAAAGGAGTAGCTACCCGGTATTTAATTAGTCGGGGTGTCTCAGGTGGTATCAGAGCATCAGGTTCTAGTGTCCTTTAGGATCTGTACGGCTATTATGTTTCTGCTACGTTTTCTTTGATATAGAGCCCTATATTTTAGGACTGTTGTACTCTTTTTGTGTATGCTTCGTTCTTCAGCTATTTTAAGTTGATAAACCGTGAACTTATAAACTTTGTTCTTATTTCAGATGCCTCCACGACGTGCACGATGAGTTCCCAGGGATGCTACGCCCGAACCACAGCCCGCTCCAGTTCAGGGCATGTTGAACGCCGCTGAGGTTGCAGCTATAGTAGCTCAAGCGGTAAATGCCGCGATTGCCGTCATTCAGCAGGCACCACCACAGGCGCCGGTTGCCGCGCCAGCACAGGTTAATGCATTTCCGTCTGCTTGGGAGCGTGTACGTGATGCTTTTCAGAAAGCGCATCCGCCAGAGTTTGCAGGTAGCTCAGATGTGGTAGTCTCGAGCCAATGGAGGAAGGACATACAGAGGCATTTGAGGATGCATGAGTGCACTGATGTTCAGAAACAGGTGCTAGCTACTTTCAAGCTAGTGGGATCTGCACTACAGTGGTGGGAGTCTATCACCACCGCGGAGGAGAGGGATACCCTCACGATTCAGGAGTTCTGGGTGCGGTTCGACCGCAAGTACTTTCCGTCCGCAGTTCATACAGAGATGAGGAGGAAGCTGATGAGTTTGAAGCAAGAGGGCAAGACAGTGGCCGAGTATGAGGCCGAATTCACTAACCTGTTGAATATCGTTCCAGATGAGATTCCAACAGAGAAGAAGAAGATAGAGAAGTTCACAGATGGGTTGAATTGGAGGATCCGTCAGCATCTGCTAGGGAACCTATCGTTGGCCACTTATTCTGATGTGGTTAACGCAGCATTGTTACACTGCCAGGACCACCGTTTTCATATGGCCGAGGGCAAACGGTCGGGAGAGTCTAGCCATCAGGGCAGGACTGGTGGACATAGTGCCAGCGGGGCACAATCTGGTCAGGGGCAGAGACAGAATGAGCAGGGTACCCAGCAGGTGGATAACAAGAGGTTCCGGTCAGGGAACTACAGGCAGGGACAGGGAGGATTCCGTCAGGGCCATCAGGGTCCAAACGGCCATCAGGGCCAGCAGGGACAGAATGGGCAGCAGTTTCACCAGGGCTAGCAGGGCCAAGGGAGGAATGGTAATGGCCACCAGGGCCGGGGACAGCAGGGGCAGAGGGGAGGGAACTTCCCAGGAAAATGCTTTACTTGTGACAAGACTGGCCATAAGAAGTAGGATTGTCCTGATAGGGGCAGGGCCCCACAGCAGCAGCAGCAGGGTGCTCGCCAGGAGCCACAGAGGCCGATGTTTCCCGCAGCCCTTCCCGCACCGCCACAGATGGAAGCTTTGCCACCCATTCCAGCAGTCCCAGCTAAGCAGGGGCAGCTACAGTATGGACGTGTCTACAACGTTCACCAGGCTGCAGTTCCACAGGCACCGCCCGCGATCGAGGGTACGTTTCCTATCCATGGCACTATGGGTCGGGTGTTATTTGATACGGGTGCTACACACTGTTTTATAGGTACACACTTCGCGAAAGCTTTAGGATTGTTAGCTACGGCAGAGAGCACAGTGACGTGTGTCGACTCACCATTAGGGAGTGGGTCACTTATTTTCTTTATATGCCGGGGACTGGGAGTAGAGATCGGTGGTTTGGTATTACCTGCAGACATGTTAGTGTTAGACATGCATGTTCACGATGTGATCATCGGTATGGATTGGCTCGTAGCATATAGGGCCATGATTGATTGCTTCAGCGGGAGCATTGTTTTTGCCATTCCGGGGCAAGAGATGTTTATAGTGGTGATGCCTCGCCCAGAGGGAGGATCGACCGCTCATCTGTATTACATAGAGGAGGATACCTCTAAGGAGGTTGTGATTCCTTTGGATTTGATCCCGGTTGTCAGGGAGTATTCAGATGTGTTTCAGGAGATACCAGGCTTACCGCCCAGTCGGGAGATAGACTTCGTTATAGATTTGCTACCAGGTACGAGACCTATAGCATGCGCACCGTACCGTATGGCTCCAGCTGAGATGAGAGAGCTACGGGATCAGATAGAGCAGCTGTTGGGACAAGGCTTTATTCGCAGGAGTACCTCACCTTGGGGCGCTTCGGTTTTGTTTGTGAAGAAGAGGGACGGTTCACTAAGGTTGTGTGTGGACTACCGAGAGTTGAATAAGGTCACGATACGGAATAAGTATCCGTTGCCTCGAATCGATGACTTGTTCGACCTGTTGAGAGGAGCTTCTTTCTTCTCGAAGATTGACTTGAGGTCGGGGTACCATCAGTTGCGTATCAGGGAGGAGGACGTCTCGAAGACTGCGTTCTTGTCGAGATATGGTTCTTATGAGTTTCGGGTTATGCCTTTCGGCTTGACCAACGCTCCAGCAGTGTTTATGGACTTGATGAACAGGGTGTTCAGGGATTTCCTAGATCAGTTTGTCATTGTCTTCATTGATGACATTCTGGTTTACTCTCAGACGGAGGAGGAGCACGCCGAGCATTTGAGATAGGTTTTGCAGACACTTCGTCAGAACGAGCTGTATGCAAAATATGAGAAGTGCGGGTTTTGGCTGAAGGAAGTCCAGTTCTTGGGTCACATTATTTCCGACCAGGGGATATCTGTTGATCCGGGGAAAGTATCAGCGGTGAGGGAGTGGGGACAGCCCACGACACCAACGGAGATTCGTAGTTTCTTGGGTTTGGCAGGATACTACAGGAGGTTTATTCAGGGTTTCTCAGAGATAGCAGGTCCTTTGACACATCTTACTCGTAAAGGTGTGCCTTTCATTTGGAGTGATGCCTGTCAGTTGGCATTCGATGAATTGAAGGACAAGTTGACCTCAGCACCTGTGTGAGCATTGCCGAGACCGGGAGTTGAGTATTTGGTTTACACCGACGCGTCTTTGCAAGGACTGGGAGGTGTATTGCAGTAGGAGAGACAGGCCATAGCTTATGCTTCCCGTAAGCTTAAGCCTCATGAGAAGAATTACCCTACGCATGATTTGGAGTTGGCGGCAGTGGTATTTGCCTTACGGATTTGGAGGCACTATCTTTTGGGGGAGAAGTTTCAGCTGTTCACGGACCACAAGTCACTACAGTATCTGTTCACGCAAAAGGAATTGAATATGCGGCAGCGTAGGTGGCTTGAATTTGTGAAGGACTACCAGTTCGACATCCAGTACCACCCGGGTAAGGCTAACGTGGTAGCAGACGCGTTGAGCCGCAGGCCAGCAGATGAGGTGGCAGAGGTGTGGAAAGCTAAGTGGAAGGAATTGGGACACCAGGATGCAGTGGCCCGATCTTTCATGTCTGTGATGACCGTTACACCGCAGATTGTCACGAAGGTAGTACGGGCACAGGCTAACGATTCGTTCTGTCAGGAGCAGATAGTTCGATTACTTGCAGAGGGAGCCGAGTCCTATACCGTCAGCTCAGACGGGGGATTACGCTTCAATGGGAGATTGGTAGTTCCGGAAGGGGAAGAATTGCGGCACGATGTGATGGCAGAGTCGCACGGTTCACGGTTCGCGGTACATCCCGGAGGGGACAAAATGTACCAAGACATGAGACGACAATATTGGTGGAGCGGTATGAAGAGAGATATCGCTGAGTTTATCTCGAAATGCGCCACTTGTCAGCTCGTAAAAGTGGATCATCAGAGACCGGCAGGATTGCTACAACCATTGGAGGTTCCGGTGTGGATGTGGGAGAGCATATCCATGGATTTTATCACGGGGTTGCCTACGTCGCAGAGGGGTCACGACTCCGTTTGGGTAATTATGGACAGGTTGTCCAAGGTCGCTCACTTTTTACCCGTAAGGACTGACTACACTACGGGACAGTATGCCCAGCTCTTTATCTCAGAGATTGTGAGACTTCACGGCGTGCCCCTAAATATCGTGTCTGACAGAGACAAGATATTTGTTTCGAGGTTTTGGGAGAGTTTCCAGGAGGCCATGGGCACGGAATTGCGGTTGAGTACGGCTTATCATCCGCAGACTGATGGGCAGACAGAGCGCACCAATCAGATGTTGGAGGACATGCTACGCATGTGCATTATTGACTTAAGGGGTGGATGGGAGCAGTACCTTCCACTGGTAGAGTTTGCTTACAACAACTCCTATCAGTTCACTATTGGCATGGCTCCGTTTGAGGCATTGTACGGTAGACCTTGTCGTTCCCCAGCATGTTGGTTGGAGGTGGGGGACAACAAACTACTTGGGCCGGAAGTGATTCAGGATACTTCGGCAAGGATTGAGTTGATTCGGAGTCGCATTCGGGTAGCTCAAGACAGGCAGAAGAGTTATGCTGATGCGAAGAGGTTTTTCAGGGAGTTCCAAGTGGGGGACCAGGTTTTGCTCAGGGTATCTCCAATGAAGGGGATTATGCGATTCGGGAAGAAGTGGAAGTTGGCACCGAGGTATGTGGGGCCGTTTCCTATTATTGAGCGGATCGGACCGGTTGCGTATAGACTTGGACTACCGGAACACTTGCATCGGATTCACGACGTGTTCCATATTTCCTCGCTGAGGAAATACCTTAGAGATAATTTGTCTCATTCTCACATTGCTATGGAGGACATCGATCTCCAGCCGGATAGCTCCTACGAGGAGGGGCCAATTGCTATTCTGGACCGAAGCGAGAGGAAACTGCGGTCAAAGATAGTCCCGTTAGTGCGTGTTCAGTGGCGACATCACAATGTCGAGGAGTCCACATGGTAGCGCGAGGATGAGATGCGCGAGCGTTATCCAGAGCTGTTTTTAGCAGGTACTTTCTAGTTTCGAATTTCGGGACGAAATTCAGTTATTAGGGGGGGAGTATGTAATACCCCGTACTTTTAGCTATATTTATTTTTGGGATTAATTAATTAAAATGCGTATTAATTGGAAATTAATCCGGGTTATAAATACTAATGAGATGCGTATTGGTATTTGATTATGTGCATATATGATTATATATGTACTTGGTATTATAAAATTTGTCGTGAGATTTATATTCGGCATTTTTGAAATTTTGTTGAGACGCGTGGGACCGCCGCGTCACGGTATAATATTTTGATAATAAAAGTGAATTTAAAATCTATAATCCGTATGGTCGTTTTGAGTGCGCCAACGCGTCCGGAAGGGTCGAGATAGTCAGAAAACACTAGCCGGGGGTATAGTTTGGGTCCCGGGGTATTTTTAGGCCATTCCGGCACCATAAAGGGTATTTTAGTAATTTGGTATTTTTGGGTAATTAAAAGTGACGAAAATTGAGAGTTGTAATCTGATAAGGAATTGACCCAACCAACCCTTATTAACCCAACAAGCTACGGAGGTTTATTAAATTAGGTTTTCATAAGTTCCCCCAAAGCAAACCCTAGCCACCATAGCTTTTTGGAGAAGAAAGCTTGGAGAAGGAGAGAGAGAGAGGAATTCTGCAGAAATTCTACACCGAATCCACACCAAATTCAGAGACAACCAAGGCAAGTGACTTTATTCCATTTAATTTCTAAGAATGTTTCCTCCATGTTAGAAAATTTGAATTTATGGTTTGTTCTTGAAGAAAATATGAAAACCCATGTAGTCTAGATCATAGAACTTGAGGAAATTGAGAAGGATTGCATGTAGAATAGTTTGGAGACAATAAATCTGATGTTAATGCATGTTTGGGTGAAAGAAAAACGAATTAAAGTCTGGGATTTGATGATGATATGTAGTTAGGGTTCATGTTCTTGAGATATTTGGAAAAAGTGTAGAAAGCTGTAAATTTAATTGATATTTGGGTGAATTGATCCCTTAGAAACATGTTAGGATGTGATTATATATGTTTAGTATTGATTATAGACCCTAAACCGTTGTTGGGATGAACTTTGGAATTGATTAGAAGTGATAAAAATGGTTAAAAACGAATTGGGGAAAAATCTAGGCCGAAACTGGCCAGTCGTTAGAAGCAGCCCCCAGGTCGTTCGAACGAGCTCGTTCGAACGAGCTTCTAACGAGTTGACCAGTCGTTACTAACGAGTAGGGATTTCGTTCGATATCTCGTTCGAACGAGATATCGTTAGAAGGGACAGTTCGTTCGAACGAACTGGGATCTCGTTCGAACAGCCTCGTTCGAACGAGACTTCTAACGACCTGACAGTCCAAACTCGTTCGAAGCCTCGTTCGAACGAGACTTCTAACGAGTTGACAGTTTGGTCCTTTTTGGACTGTTTTGACTTTTGGAGTTCCGTAAATTGTTCGAGGTTATAGATAACATTCCTTTGATGATATAGTGATACACTTGGGACATTTGGGTATTTATGAGGAGGAATTATATACGAGAGTTGTATTACATGGACGGTTTGGGATGAGACGTGAGTGTCTATTACGACGTGAGAAATTATGACGCGTATAATTACAAACCGGTATAGTATGAATTGGGATAATTATAGTTAGTACGAGAATGCGATATGTACTACGATTAAAAATATGGTATTACTAAGATGTGTGTTTACTTAGTATTAGTATATGGATTGTGTGTATGACATACCTACCATACTTGCTATCACGGGAGGTTGCGTTCGCTTAGGACCCTCTAATCCTTGTGTGACTACGGGGGGGATATAGATTGGTACCTTGATGAACATAGGTCATAGAAAGACTTATTGTGATATTAATAAGTCCGCTGACCATGGGAGCGTAGGTATGTGCGTGACCCATGTGATGGTGACTGTGTTCGCCTCCACTATTTGTGATTTGTGTTATCTGAACTATTCCTGAGAGATTCGGAATATGTGATCCTTATGTACGTGATGTACCGGGATGAATAGTAGAGTATGTGTGCACCATAGCTTAGATTGCGGGGTGCTTGTATCGTATATTTATGATGTGAATAATATACATTTAATAAATGGGAATCCTCATGTTAATGTTGTAAATGTATTACGGTATTGTTTCGAAGTATATAAGGAGTTAACTGATACTTATATATATATGGCATATTTAGTAACTGAGTTTACGTTAAACCTCTATTTAATTACGAGCGTTGTTATGTTAGATGGAACCGAGTAATATGGGCAGGACCTTTGGCAGTCTAGCTAGTTATGTTGTCAGTTAGCTAGTAGTATGGGTCGTTATAGATGGGTACTTACGTTAGGAGTGCACAGCTAGACGAGAGGTGAGAATATCATGTGAGTGTACGTCCTAACATGTACTTTACATTTAATGTTTTAAATGTTTTTAAAGCACTTGCAGGTTTTTAAAATATAACTCCACATTCGGGCTCTGACCCGTTTGCTTTTCAAACTTTTTCTTGTAAAACCTTTTTAGGTGCCCAGCCACAGGGACACCAAGCATAGGATACTCATTCAGGTGACGAGCTGTAGCTGTTTGTGGAAGCTACAGGGATTTGCATGTAGACGCTTCTATCGTTTGGATTCCAGAGTCACTATCTATCAGTTGTAGGGCATGTTGCCCATCTCTATTTAGAGCATCTTTTACATTTCAGTTTTCAGACTTTAGCATTTATTGTTTCAGTTTATTTATTTCAGTTATGGGATTGTAACGAGGGGTTTCCTCCAGACTTTATTTACTCTATTGTGATGGTTATTCATTTTATTTCAGCATGGTGAATGGTGTTATCTATTTCTTCATGTTACTTCTTTCATGTTAATCAGACTTAAATTAAAATTTGGCAACTTACTTTTTAAATACTAGGTGGTTAGAAATAATAAAAAAATGTTTTCGACAGTGATGCTATTAACTGAGCCAACTTGGCATTTTGAATTAATTTTATAAAGGAGTAGCTACCCGGTATTTAATTAGTCGGGGTGTCTCACCGTGATCATTTTTTGGTCACGGACTTGGGCCGTGACCCGCGAAATTGGTCGCACCTGAAATGGTCACGGCCCAAGTCCGCAACCCATAGTCTTGGTCATGGATTGTCCTGATAAGGGAAAGATTCCTCTTAAGGGAGAACGACATGATACACATAGACTAGTATTTCCACCACCCTCCCTCCCAGCACCGATTCAGGTGCCTGCATTACCTCATATTCCAGCAGCTCCAGCACAACAGGGTTAGCATGGGCGTGTATACAACGTCCATCAGGAAGCAGTTCAACAGCCACCGCCCACAATCGTGGGTATGTTTTCTATCTATGGGGATATAGGGCGCATTCTGTTTGACATGGGGGCCTCACATTCATTTATAGCCACTAGATTTTCATGGGATGTAGGGTTATTAGATATAGCGGATAACACCGTTACTTATATAGACTCATTGATGGGTAGTGGAACACCTATTTTCTTTATATGTCGTCATGTGAGTATAAATATTGGGAGTCTGATTTTACCGACGGATTTACCTATTTTGGACATGCCCGAATATGATGTGATTATCGATATGGATTGTCTTGTTGCATATAGAGCCATGATTGACTGTTATTACCGGTGTATTATTTTTGCTATTTTAGGACATGAGATGTTCCTTGTGGCCATGCCTCGTTCTGAAAGAGGGTCGTCTACTCATTTGTATTATATAGAGGCAAAAACCTCTACGGGAGTATTAATATCCCTTGATTCAACACCAGTGGTTTGTGAGTTTGGGGATGTTTTCCAGGAGATACCGGGATTACCTCCCAGCAGGGAGATTGAGTTTGTGATTGATTTAGCACTGGGCACTTGACCTATTGCTCGCGTGCCTTATCGTATGGCTCCAAAAGAGATGAGGGATCTCTAGGATCAAATAGAACCGCTCTTAGGGCAGGGGTTCATCCGTAGGGTTACGTCACCTTGGGGTGCCCCAATGTTATTTGTAAAGAAGCGAGCCGATTCTTTAAGGTTGTGCGTAGATTATCGGGAGCTTAATAAAGTCACGATAAAGTATCCTTTGCCTAAGATTGATGACTTGTTTGACCAACTGAGAGGAAACTTCTCAAAGATAGAATTAAGTTCTGGTTATCATTAGCTACGTATCAGGGAGCAGGACGTTTCAAAGACTGCCTTCTTAACCAGATATGGATCATATGAAATTCGAGTTATGCCATTTGGGCTATCTAATGTGCCGACGGTATTCATGGACTTGATGAATAGGGTGTTCAGATATTACTTAGACCAATTTGTCATGATTTTCATAGATGACATCCTGATTTATTCTCAGACCGAGGAGGAGCATGCCGGGCATTTACGACAGGTCCTATAGACCCTATGTGAGCATCAACTGCATGAGAAATATAAGAAGTGTGGGTTTTATCTCTGGGAAGTTCAGTTTCTGGGGCATGTTGTGTCAGAGATGGGGATATCGGTGGATCCTAGTAAGGTATTAGCGGTGAGGGAGTGGGGAGAACCCACGACACCAACAGAATTGTGCAGCTTCTTGGGATTGGCCGGTAATTGCAAACGCTTTATTCGGAGTTTCTCAAAGATAGCGGGTCCATTGACTAATCTAACCCGTAAAGGTGTACCATTTTTCTGGGACGATGCATGTCAGTTAGAATTCGACGAGCTTAAAGATAAGTTGACTTCAGCACCATTACTAGAACTCCCTAAACTAGGAGTGGAGTATTTAGTTTACACCGATGCATCCTTACAGGGACTTGGTGGCGTACTACAGCAGGAAGAGAAGGCCATAGCTTATGCCTCTAGAAAACTTACCTCATGAGAAGAATTACCCCACCCATGACTTAGAACTTGCGGCAGTCATGTTTGCTCTTCGAATATGGAGACACTATTTATTGGGGGAGAAGTTTTGCCTATTCATGGATCATAAGTCACTACAGTATTTATTCACTCAGTGGGAGTTGAACATGCGTCAGTGCAGGTGGGTTGAGTTCATGAAAGATTATGCGTTCGTGATACATTATCACCTGGGAAAGACTAACGTGGTAGCAGATACGTTGAGCCGAAGGCCGATTGGTGAGTTGGTCGCAATGTGGAAGGCAAAATGGAAGGAACTGGGACATCAGGATGCAGTTGCCGGATCATTTATGTCAGCTATGACTATTACACCTCAGATTGTGACAAGGGTGGTTTAGGCTCAGGTAGCCGATCCATTTTGTGAAGAGAAAATTCGATAGCTTTTAGCTGGAGGAGTAGAGTATTACTCTGTGAGTTCATATGGGGGCTTGCGTTTCAATGGTAGGTTGATTATTTCAGAGGGTGTGGATTTGAGGCATGCTGTGATGACAGAGTCGCACGGATCCAAATTTGCGGTACATCCCGATGGGAATAAAATGTACCAAGATATACGACAATAATATTGGTGGAGCGGGATGAAAAGGGACATTGCTGAGTTCATCTCTACGTGTACCACTTTTCAGTTAATGAAAGCGGATCATCATAAGCCTTTTGGATTTCTTCATCCATTAGAGATACCGATGTGGAAATGGGAGAGCATCTCTATGGACTTCATCAAAGGGTTACCTACTTCTCAGAGGGGTCACGATTCCATATGGGTGATTGTGGATCGATTGACTAAGGTAGATCACTTCTCGCCCGTTCGAACTGATTACTCTACGGGACAATATGCCCAGTTTTTTATTGTCGAGATAGTAAAGTCGCATGGGGTGCCTCTAAATATCGTGTCCAAAAGAGATAATATTTTTGTGTCACGCTTCTAGGAGAGCTTTCAGGAAGCTATGGGTACCGAGTTGTGGTTGAGTACGGCTTATCACCTGCAGAAAGATGGGAAGACATAACGTACTAAACAGATGTTAAAAGACATGCTACATATGTGTATTATGGACTTTGGGGGATGTTGGGAGAAGTACCTTCCGTTAGTGGAGTTCACGTATAATAACTCCAATCAGTTCACCATTGTTATGGATCCATTTGAGGCACTTAATGGTAGACCTTATCGTTCTCCTACGTGTTGGTTAGAGGTGGGGGACAATAAGCTACTAGGACCAGAAGTGATTCAGGATACGTCATCCAGGATTGAGATGATTCGTAGTCGTATTTGGGTTGCCCAAGATAGATATAAAAGTTATGCCGATGTGAAGCGGTTCATTCGGGAATTCAGTGTGGGGACCAGGTGCTATTATGGGTATCACCTATGAAGGGGGTTGTGAGATTTGGAAAGAAAGGGAAATTGGTGCCCAGATATATAGGACCATTTCCTATTATTGACATAGTTGGACAAATTTCCTATAGATTGGGGCTGCCGAAGCACTTGCATATGATACATGACGTGTTCCATATTTCTTCGCTGAGGCGATATCTCAGGGATGAGTTGACTCACACTCATGTTTCATTTGAGTAGATCAACTTGCATCCATATAGTTCTTACGAGGATATACCCATAGAAATCTTAAACTATAGCGAAAAATAGTTGAGATCGAAAGTAGTTCCGTTAGTGCGTGTTCAGTGGGTGCACCATAACATTGACAAGTCTACTTGGGAGCGCGAGGATGAGATCCGCGACAAATATCCAGAGTTATTTTTACCAGATATGCTTTTATTTTTCTGAGTTTCGGGACGGAATTCCGTTATTAGGGGAGAAGTATGTAATACCCCATAATTTTAATAACTTTTAAAATAAGATAAACGTTAATGGGGATTACTTGGAATTAATTATGCAAAATTAATTGGGATTAATACGGATTCAATATTGCTAGATATTAAAGTAATATATGACTCTGAATTTTACTTAGTGAATATGATGTTATTTATATTGGCATGAGTTACTAATAAGGCAAAAATGGAAATTAAGTTGGGACGTGGTTATGGGACGTGTCGGGACTAATTTAAATAAATAAAAAGGAAAGATTATTTTATATCAACCTTATAGTCATTTCGAGTGCACCATTGCATCCGAAAGGGTCGAAATAGTCAGAAAAGTCTACTCGGGTGTTGAAGTTGGGTTTCAGGTCAATTAGGAGATGAAAGGACACTCCAAAGGGGCGTTTTAGTCATTTTACTTGGGAGATGATTAGTAACTTCGTTTTTGTCTTTTATCTTAACTTTAAGACTTTTTATTTAAATAAGACTAGGCTCTACATTAAATTAATTTCATCCTAGAACAAGAGAGAAAAACAAAAGAGTCTTAGAGATAAAGTTAAAGGGTAGCTTGAAGAGAGGAAGAGTTCTTGGAGAGGAGGAGTCACCTAGGGAAAATCAAGGGGTCAACCACCATATCTTCACCTTGCACTACCACCATAGTCTCCAAAAATGTCGCTAAAAAAAGGGAAGGATAAGTTCTAACATTTATCTTCATCAAAGGTTCAGATAAACTTTTAAGGCAAGTGATTCTTGCTTTACTTTAGTGATTAGTATACCATGTTAGATTAGGATATTCTAGTGGGATTCATGAACTTATGAATTGGAATTTAAAATGATTGGTAAATTAAGATGATGGTTAGGCAAATTCATGTAGTTGAATATATATCATGTGGGGACTATGATCATGGCGAAAGCTATAGGTTTTTCATGTAGCGAAAAATATATGTTCTGAAGGTTACTGAAAAAGATGATAGGAATTGCATGTAGAGAAATCTTACCACGTTAAAATTGAAATTTGATGATTTAGGTATGAAACTATGATTCTAAATTCTGATTTTTTAAGTTGGGTAAAAATGGAGAAATTCAGATTATTGAAATCTTGAGATTTTAATCGGTTTGATGATAATCCCTTATGAACATGTGGAATTGATGTTTTTATGTAGAAATCACCCATGAATATGTTGAATTAATGTTAGAATAGTTACTCGGATTTTGGGATTCCTATTGGATATGAAACTAGTAAGGTTTGGGTGTTTGAAATTGAGGAAAAACGCAGAAAACTGGAACTGTAGATGAACAGGAAAAACGATGGCTTCGTTTGAACGGGACATGACTTCGTTCGAACGGGATTCAATCTCGTTCTAACGAGATCCCATCTCGTTCTAACGATATTTCTTACTTCAAACAAGATTTCCAGAGATCTCCAGTTTAGCCCAGAAAATTTTGGGGAAATTGTAATCTGGCCTAGAATGGTTGATTCAAAGACTTCCATACGTCAACTCCAAGAGAATCGATTAACTTTTCATGAAATACTTGCTGAAAATATGGCCATAAGTGAAACACTTCAAGTTTCTACTGTAATTGAAAACCTACCTCCTTCTTGGAAAGATTTCAAAAATTATTTGAAGCATAAATGAAAATAAATGGGACTTGAAGATTTATTTTTTTGGTTAAGGATACAAGATGATAACGATAAATCTGAAAAGAAAAATGGTGACCATGTTATGTCTGCAAAAGAAAATAGTGTTGAGGATGGACACAAATTCAAAAAAAAGAGGAAGAAGAAAAATGAAGGCACAACACAATAAGGCAGTGCTAAGAAGTTCAAAGGGAAAGTTTTTAATTGCAACAAAGAAGCCCACATGGCCAAGGATTATCGCAATATGAAAAAGCAAGAGAATTTCAGGACGAAAGCACCACAAGCCAACATGACAAAAGTTGATGCATTATGTGATGATATTTTTGTGACACCCCACCTAATTAAATACCGGATGATCAGTCCTTTATTAAATTAAATCAGAATATCATTTTGGTTCATTCTTAGCATCACTGTCGAAAAATAATTTCTTTTTTTAACACACCTGGTAGTTAGTTAAGCTAGGTGTCAAAACCTTTCATTTTTATATAATTATTACAACACAATACAAAAATGAAATATCCCACTATCACTGAATTAAAATCATGAATATAAGTTGACTGAAATAAACATTTCAATTTAATATAATATGAGAGTGCGCGTGCGTTCAAATGAATTATTTATTTAATTAAATTCCAATTCCAGACCCAATAATTTTTTAACTCTTGCAAGTAAACGAGATTCAAAAAATAATCTAAACATGCAAGACAGTCACAAATGAGGAAAAAAAATCCCCGAAGGGTAAAACTATTTATTTCACTATAATTTTGTAACTCAACTTACACGGATTACAATGAAATAATTTGACATGCAATTACCCGCATGCGTCAGTCGACGTCGTCAGCAATGGAACAACCTCATCAGCTCCACAAGAACACTTAGTTCTATTTCAGCAAAGATATGTCTTGGGTTCCACAAACCAATTCATACAAAGTAGATGGGATTATGAATTTTTTGGACAGAAAATTTTGAATCCTTAAAAGTGAGAAGAAGACATATTAAAAATTTTAGAACACAAAAGAATTTTTCTTCTTTGAAAAAGTTCTCTGTCAAAAAAAAATTTATTCTCTTGAAAAAAACTGTACGTGCATGTTTATTTTATAGAAAGAATTTGGTTAGAGGAGATAACCAATAGCACGCAGGTTAACCAAAAAAAAACAAAGAGACGTAAGGCTTTAAAAGAAAACAGTGGCGAGGAAGGATAACTCAAAAGAGGCGTAAGGCTTTTTAAAAAGTTCCCAAAAACAAGCCAATCTTTGGCACACAAAAAAAAATGGCGCCCCTTAGTTTTTTAAACCCATAGTGCGTGGCAAGGTAAGTGTTCGCAGCATTCTAGTGGGATCAAACCACCATTTTGAAGCCTTAAAGATATATTCCAATCATTGGCCCAATGATTGGTAAAGGAAAAAAAAACTGCGAACATTCCATTTCTTCAGCATAGCGTGGATGCTACTTTGCAAAGCTTTTGCACCAAAATTTTCATAATCCCATGCCAATGATTGGCACAAAAGAAAAACGATGCCTATATAATTTCTAACAAGGGATGCCGAAAACCTTTAACAGTTAAAACAGTCTTATAAAAAACCTATTTTTTTTTATAAACAATATTCTTTAATGCTAACTAATTTCGATCAAAAAAAACTTTTGATTTCATTTTTTTTAAAAATCCCACACTTTAAATATAAAAAGCAGATGGAACTTAGACTTACTTTTACCAAAAAAATTCGTTGGAGCTTGAATGTTGATGAGCACTAGTAATTCGAATCCGGAGTTAACATCCTCGATTTTTTGTTGACATGTAGCGGTATACGACATAACACAATGTGATGGATAATGTCCTTACAAATTTCCCCTATGTCTATGCCGGTACTCAAATAAAAAATCAGAATTATTAATCACAAGAATGACCTATACATATCTACCCTCCCGAGACAATCAAGGAAAGATAAAATGACAAGTCTTCAATCTTTGCTTCAACAATCAATTTTTCAAAACTCCAAGCTTTTCTCATTAGGGTGTGGAACAATTGATGTTAAATCTTTGTACCTACACACATGAGCTAAGCAAAAAACCTCGTAACGTATTGAGTTTGAAATTATTTAAACATAATGAATGCTAGCGCAATCAAATCTCCCCTATAGTAAAACTCCCCCATAATATCATAATTCATTCTCCCCTTTGTTATTTGTCTGAAATAAACAAGGAAAAGAATAAATCTCACAAAGCAAAACGGGGCGTCATGGTAATTAAGCAAATAAACTATTTTTGAATTTTTTTCAATTTTTCACACAAAATATACAACAAAGAATCACACCATGAAAGAACACAAAAACAACCAAGGAGATGATAGCGTAAATGTAGGGGTGTGAACAAATTCGATAAAAAAATCAATGCATACAAACATGACATATGTGCACGATGAATATCGGATACTACTAACGAATGAACTCAACATCTTCCTTAGGTGTAAAAAGGTGGAAATATGAGATATTGACTGAATCAAATAAAAAAATCAAAGCTCAAAGTGATTTTCACACCAATAACGTCCAAAACGATTTAATGTTTTTTCAGGACTTTCAAGGAAGTGCAAACCAGTTTAAATTCTCCAACCAAACTTCCTCAGATATATATTTTGAATAGAGGTGATCTAAATTCTCAAACTTTGGACAATTGATGGTGAAACCTAATGGCCCATATTTGGCATGTATTGCTTTTTATTGACTTTAACCTTTTCGGGCTATTTTAACCTCTTTGGACCCCGGATAATAAAATTCCTCAATTTTTTAGGTCTGATTTAACGGTGGCTTAGTATTCGCAAAGGAAAAATGAACCTTTCTCAACCCTTCTCCATTTTTTAAAATACCATACAGTCTCACCAAACGATTTTTACATGCATTCCAATCTTGTCAAGTTTTATCGCATAAGGTACGTTGTATAGTCCGAATTGAGATGGAAACACTCAAGCCAATATGTGATAGACAAGTACAATAATCAAATAAATCCGTGCATGTGTGCAATAAAGGATATATGAGTCAAACATGTAGAAAGATATCATTAATCACATCTCAAGGATTCCAAACAGTGTAAAGCACATAGATGCAATGATGTAGCGTCTCAAATCATTATCAAACAGTCACGTGGAATAAATGGAATGAAATTTTTGACTCCGATATCTTAAATGGTCATCCATAAAAGGTGCAAATAAAATACAAAAATCTTTTTGGATTTTTCAAAAAAATATAAAAAAAAGCAAAAATAATAATACACATGATACAAACTAGCAATAGGAAGCATATGATATGAACATGACAAAGCATCCTATCCTAGACACGAACCAACCCCTTAGTCAATTGTGAAAATCCCCAAAGATTTCATAAGACTCTCTAATCTAAGGGCATCTAAAGGTTTTGTGAAAATATCGGCCAATTGATGGTCGGTGGGTACGAAACTTAGGGATACGACTTTCTCCTCAACTAACTGACGTATAAAGTGTTCGCGTATCCTGATGTGTTTTGTGCATGAATGTTGGACTGGATTACAGGATATGTGTATCACACTCGTGTTATCACAGGAAATGGTCATAGTGTCCTGTGAAATCCCATAATCCTCCAACATTTGCTTCATCCACAAGAGTTGCGTGCAACAACTCTCGGCGGCGATGTACTCAGCTTCCAAAGTGGACAAAGAGATGGAGTTTTACTTCTTTCTCATCCAGGAGACAAGAGAAGAACCAAAATAGAAACACCCACCAGACGTGCTCCTACAATCATCTATATCCCCAGCTCAATCGGCATCCAAATAGGCGGATAAACGGTCATCGGTATCAAAGGATTACCAAATACCGTGGGAGAGAGTCCCACTCACGTATTTAATAATACGTTTTAGAGAGAGTAAGTGTGACTCTTTCAGGGATGCCTGATATCGCTCACAGAATCCAACACTAAAGGCTATATCGGCATGACTGGCAGTCAAGTAGAGAAGACTACCTATCATACTCTGATACAAGGTTTGTGAAAAATGTTACTAAAGCCGTTTATTAAAAATAAACTATTTAAGTAACTCCGATCTATTTTTTTAAGAAACTCTTTTCATAAAAACCAAACTATTTGAACACAAGATGTGTTTAACAAAACAGTATGTACGACATCTATTCAAGAATTGAATAACAAGTTTATAAAGTAGTTTAAAAAACTTAAACTCAGCACAACCAAGAGTGAGATGAGGAGATGTAGAAATATTATGTTCACGATGTTTTTTACGTGGTAAAACCTCCCCAATTGAGGAAACATCCACGACTCCCTTTACGGAGTAAAATGAAAAATCCACTAAAACAAATATATGAGTTACAGACTATATAACTAACATGCAAACAACTCAGACCTATATAAGTTTATGAATGTACCCTCTGGTGTCCTTAAAACTTCTCTGCAGTTCTGATTGTAGATGTAGTTCTCCCAGTTTGTTAACTTCTGGTTTGTTCCAGCACTTTACGTTGACTCTTTGTTCACAAGATCTTATTACCAACACTTTTCGTGTTGTAGGGTGAAAGTGTTTGTGGAGGTGCTTTCTAACACATGCATGCACAGACACACACACACTTATTAAGTACAAACAGTCCTAACAAATTACAATAACACTATATGCTGTGATCTTTTCTTTTTCTTTCTTCTTACAAAACTTTTCACCTTATTTGACCTTTAAATCATTCCCAGAATCCACGAATACCTTGCTAGGAAGACAGACAAGGTCTTAATCAATCTCAGAATATAGAAAAGCTTTTCGAGATTGAAAACCTCCAAGTGAGATTCCAAACTAGGTCAAAGGTTTAGTTTTACAAGAACTAGAAATAGAAAGCATTTATTGTTGATTTCAAAGTAAGCAAACGTTTTATAGAAAATAATCAACAATATATTTCTCAAGATGAGAAATAAAGAATGAAACTAAGTGTAATGTAACATGAATAACTCAAATCTGAAATTTCTATGAAATCATAAAGTAGATCTGAGTAAACGTTTAAGTTGAAAACAAGATCTAACGAACAAGAGTTTACAGCAACAAAACTCAACTCAAACTCTCAAGAACACTCAGAGTAGTGTTTTGAATATGAATGTGTTTTGAAGAAGTGTTTGAGTTTAGTTAGAAGAGGTTTAGACGAATAGGGTAAGGGTTTCTAACTCTCTCTCTTCTATCTATTTTCTCTCTTCTCTCTCTTCTCTCTCTACTCTCTCAATTTCTCAGAGGAAATGAAAATGGCAAAAGTCTTCGAAGTCAGAGAATAGGGTCCCTTTTATAGGGTGAAGAGAAGGCTCGAGAGGATGGCTCAAAACCAAGGGCCAGGATTAAGTCAAGTCAAATTGACTTAGATCGAAGGGTTCTAATAAAGCGGTGCTTAAATGAATCCTGATTGGGTTAGAAAGTTGTACTGGGATTCACCAAGACAAAATGCAGATCGTTGATAGCTAATGATCCAAGGGCTAGGAACAAATGCATTTTTAACTCAGTAAACAAACACAGTTACAACCAATCAGATGAAGGCAGGTGTTGGATGATAACAGGATATAAAATGTGCGTCTAAAACTAATTAAAACCACACCCCAAAGTTTACTCCGCTTTCGGATTCTACCCAAGGTAACATTAGGCCAAAAAACCTAACAAATAATATTTACAAATTGACCACAAAAACTTTTAAAACAAGTTTTAATTTAGAAAACCTTGTTTTAAAAATGTTTAAAAAATCCCAAAAAATTATTAAAATTCCAATTTAGGTATTTTAACACACTCAACATATGTACACACATTATTATGCAGTATAATATGCAATAAATGAATTCTACTGTGTGTGAGTGTTGGGAATAGGTTCTTGATCACTACAAGATAGAGAGATGAAGTAGTAAACCAACTTCTGAGGTTCTTTGGATTCTAGGGAGGACATAATTTTGTCACAATTTCCAAACTAGATGAGCACTTATACAATATAGACTCAACTGAGTCAAAAGTATAAGGGCTGTAATCTCCCCCTTTGGAAATATGAGACAAAATCTCCTTTGAGTCATCTTGGACTCGTAGGGCAACAAGAAAATAAGAAAAACTTATTCCTATGAAAATTCTATCTACCCAATACCTAGAAATCAAAAAATACATAACTCAACTAAGTACATTTGAATACCCTATTACAACTGTTGAGAGTAACTGTACAATAAGAACCTGCAATAAATCACTAAGATCAAGCTGTTTAGCATATGTAAGAATTGAATAGACTCAAATTTCTCCCCCATTTTGTCTCAAATGGACAAAGGGAAAAAACTTGGATAAACAGCAAAATGATTAGTCAGCATAAACCATACCAATAGATTTATGTAATGAAATGAATCTATTATAATCTAGGGTTTGGTAAATATATCTGCGAGTTTCAGATCAGTAGGAAGATAATTGATTTCTAATTCCTTATATTCAACCAATTCGCGTATAAAATGATGTCTTATTTTAATATGCTTTGTTCGCGAGTGTTGAACAGGGTTGTTAGAAATATTAATCGAACTTTGATTATCACAATAGAGATGCAATTGGTTTTCTTGAATACCATAATCACTTAGCATTTGTTTAAGCAACATTAATTGAGCACAACAGCTGCCAGCGACTATGTATTCAGATTTAGCTGTTGAGAGTGATGTGCAGTTTTGTTTTTTACTACTCCATCCTACCAAGTTACATGCTCCTGATGTGATTTTACTATCATCAGTACACCCAGCCCAGTCAGCATCAGTGTACCCAATTATAGTGCTTGGTGTGTCATTAGTGTACCAAAGTCCTAGATTTAGAGTGCCTTTTTCATATTTAATGATACGTTTAACAACATTCAAGTGGCTCTCTTTAGGGTTACTTTGATATCGAGTACATACACACACAGCCTACATAATATCAGGGCTCAAGCCAGTAAGATATAGTAAGGTGCCTATCATACTACGATACTGAGTAGGATCTACAGATTTTCCATTTTCATCTTTGAAAAGTTTTAACGTAGTACTCATGGGAGTTTTAGCATCTTTAGCACTCTCGAGGCCGAATTTATTTACTATCTCTAAAGCGTACTTGGATTGCAATACAAATAATCCTTCTGAATTTTATTTGACTTGAAGCCCTAAGAAGAATTGTAGCTCCCCCATAAGGGACATTTGAAATTCCTTATGCATAGTTTCAGAGAAGGATTTGACTTCTGAGGGAGAAGTTGATCCAAATATAATATCGTCAACATAAACTTGAGCAATAGTGAGGTGTTTGTCAAAATGTTTGACAAAAAGAGTTTGGTCATTTCCGCCTCTTTTGAAACCTTTATCCAAAAGAAAACTGGAAAGACGCTCATACCAAGCTCTAGGAGCCTGTTTAAGGCCATACAAAGCCTTTTTCAGACGAAATACATGATTTGGATGCTTAGGGTCAATGAACCCTTTAGGTTGTTCTACATAGGTTTCTTCAGCCAGTATTCCATTAAGGAACGTAGATTTGACATCCATTTGGTACAGTGTAAAGTGTATGTGGCAAGCTATAGCAAAAAGCAGACGAACAGATTCTAAACGAGTAACAGGGGCAAATGTCTCGTTAAAATCTATTCCTTATATTTGAGAGTATCCTTGAGCAACTAAACTAGCTTTATTTCTAATTATTATCCCATTTTCATCAGTCTTATTTTTGAAAATCCAACGTGTGCCAACAAACTTTTTGTGATCAGGACGTGGAACATGATACCAAACATCATGAATGACAAATTGTAAAAGTTCTTCCCGCATAGCAGAAATCTAGTGAGAGTCATTCAATGCCTCATTTACATTCTTTGGTTCCATAAGGGAAACAAAACATGCATAATGTGCATAGATTCTGAGTTGGGATCTTGTACGCACTGGCTTACTAGGGTTACCAACTACGTCATTTATGGGATGATCTTTAGAAACCCAGTTAGGTACCTCAGGGGTCTCAATAGGTAATGAATTATCCATTGCAGAGGAGTCATTTTGTAAAATATTTGTAGACTCTTCCTCAATAGTAAATTCACCAGTCTTGCTTTCTACAGTAGTGTCACTAATAATTACATTTATGGATTCCATCAAAGTTTTAGTGCGAAGATTATACACTCGATAAGCTCTACTGTTAGGCGAATATCCTAGAAATATAGCTTTATCTCCTCGGCTCTCAAATTTGGACAAGTGTTCCCTATCTTTGCATACATAACAAGTACTGCCAAAGGTTCTAAGGTATTTGAGATTAGGCTTTTTATTGTACCAAAGTTCGTAAGGGGTTTGTTTGGAATTCTGTCTAAGATAGACCCTATTTATAATGTGACAAGCAGTACGAATGGACTCTACCCAAAAATATTTAGGTAAGTTCTTGGCATGTAACATAACAAGTGCCATCTCCTGAAGGGTACGATTCTTTATCTCCGTAATACCATTCTGTTGAGGGGTTTTAGGAGCACTGAACTCGTGATTATAACCATTATAGTCACAGTATTCTATAATACCAGTGTCTTTGAATTCACCACCTCTATCACTACGAATTCTATTCACTTGAGTATCCTTCTCATTTTCAATCCTAAGAAGAATTTTTAGGAAGTTTTGAAATGTTTCAGACTTTTGTTTTAAGAAGGCTACCCAGGAAAATCTAGTGAAGTCATCAACCATAACTAGGATGTAACTATGTCCACAGAGACTAACAGTTTGGGAGGGACCCATTAGGTCCATATGGATGAGTTATAAGGGATTAGAGGTAAGAATATCTTTAACTTTCTTATGAGGTGCCTTAAAAATTTTACCTTCTTGACAGGAACCACAGATAAGATTGGGTATAAGTTTGATTTTAGGAACTCCTCTAACTATTTCCTGAGAGGTCAGTCTACTAAGGTTATCGTAATTTATATGATCCATTCTGTTATGCCATATCTCATTGTCATCCATTCTGGTAACATTACAGATTTCAGAATTGTTCATGACAGTGTAGCAATTGTCAGGAGTTCTGAATCCAGTAATTATGCATTCACCTTTTTCATTTAAAATTTTATAATTGTTCTTTGAAAAGGTAATAGTATGATCTGAGTCACAAAATTGCGATATGCTAAGTAGATTTGCCTTAAGACCTTTAACTAGAAGAACATCTTGAATAATAGGAAGCCCATCTTCTTGGAGAGTTCCTTTGCCTATGATTTGAGATGAAACTCCATCACCAAAAATGACTTTACCACCAGCAAAGCTGGTTTTGTTTAAAAGTTTTGTTTCATCACCAGTCATATGCTTAGAACATCCAGAGTCTAAATACCAACCAGATGATGTGTGTTCAGCTTTTAAAGCAGTAACAACAACATTACACTTCATCTGAGGTAATAGATCATCTTTTCTAACCCAAATTGCCTTAGTTTTCATCTTGCGCTTATTAGCTCTCAATTGATAAAATTTGCGCGCTTTGGATTTTTGCTGAAAAACATTTTGTGCATGATTTTGAGTTTTGTGAAAGAATTGAGCATTTGGTTTAGGAAAGTGCTTAGGATTCCTTCTAGTAAATGTTATTTTAGGTTTGGTCTTTATCTTTCTATAATTAGAGTTTCTATCTGGCTGTCTAGGAAGTATATAATTGTTGCGGCTCCTCCTAGAATAGTTAAAGTTCTGATAGATATAAGGAATATAGGTAGGTTTAACGAGTCTCCTAGCATAACAATCATCAAAAGAGTGACCATATATGTCGCAGTAGGAGCAATAAAGATTGCTCAGAATTGGGGTCTCCTTAGGAAAGTCTCTAAACAAAGGTTTTGAAGAGTTTTGAGGCTGAACTCTATTCCTAGGTGTGACTGTCTTAAATGCAGACTCACTCTTCCTAATATAAGGGAAGACGTATTTAGCCTTAGGTGAACTTTCATGTTTAGAGTAACTTGATTCCCCAATGTTAAAATTTTGATTTTTTGAATGAAACTCAGTTTTTAGAGAATGAAAGTCTGGGCATGTTTCAATACGTCTTTTGCCTCCTGACACAAACTTGATAGTTTCAAAAGATTTTGTTTGTGTTTTCAAATTGGGGCAAAACCCTATTCCAGTTCGATCATCAGAATTGGTTTTTGATTCATCAACAAATTCATCAAAACATTTTGAATTATTTTCAAATTTTGTAAATTTTTTGAAAACAGTTGCTGTCTTTTCTTTAGTTTGCTCCAATTCTAACAATGTCCCTTTCTATTTTTTCTCCAGAGTTTCATTTGTTTCTTTTAACTTTCTGATTTTTTCATCAAACATTTTGATTTCGCTTTTATGAGTCAAACATTGGGTAGTATACTCTTCAGCATTTAGTTTAACCATTAGGCTTAGATCTTCTAACTTCTTAGTGAGATCTTTCACAATTTTTCTAGTCTAGTGCTTTTCTTGAGAGTTTTAGCATAAAGTGTGTGAATGTCAGGGAGGTCTTCATTGTCCGAGTCACTAAGTGGGGTGTGTGGAGTGACCCCTAAAGATTCATTTGTTAAACTCACACACCCATTGATATCGTCATTATCGCTATCCCTTTGACTCACACACCCCGAGGTAGAACATGCATCATTCTCAGTAATCAAAGCATCTAAACCATTATAAACATGATTCTCAATAGCAGGAGTAGAGTTACTAGAAGCATTCTCATACACAGGCATAAGCACATCATCATTATATATGATCTTGGCAAAGAAAGACATGCAAGGATCAAAAACATCAGATGACTCAGGTTCCTCCTTTTCAGAATCACTTGAATCATCCCATGTTTTGCAAATGTTAGCTCTAGTGTGTTTGTTTTGAGTGTTCAAGTTAACTCTACAGTCTTGTGCAATGTGACCCATTTTACCACATCTATAGCATTTAGTCTTCTTAAGGTCTCTATTAGGTCTAATGTGAGAGTCCTTGTGATTTTTGTCCTGGTTTTTCTCATGAGGCCTGTGATTAAAGGAAGTTGGATAATTTGAATTGCCTTGTTTATTTGCTACTTTGTTTCTAAACTTAATAATTTTCTTAAACTGTTTAGTAATTAAGGCAATTTGATTGTCCAAACTCTCTATATTGCATTCCTCATCAGAATCATAAGTGGGGAATATAAGTTCAGACTTAGTGAACTTAGAAGAGAAGCTCAGATTGGAACTAGTCTGTTTCCTATGGGTTTGATTCAATTGTTTCTTAAATTCTAGTTCCATTTCCACAGTTCTTAGTTTACTACTGAGTAATTCAGGAGTGAGATTTTGATCACACATTTCCTCAATAGCATATCTTTAGTTATCAAATTTCTGTGGTAATGATCTTAGAATTTTAGATACAATTTCGTGTCTGTCATAAGTCATCCCATTAGCATGCAGTTTGGTCACAATATGTGACACCCCGCCTAATTAAATACCGGGCGATCACTCCTTTATTAAATTAAAATCAAGGTGGACAGTTGGTTCATTCTTAGCATCACTGTCGTAAAAATACTTTTCCAATTTAAACACCCTAAATAATTAAGCTAAGTGTCAAAACCATTTAAAACCTTATTCTCATTTTATTAAATCCGGTTATAAAACCTTAAACCATTAACATCTAAAGAGTCACACATTAAGAATAAAAATAGGATTGAACATACACGAATTTAATCATCAATAATAAATCCCAACATTTACAACACTAAAGGAAAACATCCTGACAGTAATAAATCCCGAAATAAAGGCACTGAAAGTAAAAATTTCAATCTCTGACTATACCAACTAAATAATAGAAAGAGGGCAACACATGCCCCTGCTGGATAAAACTGAACTAGGAGTAGAATCAAATGGATGAAGTCGTCTAAACAACAGGCCTGCAACTCCCACCTAAGCTGCAGCACGTTCCTTCCAAAGGATCCTAAGTAAGACGCCCCTGTGGCTGGGCACCTGTAATACATACATATATATACAAGAGAGAAAAGGAAATAGAAACGGGTCAGAGCCCGATAGTGTATATGATTTAAAAATTCGTTTAGCGAGTATTTAAATTGATATAGGCCAATGCAACAACATATTAGTGCGACACTCTCTTGAAAAAGTCTCACCTCTCTTCTAATGTGCACACCTATCGCACTAACCTTCCCAATGGTCTATCTCGCCATATAACACACTATCTTTCCCCAATGATTTAATCTATCTTAGGTTATGTGCAGGATTTAAAACTGAACAATACAATTGTTTGAAAAGAAGATTTCAATTAGTATCCAAAATTCTCATTTTAACTTTTATTAATTTATAAAGTTTTCCAGTGTCATATTATACTTTCTCAACACAAGTATTACAATTTGAGTCATCAATCATGTCCTACATATCAAATCACAGTAGGCAGTTCAAGATTTCAGAATTTCATATATATATATATATATTAACTACTCGTAAAATATATATATCATAACAGCACCCCACATAAAAAGTATGGTGCGGGCATACTCTACTATCCAAACCCCATATCACTCGTGTTAAGGGGAAATACAAATTCGGAATCACTCTCGAATTGTATTAACACATACACAATATTATTGAGGCGAAGCATAGATTCCAAGTCTCTAAGAGGATGGCACATACCCGCGTCTCTTAGGACCGTCTGAACTATCAAATCGATAGCCTGTACCAAGGATATCAATCTCCTAGGGTACGAGTCAATATCCCCCATAAGGCAACACAGGATAAGATCGTCCCAGCGCGGCAACCTCAGGGATAGCAAGTAGCGTGGGTATATTTTTCACAAGTATATAATATATGCATACACAATCATATAAATATACCACTTTTATTATATCAATTTAGGTTTATCCCATAACCTACATTCACAACATTTATCCTTATTTTCCCATTATTATATATCAAGTATAATGGTTCGTTTCTAACTTCAATTCGAAGGGTTTTTTCCAACTTACTACGTAACCCTCATGGACTCTATTCTGCCAAATGTACAATTCAGTAAATATCCATTTATGTTCCAACGTAACTCTCTCTTACGCGTCTCTCCCTTTTAATATATACTTACATCACCCCTTATGCAAAATATCCCAAAAATATAGATTTCGCCTTACATTAAAGGATTTTGAATTTTATTTTCAAAGATGAGAATTTCAAACGGTTTCGAAATCGGAATTAAAATGGAGTTTTAATTGAATATATTTTATTTATTACTTAGAAGAGTCCTCAAAATATAAAACTCTCTAAGAGTACTCAAAACATAAAACTTTCTAGTAAAAATAATAGTTTTAGAAATCCGACCGTCCGATCAAGCTGAATTTTTGTCAGCAGTCCTGTCTCGTCGTTCGCTACAACATACTAAAATTTCAAGCGATTCGAATAGTCCGATCATCCGAAATAATCTTTTTTAGTGTTTGTATCTGATTAGAACTCTTTTCTTAATCAAACTCCAAAATATAAAACTCTCTAAGAGTCCTCAAAACATAAAACTTTCTAGTAGAAATAATAGTTTTTGAAATCCGACAGTCCGATCAAGCTAAATTTTTGTCAGTAGTCCTGTCTCGCCGTTCGCTACATCATACTAAAATTTCAAGCGATTCCAATGGTCCGATCATCCAAAATAATTTTTTAAGTGTTTGTATCTGATTAGAACTCTTTTCTTAATCAAACTCTTAATCCTTTACATGACAAAGGGTTTCCAGAATATCATATAAATCATCACTACATGAAAATTTCCTATCTCAAATTGGGTTTTTCTTCCATACAATTCATCCTAATCATTCCTAAACCAATATGAAAGATGCATCAACGAAATAAGCAAGATAAACACTTGCCTAGGATTTTCAGAAATCTGGTTTGGTGTTGAATTTGGCGTGGTTGCGTTCCCCGTCTCGCGATCTACGCGTTGGCGGTGGCGGCGGTGTAAACGGATGAGTTTTGAGCCTTGGAATGCCTTGAGAGCTCTCTACTCTCCTCTCCAATGGCCGTTCTAGTGTTTTGAGTTATCTAACCCTAGGAGATAACCTAAACATCTGATATAACCCCTTTAATTTTCGTGGGTTTAATTAGCCAAAAATACAAAATGACTAAAATGCCCTCCCGGGGTACTAATTAGGCCTAAAAACGTCCCGAGACCCAAATCAAACCCCCGGGTATACTTTTCTGACTATCTCGACCCTTACGGACGCGTTGGCTCACTCAAAATGACCATACGAACAACTTATAAAATATTCACTTTTATTAATCCACATTTAGTCCCGACACGACACAGGCGCGTCCCGACTTAAATTTCCACAATTGTCATTTTATTCACACGTGACAATATTATAAAAATAAATCTCATATATTACTATACTCATCCAGTAATATGCAACAAATAATATATTCCCAATAATTACTAACTCTTGTCACGCTAGTAAATATTTAAAACAACATTTCGGATTAAAATTAAATTAATTTATCTCAATTAAATTTAATAAATCCTTAAATTTAAAAGCCATGAAAATACGGGGTATTACATACTTCCCCCCTAATAACAGAATTTCGTCCCGAAATTCGGAAAATAAGGCCTACCAGGTAGCACAATTCTGGATATCCTTGTCAGTACGTAAACTATCTACATAGTACGACGCTCAATCACTATAGCTTTTTCGTCACAGCAACATTGTTTTACATTCTCATTGGAGGAAATTCACATTGCACTCCCAACTGACAACATTTGAATAGGTTACGTCTATACGTTATAAATTCCATTATCTCACTATCATTAGGAGGCCGCACCTCACTACATGACAACTACTCGGATTTATTCATACACAAAATTCCCATTCTGAGAAGATCATACGAACATTTGACCACTTTTGACTGCTTAAAACAGTCGTGGAATTCCACCATAGTTATCGGATATTTTCTTGACCGATCCAAAAATTCTGATTATCTACTCTCCTCTAAACATACAGAAGGAGAATAGTCGAGGCTCTTCCATAACAAAATCTTAATAAGTACCTCGTACGCGACAAACAGGTACGAGTGTTCTACAGAGCATTCTTGAAATCATCAGACCAAGATTCCAAAATCTTCTTCACGTGGCTCCACTAATCTTTAATCACCATGCGCTTATTCCCTAGCTAAGGGTGATACATCCTACTCGAAACGAAATCTTATCTCCGCTGGTTCCTAAAATCCCATATCAAAGGTGGGATTCACCAATCTCATCCTGATTCAGAAATTTATACTGCGCCGGACCATGCACTGGCGCGATTCTTCCTTTCAAAGGAAGTCTGGGGCATACTAGTTAATATTGTAAACCAGCCCAAAGGAATATCAATCACTTCCTTCTCGGCGACTTAATTCACATGTTCAGGATAAACCCTTGATCTTGTTTTGAGGATGGCAACCCATCCAAGAACTTTACCGACTTTACCAACCTCTTCCTATTTCAGGAATTTTCAATAAACACAAAATTCTTTGGTTGATTCTCCTTTTTCAACCAAACCTTACCTATGGGCAGTGCATGTAGAGACTACTCACTACGTCTCGCTAAACATCGATTCTTCCCTTGAAATGTCTCACATTAAGTGAGACGTAATACTCCCCTTCCTTCCTTGGAGTATGCTGAAAGTTTCGACACGTGCTCTTCTCTCCACGAAGCGCACTTCTGGATCTCTTATACTATACTAACATCATTGATGATTGTATGCGCTAGTCGCTCTCACACTTGACTAATAACAACTCCGCTCCGAGTGTGCTTCATAACAATTAAATTCTACTCTATTCAAGGAATACCAATTCTTGAATGGCTTCCCACAGCCTTCCAATCAAGTTAGGGCATGTTATTCTAATTGCACACTTATGTATGGATTATCACCCCTCATGTGACGTTTAATCCACTCTATCACTTCCACTTCATTATACTAGTCCCACAAACATATATTTCACACGTCTATTACCACGTCCCTTTGACTCGGACTATTTTAACTGTAGTTAACCAAGATGGCCACATTTTTGCAACACTCCGACCGCCCTGGGAGAGCGAACGACGTGCTACTCATTTGTAGGAGTAACTAAATTCAACGGAATAGAAGGAATAGGGCATTCAAATTCCATGACAATAAAAGAGGAATAATAATTCTCAACCTTCCTCAGATAAGTACAACAATTTTCCCAAATAGGTACAACAACCAAAATAAATCACTAACGCTCTATTCATCAAAATAATTACAGGTCATATCTTTTGTATAATATAAAGTTCTTTCCAGATAATCCATGCTAAAAATCATTCCAACTCTTTATTCTCCTTGTGTTCTGTACGCGGTTATGACATTTGGGTACTCTCAATCACCCTAGAAATCAAAATTCTTAAATTCTCCTTATCATCGTTCCACCCCTCAACTCGTGGGGATAACTTTCAATGCTTTCCTACCACAAAAATCCGGCTCCAATCAAGGAACCCCCCTATACACTACTACCTAGCATTGTCGGTTATCGAAATCCGTTAGGTCCTCCGTCCATAGTATATACCCCTTTATTCCGTCCCTTGACAGAAAAGTTACAATTTCTCCCGTAATTATGCTTAACAAAGAATGTTTCACCAATTTCACTATCGTCCCGTATTGGTTGATGGTAATTACATTCTATAAACCTCGGATACATACGATCGAAATTCTCTAAATTTCCTTTTTCTAACATTAGGGGTATAAGTCTTAACTCCCACATCTCTTAAGGATAAATATAACACTGCACTCTTCCTATCACTAAGTCCGGAGTGCTAAACATAATACCGAGTCAAGTCTTTTCGCTCAACGATAAATCTCGGTACATACTAAATCATACTGACAAAGTCGATACATACATTGGTATCGAATATCTCGAGCCCACTATCTCCTCCGAAGTCTCTAGGATAGATAATATAAGTGCGAGTCCAACGTTCTTACAGGTAAAGCCTCGCCAAAACAAAACGTGTTGCACTAATGTAACTACTCCGATAGACTTGCAATAAATGCCCACTATCATACTACCCATTTCTATAACATTTTAACAAAGATAATACCATACTCGTTTATCGCATCACTACAACGAGCAGCCTCAATAAAGTATAAAACACTGTTAATATACTCATTCATTCCTCGCGAATAGCACCAAAGAAAAATCACGCTACACTAGGGAAAAATATTCACATAATGATAACATTGATAATTATATGCATTAATCTCGTCTCACATGCTAATCTAGCAAGGAACAAAATATAGTGACTCGCTCGTGTCACATAAACACGCCTCATCCTCTGAGGATACAACCTATACTTCTACCTTGCCAATCGTCTTGATTGCGCAAGTGGTTTCTGGACGTAACACGTCTACTCAAACCAAACAAAATTACTTTAATCGTTGTCTTTTATAAGGCACCGTATTCTTGTCCTTTTACTCACTTTGGAACATATTATCGTGAGAGATTTCACTCCGCACAAAAATACCCCAACACATAATTCACCTATCACCTGTCCTACTAACCAGGTTAGGATTGTCCTTCTCTCGGACATTAGTAGACTCGATTCCTGTTAGCCATCCCAGTTGTTCCCTTAGGTTTTTAGGTCATAAACATCATGTTACTATCTATAATAGTACTTACTGAATTTACCATCACTTGGTAAGAATTTAACTATCTGAAGCATTTAAATGGTTTTCCTGATGTGTATCCACATCCTTTTGTGGTGCTATACCACCACCGTTGTATTCAGTCTTATTCTCGACTAAATTCTTCGATTTCCTTTAACTTCCCCCACAAATAAGCGTTATCATCTATATTGACAAAATATGACATTGTCAACCTCTGAATCGGTCGTCCATCAGAATTTCCTCCTCGAGTATTATCAACTATTATTACAAGTTGGTCTCCCACTTGGAGTCGTTTCCTCCACTAGTATCTACCTCTTTCGATACAAAATTTGCTAACGATTAGGATTCATATCCACAATTGGACTTCTGTCATGCCCTCCTGCGATGAGTTCAGAAACACATTTGCTTCTCATCCTGAACAGTTGAGGAAGTAACATACGATCAACACTGTACCTAAGGTTCTCCTATAGGCATAGCATTCCACTTCTAAAATTGGTGGTTGACTCCAACCATTATAATTTCATCCCGAAAGCCAAGAAAATTTTCTCTAAATTTTCACTTTCAGTTTTGCCACACTCCGTCCTATATTTAAGCCTTTGGATACTTTACCTACTTTGGTAAACACATACAATTTTCGCGTTTCTAAAATTTCCCACTGACAGTCTCTACACGTTTTTGTAATACGTTGGGTAAGTTTACCCTCGCACCTCATTTGACTATAACAACATTTGAAAATCATTGCTGCACCTTAGTCACCTTTCTAGTCGTGGCTTCTCGTGCCATAATGGAGGTGACCTCGACTACGGTCATCATCCTCGGATATATTTCATAATCTCAACTGAGCCCTGCCTCCTGATGTACACTTAGCGGTCCTCTTCTGACATCCGTCATCGTTCGGCACACGCACACATCCGAACGAAATTAGAATTCACTAGTGTATACACATTATAGCAGGAGAACGAAATCTCGTCAAAGGAATCGACAATCCTAAACATAGGGCTCTATAATAAACAAAGCAACGCTGAAAGCATAATAAGTCGTAAAGATCCTAAGGACACTAGAACCTGATGCTCTGATACCACCTGTGACACCCCGCCTAATTAAATACCGGGCGATCACTCCTTTATTAATTTAAAATCAAGGTGGACAGTTGGTTCATTCTTAGCATCACTGTCGTAAAAATACTTTTCCAATTTAAACACCCTAAATAATTAAGCTAAGTGTCAAAACCATTTAAAACCTTATTCTCATTTTATTAAATCCGGTTATAAAACCTTAAACCATTAACATCTAAAGAGTCACACATTAAGAATAAAAATAGGATTGAACATACACGAATTTAATCATCAATAATAAATCTCAATATTTACAACACTAAAGGAAAACATCCTGACAGTAATAAATCCCGAAATAAAGGCACTGAAAGTAAAAATTTCAATCTCTGACTATACCAACTAAATAATAGAAAGAGGGAAACACATGCCCCTGCTGGATAAAACTGAATTAGGAGTAGAATCAAATGGATGAAGTCGTCTAAACAACAGGCCTGCAACTCCCACCTAAGCTGCAGCACGTTCCTTCCAAAGGATCCGAAGTAAGACGCCCCTGTGGATGGGCACCTGTAATACATACATATATATACAAGAGAGAAAAGGAAATAGAAACGGGTCAGATCCCGATAGTGTATATGATTTAAAAATTCGTTTAGCAAGTATTTAAATTGATACAGGCCAATGCAACAACATATTAGTGCGACACTCTCTTGAAAAAGTCTCACCTCTCTTCTAATGTGCACACCTATCGCACTAACCTCCCCAATGGTCTATCTCGCCATATAATACACTATCTTTCCCCAATAATTTAACTTTTCTTAGGTTATGCGCAGGATTTAAAACTGAACAATACAATTGTTTGAAAAGAAGATTTCAATTAGTATGCAAAATTCTCGTTTTAACTTTATTAATTTATAAAGTTTTCCAGTGTCATATTATACTTTCTCAACACAAGTATTACAATTTGAGTCATCAATCATGTCCTACATATCAAATCACAGTAGGCAGTTCTAGATTTCACAATTTTATATATATATATATATATATATATATATATATATATATATATATATATATATATATATATATTAACTACTCGTAAAATATATATATCATAACAACACCCCACATAAAAACTATGGTGAGGGCATACTCTTCTATCCAAACCCCATGTCACTCGTATTAAGGGGAAATACAAATTCGGAATCACTCTCGAATTGTATTAACACATACACAACATTATTGAGGCGAATCATAGATTCCAAGTCTCTAAGAGGATGGCACATACCCGCGTCTCTTAGGACCGTCTGAACTATCAAATCGATAGCCTGTACCAAGGATATCTATCTCCTAGGGTACGAGTCAATATCCCCCATAAGGCAACACAGGATAAGATCGTCCCAGCGCGGCAACCTCAGGGATAGCAAGTAGCGTGGGTATGTTTTTCACAAGTATATAATATATGCATACACAATCATATAAATATACCACTTTTATTATATCAATTTAGGTTTATCCCATAACCCACATTCACAACATTTATCCTTATTTTCCCCTTATTATATATCAAGTATAATGGTTCGTTTCTAACTTTAATTCGAAGGGTTTTTTCCAACTTACTACGTAACCCTCATGGACTCTATTCTTCCAAATGTACAATTCAGTAAATATCCATTTATGTTCCAACGTAACTCTCTCTTACGCGTCTCTCCCTTTTAATATATACTTACATCACCCCTTACGCAAAATATACCAAAAATATTGATTTTGCCTTACATTAAAGGATTTTGAATTTTATTTTCAAAGATGAAAATTTCAAACGGTTTCGAAATCGGAATTAAAATGGAGTTTTAATTGAATATTTTTTTTTATTACTTAGAAGAGTCCTCAAAATATAAAACTCTCTAAGAGTCCTCAAAACATAAAACTTTCTAGTAAAAATAATAGTTTTAGAAATTCGAACGTCCGATCAAGCTCAATTGTTGTCAGCAGTCCTGTCTCGTCGTTCGCTACAACATACTAAAATTTCAAGCGATTCCAATGGTCCGATCATCCGAAATATTTTTTTTTAGTGTTTGTATCTGATTAGAACTCTTTTCTTAATCAAACTCCAAAATATAAAACTCTCTAAGAGTCCTCAAAACATAAAACATTCTAGTAGAAATAATAGTTTTAGAAATCCGACCGTCCGATCAAGCTGAATTTTTGTCAGCAGTCCTGTCTCGCCGTTCGCTACATCATACTAAAATTTCAAGCGATTCCAATGGTCCGATCATCCAAAATAATTTTTTTAGTGTTTGTATCTGATTAGAACTCTTTTCTTAATCAAACTCTTAATCCTTTTCATGACAAAGGGTTTCCAGAATATCATATAAATCATCACTACATGAAAATTTCCTATCTCAAATTGGGTTTTTCTTCCATACAATTCATCCTAATCATTCCTAAACCAATATGAAAGACGCGTCAACGAAATAAGCAAGATAAACACTTGCCTGGGATTTTCAGAAATCTGGTTTGGTGTTGAATTTGGTGTGGTTGCGTTCCCCGTCTCGCGATCTACGCATTGGCGGTGGCGGCGGTGTAAACGGATGAGTTTTGAGCCTTGGAATGCCTTGAGAGCTCTCTCCTCTCCTCTCCAATGGCCGTTCTAGTGTTTTGAGTTATCTAACCCTAGGAGATAACCTAAACATCTGATATAACCCCTTTAATTTTCGTGGGTTTAATTACCCAAAAATACAAAAGGACTAAAATGCCCTCCCGGGGTACTAATTAGGCCTAAAAACGCCCCGAGACCCAAATCAAACCCCTGGGTATACTTTTCTGACTATCTCGACCCTTCCGAACGCGTTGGCGCACTCAAAATGGCCATACGAATAACTTATAAAATATTCACTTTTATTAATCCACATTTAGTCCCGACACGACACAGGCGCGTCCCGACTTAAATTTCTACAATTGTCATTTTATTCACACGTGACAATATTATAAAAATAAATCTCATATATTACTATACTCATCCAGTAATATGCAACAAATAATATATTCCCAATAATTACTAACTCTTGTCACGCTAGTAAATATTTAAAATAACATTTCGGATTAAAATTAAATTAATTTATCTCAATTAAATTTAATAAATCCTTAAATTTAAAAGCCATGAAAATACGGGGTATTACACAATATCAGTCAAGTTCATATAGAAGTCATCAAATGACTCAGTCTCAGACATAATTAAAGAGTTATACTGCTGAATAAGCATTTGGGTTTTAGCAGCCTTAACTCTAGTGTCTCCTTCATGAGCATTAACCAAGGTGTCCCAAGCTTCCTTAGAAGTGGTACAGGATGAGATTCTTTTGAAATCATGTTCATTTATGGACATAAATATGGCATTCTTTCCTTTATTATTATTTCGAGAAACTTGTTTCTCTTCTTGAGTGAACTCACTTAGAGCTTTCTTAACCCTCTCATTACTTCCTTCGTTGGCTGGTTTAGTAGGAAAAATGTAACCATTTTCAACTATGTCCCAGACATCATCTCCCAGAGTTTCTTGAATGAAGGCAATCATCCTTACTTTCCAGTAAGAAAAATTGTTTCCATCAAAGATTGGAGGTCTGGTCAAGTTACCACATCTTTCATTTTTCTCGTCCATATTTGATTTTCAGAAAACAATTTCAGAAACACATGATCTCTTTTGAAAGAAGTTTACCAAGATCTGATACCAATTGAAAAATGTTACTAAAGCCGTTTATTAAAAATAAACTATTTAAGTAACTCCGATCTATTTTTTTAAGAAACTCTTTTCGTAAAAACCAAACTATTTGAACACAAGATGTGTTTAACAAAACAGTATGTACGAGATCTATTCAAGAATTGAATAACAAGTTTATAAAGTAGTTTCAAAAACTTAAACTCAGCACAACCAAGAGTGAGATGAGGATATGTAGAAAGATTATGTTCACGATGTTTTTTACGTGGTAAAACCTCACCAATTGAGGAAACATCCACGACTCCCTCTACGGAGTAAAATGAAAAATCCACTAAAATAAATATATGAGTTACAAACTATATAACTAACATGCAAACAACTCAGACCTATATAAGTTTAGGAATGTACCCTCTGGTGTCCTTAAAACTTCTCTGCAGTTCTGATTGTAGATGTAGTTCTCCCAGTTTGTTTACTTCTGATTTGTTCCAGCACTTTACGTCGACTCTTTGTTCACAAGATCTTATTACCAACACTTTTCGTGTTGTAGGGTGAAAGTGTTTGCGGAGGTGCTTTCTAACACATGCATGCACACACACACACACTTATTAAGTACAAACAGTCCTAACAAATTACAATAACACTATATGTTGTGATCTTTTCCTTTTCTTTCTTCTTACAAAACTTTTCACCTTATTTGACCTTTAAATCATTCCCAGAATCCACGGATACCTTGCTAGGAAGACAGACAAGGTCTTAATCAATCTCAGAATATAGAAAAGCTTTTCGAGATTGAAAACCTCCAAGTGAGATTCCAAACTAGGTCAAAAGTTTAGTTTTACAAGAACTAGAAATATAAAGCATTTATTGTTGATTTCAAAGTAAGCAAACGTTTTATAGAAAATAATCAAAAATATATTTCTCAAGATGAGAAATAAAGAATGAAACTAAGTGTAATGTAACATGAATAACTCAGATCTGAAATTTCTATGAAATCAGAAAGTAAATCTGAGTAAACGTTTAAGTTGAAAACAAGATCTAACGAACAAGAGGTTACAGCAACAAAAACTCAACTCAAACTCTCAAGAACACTCAGAGTAGTGTTTTGAATATGAAGGTGTTTTGAAGAAGTGTTTGAGTTTAGTTGGAAGAGGTTTAGACGAACAGGGTTAGGGTTTCTAACTCTCTCTCTTCTCTCTGTTTTCTCTCTTCTCTCTCTTCTCTCTCTACTCTCTCAATTTCTTAGAGGAAATGAAAATGGCAAAAGTCTTCGAAGTCTGAGAATAGGGTCCCTTTTATAGGGTGAAGAGAAGGTTCGAGAGGCTGGCTCAAAACCAAGAGCCAGGATTAAGTCAAGTCAAATTGACTTAGATCGAAGGGTTCTAATAAAGAGGTGCTTAAACGAATCCTGATTGGTTTAGAAAGTTGTACTGGGATTCACCAAGACAACATGCAGATCGTCGATAGCTAATGATCCAAGGGCTAGGAACAAACGCGTTTTTAACTCAGTAAACAAACACAGTTACAGCCAATCAGATGAAGACAGGTGTTGGATGATAACAGGATATAAAACGTGCGTCTAAAACTAATTAAAACCACACCCCAAAGTTTACTCCGCTTTCGAATTCTACCCAAGGTAACATTAGGCCAAAAAACCCAACAAATAATATTTACAAATTGACCACAAAAAGTTTTAAAAAAAGTTTTAATTAAGAAAACCTTGTTTTAAAAATGTTTAAAAAATCCCAAAAAATTATTAAAATTCCAATTTAGGGATTTAAACACACTCAACATATGTACACACATTATTATGCAGTATGATATGCAATAAATGAATTCTACTGTGTGTGAGTGTTGGCAATAGATTCTTGATCACTACAAGATAGAGAGATGAAGTAGCAAACCAACTTCTGAGGTTCTTTGGATTCTAGGGAGGACATAATTTTGTCACAATTTCCAAACTAGATGAGCACTTATACAATATAGACTCAACTGAGTCAAAAATAAAAGGGCTTCAGTTTGCTCTACGACCTTGCCTGAAGTGCCCTTACTAAGCTTGATATAAGTACTCATAGGTGTACGCACATGCTTAGCGGAGTTTAAACCAAATTTCTTCACTAGGTGTCTAGCATACTTGGATTAGGAGATGAACATCCCATCCTCTAGCTGACGAACCTAGAGACCAAGGAAGAAAGTAAGCTCACCTACCATTCTCATCTTGAACTCACTTTTCATTTCCTTCTCAAAGTGGTGAGCATGTTGGGAGCACGTGGAACCAAAGACTATGTCATCCACATAGACCTGGGCAACCAAAATAGCACCGTCATTTCTCCTAAATGAACAACGTCATATCAACTCCCCCTCTCTTGAAGCCATAGGCTAAGAGATAGGAAGTAAGCCTCTCGTACCATGCACGGGATGCTTTCTTCAAACCATACAAAGCTTTCCTCAGATAATAGACGTGCTCTGAGTGCTTAGGGTCTTCAAACCCTTTTGGTTGTTCCACGTAAACCTCGTCCTATAGAATGCCATTTAGAAAGGCACTCTTGACATCCATCTGATATAGCTTGAAGTGTAGATGACATGCGATGGCGAGTAGTAAGCGGAAGGACTCAAACCTCGCAACAGGAGCAAATGTCTCCCCAAAGTCTACACCCTCTATCCATGTGTAGCCTTGAGCGACCAACCTAGCCTTATTTCTGATTATGGTACCATTTTCATCCATTTTATTCTTGAAAATCCACCTGGTACCTATCACATTTGTCTCACTAGGACGGGGAACAAGTTCCCAGACATTATTCTTTTTAAACTCAAGCAACTCATCCTGCATAGTAGATATCCAGTGTTCATCCTTGAGTGCTTCGTTTTGATTCTTGGTCTCGACTGTGGATATGTAGAAAAAATGACTAACAACGTTCTCTAGCTGAGCACGAGTCTTGAACCTAAATGTGGGATCTCCTACAATGGTGGTAGGGTCATGACTCTTACGAACCCAGGTAGGTGTGTCCCCTAACACAGGAGTAGGGTCCACAGGGTATGTGGGAGGGACAAGTAAATTACTGCCAGAAAAGTCATCATCCTCACACTTAAGGCTAGGATCAATAAATGCCGGCAGTTCGTCATCTTGCACGGTGACATTTATTGACTCCATAACCTTAGAGCTACTCAGGTTGAAAACCCTGTATGCTCTACTATTTGATGAATATTCAAGAAAAAATCCCTCATCGCTCCGGGAGTCAAACTTTTCTAATTGCTCTCTATCCCGTAGGATGTAGCATTTACTCCCAAAGACCCGAAAATATGCAAGGTTGGGTTTCTTGCCAGTCCACAATTCATAAGGAGTTTTAAGTGTGTGTGGACGCAGGTAAACCCTATTCACCGTGTGGCACGCGGTAGACACTGCCTCTGCCCAAAATCTCCTACCAACCTTACGACCCAAAAGCATAGATCTAACCATTTCTTAAATCGTCCGATTTTTTCTCTCAACAATTCTATTTTGCTGAGGAGTCCTTACGGCCAAAAATTCATGTTTAAACCCAAGGCTATTATAGTAAAGATCTACCTTTACTTCTATAAATTCGGTGCAGTTGTCACTACGTATCCTGTTAATAGTGACTCCGTGTTGGTTTTGCAGGACACGACACTTGGTCGTTAAAAACTTTATAGCATCTAATTTCTCTCTCAAAAAGCCTACAATCGAATATCTAGATAACTCATCCACCATCACGAGGATATACGTCTTACCACCGAGACTCTCACTACGAGTAGGACCCATAAGATCCATGTGAATCAGCTCAAGCACACGAGAGGTGGTAATGGAATACAACTTCCTATGGGGACTACGGACTTGTTTACCCAACTAACAGGGTTCACAAAATGCAGAAGTTGGCTTTCCAAGGGATGGCAAGCCACGTACTAGGTCCTTTTTAATAAGACGATCTAAATCTCTAAAGTTCACGTGACCTAGACGTTGATGCCACAAATCCATAGGAGAGATCATGGCGCTGTTGCAGACAAATGAGGACTTGGGTATAATCCCATAGCAATTCTCGTTAGTCCTCACCCCTTGCAATAATAGTTTACCGGCTTGATCATAGACAGTACAAGCATTCCGATCAAACTTTACTGCAAAGTCAGCGTCGCGCAGCTGGGTAATGCTGAGTAAATTGGCTTTCAACCCTTTCACGTACAAAACATTCTCTAGCTTAGGAAATCCAGGTATCTCTACTGTCCCTCGTCCTACCATGCTAGATTTGCTCCAATCTCCAAATGTGACCTTGCCTTCCTTTCGATCCTCGAGGGAGATAAAGAAGGATATGTCACGAGTCATGTGTCAGGAGCAGCCACTGTCAAAATACCATTGGGAGGTATTATGTGCTTTAAGAGCGACATAAACAACAAACGCTTTTTCATCTTGCTTAGGTACCCAAGAAGTGGTGACCTTTTGTTTACCCTTGTTGTTATTGGTTTTAGCTGGGATACGGGAAGCATTTACTGATGCCAAAGACATTCGTCAGAATTCCTCCATCATATTCTGTGATATGGCAGCTAAAAACTCAACATGCTCTCTCAAACTGGTAATATCATCAATACAATGTGGTGGAGCATAAGTACGTGAAGTCCGACCCAAACTATAGCAATACTCTCTCAGTTGGCCTTTTCTTTTGTAGTACGTACAAAAGAACATAGTTTTAGGCAGACCTTGGTTTGCTTTTCTCAGTCGAATACTTCTCTTGGGGTTTGATGGACGGCCATGTGGAGTAGTTGTAAACTTAGGGACTAGTTCAGTTGCAATCTGAGAGGTGGAAGCACCATCAAAACCAATTCTCGGTTTTTCCTAAAATCCCAAGGCGGGGGCGAGGAGCATCTTTCCCATCTTACCAGATCTATCCTCAATTTGAACCTTGACTTCTCGTGCTCTATCAAGATCATGAGTGAGCTGGGCAATAAGGGCTTCCAGAATCTTTCGAGCCTCTTCAGATGGACAGAGGTCTCTTGTCAGATTAGCCACTTGTTCAGTCAAGTCCCCCTTTTCTTTCTCAAAACTCTTCTCTCTCTCATCACAAACTAGCTATCTCTTTCTCAAGGCAGTGCTACATGATGACTCTCTCTCTAGACTCTCCTAATTCCTTTTCAACGGTGACGATACTAAGAGCTAATGCTTTGTTACGCATTTTAGTTTTGAATGATTCGACATATAAATCTGCGTAGGTGCGTCTAAGATCACTCTCGCTCTCACTTTCAGCATCCTCTCCCTCACTCTCATTACTGTCAGGGTGTCCATGTGAGGTGGCATCATCATCGTCGTCACATGTAGTAGGAGAACCTCCATGACTAGCCATGAATGCGGTGAAGTTGCATTCATGTGGTGATTCATCTCTAGAATCCACCAACTCGACCTCGCCGTCATCACTCAATGTGGCATTTAGGACAGCTTTGCCCTTGCCTTGACGCTTCAACCTAGTGGCACACTCAAAAGCCTTATGACATCTACTGTCGCATTCATAGCATCTCTCTTGGGGGTGTCCTTTTTATCTTTTTCATATTTCTTGCCATATTTATTTTTCTCAAAATTCTTTTTATCTTTAAAATTGCCATTTTTTAATTTGAGAATTTTTTTGAAATTTTTGGCAAAAAGAACCAAATTGTCTAAATAATATTCTCCCTCAGAATCAGACGCTTCTATCTCTCTCTGTTTAGATGTTTCTTTCTTTTTAACGGACCCCTCACCCTTTCTAGCCTGGGCTTTAAGTAGAATTCCCTTATCTTTTGGTTTAACAGACATAGGAAACATGTCAATTTCAAAGGTTTGTAAGTTTCCTACAAGTTCCTCCAATTTTAGAGTGTTTAAATTACCCATAGAATTTAGCACAACGAATTTAGGGATAAAACGCTTAGGCAGTGATCTAAGAATCTTTTTAACAACTCTAGCATTAGGAATGTGTTCACCAAGATTAAAGCTAGTGTTTACAATATCAGACAACCTAGCATAAAATTCATCAAAACATTCCGTCTCAAGCATGGTGATGGTTTCAAATTGAGTTCTTAAGTTTTGAAATTTAGACTCTTTCACAGCATTAGTTCCTTCATGGGTAAGTTCCAAAACATCCCATGCCTCTTTTGATGTGGTGCACGCCATTATCCGTCGGAACTCGTCAGGTGTGACTTATCCGGAAATAGCACTTAACCCCTTAGAATTAAAAGATGACAATTGAAATTCCTCTTCAGTCCATGTGGTGACAGATTTTAAATTAGTCACGTTATTAACAGTGACAGAGGGAGGAGTCCACCCTTTTTCAACCAAAATCCAGACTCGTTCATCAATGGCTTTTAATGTAGATCTCATGCGAGCTTTCCAATAAGCATAGTTTGTTCCGTCAAAAATTGGCATTTTATTATATACTTTTTCCATTTTGAACACGCCCTTTTTCAAAATTCATTTTTTTTAAATTGATATCTTAGAAAAATTTTGCAAAAAATTACACGGTATAATTGTGTAATTGGCTCTCATACCAATTTGAGAGTGCGCGTGCGTTCAAATGAATTAATTATTTAGTTAAATTTCAATTCCAGACCCAATAATTTTTTAACTCTTACCAGTAAACGAGATTGAGAAATTAATCTAAGCGTACAAGACAGTAAAAAATGAGGAAAAAAATCCTCGAAGGGAAAAACCATTTATTTCACTACAATTTTGTAACTCAACTTACACGGATTACAATGAAATAATTTGACACAAAACTACCTGTAGGCGTCGGTCGGCGTCGTCAGCAATGGAACAACCGCAGCAGCTCCATAAGAACACTTATTTCTATTTCAACAAATATATGTCTTAGGTTCCACAAACCAATTCATACAAAGTAGATGGGATTATGAATTTTTTGGACACAAAATTTTGAACCCTTAAAAATGAGAAGAAGGCATATTAAAAATTGTAGAACACAAAAGAATTTTTATTCTTTGAAAAAGTACTCTGTCAAAACAAATTTTCTTCTCTTGAAAAAACTGTACGTGCATGTTTATTTTATAGAAAGAATTTGGTTAGAGGAGATAACCAATAGCACGCTGGTTAACCAAAAAAAAAAAACAAAGAGACGTAAGGATTTAAAAGAAAACACTGTCGAGGGAGGATAACTCAAAAGAGGCGTAAGTCTTTTTAAAAAAGTTTCCAAAAACAAGTCAATCATTGGCACACAAAAAAACAAAATGACGCCCCTTAATTTTTTAAACCCATAGTGCGTGGCAAGGTAAGTGTTCGCAGCATTCTAGTGGGATCAAAACACCTTTTTGAAGCCTTAAAGATATATTCCAATCATTGGCCCAACGATTGGTAAAGAAAAAAAACTGCACACATACCATTTCTTCAGCATAGCGTGGTTGCTACTTTGCAAAGCTTTTGCACCAAAATTTTCATAATCACATGCCAATGATTGGCACAAAATAAAAACGGCGCCTATATAATTTCTAACAAGGGATGCCGAAAACTAGGGGTGTGCAAAAAAACCATTAACCCGAAGAACCGAACCAAACCGACCTTCGTGGGTTGGGTTGGTTCGGTTTTTTTTCTCCACGGGTTGGTTCTGGTTCCAAAAAATTGAGAACCGAAGTGTTCGGTTTGGTTCTCGGTTTTATACCTGAACCAAACCGAACCGAACCAAAAAACTGAACCGAATAACCGAACCAAAGAACCGACCCCAAGAACCGACCCATGAACCTGAACCATTAACCATAACCATTAACTAGAACCATTAACCAACCCGAGAACCAACCCACGAACCAGAACCATTAATGAAAACCGCGAACCAGAACCGCGAACTAGAACCGCAAACCAGAACCACAACCCAAACCGCGAACCAAAACCGCAAACCAGAACCAAGAACCATGAACCAACCCGAACCAAACCGAGAACCGATGGTTCGGTTCCGAACCGAACCGACCAATTTTGGTTCTGGTTCTGGTTCCAAAACCATGGAACCGATCAATTTCGGTTCTGGTTCTGGTTTCGTAGTGGAACCGAACCGAACCGAACCATGTGCACCCCTACCGAAAACCTTTAACAGTTAAAACAGTCTTATAAAAAAACTTTTTTTTTAATAAACAATATTCTTTAAATGCCAACTGATTTCGATAAAAAAAAACTTTTGATTCCATTTTTTTTTTAAAAAATCCCAACACTTTAAATATAAAAAACAAATGGAACTTAGACTTACTTTTACCAAAAAAAAATCGTTAGAGCTTCAATGTTGATGAGCACTAGTAATTCGGATCCAGAGTTAACATCCTCGATTTTTTGTTGACTTGTAGCGGTATTCGACATAACACAATATGAAGGACATTGTCCTTACATAATGTAACCATACCATCCAAAATAATATAAAGCCTATTAATAAAACCAATACAATACACAGAACTGAAATAGGACAACAGAATCTTGGGCAACATGACCTAAAAGAACCAAGAACTAAGAATGTAGGAATCAATGGACCGAGTACGTCTAATCCAAAGCTTTATCTCTAGAACACGTAAAATATCCATCCACTAAGCCGGGCGTCCCTGATGTTGGGCACCTGGTAATATAAATATAGTACAAAAGGAAATATCCAAGTAAACAAGTCATAGCCCGAGTGTAAAATGTTTAAAAATAGCAAATGCTTAATATTTACAAATTAAGCAGATATTATATTCCTTTTTGTTTTTCGGTTCTCACTTGAGAATATCACCTTTCATCTAGCGTGCACGCCTAACGTACCATATTAACTTCCTAATTAATTTTTTCGAATAGTTACCCTATCTCTTCTTCTTTTCCCATATTTTCCTCGCCATATTTCATTTAAATAGATATATTGATTTCTCTCCATGTTGAACTAGACATTTAAAATTAAGTATTCGCTTACTTAATCTAATTTATATTTTAAATATTCCTTTTTATCTACTAATTCACACAGTAGATCACATTATAGTATATGTGTGTGTGTGTCTAATACGGCACCTATCAGACACAACTGGGATAGGTATTATAGTATATGTATTAGTATATATAATAGTGATATATATATATATATATATATATATATATATATATATATATATATATATATATAAAGCGGGCTCTTTTAAATATTCCTTTTTGTCTACTAATTTATATATATATATCTCACTATTATATATACTAATACGGCACCTATCAGACACAACTGGGGTGCATGCATACTCTGTTATCATGTCCTAATGCATCAATCACTTCATAATGGACAATTGGTTTGACATCTCTCCCGAACCATAAATCACATAACACAAATATCGGAGGCGAGCATATTCCCTAGTTAAATGGGTCATGAACATACCTACGCTCCCATTCAACCGTCGAAACTATCATTTATCACGATAAAACGTACCAAGTTCGTGTGCTCAATGTATGAGTCTAAACCCCCCCAAAATGGGTCCGATCGAGATAAGATCGTCCACAACGCGGAACCTCCACCGTGATAGAAAGCTACGTAGGTTTGTTATACACATAATGAAAATATAATATTGCGATTTGCCCCACTATATGTATATAATTAGGGTATACTCTCAACCCATAACCATTCTCTCATGTAGTATACTCATCTCTCAAATATCCTACATATCTCTAGTTCATGACTTTACTTTTAATATAAACCTTTTCTCCACACTCGAAAGATATTAATTATTTCTTTTAAAATTTCAGTAGGTATAAGTCTTCATCCTACTGGTCCATGTCAACACAACCTAGAAATTTAGTCATTTCAATTTAGGTTTATTATTTGGTACTCACTAGTTCAATTTTTAACCCATTATTCCCATTCCTTAATCCCACAAATTAATATTTTTCGGGTTCTACCTATCACCCTACTCACCTCTCTTAAGTACCAAAATAAAAATTAACCATCACAAAAGAATTATACAAGATCACATTAATTTATTCCTTGCAACAAATAAATTTCTCCACTTCGAGGAGGGGTCGATCGATCGAATGAAAGGGGTCTATCGATCAATCCAGTTGATCGATCGACATTCTTGAGTCGATCGATCTATTCAGCAGGTATGGATGATTTTGCAAAACTAGCTTACGGGTTTAATCATTTTTAATCCTCAAATCGTATGTTTTAAAGTCCCAAACTTATTATAAATCTTCCTACATGATATGGGAACATATATAAATGATTTTCATTAATAAAACAATCTTAGATGCTCTAGAAGATTGGATTAAAAGGTCAATTCCCAGCATTTCTAGAAAACTAAAATGTTATCATGTTCATCCCAAAACAAACTAAAAAATCCAGATTATCTTCATCATATGATTTCTATTTCGTAGGGTATTACTATATGATCATCCCAGAATAATTCCACAAAATTCCTATTCCAAAGGATTGATTATATACACCATAATTTTATCCTTAAATCATGTAAAATGCAGGATTCTACAACTATCCTAATAGGAACATAATACATGCTAAAATTGTAAAGATTAATCCACTTGCCACTACTATGTAGTTCTGAACCTTTAATGACGATTGTTATTAGTGGTGCTCCTCTTTTCGAGCCAGATTTCGGCGGCCTTGGTGGTGGATGGCCTTGTCATTTGGTTTCCTAGAGGTGACTCTTCTCTTCTAAGGAAAGTCTTACTCTCCTTAAAGTCTTTCACTCTAATATTAATTATGGAATGGAGATGTATCCTAAAAACCTTAGACTATAAATAGTCAAGTATATTTCATGGGTACTGTTCACCTTCCACATAAAATGACTAGAATACCCCTCAGGGGTGTTTATTGAGTTCTAAAGTGTCCCGAGACCCAAATCAAATACATAAGTAGACGTCTTCGACTATAAAAACCCTTCCAGACATTTTTGCATAGTCAAAACTATCATTTGGATGCCATATAAATATTTTACTTTTAATCCCGCCACGACTCTCATGTTCATCCCAAAATTGACTTATACGTCTCTAGAGATGATTGTATTTCTAATCATAAGTAAAGTCACAATCACATATTACTTTTAATTCACTAAGTAATATTCACATTATTCACATAATACTTTATTCGTGAATAAAAACTAAATCAGGATTAATTTAAATTAGTTAATAATTAATCCTAATTAATCTCAATTAAAATTATTTAAAATTATGGGGTTTTACATACTTCCCCCCTAATAACAGAATTTTGTCCCTAAATTCGGAAAAAAACATACCTGGTAAAAATAACTCCGGGTATTTGTTGCGCATATCATTCCCAAGTAGACCCCTCCACATTATGGTGTGCCCACTGAACACGCACAAGTGGAACTACCTTAGATCTCAGACGTTTCTCCCTACGGTCTATAATGGCCACGAGTCGCGCCTCGTAAGAACTATCTGGCTTAAAATCCACTTCGTACAATGCTATATGAGTATGATCCAACTCCTCTTGGAGATACCATCTCAGTGACGAAATATGGAACACATAGTGTATCCTATGCAAATGCTCTGACAGACCAAGTCGGCACGCTACAAAGTCAACCCTCTCAATAATAGAAAATGGTCCTACATATCTGGGAGCCAAGTCGGCATGCTACAAATTCAACCCTCTCCTTGATGTAATACCCATTCAAGTCCTTGTAATGACGCATTAGTGTATACTAAGTACTCCACTCCTGGCCTAGGCAGTGCTAGTACGGGTGTTGAAGTTAACTTATCCTTCAATTCATCAAAAGCCAACTGATACGCATCATCCCAAACAAACGGTACCCCCTTATGGGTTAGATTGGTAATTGGATCGATAATCTTAGAAAAACCCCTAATGAACAGTCTGTAGTAACCAACTAGTCCCAAGAAACTACAGACTTCAGTCGGTGTCGTCGGTTGTCCCCACTCCCTCACTGCTGATACCTTGCTAGGATCCATGGAAATACCCGTTTCTGGCACTATATGACCTAAAAACTTCACCTCTTTGAGCTAAAATCCACACTTCTCAAACTTGGCATACAACTTATGCTCCATTAGTGTCTGTAGGATCCTTTGCAAATGTTCAGCATGCTCTTACTTGGTACGAGAGTAAAACATGATATCATCAATAAAAACAAGGACAAACTGGTCTAGGAAATATTTGAATACTCTATTCATCAAGTCCACAAATACATCTGGTGCATTAGTCAACCCAAAAGGAATAACCAGGAAATCATAAGATCCATGTCGCCTCAGAAAAGTAGTCTTTGATACATCCTCTTTCCTGATTCGCAATTGGTGATATCCGGACCTTAAGTCTATCTTTGACAAGTATGTAGCTCCCCTCAGCTGATAAAACAAGTCATCTATGTAGGGGAATGGATACTTATTCCGGATCTTGACTTTATTAAGTTCCCGATAATCCATGCACAAATGTAGGGATCCATCCTTCTTCTTCACAAACAGGACTGGGGTACCCCATGGTGAGGTACTCCGACGAATGAAACCATGTTCCAGCTGCTGCTCAATCTGATCTCTCAACTCCCTTATCTCTACCAGAGCCATACGATAAGGGGAATGGGCTATCATTCGAGTGCCTGGTGCCAAGTCAATTACAAACTCAATCTCCCTACTCAGCGGTACCTCTGGTATATCTTGAAACACATCCGCAAAATCCCCAACGACGAGAATTGACTCAAAGGAAATTACAACTCCCATAGAGGTCTCCTCCTCTATGTAATATATATGTGTGGATGATCCTCCCTCGGGGTGAGGCATTACTACTACAAATATCTCCTGTCCTGGGATAGAAAATATAATACTCCTACCAAAATAGTCAATCATGGCTCTATAAGTAACAAGTCAATTCATCCCAATGATAGAATCATAAGTGGACATGTCTAACACAAGCATATCAGTTGGTAATAACAAACTCCTAATTTCTATACTTACACTATGGCATATAAATAAACTAGGCATCCCACTACCCATCGGTGAGTCTACCTAAGTAATCGTACTATTGGTCGTGTCTAACAATCCTATGGCCTGTGCAAATCTAGTGGCCATGAACAAATATGAAGCCCTAATATAAAGAAAAATATGTCATACAACCCCAGAAATAGAGAACATACCCTCAATGGCAGGCGATAGTTGCTGAACTGTTGCCTGCTGGACATTGTGCACATGCCCATATTATAATTCCCCCTACTGTGGTGGGGCAACATGAGAAGGTAAAGATGGTACTTGTGTTGGTTCTAGAAGGGTAACTGGACATATAGGCCTCTATGGCTCCTGATGTGCACCCTTTTACTGGGTACCTTGTCCTTATTCGGACAATCCTGACTCCGGTGACCCATATTGCCACAAGTCAAACATCTACCTACGAATCGTCCCCCATTACGACCTTGTTGACCTTGACCTTGCTGACCATTCCTACCTCTACCTTAGCCCTGGTGAAAATGCTGTTTACCCTGGTTGCCTTGCTACCCTTGATGGCCTTGGTGGCCCGATTGCCCATGATGGCCCTGCCTATTACCATTCTGTCCAAAATGAAAACCTCCATATTTGAGTCGTTTAATATAACCCCCCTGCTACGAGCTCTGGTCACTCTATCTCTATTGTCCATAGGATAAAGATGATCCACTACAATTATTTCCCCCAGTTCGGTCTTGCTGACTGGATCAGACCCTCGCTTACTTCCCTTATGAAGATGGTGGTCCTGGCAATAAAGTAAATCCACATTCAACACATCGGTACATGTCTATAGAGAAATTTTTCCAAAAAGATGATGGTGGATCCTCCATGTAAGGCCTTCTCTGAACATTTGGATCTTCTTCTATTCAGTAGGTACCTCAGCTAGCACCAAATTTGTTAGCATAGTAAGTTCCTCCTCATATTCTGCAATGGATTTTTCCCCTGGGTGAGATCCAAAAGTTTCCTCCTCATCTCGATCACAAGTGTAGAAGGAAAGTATTTTTTGTCAAACCGCACCCAGAGATCCTGAATCGTTATCGTATCCCTATCCTCAGTTGTAGTGGTGGATTCCCACCACTAAAGAGCTGATCCAACCATATTAAATGTCTCTAAAAGTTGTTTCTGAACCTCCGTGCATTCGAACATACGTAGGTGCTATTGGATATCCTTTTTCCATTGGCTAGCAATCACAACATCGGAACCCCCTTTAAATTATGGTGGATGAGCCTTTTGGAAGGCATCCTTGACACGCTCCCATGCAGTGGGGAAAGCTGGTTTGGGTACTATTGGCACTACTTTTGCATGTGGTGGTGCTTGCTGGACAACCGCTAAAGCAGCGTTAACGGCCTGCGCAAGAATAGCAGTAACTTCTGCTGCATTCATAGTACCCTGGGCTGGAGCGGGCTGTGGGGATGGCTGTATCTCTCCGGGGGCTCATCGTGCATGTTAAGGAGCCATCTGAAATGAGGGAGATATATTTATTAATATGACAATTATCACCAGAATAGCTGAAGTCGTAAATGCGCATATATGAATACAACAATCCTAATGATAGGGCTCTATATCAAAGGACGCTAAGCAAAAAACATATTAATCCATACAGATCCTAAGGACACTAGAACCTAATGCTCTGATACCACCTGTGACACCCCGCCTAATTATATACCGGGTGATTAGTCCTTTATTAAATTAAATCATAATATCCAGTTGGTTAATTATTAGCATCACTGTCAAAAAATAATTTCCTTTATTGACACACCAGGTAGTTAGTTAAGCTAGGTGTCAAAACCTTTCATTTTTATATACTTATTATAACACAATACAAGAATCAAATATCACACTATTACTGAATTAAAATCATGAATATAAACTGACTGAAGTAAACATTCCAGTTTAATATAATGTCACCACACCATCCAAAATAATATAAAGCATATTAATGAAACCAATACAATACGAAGAACTAAAATAGGACCACAGAATCTTATGCAACATGCCTTAAAAGAACCAAGAACTAAGAATGTAGGACTCCATGGACTAAGTACGTCTAATCTAAAGTTGCATCTCTAGAACACGTCAAATATTCATCCACTAAGACGAGTGTCACTAATGCTGGGCACCTGGTAATATAGATATAGTAAAGAAGGAAATATGCAAGTAAACGGGTCAGAGCCCGAGTGTAAAATGTTTAAAAATTACAAGTGCTTAATATTTACAAACTAAGCCGGTATTATATTCCTTTTTGTTTTTCAGTTCTCACTTTAGAATCTCACCTCTCTTCTAGTGTGCTCACCTAATGTACCTTATTAACTTCCTAATTAAGGTTTGCGAATAGTTACCCTATTTCCTATTCTTTACCCATATTTCCATCGCCATATTTCATTTAAATAGATATATACATTTCTCTCCATGATGAACTATACATTTAAAATTAAGTATTCTCTCACCTAATCTAATTTATATTTTAAATATTCCCTTTTATCTTCTAATTCGCAGAGTAGATCACATGATAGTGTGTGTATATATATATATATATATATATATATATATATATATATATATATATATATATCACACTATTATATATAATAATACGGAACCTATCAGAACTACAAGAAAAATGGTTATTTATGTCAGTTAAAAGCTGACATAAATGACCATTTATGTCAGTTTTGGAATTTTTTAAAACTGACATATAAAGCCCTGACATAAATGTTCGTAAAACTGACATAAATAAGATCACATTTATCTCAATTTTTAAGAACACACATAAAAACTACGGTATTCACCATGTTTTTAATCACATTTTCATGAAAAACTAACATAAATAACATCACATTTATCTCACTTTTAGTAATTTTATGAGAGTTTTTTCAAAATTGACCTAAATGTTGTTATAAAAAAAAAAATCATTACTCCATCAATAGGTAACTACTATTTGAGGTTAAATCAACCCCTGTAAATAGATAATAATCAAGGTCATAAATATCACGAACTTGATTTACATCAAGATATTTATAATAAACAAATATTGATGTGAGCTACATCATATCCAAAAACTAAGTAGCGTGTGAGCTACGTGATGATATCCAAACACTAGCTAACTTTTAATTATCTACATCATAATATTCTAAAAATAGTGATGATACATCCCAATATTCAAAAACTAGCATGGCAAACTACATCATAAGATCCACAATCCAAAATAATTCTCCAGCTAGGACGTTGTCAAACGTAATACTCGATCAAGTTTGTTGTCGATGCTATCCAACCCAGAATGAGTAACCCTGTAATCAAATATAATCAACATAGTTTTCATAAAAACACAATCATCTCAACAAATTGTCACTACGACATAACAAAATACAGTTTTTTGGAAGTACCTAATATATAGAATCCGCAATGAATTCAATGAACTCCGTATGAACTTCAATTATCTCATTCAATGTGTACGTCGCTTTATCGGGCAATCTTCTCATGAAAAGAATTGAAGATATAATTGAATTTTATTATTATAGTATAAAAATTGTTAATGACTAAGCAATATTTTATATAATAGGAGAAAAATAAAAAAAGTGGTAACTACCTTTGTTTAAAAAGGCGTGGAAGGATCCTCCATGAAGTACCTCATGAACTTCAACACGATATCCGCAATGAAGAGTACCTCATCCTCGCATTGGGCATTAGTTAACACAACATTATTACCAGACAAATAATAAAAGAGCAAATATTCCATTTTCTATCACATTAGTATTAATATAGAGCAATATATTTGATCCGCCAATGAATTCTATATTATGCAACATATAGTCAACATAACTCTATATATACAAATCAATAAGCAGTCAACAAAACTCTACATTACACAACAAATCATTTAACATAACTATGTTTTTGAATTACTCAACAAATTCTATATTATGCACCAAACATCGGCCAAACCGCCTGCTACAATCACCTTCGCCCCAAGATTTCCTAACATATCAAAACCTAGACCCCTACGCACCTGCTACAACCACCTTTGCCCCTAGCTGTTCTACATATACTCATACCTAAAGCCTACGGAAATAATAATGTTAAAGTGTTCATTATTATATTAATGTTAAAGTGTACAACATGATCTTTATGTTAAAGTGTTTAGATTGTTAATAACTCTGTGTTTGGAGATAACAATTATTAGCACTCAAGCTATCGTGTGTTTGGAGAATAACAACAGAAGATAGTATGGGAATCAAGTGTTGGAATAACAAAAACAGTTAAAAGAAGGAGAATGTCACTATCGAGAAATATGGAGGCAAATTATCAAAATTAATAAGAGGGGGAACCTCACTATCGAGAACCTGGAGAAATCTTTTTTTACCTTCATTGTACCTAGGATATGATCACCTTTTTTACTTCCATATACCAATGTGTCATTTCTCACTACCTGTGCCCCTTCATTTTGCTCGGGAACTCCTGTAAATACTTTTAAGCAGAACCTTGTAAACTATCTCTCATCTTATACATATTCCTGATACCTATAACTCTCACTATTCTATCTTTGTTATGATTATAAAAGACCTATACGTATATACGTTCACATCTGCATAATTAATTGATTTTAATAACAGTTTATCTCCTAAAGTCCTAATCACTTTGACGAACCTTATTTTCTTTTTTCGTGATCTTTATCAACAACAATAAATTTGAAGGGGGAACTTACAGCCCGGGTTGATTACACAAAAGAGCGTCAATTAGATTTAACTTTTGCGGTACTTGAATAAGCTTATTTTCAACTTAAACAAGAAAGATATTTACAAAGACAAAAGAACTTGGTAAATTCTAAAAAAAAAATCAACCACTGATCAGAAAGACCAGTAACTTTTAAACTCACACTACAGTGAAAAGCTCTCTTATTACTTAAGTGTACAATAGTTCTCTGCGTGATCTAATATTTAAGCATCAGATATATGCAAATGAAATAACTGGTAATAAGAGTTGATAACTTCCAAAATATAAAGCATTTTGGGTAAGGAAAAATTCCAGTGCCTCCACTGAAATATTACCCCTATTGATCTTGGAATTGACTACCATCTCCATAGGACTATAAAACTACTAAAATATCAATCAAAGATGTAAACTTCTGGTTGTACCAAAGTTTTTTTGACAATGGAAAAAAAGCATGACTAAATTTATAGGGAGAAAAATCATGAGTTTTGCATTTGAGTTTTGCTTATAAGAAAAGTATTTGACAACTTATAGAAATGAAAAAAGATAAAATGATTCAAGTCCTACAAATACCTGCATGTTTCCAATTAAGTGGGAAAACAGTATGATCCCCAAGATTGCGATGAGAATAGCAAATATAGTTTCCCCAATAAATGTGCATGTGGACAAACTCTGGACATATGGACTGCAAGATAACATCAATGCAATTCAAATATCTCAGTAAGAAGATGCTCTAAATAACATACATATTATTCCAATAGATGTTCAAGGCAACAACATATATTTCAAATTATGTATCAAAGCATATAGTCAAAGTGATGGTTCCTCATGATGTATATAAATGGCTAACGTACCATGCCATGAGTTAAACCAAAAACCTACCTAGAAGTCAAAGCAATTGTTGCCACCTAAATATCCTCACACAAAAAAAAACTAAACTAAAAAGTAACGAAGTGAGTATCTTAGAGGGCTTACTTCCTTTCTGCGAGTTGATTTCCAACATGTTGCAAGCCGTTTAAATGATATTAACTAATAAGTACCACGATGCCTCTAATATCTACAAAAACATAAGAGATCATCCACCAATGCATTCAAAGATTTAATGGTTGTGTTTGGATGTCCCTGAATTCGCAGCCATTTCACTATCTGATTTTGGAATTGAGCTCAAACCACATATGAGATCGTTTTTGTACTTATTATTGTTATGGATGATTATTTGAACATTTTGTGATTGTAAGGGGGGACCTTTGGAAGCCTAAGAACAGTTGGTCGAGGGTTCGATTCCTACTGCACTCGGTCACTTCTGAATTACATTGGTCCAACACCGTGGGGTCGGGGAAACAGGACCCATGAGTTTGCTAACTGGTAGTGTTCAGAAAGTGGTACGGGCCGGGGAAGTTCTCACAATAATCAAAATAAATAAATAAATAAATAAATAAAAATAAAAATAAAAATAAAAATAAAAATAAAAATAAAAATAAAAATAAAAATAAAAATAAAAATAAAAATAAAAATAAAAATAAAAATAAAAATAAAAATGAAAATGAAAATGTATCATGACCACAACAATCAAAACACAATCAAGTGTACATTAAGAATACTTCTATAAATTTGAACAGGCTAAGATAACTAGAAGAACACTGAAGGCTGAAATACAAGTAAAATAGGGAAATTACATAGATTTCTTGCTAACATGTATAATCCAAGCATATAAATTAAGCAAGCTAAGCATACAAATAAAACTAGGAAAATTTAGTACCTATTAAAGGCTAAAAAAATTCACATTTCAGCTGCTCAGTCAAATTACACATCACATCTCAGCTCAGAAAAAATATAACAGTTGATGCCATAAAATTATTTCAGCTAAATGCAGCCTCGTAAGAGGATAAAACTCTAAATGATTAACAAAACTCACTAGTTTTGTTCTAGAAGAATCAATATCCTCAAAAACCATTTCATAACACCCTAACGTTTAATAATCTCATGAGAAGATGCAAGATGTATTATAAAAAATGGAATATTTTATATTGTTGTAAAGACGTTGCTAGAGTGACTAGAATAATTAAGTATGACAACCTGATCATTAAAAAAATCAATTAATCATTGAGATTGTGTCATCTCTGCCATCCCAAAGTTCACCAATGGGAGCTTGTGCAATCTTTCCACTATTAATTTTAAGAAAAGCAAATGCATAAACCTACAACAAAATAATGAGAGACTATATTTGGTCATACTAATTGTAGAAGATATTCTGCCATAAAAAGAAACTAGATTCTCCAAACTAGAGAAGTCAAAAACAATATACGTGAGGTTTTACCTGCATTTACTAGATGCAACTAGGAGATATTAACTTGTAATTACCGGGGCAACATCTCAAATTATATTGACGAAAATTACAAATGAAGTAGTTCTTCTCTGTTATACTTCAACCTCTTATCTATTTCAACAATATCAAAATCTTAATTAAACAATATCATAACAAAATGAGACTTCTAGAAATACAATTACATCTAAAGTGATACCAACAAAATTAACCTTCTCAGATCTATACGATGACTTACAGATTTTTACCAATTTCTGTTTCTGTTTCAAATTAATTGAAGTTACTCGTGATGGAGAAAAAAATTGATATATCTTCGTAAGACAGGATGGATTTAATATATTCATGTTTACCTTAATTTGGGGGTGATTATGAGAAAATGACAAGAGAACATCCTCAGTTAAGGTCAATCCCCACCCACAGATTGTGAGAGAGAGCGAGGTCAACCATGGGAAGTTTGATAGAGGGTCAAGTGATGTATATCTTTGTTGCATCTCCTCTATAACCAAACTTTATAAAAAACTGAGATTTTGAAAAGCTGTCAGTGATAGAACTCAATCTGGATCAGCACCTATATGTTGAATCAGACCTAGTAGACCAACCAGAAGAATTATGTGAGAGAGACAGAGCGAGGAACAAAATAACATTTTCGACATTACAATATTTGTCAGGAAGAATGGTATGCTCAAGATCATTATAACGTTCCTATTACAATACTACCTCTGTCCTAAATTGTTAATCGCTATTTGAAGATAGTAGTCTGACTTAGATGCAACCAAACAGGAGGCAACTCGAACTATTCTGAAACCATTTCCATGTCAATCTTTAGACGAGTCATTTCCAAGTCAAAATTTAATCCCTAAAGAATATATTACCTTAAACCACACATGAACTAGAGATTGGAGTTCCAAATAAACATTTAGACCAGTCATTTCCATGTCAATCCATGCAAGAGGCAACTTAAACTCTCCTGAAACCATTTCCCGTATTTGATCACCACCATTCTGCTTTTTTGATGCGGTAATTCATCTTGAGCTCTCAACTTGTTTTTTAGCGTTGCCTGTATAAAAATAATAATATGTACATATCCTAACTTAATAATTCGTGTACTTGTTTTAAGAGGTTTGACACAATAACAGGTGAGAAGTTAGGATCAGTTAAGGGAAGTTAAAATTCCAAAAAACATTAAGGGGTAAATTATAGTTATCTTAGTTTCTTTAATAAAAATTAAAATAACCTCTTTCATTGAAAATTTCTTTACTATCAGGAGAAAACATGAGTGTTTCTATGTTGTGTGTCATCCTTGACATCCAAATCTAGAAAGAAAAGGCATTTGAGAGATTATCCTTGACATCCAAACTGAGAAATAAGAGGCATCAAAGATCCAATCATAGTTTCCCATATTACATCTTAGACAATTTTCAGCATGAAATTCAAAGATACATAATGTGACTTTATATTTACAGAAATAAAATTATGAAGCAATCAATTTATGTTTTATATGTAGCATAGAAATCATTTATACTTTAACCTTTTCTTGGTGAATGCAATCTAAAAATATGTATGCAAGTTATATCATAATTATACTTTAAAGAAATCCACAATGAGAAATTCATATGATATTAAATAGAAGCAGAGTAGGACCATATCTGAAGAGATATGAAATAGTAAAAAGATAGAAAACAAATATGCAGATCAAGTCGAGTAATGAAGAAATCCAAAATACAGATCTACACATTTCATTTATTACTAAAGGAGCGAGATCTGGACAAGAAAAGCCTGAGAAAGAGAGAATAATAATGAGAATGGGAATGTAAATGTGAATCCATACCTGTGCAACGATAAGTCCACTGATATGAATCATATCGCAAAGAAAATGGGCACCACATTCGTCAGCAATTTAAACCTATTTCTAGGCTTCTTCCCATTCATACACTCCAACTTTGATATCATCCATCTCCTCATGCACTTCAAATTCCAAAGGCCTCTGAAAATAGATATAAAGGAAGAAACAAAGACCACCAATTATTAAGATATAAGTTTTGTATAATATGGTAGAATTATATATATTGAGAGAAATTAGATTAAGGATTATGGCACATTAATAGCAAGGAAAAAGGAAAATTCTCTTCTATTAAGTAGCTTTATGAATATGTGCACCAATATGTGCAGTGCATGATGATGATGTAGAAACTCCAAGAGTATCATCCCTTATACTAGTATACATTTGACAAATTAATCTTGTTTTAGATTAGGAAAATGCTGAGAGATAAGAAAAAGACTCCAACAAACAAATACAGATAACTTTATTCTCAACAAAGTAGTGTGAGGCTGAAGATGATTTTGACTCAGATCATCTTTCATGTTTTCAGAATTACCTGCAGTGTACAAGTCATTACAGTTACAACTCCTGGCTTCATGATATGCAGTAAACATTTTGTCATATATAAGAAGTATTTTCTCTGGTTGAGGAGAGTCTGCTATTTGATCAAAAATGTGTATCTTTTTGTACTTAGAGGTTACTCTTACTTTATTCAAAGAAAACATGTAATCTGTTAGATTAATTAGTGATGGAAGTAAAGGGGAAAATTTAAATTTTTTAATGATAATAACAAGTAGTATTATGTTTGAACTTCGAAGAAAATTTCCCACCATAGTTAAAGTTCAAGTACTCCAACCAACTTCAGAATTTTTAAACTATTAGATACCAAAAATTAAAATTAGCAAACCCTTAATGAGACATCTTCTATCACATAACACATAATTAATACACTATTCTTATTTGGTTTTAACTTCAGAATGACTATTTTCAAACATTAAGTGCAATATTTCCACCTTGATCAAGTAACAAATGAGGTGTTTTTTTATTTCAAGAAAGTTTAAAATCTCAAACAATCACAAGAGTTCACATGTCCACCAACAAGCCCTAGCAACTAGTTTTCCTAGTTCAAGGAATCGCAAAACAATCACAACTGCTATAATGCTGTTATAGCAGTATATGTGCATTATAACAGTTATAACAGGAGCTATCTATATATATATATATATATATATAAGCTTTAGCATATATATACTAGCAGCGGCTAATATATATATAACAGTAGCTATTAACTTTCATACTTGGGTTTCTAACGCTTACAGTTCTATTTGGTTACTATGGAAGTATGACCGGGAGATGATTCCTTTATGGTAGTTGTGATAGATAAACTAGAGGGGATATTTGGCATGGAATTAGAGACTTGGCTAATAATGAGTGTGATCCAATCATCACTGGTCGTTAGTTAAATATTATTATGGAGAAATCTAACAAGATGGAAGGAAATAGAATTGACCAAGTGGCAGCATATGATTTCAAATATATGTTGGCTTCAAATGTATTTGCAAAGATTGACTTCACAGGTTCTTTATATACCTAGTGTAATAATAGGCAGGGGAACCAAAGAATTTTGGAAAGGCTTGACAAGGTTTTAAGTAATACTTTTTGGAACAAACTCTTCCAGACTATATAAGTGGACCAATTGGTCAGACTAAACTTGGATCACTCTCTATTAATAGTATCGTTGGACTAAAAAAAATGCATTTCCCCACTCTGCCAGTGACGCGAACACATTTTCCCCCTCTATAAAAAAGTAGTTTATAATGTTCGACTTGAGGTCCCACGTTCCCAACTTTCAAAGGAGAAAGTGTTGCTGCTCTAAGATGTTAGACACATATGATTGCTCATTTAAATGAATGAATATAGCACGAGCTTTGTGGAAATTATTTGCAACTCTTTAATGGGAAAAAATCAACTCTGAATAAGTAAAAATTCTTTATATCTATGTGAAATTTTTTGACCCAAACCAAATTGAACCTAAGTTTAAATTACATCACAACTTCAATAGCGAAACGAAAAATATTAAGGATCACTATATGTTGAATGAAACTGAAGTACATACTTGTGAAAAAAATGGGGTGATAGTTCATAAACTTGGGAAGTAAGCTAGTTCCTCCATTCATGATTAAGGTCCATGAAAAAAAGACTGACCAAGGTAGATGTGTTCAAGCTGAGACATGGTGAATCATAGGTTAACATAATGATCATGTATATGTATTCCTTAAAGCAAAAAAAAACACAAATAGATTGATAATATCCCAAGGATAATAAAAAATAAAAGCATGATATGTTCATCCAGTATACATTATATAAACAATCTCAATATTAAAAAGACTCTTACATTCAATCTCAATATCGATTAAGTAACGCAATCTCAACATTAATCAGCTAATGTATGACATACTTCCATCAAAACAAGACATTTTTTCCCAGTAAGTAAAATTTCTATAACTTGAGTATTTCAGCTATAAAAACCCATTGAATCCACAAAGCAACCCATTCAGGAACATTTCAAAATCACATAAGAATAACATGTATGCAATATAATTTCTTATATCCTAAAGAACTAGAACATACCCCTGAGTGAAATTCCAGTAAAGTTTTAAATAAGTTAGTTTCTACATACAGTTGACCATGCATAAATCGTAATGAATTGAGATAAATTTGGAAAAATAAAAGGGCACTGGCAAACAAATGTAATAATGTATTATAGGACTAATCAAACTAAGATATAAGAGTATGGTTGGTGAGGTTAGCATTTGAGAGTGCACGATTCAACCAAAGGAGGCAAGCTAAGAGAAGTTCCACTGTTGAAAGGAACAAATCAAGGAAACCCCTATATTAATTACCCTCTTTTCCAGATTCCAAACCATACCCTCCCTTTACTAGAGAACATCATTGCATGTTAAGACCCAGGGCAACTTAGACTGTTATATTATACAAGAACATGTTCTTACAAATATTGGGTTGTTTCATTATAATGATTTAGAATGTACAGTTGTACATGCCTAAAAATCCTTAAATTACAATCCCTAGCGGCGCCTTTCACTTTTCATTCACGATTTCGACCATCTAATTTATCAAATTATGGCCAATCCAGGAGGGTATTTTCACATCCAAGATACTAAGATGAAGGTTATGAAGGGGAGGATCTGTATACTGAGATATGGAAGGCTTATGATGGTCCAATAGAATCCTTTCCATGATCAATCACAAGTTATAATATTTTGAAATTAAGGGAGATCTTCGTCCTCATAATAAATGGGAAATTTTATTTATAGATGACAAAGGGGATATGATACTGATGGGGGATGATCCATGGGAGGAGTTCTGTGATATGGTGAGAAGGATCTTTATTTGTTCAAGTCAAGATGTGAAGAAAATGAGTATAGGAAGAAAACTTCCTATATCGTTCGTAGACAATGAAGGAACTGATTTTACCTACGACATTGTTGAAAACTAGATATGAAACTTTCTATTTAAAAAATATTTCCATTTTACTTTTTTCTTATTTTTGATTTCATAGTGGGTCTTTAACAAGAATGTTTGATGTCGGAGGTTATAAGGGAGATATTAACAAATCAATAGCCTCATATTGAGGGGCATTCAAATGATTAGCTAGGAGTAATGAAGGCTTAAGAATAGAATTTATGTATATGAATAATGTACTTGTGTTTTTGAGTGTATATATGCAATAACTTGGTGAGAGTGGAATGGATAAAACTTTCTTTGTGGTAAAAAAAGTGCAAAATATTTAGTATAAGTATGAAGCACCAAATTAAGAGTCATGTATAGTGCAGTAGTATTATCAATGATGATCACATATGGTGGATTCAATACACTTTGATCAATATAATAAATGGATGTCATTGGATTTCAATGATAACAGCAATGAGAGGAGTGGATTGATTTTAGAGAACATGAAATCAAATTTTCACCAAGAAATATACACTAGATAGTCAAGTCGCATTGAGGGCCAATCCAATGTGTTCGAGAAGCCGTATAAGACAACATTGTACAACTGAAGACAAGGATGACTAGTTCCTTTGATAGGCAGTGGATTTCAGCGATAGCAGCAAACAGAGCATATCACATTTGAACAACATTTCATGCCCAAATGTATACTTCATCTTATCCCTACAGTACACAACACATATCAAAACTGTTCAAGAGTGCATATTGGTTTCTAGGAGAGAGCAACAGAGTTTGTAATGAGAGAATAACTTTCCATAACTAATTAGTATGAAGAAAAAATAAAAGAGTTCCACATAATATGCAAGAAAGGAAATCTGAATACATAGTATGAAAAAGATATCATATATATAATAAAAAGAGTGAAGATGGACTAAAAAGAGGGCAGATAAGAGGCATACACCATTACTTACAGTGGTGTGAAAGTACAAAGTATAGCAAGAAAATAACTCTAAATTATTGACAAAACCATAATTTGGATAAGCTAATTGAGAGATGTAGAGTACCTACACAATAAAACCAATCACCGCAACACTGAAACTATACAACCAACACCATGAAGTCTGCAAGGAAACACATTGTATATTGATCAATGAGCGAATATTAGTATTACACCACTGAGATATTTATAAGCTCCTGCTAAGTTTGTTACAAACAAAAACAGTTGAGATGTGACAGTTGGAACAAATTGCATTCCAAAGGGGCTAACATTCTAACTGACTAACTAGCTGCTCTCAATTACAGCATTCAATATCTAACTCACTACTGTATGATGACTAAAACAACATGGTATTTGCTAGATCATGGCTCATGGATAAAGTTCTAATTTAATTCTCCCATATTAAATCTTCATAAAAATTCTAATTACACAATGAACTTGCATAAAATTCTGATTTCATTTATTAAACTACTTAACAAAACCATTGTAGTCCATTCATATACATCCTTAAACGAGTGAATTTCCCACCAAAACTTCATTAATTCACCTCCCAGTATCAAATTTAGACCAAAAAACTCATTAACAAAAGCCTTGTGCAACTGGTGCTCCCTTTACATTGGTTATAGGAGAAAGCTTTATGATATAACTACAAATAGGGGACTTGTAAAATGGAAGTTACAATAATAAGTGATTAGCAAATCAGTGGAAAGGAAAGTGTTTAAGTGATTAGCAAATTAGTGGAAAGGATCAATAATGGAGGTAGTACTATTGGAGCCTTGGAGGAAGTACTATTGTTGACCTTTGTACAAAGATATCATACTATTTTTTTTTGAAGAATAACCAAATAAGATGAATGAATAAAATGACAATAACGGTTAACATGATAATAAGGGTCCAAAAAATCAACAAAAATTAGACATATCATCATGTGTTATCAAGAAATCGACTGAACATATATTGGAAGATAGTTGAACATATAGTTGTGCTGCAATGTTGAAGAAATCAACAAAAAATAATAAAAAAACAACACATGACATCATGTGTTATCAATAGTTTAATTGAAACAAAAGAAGATCATAACACCAATAAAATAGAAAGACTGATAAAAGTAGAGAGAAAGGACCTCACCATCCAAATTTCAAAAATCAAAGATCCATTTATGAAATCCTCAGTTAACAAACCTGAAAAAAGAGAACATTTAACTCTACAGATAAGGATCTATATTATGATACGTATTTTGATGCGACCTATTAATCTACAAAGAAAGACCCAAATTATCAACATTGTGGTACTTATAGTGCTTATTAGTTGTCCCACAATTGCAAACATAAACAACTAATAAGAGTTTGCAAGAGTAAGAGACTAATTATAGAAAAGTGAACATATGTATTTTTGGTGTAATGAAAGAATCAAGAGTTTATATATATTCATCAAATTCATATCCCAATTTCACCATTTTACTTCATCAAAGAACAATGCTCGTACAAATGCCATTACTTTTACATCAGATTATATACAAATAACAATAATCCCTTATTCGGTTAATTAAGTTAAGCTAAAAAACACACGCATGTATATGTCCATACACAAAAAGTCCTTAGGGATGAATCTAATTTGAACAAAAAAAGATTAAAAAACAAAATCACCAATAAGTATCACTAAACTCAAGTTTTTGGAATATATATGATTCTTGCCCAACCAATATTTAAATGGGAATACAAAATTTCAAAGAAAAGTATAAATATTAAGAAAACGCTTTTATTGAATATGAAAACGGATATGCCCAAAAAGTTTCCCCACAATTCAAATCATACCAAAACCGAAGCAATCCATTCCTTTGTGCGATCCATCAATAGTTTATGAATTATCCTCGACATGTAAGGGGAAAAATAGGATTAAGAGTCAAATCAGAATATGAAAGAGAACAAAGTTAGAGAATAAAATCTCTTAACGAAATAGACCTTAATGAAGATCAAAACCCAAATCAGGCGAGAACAATAGCTAAAAGGTATAAATGACTCAGATTGACCAAGTGTTTGAAGTTAAAGTAAGGATTTAAAAAAAGCACTTACCAAAAAATCATATGCTAGTAGCTGAATATATTTGTATTTCTATTTGGAGAAATAGTAACAGTCAAATAGCACATGAAAACTAAAACCTAGTATCTTGTGATATGTTCCTAATTTTTAATAATAAATAATTAAACAAAAATTAGACGTGGCCTTATAAAAATCATTGAGATATTAAAATGGAATCTTAGTTAGCTTGGACCATATAATAGCTTCTAAAAAAGAGTGCCTTCTCGTTAAATGACATCTAAGCTACTCTGTACAACGTGTGTAGCGTCAACTACCCAAGCAAGAGGCGATCCAAAACTTCGATAATTCATAATAGCAAAAGTAACTTAAAGTAATTTTAAAAGCTAGAGTCATTTTTGAACAATAGAATCTAAGGAACAAGAAGGAAAGCATCAAAATTATTCAATATTCCATCTATAACAATTTTTGTCATGTCAATCCAAGTTCCCATGCGTGTGCAAATTGTAAGTTCTATAAAAATACTGCAAATAACAACAATAACGTCAAATCATCCTTAATAATGAATTCAACATATGCAATATATGAGCATAATAACGAGTAACCTTGATACTAAATTACTTCATTATAAAAAGTTATACAACTAAACTAATTGTTATAAATACTGACATACCCAATTATCAATTATTTTTTACCCAAATTTTCAAACAAAAACTTATCATCAAGAAAGATAATTTTCAACCAGTCTCGATAAAGATATCCAGTATCCAAAAAGTACAAAAACTACTGGGAACATTTGAGTTTAGTAATAAAAACTCTGAACAAATCGATCCAAGTCAAGAAACTCTGAACAAAATGATTCCGAAATCGCTTCATTAAACAAATTGTGTAGCCTTTGGAGAAACCCTATGAATTAATTTTAAGGAAAAATGGTGAGTTGTTTTTTGTACCTTTCGTGGAGATAGAGTCTTACCGGTGCCGACGACGGCAAGACTTTGCGTTGCTAATCATGATGTGAGGTGAGATGTGAGAGATGAGAGATGTGACGGTCGCTGCTAGTGCAAGAGATGTTAGAGAGGAGAGTCGCCCCTTTCGTTTTTGGGTGCATAAATTTGAGAGGGAGCCAAAACATGGGGCGGGATGAATGAAAAAAAAGAGCCCGCTTTTTTTTCATTTATCTCAACTTTGAATTAAAGTTTAAAATAACTAAAGAGTATATATATATATATGTGTGTGTGTGTGTGTGTGTGTGTGTGTGTGTGTGTCTGTGTATATATAAATATGAGATAAATAGTTTATTTTTTTATCTCAGTTTTATTTAAATTGGAATAAAAAATTACCTTCAAAGCTAAATTGACATATTTATGCATTTCCTGTGAAGTCTTCTTTAATAGCCTCCACCATGTCAATCAACTCTTCAACATCCTCCATGGTATCCATATTAAGATCGTCACAGATAGGATCACCCATATTAACATCCGGCAGTGTTTCACTATAATCCTCCTCTCCGTGCCATTTCCATACAGTATAATTCGGATAGATACCCGAACTATACAAATGTTGTCTGATTTCTTTAACACCCATTTTTAATCTATTTTCACATTGATTACAAGGGCATCGTATGAAGTTCTCATCCAAGGAGGCGTTTTGAGCAACCCTAAGAAAATTATCAACACCTTTTATTTATTCTTTTGATAATCTGTCCTTGCTCATCCAAGACCTGTCCATTCTGGCCTGAGTATGTAAACCACCACGAGTGAGATATAAGCAATAAAAGATATGTAATTGTTAAAAATAATGCAATATTATACAACATAATATATTCATACCATTAGAAAATATCGTAGAAAGTATAATATCCCTCTAAAACTATCACAAAAAATACCAAAGACACCAACACCTAATAGTAATAAGACTCAATCAACCATAACTAACCAACTCAAGAACACTAACACACCACCCAAACACTATACAACCAAAACCAATTTTAAACATTGAAGAACTTCAATTCACAAAATTATTATACATATTATACTATAATGTTATATATAATATGTATAACAACAATTGTTATACATATTATACACGATAGCAACAACCATTAGCGATTATATACCTATAATATAATGAAGTAATTAATGAAAGCACATAGTATAAGCATGGGACAGTATTTATTGCAACACAGAACACATGAGAAAGAACAATGACTTTAAAAACACACTTGTCACTTTTGGGCTATAAAAATTGACAATTTTAAAAAGGAGAAAGAAAGATATGTCTGTAGAAATTTATTACATCTCGTGTGGAGGAGCTGAGATTTTTTTAACTAAGGTCTTGTTAGGTTCTGTATTCAGTTACTAGCTTTCAGAATTTGGAAGTGCTGGAAAACAAAACAATACACTCCTTCCTTTTCAATTTAGGAATATCACATTGCTTCTTAGTACGTCTCATATTTAGAGAAGTATGTTCAAAATCAATGTACCAAATTCCAAATTAGTTAGATAGTTTAAATTTTGACCAATGATTACATTAATAATAGTATTCATTAAAAATATTAACTTTCAAATTACCACTCTCGGTTTGAGACAGTGTATTTCGTATCTCGGTTCCTTCTAATTCATGAGAATTTGGGCGTTCAAATTCAAACATAAGTTGTGAATTGGTAACTTAGAATTCAATGAACAAAGATAAAGATAATTTATCATAAAAAAATTGGGGGGCTCATGTGTTCAATTAACAAATGGCTCAACTAGAAGAAGGTTCACGATAGTCTTAATTGGCAACTGAGCTACAATTCCATGCTTGAACGTGTGAATGTAATCTTTTTGAGTTTTATTGACCTACCATTCTACCTTATGCGTAATCAAAGGCTTCAAACTTGTGATGCGCAAGGTAAACATATATAAATCTATAGTGACCATCAATGAATATGGTAAAAATCTTAACCAAAATTCAACTACTAAGCACTAAATGAATTGACCCTACATTTCTAAACATCTAAAAATTATACATTAAGCATAACATTTTGCATTACGTCTAAAACTAGATATTTTACATTTAACCTAAATATTTTAAGTCAACCGGGACAATTAATGTTTAACCGCTAGGAGCTAAGTATATTTTACATTTAGTCCACCTTATTTTTTTAATTTTGCAAAAACTCCCCTATTTACTTTTTTTGATAATTATTTCATAAAGTTTAGGATAAGATAAAAAAAAAGTTTGTAACTGTTTTATGCAGCGAGGGATCTTTTGGAACAAAATAAAAAAGTTTGGACTATATATTAATTATAAAATTGTCGAGGGACTATTCTTCGAATGACCCTACTTTTTTTTGCAACAAGTCATTAACCAAAATTATTAAACATTGAACATATAAACTGAAAAGCAAATAAAATTACGCTTGAAACTAATGTCACTCAACTATTTCTTTAATGTGTATTTTTTTAAAAAATGACAATATATAAACTGAATTTATAATAGACACAATTCTTTAAAGAGTATTAGTGCTAATAGTTGTAATAAATCTAAACAAATAAAGTCCTGAACAATGCTTGGCACAAACATAACTATTTACTAATGTAAAAATAGTTGGTAAAGCAACGTACCCAAATTCTCTATGTGCAGACTGGGCCGGGGTAGAAAACAGGAGAAGAGGGAAGGCGTCCCAACTGCGAGTCTGATAAAAGAGGCAAAATAAAAAGGAATAGAAATCGATTAGGTTTTCAAACAAAAATTACAAACTCATATACACAAATCAAGAACAAATGGCATATACACAAATCACACACATACATATCAAGAACAAATCGCATATACATAACACATATACACCAATCGAATCCATATATATACAAAAACCCTTGAAAATCCATATTAGGGCTTTTTGTACCTGATTGATGCCGGCGCCGGAGGTGATGAGTTGTGAGAGGGTCGGAGGTGAAGTGAGAGGGTTGTACTTGCGAGCCAGATCGAGAGGGATGCAGCAAGCTAGAGAGAGAGAGAGGGCCGTGCGAGCTGGACGCAGTGAGCCAGAGAGAGAGAGGGTCGTGCGAGCAGAGAGAGAGAGAGAGGGACGCAGCAAGCGAGAGAGAGAGAGAGGGACGCAGCGAGCAGAGAGAGAGGGAGGGTTTGAGGAGGTTTGATGCATGGAGCAGAAGGGGGTCGTGCGAGCGAGAGAGGGAGAGGGAGGGTTTGAGGAGGTTTGACGCACGGAGCAGAAGGGGGGTGTGGGTTTGAGGAAGGGTTTGAGGAAGCAAACTTTTGGAGCGGGAATGAAAAAAAATATCCCCGCCTCTTTTTTTTCATTTATCTCAGTTTTTACTCAGAAGGTTGAAATAATTAAAGTATATTTATGTCATCTATATATAAATATGAGATAAATAATTTGTTTTTTATATCAATTTTACTTAAATTGTAATAAAAATTTACTTTAAAAGTCAAATTGACATAAATAAATATTATTTATGTCAATTTACATTTATCTAACATAACGTTCATTTTTAAACTGACATAAATGATGTTTTTTCTTGTAGTGGGGGGGGGGGGGGGGGGGATACACACATGCATATCAATATGAATAATTAGAAACCTATTTTGCATTATTAACTAACAATATTAGAATTGACAACCCAAAATCAAACCAATTGCTATAATTATGCCATATGATAATTTGTCAACGACAATGCAATCGGTCTTTATATTGATAGATTACCTTAAGAGATACTTAAATAGATGGGTTCCATGTGTAACTAACTTCAAACATGAATGTGAATCACTTCACACACATAACCATAATCATTTAAAAATGGTGACATAATTATACATACAATATATTGTGTTTTATGTTGTAGATTGAAAAATATTATGAAAATACACACTTAACTCTTGGGAAATATAAATGAGAAGGAAACATTCAAATCAAACCTTGTAGAATAGATCCTAAACTTACCATTCTCATATTCTCATATATTCAGGGGAAGGTTCCCAACATAAATTGTGCGATAAAAACGATTACTGATATTCAAAGACTACTTGATAAAGTCTTTTTAATAGGGCATAAATAAGAAGAAACTAATTATACATGTTGCAGCAGTTAGGAAAAAGTAAATTCATATATATATTAACAAATATTTTATATAACCATGTACCCAAATTGATGGCAATAAGATAAAAACTATAAAGCAAACCAAGGGAGGAATTCTCCACAAGATCCATTGCTCATATGCTCTAAAATGCTCGGTATCTATAATCTAATTGAAAAAAAATTTGGTCTCCTTAATTTTTTTCCAGATGACTAAATCCTTTAAGATTGAGCAACAAGCTCCAATCCAATTACACACAAATAACCATACTCCACCTTGATTCAATTATTTACAAGCTATATTCCAATTACATAAAACAAACTCATCTTATGTACAAACCCATGTTTGTGGTCAGAGTTAGGAATACAAACCCATCTTTGTGTAGAGGGAAGTAGCAACATTGTGATTATTTGAAAAATGCTTTAAGAAAGATATCTAAAGTAAGGGGAGTACTAGTATAATAATTCTTAAATTGCATTCAAATAATACCGTGGCAAAAAAATCATACTAAATAGATATGGACAAAAATCATCAAATTTTGTAGTGGATCTGGTTCTCATAACTGCTCAAATGAAGAAGAAACCAATTATTAAATCGAAGAAGAGGTACCATAGTATCATGTGCTTCTAGGTCGATGAATACCCCATCATTTCTCAATTTAGATTTTTCATCAAATGATGGGGTTTAAATAGGCGGACGATGGGGACGATTGTGGCATTTGCTGGGGTTTCAAACATTTTTAAATCCATATATATACACGAATTTGGTCAATCCATATATCTATATAAATTCAAATCCAAAAATAATAACAAAATCAAGAACAAATCAAACATATTAGAACTCAATCTGGAAAACCTAGAATTTAAGACAATCGTGAGCTATTTGTACCTGCGTGATGGAAGCTTGCCAGCACCGGAGGGGGAACGAGAAAGAGAGATGTACGTTGGAGCGAGCGAGAGAGAGAGTTGTGAGTGTGTGTGTGTTTGTGTGTGTTTGTGTGAGAGAGAGAGAGAGTGAGAGAGAGAGAGAGTTATGCGATGAGAGAGCCGAGAAAGAATTTAGAGGAGCAAATTTTAGAGCGGGAGTGCAAAAAAAATAGGCGCCCTTCTTTTTTTCATTTATCTCAGTTTTGACTCAAAGTCTAAAATAATTAACATTATATTTATGTTATTTATATATAAAAATGAGATAAATAATTTATTTTTTATCTCAATTTTATTTAAATTGAAATAAAAATATACCTTTAAAGCCAAATTGACATAAATAAATACCATTTATATCAGTTTACATTTATCAGACATAAAGTCAATTTCTAAACTGACATAAATTATGTTTTTTCTTGTAGTGAACAACTTCTGTAACTCGGTATGGTCCATGCCAGTTTGCCTCCAGTTTGTTGTGCTTTTGAATGACCTTCTTTAGCACATAGTCTCCTTCTTTTAGGTCGCACTTCTTCACCCTCTTATTGTAGAATAAAGTTGTTCGTTGTTGGTATGCAGCATTCCTAATGGCTACTTATTCTCTAACTTCCTCGAGCATGTCTAAATCCAATCTTCTCATTAAGTCGCTGACAGGGGAATTGAAATTCAGTACCCTGTGTGTTGGCAGGCACAACTCGGCAGGTATAATAGCTTCACTTCCAAACGCTAGCATATATGGAGATTCCCCTGTTGCTACTCGGGGAGTAGTTCAGTAAGCCCATAGTACTGATTGTAGCTCGTTGATCCAATTTTCTTTCGCATCATCCAGTCCTTTCTTCAATCCATTCAACAGCGTTCTGTTTGTCACTTCAGTTTGTCCATTGCTTTGAGGATGGCCTGGTGCTGAGTGGATCTTCAAAATATTTGATTGATGACAATAGGTAGTGAACTCCTCGTTATCAAATTGTGTTCCATGGTCTGTGATGAAGGCATGAGGAAGACCATATCGACAAATGATGTTCTTCCAAATAAATTGGTACACCTTATCGTACGTCATATCAATGAGAGGCTCAGCTTCTACCCACTTAGTAAAATAATCCACTGCGACGATGAGGTATTTGAACCTTCCTCTGGTCGTTGGCAGTGGCCCGACCAAATCTATTCCCCACATGGCAAATGGCCAAGGGGAAGTGATGGGTGTAAACAATGCTTGTGGAGTTCTTCGGATGGAGGAAAAGTGCTGGCACTTGTCACATTTCTTGGCATAGGCTATACAATCAGCCCTCATCATCGGCCAGTAGTATCCCTGCATCATCACCCTTTGCAAAAGCGTCTGACTTGCTACATGGGCTCCACAAGACCCTTCATGGATCTCTTCAATTAATTCTTTCACCTCAGAGGGATGTACACATCTTTGCAAACCTGCCATAATTCCTCGTCTATGTAGAATACCATTAGTTAATACATACCGAGCAGCTTTAAATTTCAATTTCTTGGCTGCGAGCTTATCAATTGGTAATTCTCTCTCCTCAATATATGCCCTGATGGGATCCATCCAAAATGGTCCTAAATCAAGGGTAATAAAGTTCATCATCAGATCTTCATCTATACTCCAATCAGCTAAAACTTCAATTGGGATTGTTCTTCGTAGCTCAGTACGAGTAGCTGATGCTAATCGAGCTAGGGCGTCTGCTCTTGCATTCTCCATTCTTGGTATTCTTACCAGCTGAACAGCAGCAAATTCTGATACCAACTCCATCACCTTTGCATGATACTTGATCATTAATTCTCCTTTGGCTGCATATATTCCCAACATTTGATTTACGATCAATTGAGAATCACTAAAGACAATAACCTGCTGCGCCTCCATAATTTTTGCCAAATTAAGACCTGCAATCATGGCCTCATACTCAACCTCATTATTGGAAGCTTTGAATTGGAAACGTAGGGCGTATTCCATGTCGACCTCATCTGGAGTGCTCAAAACTATCCCCGCGCCACATCCTGTAGTGCAAGATGAGCCATCTACATATAACCTCCATATAGGTAACTCGTCTTCAAATTTTTGATCTGTCAGAGTTCCTCGGTGGAAAATTTGTTGCTTCCTTTCATCCTCCCCTGATATTTCTTGCTCTTCATCGATCATTTTTTCTTGCCCTTTTACCAACCTGAGTTTGTCTTGGCTCGAATTTAATGATCCTGTAACATCCACTTTCCCTTTTACCAACTATTGATACCAAAATTAGTATGCTGATGTGGACGAATAATAAGAAGATACGTGTCAATCTACGTGGCACAATAGCAATGAGGAAGTTCATTCCCCCGACCAAGTCAGACTAACTCCGAGCAACAAGTACACTCCGAGAAACTCCAGCTCTTCGAGGTACTCCAACGCTCCGAGGAACTATCGAACGACGAGCAACTAAGGCGGTTCGAGCTGCATCTCGACCACAGCATTGATTGCCAGATAATCAACAGTTCAACTATTCATTGAATGCTTATCATCTTGACGCACACGTTTGAAGAGAACTAAATGAGTTACCCTTTCATATGTGTATCATTTAATGTAACACCCTTTCATGTACAGCCTATGGGCTATAAATACCTTGTATCACCCTCATTCAAGGGGACCAGAATTTCTTGATAGAACTTGTAATCGAGAATTCCCAAACACTCAGCAATAACATAACAGTGGACGTAGGCCATTCTTATAAGGCTGAACCACTTTAAAATTCTTTGTCTCATTTATTTATCTGTGATTGAATAATTAGAGTGATCTAATTTTTTACATCAACAGATTGGCGCCGTCTGTGGGAAAGATTGTTATTATCGTTTTCCACAAAACTTCATTCATCATCAATGGCAGATAATCCGGAATCCAGCAATCGAAACGCTAGAAATACTGGAAATCCTCCAAATCCTTCTGCTCCTCCAGATCTGGCTGAAATCATGATGAATCTGGCTCAAGGACAAACCGCCATGCAAGAAATAATGCGGCAACTTATACAAACCCTTCATGGCGTAGCACCGGCACCTTCGGGATAGCGAAGTGGTCAGAGGCAAACTTATTTACTTTCTTCACAATCCAGGCGTTCAGATGCTTATCGTAATGAGGAATCTGATGATTTCTCTTATCAACCTGGGCAAACTTCATCAATACGGGCCACAGATATTGAGCAACGTGTTACTCTCTCTCCAGAGAGGACCAGTGCCATGGAAAGACTGAGCAGGTCGTCTCCTTTCAGTCGATTAGGCCCTAGGAGGAATAGGAGTCCAACTAAAGCCGTGTCGAGGAGTTTTCGATAACCATCAAATCTAAGAGAAGGATAAGCACAATCACGACCAGTTGCTCGTCAAGATAGCTCTCAGGAAGCTACTTCAGAACAATCAATTGCTCGAACTAATAGGCCCGAGGAAGGAAATGATGCGTGGAAAGGGTCCATTCAGCGGTTGGAGGATAGATTGGGAGAAATGGCTAAGGCAAAGAACCCCCTACAACGAACTTTTGTTCGAAGGACACCTTTTGTACAGGCCATTGTGGATTCCCCTACGCCGTTGAAATTTAAAGCACATGTGGTGAGCCCCAAATATGATGGAAAGACAGATCCTGTTCTTCACATAGAGCAATATCAAGCTGCTGCTGACATCTATGTTGTCCCCGACGAGATGAGATGCAGAGCATTCTCAGGAACTCTTACTGGATCTGCCCAGATATGGTACAACAATCTTCCTCGGGGTAAGATTTCAACTTTTTTTCAGTTGGCCGAGTTGTTCATTGGCAATTTCTGTTTCGGAGCAAAGCCAGTAAAACGAGTAGCACACTTGTTAAGTGTTAGACAAAAACCTGGTGAGAGTACTAGAGATTACATAACTCGTTTCAATAACGAGAAGCTGGAAGTCATAGATTATGAAGAAAAAACAACAATCACTGCCTTGATGAGTGGGTTGTTGCCTAATAAGTTGTACTACACTTTGGCCAAAGATCCACCTACAACTATGTCAGAGTTGATGGCAAAAGCGGCCAAAATCATGAATGCCGAGGAGGCTATGGCTGCGAAGAAGAATATGGATAAAGACACCAAGGTGGAAGTCGACAAATCTAAGAAGAAAGAGCATAAGGGAAATGGTGGTGACAAGCATTCCAAGAATAATAGGTCGTCATGGGAAGTTCTGAAAAATTTGATAATTATACTCCTTTGAAAATGGGTATTAATCATGTCTTGGAAGAAATCAAGAATAGCGAGGAAGTAAAGTGGCCGAAGAAACTGAGGTCAGACCCTGACTCGAGGAACAGGGAGAAATATTGCGAGTTCCATAAAGATCATGGTCATATGACCAAAAATTGCATAGCTCTTCAGAACGAGATTGAAACACTCATCCGAAGAGGAAAGCTAGCAAAGTATGTTGACCGGGGAGGTGAAAAAAGAATTAATGACCGAGCTAGGGAGAGGTCTAGATCTCCTCGTCGAGCAGAGGAGAAAAAGAAGAGAGACCATGAAGATGATCCAGATGATGACCCCGATCTTCCCAAGAAGCCAAGGCAGCCAGAACGAGAGGTATTTTCCATACGTTTTGGGTCATTTGATTGTAATATTATTACAGGAGGAGATGCAGGAGGAGGAGACCATACTACAGAAAGAAAGGCTTACCTCGGAGAGGCTCAAGCTTGCTCGTACATTCAGCGAATAAATTTGGCTGAGGAGGATCGCCCGAGGAAGGTAAACAAAGAGAAGCTGGTCATTGGTTTTTCAAAAAATGACCTGGCAGGTGTTCTTTACCCTCACGACGACCCTTTGGTGATCAAAATGAGGATGAAAGAAGTAGTGATTTCAAGAGTTCTGGTAGATAATGGTAGTTCGGCAGACATCATGTACTACTCATGCTTTGACAGTTTAAATTTGAAATTGTCTCAATTGGAACCTTATCACAGACCTCTTCTAGGTTTTGCTGGTGAGAAAGTTTTTCCACTTGGGACGATCAAGTTGGATATATTCATTGGAACTTGGCCTGCTTGTCGAACAGAAAGAATACGCTTCTTTGTGATGGATAAGAATGTTCAGTCAGCCTACAACATCATCATGGGAAGAGTTGGTTTGAAGAAGTTCGAAGTAGTTCCATCTACAGTACATCAATGCTTAAAATTCCCAACAAATTTCGGAGTAGGAGTGGTGAAAGGTGATCAAAAAGTAGCTCGGGAATGCTATTATTCGTCTGCCGAACAAGAGGAGCTTGAAGATTCAAGGAAAAAGACTACTACCTACCACGTGGATGAAGGTACAGAAATTGAAACACTTGATCCCAGAGATGAATCCCAACTTGTAAAAGGACAGGTGGTGGAATCTACAGAAAATGTTATTCTGGACGACGAGAACCCTGAACGAGTAACCCAGATAGGTTCAACGTTGGATGCTTCAATAAAACAAGAGTTGATAACTTTCTTGAGAAACAAGAAGAAAACTTTTGGATGGAGTCATGAAGACATGCCAGGAATAGATCCAAACTTCTTATGTCATGAGCTCAATGTGAATAAGGAGATCAAGCCTATAAAGCAGAGAAGAAGGGTATTTAGCCCCGAGAAGAATTAAGCTATACAAGAGGAGGTCGAGAAGCTCCAGAAAGCTCAATTCATTGAAGATGTGAAATATCCAGACTGGTTAGCCAACGTGGTGATGGTAAAGAAGAAAAACAATAAATGGAGAATGTGTGTTGATTTCACTGATCTAAACAAGGCATGCCCAAAAGATCACTTTCCATTGCCCAGGATTGACCAGCTAGTGGATGCTACCTCGGGGCACGAGCTGCTCAGCTTCATGGATGCTTACTCTGGTTACAACCAGATCAAAATGAAACCTGAAGACAGGGAAAGTACTTCTTTCATTACCCATAGGGGAACTTATTATTATAATGTTATGCCTTTTGGTTTGAAAAATGCAGGAGCGACATACCAGCGGCTGATGAACAAGGTTTTTTCCGAACAAATCAGTTGCAATATGGAAGTTTATGTCGATGATATGCTAACAAAGAGAAGGAAAGCTGCAGATCATCTACTTGACTTAGGTCAGACCTTTGATCAACTAGATAAATATCAAATGAAACTCAACCCGACGAAGTGCACATTTGGAGTACGAGAAGGAATGTTCCTCGGGTACATCGTCAACCAGTGAGGCATTGAGGCGAATCTAGAAAAGATCAAAGCTCTTTTAGGATTGCGATCTCCAACGACGAAGAAAAAAGTGCAGAGTCTTACAGGACGAGTTGCAGCGCTCAACAGATTTGTATCCTGAGCAACTGATAGATGCCTCTCATTCTTCAAAACACTTCGAAAAACTTTCGAGTGGAATGATGAATGTGAAAAAGCCTTTCAAGACTTGAAAAAATATTTGGGAGCACCTCCACTGTTGTCCAGGCCAATAACAGGAGAAAAATTGTACTTATACCTGGCAGTATCAGAGCATGCAGTCAGCTCGGCATTGATCAGATTGGAAAATGGAGTCCAGAAACCAATTTATTACACAAGTAAGGCTTTCCGAGGTGCAGAGATCAGGTACCCAAAACTGGAAAAACTGGCATTGGCATTAATTGAGGCAAGTAGAAGAATGAGGCCATATTTTCAGGCCCATACCATCGTCGTTTATACCGACATGCCATTGAGACAAGCCCTTCATAAGCCAGAAAAATCATGGAGACTGATGTACTGGGCAATAGAGCTCGGTGAATATGATATTGTGTATGAACCCAGATCATCATTGAAAGGGCAGGCTGTGGCAGATTTTATAGCAGAGTTTACATATCCTAATAACCCCGGAGGAACAAAAATTGCTCGCTGACCAACCTGTGGATGTTACAGGATCAACAGACATAAGTCCAGACCATCCCCGGTTGGTAAAAGGGCTTGTGGATGAAGAAAGATCATCAAATTCAAACCCATACCAACTCCGGTTGGTAAAAGGGCGAGAAGAGATGGTCGACGAGGAGAGAAAATTACCAGGGGAGGATGAAAGAAAATAGCAGATATTTCACTGAGGAACTCTATCGGATAACAAATTTGAAGACGAGTTACCTACATGGAGATTGTATGTAGATGGGTCATCTTGCACAGCAGGTTGTGGAGTAGGGATTGTTTTGAAAACCCCAGACGAGATTGACATGGAATATGCCTTGCGATTCCAATTCAAAGCCTCCAATAATGAGGCTGAGTATGAAGCAATGATAGCAGGTCTTAATTTAGCAAATATTATGGAAGCACAACAAGTGATGGTATTCAGTGATTCTCAGTTAATTGTGAATCAGATGATGGGAACATATGCAGTTAAAGGAGAATTAATGGTCAAATATCATTCAAAGGTGATGGAGTTGTTGGCAGAATTTGAAGCCATTCAGTTGATCAGAATACCAAGAATGGAAAATGCACAAGCATACGCACTGGCCCGACTAGCATCAGCTACTCCTACCGAGCTGCAAAGAACGATACCAATTGAAGTCTTAAAAAGTCGAAGCATAGATGAAGACTTGACGATGAATGTTATTACCCTTGATTTAGGACCATCTTGGATGGATCCCATCAGGGCATATATTGAGGAGGGAGAATTGCCAGAGGACAAGCTCGTGGCCAAGAAATTAAAGTTTAAAGCTGCTCGGTATGTACTAACTAATGGTATTTTGTATAGACGAGGAATTATGGCAGGTTTGCAGAGATGTGTACATCCCTCCGAGGTGAAAGAATTGATTGAAGAGATCCATTAAGGGTCATGTGGATCCCATGTAGCAGGTCGGACACTTTTGCAAAGGGTGATGACGCAGGGATATTACTGGCCGACGATGAGGGCTGATTGTATAGCATATGCCAAGAAATGTGACAAGTGCCAACATTTTTCGTCCATCCAACGAAATCCACAAGCATTGTTGACACCCATAACTTCTGCTTAGCCATTTTCCATGTGGGGAATTGATTTGGTTGGACCACTGCCAACGACCCGAGGAAGATTCAAGTACCTCGTTGTTGCAGTGGATTATTTTACTAAGTGGGTTGAAGCTGAGCCACTTATTGATATGACATACGAGAAGGTGTACCAGTTTGTTTGGAAGAATATCATCTGCCGATATGGTCTCCCTCATGCCCTCATTACAGACCATGGGACACAATTTGATAATGAGGAGTTTGCCGCCTATTGTCATCAGTCAAACATTTTGAAGACTCATTCAACACCAGGCCATCCTCAAAGTAATGGACAACCTGAAGTGACGAATAGAACATTACTAAATGGTTTGAAGAAGAGGCTAAGTGAAGCTAAAGCTAATTGGATTAATGAGCTACAGTCAGTATTGTGGGCTTACCGAACAACACCCCGAGCAGCAACCGAAGAATCACCATATATGCTGGCATTTGGAAGTGAAGCTGTAATACCTGCCGAGTTGGGTCTTCCAACACATAGAGTGCTGAATTTCACTTCCCCAATCAACGACTTAATAAGAAGGTTGGATTTAGATATGCTCGAGGAGGTTAGAGAAGAGGCAGCCATTAAGAATGCTGCTTACCAACAACGAACAACTCTGTTCTACAACAAGAGGGTGAAGAAATGAGACTTAAAAGAAGGAGATTATGTGTTAAAGAAAGTCATTCAGAAGCACAATAAATTGGAAGCAAATTGGCATGGACCTTACCGAGTTACAGCAGTTGTCCGACCAGGAACTTACCGAATAGCAACTCTAGAAGGAGAGGAATTTAAGAATGCATGGAATGCTGAACACCTACGCAAGTATTATCAGTGATGTAAAATGTAAAGAAGTTCCATCAATATGAATAAAACGATGATATTTCACAATCTTCTCTCCTTTTATTGAAAATTTTTCGGGGAATACTAGTGTGTTTAACACTACGCTGCTCGGCAGTAAAAAGAAGATGATAGTTCAAACCCACGACAAACTCCGGTTGGTAAAAGGGCGAGAACAAACTATACTCCTTTGGTTAGGAGGCGTACACTAGCGTGACCAACTCAGGTTGGTAAAAGAACTAGTGGACATGATAGTTCAAACCCACGACCAACTCCGGTTGGTAAAAGGGCGAGAATAAACTATACTCCTTTGGTTAGGAGGCGTACACTAGCGTGACCAACTCAGGTTGGTAAAAGAGCAAGTGGACATGATAGTTCAAACTCAGACCAACTTCGGTTGGTAAAAGAGCGAGAACACGAGACTCTTAAAAAGGCCAATCTCGGTTGGTTAGAAAACAAAATATGCTCTCAAATGCCAACTTATGTTGGTTGGGAGGTAAGATTATTACAAAAAGTTCCTCGAAGAACGAAATATTCCAAACTGAACCAAGTATGGTTGGTCGGGGATAAAAACCCACTAACTGTAGTTGGTCGACGAGGAAGAATTTATCAACCTTGATTGAACATATTTTATGAAAAAGACAAAAATTTACCAAGTATGGTTGGTCGGGTATAAATTCTCACTAACCATAGTTGGTCGACAAGCATAATTTAACAACCTTGATTGGTTGGAAAATTTTTTAAACATTTTTATACTCATTACTTTATTATTAAGTGATTGAGAAACATTACTGATACTTGTAACTTTTTATTACTAAGTTGGTTGATGAACAACACAAAATTGTTATCTTTTTAACAGATACATATGCATAAATATAAAGTGTTTGATAAGCACCAGATAATAGCAATACAAATTTGCAAACAAAAATGAAATTCTTCCATTAAAGTCAAAATGAATTACATAAGTTCATTACACTGATATTAAATTATGTACTAATCATTACATCAGAATTTCCTATTCTATTGGCTTTTTTCCTTCAGCTTTTGAAATAGGCTCGTCGCCAGCAGGAGGATCTTCCAAGCAAAGGGGAGAATTAATAAAGTTAAGATCTTGCAGCATTCTGACGTTCATTATTGAAGGTTTATCCAGTAAATGCTCAGGACGAGATAAGTCAACCTGCGAATGAAGGGCATAGTCACCAAGATATTTAGAGATCAAACGACGAGGGATGGACCGAGCAGGGATCCAACTCATGTCAAGCTTGAATGGTGGATTTGGTAGATCGAGAAGCCCAGGAGCATGGTAATCCCATAAAAAATGGCTCTGTTCTAGTTTTAATACACCCAGGGCATTCAACCATCCCTATTTATAACCTTCATTATTGGCATTTTCAATGTGAGCATCCAAGTGACAAATGGCCTCATTGTAGCCTGCCATCCAGAACTCACGAGGTTGTTTATGGAATTGGAAAGTTATTCTCTCTAACTGCTCATGAAGGTTTCTGGCGAAAACATCGTTATTATTCAGAGCAGACTTTGTCGAAGCAAGTTGATCCTCCAGAGTTTGAATTTTCTTGGACATTTCAGACGAAGCCCGATCTTTTGCATTCAATTGGTACGCTTGAGTTTCCAATGTTGACAGAGTACGAGCTTCTTCAATATTATGAGGAGTTCTTAATCGACCTCGAGCAGGTGGAGTACTTCGTTCCACGACAACATCCTGGGCAACTCTTCCTCGCCCACGAGAACCCCTTCCTCATCCCCGAGTAGAAGTAGAAGTACCAGACCTTCTCAGGATATCCAACTCTTGCCTTAATTTGGCATTCTCAACCTCTAAGAAGGAAAATCCCTCATCATTCATTGGGATTACCGCTGTTCAAGAAGAGGCTGCAGACTTATATTGTGCTAGCTCTTTCTGCAAATTATTATTCTCTTGCTCCAGCAGCTCAGCAATTTGTCTACAAGATTCAATTTCTCCCTTTAGGGTCCTCTCCCTGACATCATACCCAGTAAGGAGTTTGTCGTAGCCCTTCTCGGCAGAAAGCTGTTGATATTTCTTTTCATACCCCTCATGTAATAAGGCATTTGACTCCTTGTACTGAGTTTGAAGATCTTCTAAAGTATATTGAAGCTCCTCGATCATGTCATAATAAGCCACGTTGTTGGCTACAGCATGATCAAGAAGACATTTCAAGTATTGATATGCCTCTACTGCTTGGTCTGAAGCATCATGACCAAGGATATCAGCAATTTCTGATGCACTCAGGTCAGTGTGGCCAGCTTTAAAATATTCAAGGCATTGCTGCATCAGTTTTGTATCATTGGCAGACAACAATTCCATTCTAGTCATAAACTAATAAAGAAGAGAAGGCAAGAGTTAATAAAAGAAGAAGACAGAGCATCAACAATGTAGAAGAACAAAAAGATGTGATTTTATTACATCATCAAAAAGAGTACATCGTTCAGAATACAAAGTACAAGTAAAAGGAAAATAAAAGAGAATACCGAACAACTTCACACATTTTCTTTGTCTCCCAATACTTTCTCAGGAGGCTGGGACTAGGAGCTTGGTTGCTCGGTGGGAACAACGATTTGGTTGGCAGAAGTTGGGACTTGTTCAGGAGGAGCAGGCAAGGAAGAAATCTCCTCGGTGGCTGTCTGATTGGATTGTGGAGCAAGGACTTGATCACCCACTATCACTGAAGACTCCTCGGATCCATCTTCATCCTCTTCTTCATCTTCAATAGCTGGAGGAGGAACAAGGAGATGTTGTTGAAATAGTTCAGAGTCCTCGCTCACCTTCAGTTCCTGTAGGGTAGCAACCCAACCATCTCGGAAGTATTTCAAACACCCATACTTGACCTGGGTCATCATTGCCGCTACTCCCCTATCCCATCCTTTGTCCCAACCAGTTGGAAAGGATTTCTTCACGGCCACTTTTCTCTTCATTTTCTCCGAGGAGAGCTTCTCGGATAGAAGATCCTCGGTGGCTTTCAACTTGGCCTCCACCTCCTCCTTCTGGCGATTTACTTCTCGCAGAAGGGTCAACTCTTCCTCGGCCGATTTCAACTTATTTTCAAGCTCCCCAAAGCTTGTGAGCTTCTCGGCATATTGTTTATTGTCTCTCTCCAAATCCTTCACTTTATTGCCCAACTGTACCTTCTTTGCCTCAGACGCAGTCAACTTCTTTTCCCATTCACCCCTATCCTCGTCATATTTTTGACGGGATTCCTTCAGAGATTGAGCCAAACCCTGGAAAGCATCCTCTACTCCGGAAGAGGAGCTTGAAGCCTTGAGCTCTTCATCTTTCTTCACTATGGTGTTAAAGCAACTCACCAGCTGAAAAAGAAGGTAATGATAAGTTAGTGCCGAGATACATATATTGACTGAAAGAAAGAAAAATTCAGGATAAGAGAAACTTACTGAAGCAATGTGACGAGTATCTAGGGATGTCATCATATCCCTAGACATGTTTTCTTCAATTCCTTGGACTTCAGGAATAGTCCAAGTCTTTACCGAGCTCATTGCAGAACTCGGGGGAATAATGGTTGGAACACCAGCTCCAATAGCTTGGAGATGGGGAATGGTTTCAGAAAAACTGACCGAGGAGGATTTTTTCAATCTCCTCAGTGGTACTTTAGCAGTTTCAGCCAAAGAACCTTTGGTGGGGGAAATGGTGAACACTTCCACAGAAGTACTTCTCTTGCTCGGAGCCACTGGAGGCTTCTCGGCAGCCTTCTGAGCAGCAACAGAAGGGGCAACATCCACTTTCTTTATCCCCTTTGGGACATCAACCTTGTTTCTCTTTCCATCTCCAGCAGAGGAGGTCTCCTCGAAGATAGTAGGAACTCTTCTTTTGCCCATATTTTGACTCAGAGGAATGTGAGAGTCTGGTGAAGAATCCTCAGAAGTTGGCAATGGTTCACTGGTACTGACCACAGGACGAGCAGTAAAGGATGTAGTATAACTCCTATACTACAACAAATATGAAGCAGACCTGATGTGCTCGTCTGCAACTCTTCGATGCAAATTCCAGATATGTTTCAAATGTTCAATACTTACTTCTGATTCTTTTGGAGTTTTTCTCTTACTGTCAACTGCAAACAAATACATAGTGAAATATCAGTCATACATTTTGTCAAGCACAATGAAATCATAATTTCAAAAACAAAATAAGATGAAAATAACCTATCCCATTGCCATATGGGGGGCATCTGGGACCCTCATATACTTCATCTCCAACCAAAGGGGCATGTTGCCAATTTTTGATAACTACCCCGTGTTCAAAGTAATCCCTGTTTGCATCAGGGAGGTTGACTACTAAGGCCCTATTCAAAAATATAGTTTTTAAATAAAAAACATTGTCTAAAACAGCCCATCTGTAACAGTACATAATCTCAGGAATTCCTATACGAGTTCCATGAGTTTGATTTAACCTATACACCCCATTAACTATTCTCCATGTGTTGGGGGCTATTTTTGCAGGGACAACATCGAAATACTGGCAGAACTCTAAACACAAAGGGTTTGGTGGAAAATAAAATCCACATTCAGCAATAAAGAGGCTAGGGAACCAATGTCCCTCAGCCAAATTAAAATAAGTTGAAGGTTCAGAAAGACTCTCCAAAGTTACCCAAGAAGGAATAGAAAAGTCATAACGGAATTTCTCAAGAGATTCGATAATATAAACCATGGTGAATAAAAAGAAATGAAGAAGAAGGAAGAAAATCTTACACGAAAAAGGAGATCTGTTGACAAACAAACGAAGAAAGGGATGAACGCACAGGAGAGAGAAAAGCTATAGAAAACTCGAAAGCATAAATTGAAAAGGTAGAAGACGATGGGATTGCCTCTGAAGCTTAAATACTTTGCCTTGGGAAACGGCGAAATAAATAATTACAAAAAAGAAACTATTACGCTACCGGCGGCTAAAAGGACAAAAAGTGCACGAAGATCGAAGCGCTTATAAAAATGCAAAAAGGCGGATTCTGCGAATTTGGAAGAAAATTCAAATACGAAGAAAAGGCTCCTAAAACCCAGGAAGGTCATTTAATATTGCCATATACCGAGAAAGAATGTTCCATACTCCTCAAAGTTTGAAATATGAAACATTGGGGGCTTCTGTTGATACCAAAATTAGTATGCTGATGTGGACGAATAATAAGAAGACACGTGTCAATCTACGTGGCACAATAACAACGAGGAAGTTCATTCCCCCGACCAAGTCACACTCACTCCGAGCAACAAGTACACTCCGAGAAACTCCACCTCTCCGAGGTACTCCAACGCTCCGAGGAACTATCGAACGACGAGCAACTAAGGCGGTTCGAGCTGCATCTCGACCACAGCATTGATTGCAAGATAATCAACAGTTCAACTATTCATTGAATGCTTATCATCTTGACGCACACGTTTGAAGAGCATTAAATGAGTTACCCTTTCATATGTGTATCATTTAATGTAACACCCTTTCATGTACAACCTAAGGGCTATAAATACCATGTATCACCCTCATTCAAGGGGACCGGAATTTCTTGATAGAACTTGTAATCGAGAATTCCCAAACACTCAGCAATAACATAACAGTGGACGTAGGGCATTCTTATAAGGCTGAACCACTTTAAAATTCTTTGTCTCATTTATTTATCTGTGATTGAATAATTAGAGTGATCAAATTTTTTACATCAACACCAACCTAAGTAGGTCTGAACTTGTGTTTGATGATCCTGTAACATCCACAGGTTGATCAGCGAGCAACTTTTTCTCCCCGGAGGTATCAGGATTGGTGAACTCTGCTATAAAATCTGCTACAGCTTACCCTTTTAGCGATGATTTGGGTTCATAGACTATATCGTATTCACCGAGCTCTATCGCCCAGTACATCAATCTCCCTGATTTTTCTGGTTTATGAAGGGCTTGCCTCAACGGCATATCAGTATATACGACTATAGTATGAGCTTGAAAGTATGGCTTCATTCTTCTACTTGCCTCGATCAATGCTAGTGCCAATTTTTCCAGCTTTGGATATCTGATATCTGCTCCTCGGAAAGCCTTACTTGTGTAGTAGATTGGTTTTTATACTCCATTCTCCACTCTTATCAATGCCGAACCAACTGCATTCTCGGACACTGCCAGATACAGGTATAATTTTTCTCCCATCACTGGCCTGGATAGCAGTGGAGGTGCTCCCAAGTATTTCTTCAAGTCTTGAAAAGCCTTCTCACATTCATCATTCCACTCAAAAGTCTTTCGGAGTGTCTTAAAGAATGGGAGACATCGATCAGTTGCTTGTGATACAAATCTGTTGAGTGTTGATACTCGTCCTATAAGACTTTGCACCTCTTTCTTCGTCGTTGGAGATCGCAGCCCTAATAGAGATTTGATCTTTTCAGGATTGCCTCAATGCCTCGTTGATTGACAATGTACCCGAGGAACATGCCTTCTCGTACTCCAAATATGCACTTCGTCGGGTTCAGCTTCATTTGATATTTATCCAGTTGATCAAAAGTCTGATTTAACTCAACTAGATGATCGGCACCTTTTTTGCTCTTTGTCAGCATATCGTCAACATAGACTTCCATATTGCAACTGATTTGTTCAGCAAAAACCTTGTTCATCAGCCGCTGATATGTCGCACCTGCATTTTTCAAACCAAAAGGCGTAACATTATAGCAATAAGTTCCCCTAGGGGTAATGAAAGAAGTACTTTCCCTGTCTTCAGGTTTCATTTTAATCTGATTGTAACCAGAATAAGCATCCATGAAGCTCAGCAGCTCGTGTCCCGAGGTAGCATCCACCAGTTGATTAATTCAGGGCAATAGAAAGTGATCCTTTGGGCATGCTTTGTTGAGGTCGGTGAAGTCTACACACATCCTCTATTTGTTGTTCTTCTTTTTTACCATCAACATGTTGGCTAACCAGTCTGGATATTTAACATCTTCAATAAAATAAGCTTTCTGGAGCTTCTCGACTTCCTCCTGTATAGCCTGGTTCTTCTCGGGGCTGAACACTCTTCTTCTCTACTTCACAGGCTTGATCTCCTTATTCACATTGAGCTCGTGACATAAGAAATTTGGGTCTATCCCAGGCATATCCTCATGACTCCATGCAAAAGTTTGCTTTCTGCTTCTTACGAAAGTTATCAATTCCTGTTTTAGTGAGGCTTCCAACGACGAACCTACTTGAGTAGTTCACTCAGGGTGCTCGTCGTCCAGAATGATGTTTTCAGTAGCTTCCACCACTTGACCCTTCACGAGTTACGACTCATCTCTAGGATCCAATGTTTCAATTTCTGCACCTTCATCCACTTGATAGGTAGTAGTCTTTTTCCTTGATTCCTCCAGTTCCTCTTGCTCGGTGGATGAATAATAGCATTCCCGAGCTACTTTTTGATCACCCTTTATAACTCTTACTCCAAAATTTGTTGGAAATTTTAGGCATTGATTCACCATAGATGGTACAACCTCGAACTTCTTCAATCCTACTCTTCCCATGATAATATTGTATGATGATTGAACATTCTTATCCATCACTAAGAGGCATATTCTTTCTATTCTACAAGTAGGCCACGTACCAATGAATATATCCAATTTGATCTTCCCAAGTGGAAATACTTTCTCGCCAGCAAAACCGAGGAGGGGTCTGTGATAAGGCTCCAGTTGAGATAACTTTAGATTTAAACTATCGAAGCACGAGTAGAACATGATGTCTGCCGAGCTAACATTGTCTACCAGTACTCTTGAAATCATCACTTCTTTCATCCTCATTTTGATCACCAGTGGGTCATCATGAGGATATAGGACACATGCGAGGTCGTTCTTTGAAAAACCAATGACCAGTTTCTCTTTGTTTACCTTTCTCGGGCGATCCTCCTCGGCCAGATTTTTTCGTTGAATGTATGAGCAAGCTTGAGCCTCACAGAGGTAAGCTTTTCTCTTTGCAGTAAGGTCTCCTCCTCCTGCATCTCCACCTGTTATAACATTACAGTCAAATGACCAAAAGCGTATTGAAAATACCTCTCGTTCTGGTTGTCTTGGTCTCTTGGGAAGATCGGGGTCGTCTTCTGGATTAACTTCATGGTTTCTTTTCTTGTTCTCCTCTCCTCGACGAGGAGATCTAGACCTCTCTCTTGTTCGATCATTGTTTCTTCTTTCGCTTCCACGATCAACATACTTTGCCAGTTTTCCTCGTCTGATGAGTGTTTCAATCTCATCCTAAAGAGCTATGCAATTTTTGGTCCAATGGCCATGATCTTTACGAAACTCGTAATACTTTGCCTTATTCCTCCTGTCAGGGTCTGCCTTCATTTTCTCTGGCCAGTTTAATTCCTCGTTGTTATTGATTTCTTCTATAACATGGTTGATGTCCTTCTTCAAAGGAGTATAATTATCATATTTCTTCATTACTTCCCATGTCGACCTAGTTTTTGAGTGTTTGTCATTACCATTGTTCTTATGATCTTTCTTCTTAGCTTTATCACCTTCCACCTTGGTTTCTTTGGCATCCATATTCTTCTTCGCAGCCATAGACTCCTCGGCATTCATAATCTTGGACGCTTTTCCCATAAGGTCCGACATGGTTCTAGGTGGATCTTTGTCCAAAGTGCAGTACAACTTGTTGGGCAGTAGTCCACTCATCAAGGCGTTAATCGTCGTCTTCTCCTCATAATCAATAACTTCGAGTTTCTCATTATTAAAACGAGTTATATAATCTCTGGTACTCTCACCATCTTTTTGTCTAACACTTAGCAAATGTGCTACTCGTTTAACTGGCTTTGCCCCAAAACATAAATTCACAATGAATAACTCGGCTAGCTGAAGAAAATTTGAGATCTTACCCCGAGGAAGATTATTATACCATATTTGAGCAGATCCGGTAAGAGTTCCCAAGAATGATCTGCATCTCATCTCATCTAGAACATCATAGATGTCGGCTGCAGCTTGGTATTGTTCTATATGAAGGACAGGGTCAGTCTTTCCATCATACTTGGAGGTCACAACAGGTGCTTTAAACTTTGAAGGTGTTTGAAAATCTACAATGGCCTCGACAAAAGGTGTTCCTCGAACAAAGGTTCGTTGTAGAGGGTTCTTGGCTTTAGCCATTTCCCCTAATCTATCCTCCAGCTGAATAGAGCCTTTCCATGCATCATTTCCTTCCTCGGGCCTGTTGGTTTGAGCAACTGATCGCGTTGAAGTGGCTTCCTGGGATCTATCCTGACGAGCAGCTGGTCGCGACTGGGCAGATCCTTCCCTTAAATCTGATGGTCGTCGAAAACTCCTCGATACGACTTTAGGAGGACTTCTACTCCTTCTAGGTCCTAAACGATCAAAAGGTGATACCCTGCTTAACCTCTCTAGCGCACTAGTCATTTCTGGAGAGAGAGTGATACGTTGTTCAGTATCTGTGGCTCGCACTGACGAAGTTCATCTAGGTTGGTAAGAAAAATCTTCAGATTCCTCAGTACGATATGAATCGGTACGCCTAGTACGCGAAGATGGTACACAGGTGTTTCTTTGAATACTCCACGGTCCTGAATGGGTTGGTGCACCGCCATGAAGGGTTTGTATGAGTTGTCGCATAGTTTCTTGCATGACGGTCGGGCCCTGAGCCAGATTTGTCATTATTCCAGCCAGATCTAGAATATTTGGCGGAGCAGATGGATTTGGAGGACTTCCAGCGTTTCGATTGCTGGATTCTGGAATATCAGCCATTTGTGATGAATTGTTTTTGATGAAAAATTATATTAACAGTCATTTCCCACAGATGGCGCCAATATGTTGATGTAAAAAATTAAATCGTATCTAATTATTTAATCACAGATAAAATAAATGAGACAAAGAAGTTTTAAAGTGGTTCAGCCTTATAAGAATGGACTACGTCCACTGTTTCTGTTATTGCTGAGTGTTTGGGAATTCTCGATTATAAGTTTGATCAAATAATTATGGTCCCCTTACAATGAGGATTGTACAATGTATTTATAGCCCTGAGGTTGTAATGTGAAAGGATAATACATTTAATGTTGTACATGTGAAAGGGTAATACATTCAATGCCCCTTAAGCGTATGCGTCTGAATGATAAGCATTTAATGAATAATCAAACTGTTGGTTATCCTGCTATTAATGCTTTGTTCGAGGTGCAGCTCGGACCGCCTGAGTTGCTCGGACCGCCTAAGCTTCTCGGTACTCAAGGGTTGCTCGATACTCAAAAGTTCCTCGTTGGTCGGAGCATCTGAGTTCCTCGGGGAAGCAGTGTTCCTCGTTGTATTATGGTTCCTCAGAGCGTCCGAGTTCCTCGGAAGTGTTTGTTGTTGCCATGTGGATTTCCATGTGTCTTCACTCAATATTTCCATGTCAGCAGACTAAATTTGGTATCAACACCAACTTTAAAACACCAAAGGAAAACATCCTGACAGTAATAAATCCTGAAGTAAAGATACTGAAAGTAAAAGGATTACAATCTCTGACAAAACCAACTGAATAATGGAAAAGGGCGTCACATGCCCCACTGGATAAAACTGAACTAGAAGTGGAGTCAACAATGAAGTCGTCTAAGCAATGGCCTGCATCTCCCACAAAAGCTACAACATGTTCCATCCAAAGAATCCTAAGCATGACGCCCCTGTGGCTGGGCACCTGTAATACATATATATATATATACACAAGAGAGAAGAGATAACAGCAAACGGGTCAGAGCCCGATTGTAAAACAGTTTTAAAATAGTTTAGCAAGTATTTAAAATGCTTACTGGCTAATGCAACAATCATATTAGTATGCGACACTCTCTTGAGAATTCTCACCTCTCATCTAGTGTGAACGTCTACCGTACTAATGAACCTCATATATCTCTCTAACTTATTCTCCATAAGTCTTATCATGTGAAATTAAGGTTATGATATTCACTTTTAGAAAATCTATCTCTTCAAGATTTATTACGTTAATTAGAATAACTCCGTATCATTATAACGTTTTCGAATACTTATAGTGAAATTGAAAATTTATACATTTCTTAACTTCTTTCACGCACAGTAGAAAGTTCTCATAGAGATCTACATATATATATATATATATATATTAATTACTCGTATAATATATATACAAACAGCACCCCACATAAAATCTATGGTGCTAGGTTTCCATATATAAGTATATATATACCAATCACTCATATAATATATATATATATATATATACTAACAGCACCCCACATAAAAACTATGGTGCTGGCATACTCTGCTATCAAGTCCCCTTTATCACACAAACTAAGGGAAATACTAGTTCGGAATCACTCTCGAACTGTATTAACACAAAAATACAAACAAATGGAGGCGAAGCATTGTTCCAAGTCACTAAGAGGTCAGCACATACCCTCACGTCTCTTAGGACCGTCTGACTATCAATCAGATACCCTGTACCAAGAATCCTATGTTCTAGGGTACGAGTCAATATCCCCCATAAAGGTCCCATCGAGATAAGACCGTCCCGGCGCGGAAACCCCCTTGATAGCAAGTAGCCCGAGTATGATTTTTATACATATATAATATATGCACAATCACACCGTCATATATATATATATATATATATATATATATATATATATATATATTCACATCCACATTATTAAATTAGATGCGCTCACGACCCATAATCATAATTATCCGTTATTACACATTTTACTCTATTATCTCATATAACGGACTTGTTCATTTTATTCTCGTAATTAAGTTATTCTAAACTCACTTCTCGTCTCTCGAAGTATTCCCTTTACCTAAGTGCAATTTCAGTAGGCCCTCACTCACCTTCTAATCCAACTTCCTAGACATTTCGATTATTTAATCAACGCACGTATGATTTCCTAAGTATGAATATCTCCCATTTACCCTTCCTTTCCCTTTCACATTAAAGTCCCACATAACGGGGTTTATCTTGACCCTACTGGTCCTTTTTGTGTTTCATCATGGTCTAGAATCTCTAATCAAGATTTGCTACGCATCAAATCGGATTAAGCTAACACGAGCAAAAATGCAATTTTCCAGGAGGGGTCGATTGATCGATGAAAGGGGGTCGATCGATCGAACTATCGATCGATCGATACTCTGGGCTCGATCGATCGATCAAGCAGTTATGGCGAAACTGCAGAAAACCCAGCTACGGAAATCTTACCCCAAACTCATCCAAATCATCATGTTTCAGTCCCAAACTCCCAACCACTTATACTACAAGTATTGTATACCCATATAAACAATATCCTACGTAAAACATGCGAGTTTTCATCAACTATAACAAAATAAAAGGATAAAATCTATATAAATCTCAAGAACCCTAATATTTTTCTTTAACTTAGTTTCTTCCATTCTTGTTCCATATTTTCTATCGCTAACACCATGGAAATTCGTGGTTCAACCACTACATGTGAAATGGATTTCCAGAATATAATCTTTACCTCTACAACATGTAATTTTTGTCTCCAATTAATGTTTTCTTTCAAGAACACTAATTCTAATTAACCCTAGAGTAATATAAAAGAATGCATTAACTTGATTAAATCAAGATAGATACTTGCCTGAAATTCAAAGTTCTGATTTGTGGAAGAATTTGGTGTGGTTGAGATCCTCGTTATGCGATCTACCATTTGGCGGTGACGGCGGTGCAACCGGAGGAGTTCTTGGCCTAGAACTCCTTGGAAAGCTTATCTTCTTCCTCTCCAATGGCCGTCATTAGTTTTTGGTTATGCTAACCCTAGAAAGCAACACTTACCATCCGATAAAACAGTAGCAAATTCGTGGGTTTAATTATCCAAAATTACGAAATGTCCCAAATACCCTCCCGGGGTACTAATTAAGCCTAGAAATGCCCCGAGACCCAAACTAAACCCCCGGGTACATTATTTTGACAATCTCGACCATTCCGGACACTTTGGCGCACTCGAAATGACCATACGTGCAACTTATAATTTATTCACTTTATATAATAATAATAATTTACTCCTGACACGACAGAAGCGCGTCCCGACTTACTTTCCATAATTGTCATTTTGTTCACACGTGACGATTTTTTTTATAAAATAAATCGCATATATTACTATACTCATCCAGTAACATTCAACAAATTTTCAATAATTACTAACTCTCATCATGCTAGTAAATATTTAAAGACAACTTTCCGGATTAAAATTAAATTAATTTATCTCAATTAAATTTAATAAATTTCTAAATTTAAAAGCCATAAAAATACGGGGTATTGCACTATGTTTTTAATGATTTTTATATCTTGAGTGTTTAAGTCAAGTGGGGTATTAGGAGGATACTCTTTATAGAAATCACCTATGTGAGTGAGATGGGGCCGCTTCAATGAGAATAATAAAGGCTATTTCTATAGCACACTCATGAAACAATGAGGTGTTCAAGGCCAAAATGGACTCAACAATAATAACCAATAAAGTTGGAAAGACATTGTGTGAATACTATTATCTCCGTTTACACAAATGGTCGAGCAATTAAGGACATCACATTCATTGATTGACTAATAAGCTTGATAGTATCTCACTAAGAAAGATTCAAATCCACAAGCTATCTTTTTTTATGCAATGTTTTTCCTAGAAAATCTTTGTGTTCGCATTTATATTCGTACGATTCTTTCAAATTTCATTAATGTGGGGGATTTTTGGATATTTTAAGAAAAATAAAACTTATTTTGTCAAACTCTGTGGTCAATTGCATATGAGATACATATGTTAAAAATGATGTGTCTTAGTACCAATGCATTCCTTGTCGCGAGGAGATTAATTTGGATTACTCATTTCTTCAAAATGGTGGAGTAATTAATGGGAAATTTCGACTTAAAGTGCCCCATTTTAGTTTAAGCTAGATAATTAAACATAGTTAAGTGGGTTTATCCCACATTAAAAAAGTGGTAGAAAAGCTTGGAGTCGATATACCCAAGTTATGGGACTAAGGCTTGGATGCCTTTGGGGTATCCCAACCTACTGAAGGGGAGATGACTTACACTATGCATGTAGACTTATATAATTGAGTGTTAACCTTCCCTTGTTGACTAGTGGATATAGTTGTGAGATTGGAAGTACGTTGAGGAGTAAAACTTAGAATTGTAGTAAACCGGATGACATTTATGGGGTAGGAGATAAGTACCTAAAATTTCGATGGGATAAAGGTTGATAGCTTTTTATATATACTATTCAGGGATTTGTAAACGTGCAACATCTAATGACGGTATAGGGATGTAAGACATACCTCTATTAATATTATGAGATATCTAAGAAGTGTAAATGCTTAGTATATGTGGTTATCTGTGTATAACATACCTACCATACTTGTTATCACGGGAGGTCGGCGTTCGATCAGGGCCATCTAATCTTTGTGTGCCTACGGGGGGATTTAGATTGGTACCTCGAGGACATAGGTCAGAGAAGGACTTATTGAGAAGTTAATAAGTCTGCTGATAATGGGAGCGTAGGTATGTGCGTGACCCATGTGATGTGAACTATGTTCGCCTCCATTATGTGTGATTGTTGTTTATTGAAAACGATTCCTGAGAGATTCGGAATACGTGGTCCTTATGTACGTGATGAACCGGGATTGGATAGCAGAGTATGTGTGCACTGCAGTTTAGTCTCGGGGTGCCGGTATTGTATATTTATGATGAGAATAATATACCGTTAATTGAAATGAACTGTCGTGTATAAATGTAAGTGTGAATAATAACAACATTTCAGTAGAGTTAAAAATGGAAAATCTCTAGTGATTAACATTACTAATTTTGGGAACTAAGAAGAAAAGTAAAACTCTCTGTTTAAATTAAGATGTCAGGAATTAAATTGCGAATCGTATGGTAATGTTAGATTGTGTATTGGACTAGTTAGATATGGTAATAACTAGAACGGGTACGGGTACGATAGGAGTGCACAATTAGTTGAGAGGTGAGGAACTCATGTGAGTGCACGCACTATCATGTACTTTATATCCACTGTTTAATGATATCAAACACTTGCTGTATTTTAAACTGTTTTCACAATCGGGCTCTGATCCGTTTTCTTTCAAATCTATTTTCTTGTAAAAACCTTTTAGTAACCTAGCCACAAGGACACCAAGCATAAGAGTTATATTCCAGTGACGTGCTGTAGCTGCTGTGGAAGTTACAGGACCTCGATAGTAGACGCCTCCACTTTCTATCTTGACTTTATTTCAGATTTACTCATCTGTAGGTCATGGCACCCCTTTTCTTTTATAGACATATTACTTATGAAGTCTTACTTAAGATTTTGGGTTGTAATTAATTAATGGTTCAGGCTTTGTATTTTGTTTATTTTAGTATTCGGATTGTTGTGAGGTGTATTCCTCCAGATTCAGTTTATTACATTATTACCTTATTGTGACTGTGATGTGGTTATGGTATCAGTATTTCATAATTTATTTTGGTTGTATATAAATCGAATTCAATTAAAATTGACAACTCACTTTTTAAATATTAGGTGGCTAGTAATTGTTAAAACGTCTTTCGACAGTGATGCTATGAACTGAACCAACTTGGCATTTTGTATTAATTAAATAAAGGAGTAACTACCCGGTATTTAATTAGTCGGGGTGTGACAGGCGGTATCAGAGCACCATGTTCTAGTGTCCTTAGGATCTGTACGGCTTTTTATGTTTCCGCGTAGCTTTCTTTGTTATAGAGCCCTATATTTTAGGATTGTTGTATTATTTTTGAGTATGATTCGCTCTTCAGCTATTTTGAGATAATAACTGCGAACTTATAAAACCTTACTCTCAATTCAGATGCTTCCACGACGTGCACATCGAGTTCCCAGGGATGCTCAGCCCGAGCCACAGCCTGCACCAGTTCAGGGCTCCTTGAATGCCACGGAGGTTGCCGCTATTGTATCCCAAGCGGTAAATGCCGCCCTAGCAGTTGTGCAGTAGGCACCGCCTCAGGCGCCGGTAGTAGTGCCAGTACAGGCTCATGCATTATCGTCAGCTTAGGAACGTGTTCGTAATGCTTTTCAGAAAGCACACCCTCTGGAGTTTGCAGGTAGCTCCGATGTCGTTGTGTCCAGTTAGTGGAACAAGGACATCCAAAGGCACATAAGGATGTACGAGTGCACGGATGTACAGAAACAGATACTATCTACTTTTAAGCTAGTAGGATCAGCGTTTCAGTGGTGGGAGAACATTACCACCATGAAGGAGAGAGACATCCTTTCTATTCAGGAGTTTTGGGTGCGGTTCGACCGTAAATATTTTCCATCAGCTATTCACACCGAAATGAGGAGGAAGTCAATGAACCTCAAGCAGGAGGGGAAGACCGTGGCCGAGTATGAGGCTGAGTTAACTAATCTCTTGAACATCGTTCCTGATGAGATTCCAACCGAGGAGAAAAAGGTTCATAAGTTCATGAATGGATTGATTTGGAGGATCCGTTAGCACTTGTTGGGAAATCTTTCGTTGGCCACTTATTCTGATGTGGTTAACGCAGCACTGCTTCACTGCCAGGACCACCGCTTTCACATGTCAGAGAGTAAGCGATCAGGAGAGTTCAGCCATCAGGGCAAGGTAGGGGGAAATGGTGCCAGCGGGGCACAATCTGCTCAGGGTCAGCATAGGCAGGGAGATCAGGGTTCCCAATAGGAGGATTTTAAGAGGTTTAGATCTTGGGGTTTCAGAAATGGCCAGGGAGGTTTTCGTCAGTGCCAGCAGGGTCAGCACGGCCATCAGGGTCAGAACGGCTAGCATGGCCAACAGCAGTAGTTACAGCAGAGCCAAACCGGCCAGGGGAGGAATGGCAACGGCCACTAGGGCCATGGGCAGCAGGGTCAGAGAGGGGGGAATTTTTTGGGAAAATGTTTAACTTGTAGCAAGATTGACCACAAGCCCCAGGAGTGTCCTGATAGGGGCAGGGCCCCACATCAGCAGCAATAGGGTGCTCGACATGAGCCCCAGAGACTTATGTTTCCCACCGCCCTCCCAGTTCCACCAAAGATGCCAGCTTTGCCACCCATCCTAGCAGTCCCAGTCCAGCAGGGACAACTTCAGTACGGGCGAGTTTATCAACTGCAGCATGCCACAGTCCCACATGATCCACCTGCTATTGAGGGTATGTTCTCTATTTAGGGGACTATGGGGCGTATTTTATTTGATACGAGGGCCACACACTATTTCATTGCCACGAGATTTGCACTCACTTTGGAGTTGTTAGACACTACAAAGAGCACGATTACTTGCGTAGATTCACCGTTGAGTAGGGGTTCCGTGATTTCTCTTATTGGTAGGGGTGTGGGTATAGTGATCGGGATATTTACTTTACCTGCTGATATGTTAGTATTAGAGATGATTGAGTACGATGCGATTGTTGGTATGGATTGGCTAGTTGCGTACCGAGCCATGATTAATTGTTTCAGTAGGGAGTACTATTTTTGCCATTCCCGGGCAGGAGATGTTTTTAGTGGCGATGCCTCGCCCTGAGGGAGGATCGTCCACTGAGTTGTACTATATAGAGGAGGAGGCCTCTAAGGAAGTGGTGTTACCACTCGATTCGATTCCAGTTATTAGGGAGTTTGCTAGTGTATTTCAGGATATACCTGGACTACCTCCTAGTAGAGAGATAGATTTTGTGATCGATTTGACATCGGGCACTCGGCCAATTTCCCGCGCACCTTACCGTATGGCTCCAGCAGAGATGAGAGAGCTAAGGAATCAGATAGAGCAATTATTGGGTCAGGGGTTTATCCGAAGGAGTACTTCACTGTGGGGTGCCCTTATGTTATTCGTAAAAAAGAGGGATGGATCGTTGAAGTTGTGTATAGATTATCGGGAGTTGAATAACTTCACAATAAGGAATAAGTATCCGTTGCCCCGAATCGATGACTTATTCGACCAACTGAGAGGAGCTTTCTTCTTATCAAAGATTAATTTTTGATTGGGATACCATAAGTTGCATATCAGGGAACAGGACATCTTGAAGACTACTTTCTTGACGAGATATGGTTCCTACGAATTTTGGGTTATGCCTTTTGGTTTGACCAACGCTCCAACCGTGTTTATGGACTTGATGAATAGGGTGTTCAGAGAGTTCCCAGACCAGTTCGTTATCGTCTTTATTAATGACATCCAGGTTTACTCCTATACAGAAGAGGAGCACGCCGAGCATTTGAGGCAGGTTTTGTAGATGCTATGTTAGAACGAGCTTTATGTAAAGTATGAAAAATGTGGATTTTGGCTGAAGGAGGTTCAGTTTTGGGGGCATATCATTTCAGACTGGGGGATATTTTTTGATCCGGGGAAGGTATCCGCGGTGAGGGAGTGGGGACAGCCCATGACACCGACTGAGATCCGTAGTTTCTTGGGCCTAGCAGGATACTACAGGAGGTTTATTCGGGGTTTCTCAAAGTAGCGGGTCCTTTGACACATATGACCCGCAAAGGTGTGCCATTCATCTGGAGCGATGACTGTCAATTGGCATTCAGTGAGTTAAAAGACAAGTTGACCTCAACGCCTGTGTTAGCAATGCCCAGACCGGGAGTTGAGTATCTGGTCTACACCTATGCATCCTTACAAGGACTTGGAGGTGTGCTGCAACAGGAGAGTCAGGCCATAGCTTATGCTTCCCGTAAGCTTAAGCCTCATGAGAAGAATTACCCCACCCACGGCTTGGAGTTATCGGTAGTCGTATTCGCTCTTCGGATTTGGAGACACTATCTCCTGGGGGAGAAATTTCGGTTGTTCACAGACCACAAGTATCTACAATACCTCTTCATGCAAAAGGAACTGAATATGCGTCAACGTCGGTGGCTTGAGTTCGTGAAGGATTATCAGTTTGATATCCAATATCAGCAAGGGAAGGCTAACGTGGCAGCAGACATGTTGAGCCATAGGCCAGTAGATGAGGTGGCCGAGGTGTGGAAAGCTAAGTGGAAGGAGTTGGGACACCAGGATGTAGTGGCTCGATCATTCATGTCTGTGATGACTATTACACCGCAGATTCTTACGAGAGTAATAAAGGCACATGCAAAAGACTCGTTTTGTCAGGAGCAGACAGTTCGATTACTTGAAAAGGGAGCCGAGTCCTATACCGTTAGTTCAGACAGGGGATTACGCTTCAATGGGAGACTAGTCGTTCCGAAAGGGGAAGACTTACGACATGAGGTAATGGCAGAGTCGCACGGCTCACGGTTCGCGATACACCCTGGTGGGGATAAGATGTAACAAGACATGAGACGACAGTACTGGTGGAGCGGGATGAAGAGAGATATCGTCGTGTTCGTTTCTAAATGTGCCACTTGTCAGCTAGTAAAGGTGGATCATCAGAAACTAGCAGGACTTCTACATCCATTAGAGGTTCCGATGTGGATATGGGAGAGCATATCCATGGAATTTATCACGGGGTTACCTACGTCACAGAGGGGTCACGACTCCATATGGGTAATTGTGGATAGGTTGACCAAAGTTGCTCATTTTCTGCCCGTGAGGACAGACTACACTATAGGACAGTATGCCCAGATTTTCATTGGAAAAATAAAGAGACTTCACGGTGTGCCTCGAAATATCATGTCTGACTGAGACAGGATATTTGTTTCACAATTTTGGGAGAGTTTCCAGGAGGCCATGGGTACGGAGTTACGACTGAGTACGACTTATCACCCGCAGACTGATGGACAAACTGAGTGGACAAATCAGATATTGGAGGACATGTTGCGTATGTGCATCCTAGATTTTGGAGGTGGTTGGGAGCAGTACCTTCCACTGGTGTAGTTTGCTTATAATAACTCCTACCAGTTCACCATTGGTATCGATCCATTTGAGCATTGTATGGCAGACCTTGTCGTTCCCCAGCATGTTGGTTAGAGGTGGGGGATAACAAAATCCTTGGGACGAAAGTAATTCAGGACACTTCGATAAGGATAGAGATGATACGGAGCCGTATTCGGCTAGCTCAGGACCGACAGAAGAGCTTTGCGAAGGCCAAGAGGTTCTTCACAGAATTCAAGGTGGGGGACGAGGTGTTACTCAAAGTATCTCCTATGAAGGGGATTATGCGTTTTGGTAAGAAGGGGAAACTGACACCAAGATATGTGGGGCCATTTCCTATCATCGAGCAAATTGGGCCAGTTGCGTATAGACTTGAGTTACCAGAGCACTTGCATAGGATTCATGATGTGTACCATATTTCCTCGCTAAGGAAATTTCCTAGGGACGATTTGGTCCACACTCGCATTGCTTTAGAGGATAACGATCTTCATCCCGATAGTTCCTACGAGGAGGGGCCGATTACTATTCTGGACCACAGCGAGAGGAAACTGAGGTCGAAGATAGTACCATTAGTACGCGTGTAGTGGAGGCATCATAATGCCGAGGAGTCCACATGGGAGCGCGAGGATGAGATGCGCGAACGTTATCCATAGCTATTTTTACTAGGTATTCATTAGTTCCGAATTTCGGGACGAAATTCTATTATTAGGGGGGAAGTATGTAATACCCCGTAATTTTATTGATTTTTATTTAAGGGATTAATTAAATTAAATGAGAATTAATCCGGATATAAATACTAGCGAGATGTGAGTTGGTATTTAATTATGATGTTAAAATTAAATATTTCTGAGTATATATGGTAATATATGAGTACTGTAAATATTAAAGTTGTTGCGAGGCATAAATACGACAATTTGGAATCTTTAGTTGGGACGCGCGTGTCAGTCGCGTCAGGAATGAATTCAATTAGATTAAAAAGTAATTTACATTTTTATCAACCGAAAGGTCATTTCGAGTGTGCCAATGTGTCCGAAAGGGTCGAAATAGTCAGAAAACACTAGCCGGGAGTTTAGTTTGGATGCCGGGGCATTTTTAGGCCAACCCGGCAACCTAGAAGGGTATTTTGGTAATTTTAAAAATTAAGGGATTAAAACCCACGAATTTTAGAAGTTAATTATATATTATTTGGAAAGCCACTAAGGCCATTATCAGCCAAAAGTGAGAGAGTGGGCTACGTAGGTTTTGAGAGAAGTTAGAAGAGAGGCTAGAGGACCTATACCAAACCATCTCCCCATCATCACAATTGGAAAGGATTTGTGACTGGAAAGAAGAGAGAAATCCAACCTTAATCATCAACAACGAACCAGAACATCGTATTGAAGACAAGTTATTTGATACTATTAAGTTCATTGAATATTTCTTCCATGTTTAGTGTAGAAACTGTTTTTGCCTTGAAAGTTTTGAGGAAAACCTAATGAAATTGTTATAGAAACTCTAAAGTTTGGTTAGGGATTGCATGTAGAATGACTATGGACGAATTTTTTACCCCAAAACTTAACTTTGATGATTTAAAAACGGATTTATGATGAGTATTTAGGTGTAATTAAATTATGGGTTCATGTTCATAGGGTTTTGGGCAAGAATTGGAGATTTTAGATTTTTGGCATGTTGATTAGTAAGATTTGACCACAAAAATATGTTAAGGAGTGACCTAGGGTGACTTAAAATAGTTTAAAAACATTAAAACGTAATTTGGATGATCTTAAGATGAATTTAGAGAAGAGAAAAATTAAGAAAAACGAGTTAGGAAAATTCTGGACGTTTTCTGCCATCTCGTTAGAAGATCTGCCCAGGTCATTCGAACAAGTTTCTAACGAGATGACAGTACCCCTTCTAATGAGTTGGTAGTTCGTTTGAATCCATTCGTTCGAATGACACTCGTTCGAACAACCTCGTTCGAACGAGATTTCTAACGAGTTGACATAATGGCCTTTTTAGGCCTGCTTTTATTTAAAACTTCCAGTAGACTTATATAATTGAGTGTTAACCTTCCCTTGTTGACTAGTGGATATAGTTGTGAGATTGGAAGTACGTTGAGGAGTAAAACTTAGAATTGTAGTAAACCGGATGACATTTATGGGGTAGGAGATAAGTACCTAAAATTTCGATGGGATAAAGGTTGATAACTTTATATATATACTATTCAGGGATTTGTAAATGTGCAACATCTAATGACGGTATAGGGATGTAAGAAATACCTCTATTAATATTATGAGATATCTAAGAAGTGTAAATGATTAGTATATGTGGTTATCTGTGTTTAACATACCTACCATAATTGCTATCACGGGAGGTCGACGTTCGATCAGGGCCATCTAATCTTTGTGTGCCTACGGGGGGATTTAGATTGGTACCTCGAGGACATAGGTCAGAGAAGGACTTATTGAGAAGTTAATAAGTCTGCTGATAATGGGAGCGTAGGTATGTGCGTGACCCATGTGATGTGAACTATGTTCGCCTCCATTATGTGTGATTGTTGTTTATTGAAAATGATTCCTGAGAGATTCGGAATACGTGGTCCTTATGTACGTGATGAACCGGGATTGGATAGCAGAGTATGTGTGCACTGCAGTTTAGTCTCGGGGTGCCGGTATTGTATATTTATGATGAGAATAATATACTGTTAATTTAAATGAACTGTCATGTATAAATGTAAGTGTGAATAATAACAACATTTCAGTAGAGTTAAAAATGGAAAATCTCTAGTGATCAACATTACTAATTTTGGGAACTAAGAAGAAAAGTAAAACTCTCTGTTTAGATTAAGATGTCGGGAATTAAATTGTGAATCGTATAGTAATGTTAGATTGTGAATTGGACTAGTTAGATATGAGAATAACTACAACGGGTACGGGTACGATAGGAGTGCACAATTAGTTGAGAGGTGAGGAACTCATGTGAGTGCACGCACTATCATGTACTTTATATTCACTGTTTAATGATATCAAACACTTTCTTTATTTTAAACTGTTTTCACAATCGGGCTCTGACTCGTTTGCTTTCAAATCTATTTTCTTGTAAAAATCTTTTAGTAGCCTAGCCACAAGGACACCAAGCATAAGAGTTCTATTCCGATGACGTGCTGTAGCTGCTGTGGAAGTTATAGGACCTCGATAGTAGACGCCTCCACTTTCTATCTTGACTCTATTTCAGATTTACTCATCTGTAGGGCATGTCGCCCCTTTTTTTAGAGACATCTTACTTATTCAGTCTTACTTCAGATTTTGGGTTGTAATTAATTAATAGTTCAGGCTTTGGATTTTGTTTATTTTAGTATTCGGATTGTTGTGAGGTGTATTCCTCCAGATTCAGTTTATTACACTGTTACCTTATTGCGACTGTGATGTGGTTATGGTATCAGTATTTCATAATTTATTTTGGTTGTATATAAATCGAATTCAATTAAAATTGACAACTCACTTTTTAAATATTAGGTTGCTAGTAATTGTTAAAACGTCTTGCGACAGTGATGCTATAAACTGAACCAACTTGACATTTTGTATTAATTTAATAAAGGAGTAGCTACCCGGTATTTAATTAGTCGGGGTGTCACATTCCATATATGAGTTAGTGCACAAACTGCCGTGTGTATAAGGATAAACTATGTTTTTAATGATTTTTATATCTTGAATGTATAAGTCAAGTGGGGTATTAGCAGGATACTCTTTATAGAAATTACCTATGTGAGTGATAAAGATCTGCTTCTATGAGAATAACAAAGCCTATTTCCCTAGCACATTCATGAAATCAGGAAGTGTTCAAGTCCAAAGTGGACACAATAATGAGAACCCATAAATTTGGAAAGACATTGTGTGAATACTATTATGTCAGTTTACACAAATGGTCAATCAATTTAAGACATCACGTTTATTGATTTGCTAGTAAGCTCGATATTATCTCACTAGGAATGATTCAAATCCACTCGCTATCTTTTTTTATGCAATGTTTTTCCTATAAAATCTCTCTATTCGCATCTATATTCATTTGATTCTTTCAAATTCCATTCATGTTGTGGATTGTTGGATATTTTAAGCAAAATGCAACTTATTTGGTTAATATTTGGGGTCAATTTTATATGACACACATATGTTAAAACTGACGTGTCTTAGTACTAATGTGTTCCTTGTTGCGAGGAGATTAATTTGGTATACTCATTTGTTCAAAATAGTGCAGTAAATGAATGAGAAATTTGAACTTAAAGTGACCCATTTGAGATTAATCTAAATAGTGTAACATATTTAACTGGGTTTGTCCAACATTGGAATAGTGGTAGAAAATCTTGGAGATGATATACCCAAGTTATGGGACTAAGGCTTGGATGCTTTTGGGGTATCCCAACTCTTTAAAGGGGAGATAAACTACACTATGCATGTGTTGGGGTGGGCCAAAATCCCACACGCGTGCGTGCACTCTCGCCACCGTCCGTTCGTCTTTTGGGAAAATGTTACATTTTTGGACAAATTTTAATTCGCCTTTGGGCTTTAAAATTTATTTTTTCAACTAAAAAATATGTTTTCCCAAAAGGAATTAATTAATTATTGATTAATTAGCTATTTAATTATTTTCGCATTAATAGATTACATAAAAGGTTGTCATTTTAAGTAATTCAATTCAAACGATGTGTTGTTTTGTTAACAGATATGACTGTTCAAACAATCGTATCTTTCCTGAGAGAAGCCAATAGTTGCAACCCTTGACAACTTATGGAAGGACCTTGTGCAGTCCATTTTAAACACTAAAAAATCTACCCGAATTCCCTATTCCTTTCCTTGTTTCCTTATTCCTACTTGAGAGAAATTCGCCATTGTTGTTCGTGGGGCTATTACACTGAAGTTCTTATTATAACATTCGCTGACCGTTTCATCTTGGGAGGCAGACGTCCGTTGAATTTTCCGTCAGCACCGTAGCCGGAGAGTATTCTATCTTAAGGAGAGATAGTTGAACTTTTCACTCCAAATGTTTGCAAATGATTATTTCAATCAACAACTGTATGTTCTTCTGGACTTACTTTACTGTTATTGTAATTCTGAATAATTAGTTAATTTTTATTAATGTTTATTTATTTTGTGAAATACTATTTTCGTAATCCGAAAAACAACAATCTTAAGACATAATATTTTTTGGTTTCTCACTAAATAATTTTTTTTTTGTATTGAAATTACATTAGTAAATTTTACCTTTTAAATACATAAAAAAAGTGGTTACGTTTTATATTTTCGTCGACAATTTATTTCTGAAATTTAGAAAATTCTTTACATTTTATAAATTGGTTCTGGGTTATTTTATAATAGAATAATGGCAACTGAATCCTATGAAAATTTAATGTTCATTCCTAAAACCGATGTTCTAGTTAGTGTTCCTATTTCGGTTCCTACACATTTAACCCATGGAGAAAAACTCAAAAAGTTTAACGGTACTCATTTCAAATGTTGGCAACAAAAGATTTTATTTTATTTAACTGCCATTAATCTTGCAAAGTTTATTAATGAAAATGCTCCCGTGGTTAATGAAAATGAAATGGATACGACAACATTGCTAGTTGTAGAAGCATAGAAAGATTCTGATTTCATTTTCATAAACTATATCCTTAAATGATTGGACAATACACTTTATAATGTATATAGTCTAATCAAAACCTCTAAATTGTTATAGGAGTGTTTGGATGAAAAATATAAAACTGAGGATGCAGGCACGAAAAATTTCATGGTCGTTAGATTTCTCTAGTATTAGAGGGTTGATTCAAAGGCTGTCATAAGCCAAGTCCAAGAGATTCAATTAATTTTTCATGAAATACTTGCTGAAATATGGTCATAAGTAAAAAAATTCAAGATGCTATTATAATTGAAAATTTTCTTGCCGCTTGGAAAGATTTTTAATATTATTTGAAGCATAAATGAAAAGAAATGGGACTTGAAGATTTAATTGTTCAGTTAAGGATAGAAGAAGATAATCGTAAATCTAAAAAAAAACGTAACCATGTTATGTCTGTAAATGCAAATATTGTTGAGGATGGACACAAATTTAACAAAACGACGAAGCACAAAAATGAAGGCACAAGTCAACAGGGCGGTGCTAAGAAGTTCAAAGGAAAATGTTTTAATTGAAACAAAGAAGGTCAAATCGCCAAGGATTGTCGCAAGCCAAAAAACCAAGCGAACTTTGAGAAGAAAGCACCATAAGCCCACATGATAGAAGTTGATACATTGTCTGATGATGTTTCCAATGCGTCTCTCTCTAAAGTTGTATCTGAATTAAATTTGGTGAGTAACACAAAAGAATGGTTCCTTGATACCGGCGCTACATGCAATGTGTGTTTCTATAAAACTATGTTCACAACTTACCAATCAATTACAAATGGTGAACAACTAATCATGGGAAACTCCTCCACCTAGAAGGTTAAAGTTCAAGGCAAAATCATGTTGAAAATGACTTCGAGGACGCATCTTGCACTCAACGATGTATTGCATGTGACTTACATTAGGAACAACATTGTATCTGTTTCCGTGCTAAGCAAGAAAGGATTTAAGCTAGTCTTTATTGGAGACAAATTTGTACTAAGTAAAGATAAAATGTATGTAGAAAAGGATATATATGTGATGGGATGTTCAAATTGAACATTATGATTATTGTACCTAAAAGTAACAATGGTAATAATATAATACCTTATGCTTATGTTCTTGAGTATATGGATATGGGACATGGTAGACTAGGGCATGTTAATTATAATAATTTAAGCAAATTAATTCACTTAGCATTAATTCCTAAATTTAGGATTGATACAAGTCACAAATGTGAAACATGTGTAGAAGGTAAATTAATAAAAACACCTTTTCAGTCAATTGAAAGGAGTAGTGAACCTTTAGATTTAATTCACACCGATATATGAGATTTAAAATTTATTCAAACTAGAGGTGGAAAAAAGTACTTTATTACCTTTGTGGATGATTGCACTAAATATTGCCATGTCTACTTAATAAGAAGCAAAGATTAAGCCATTGAAGCTTTTAAGCAATATAAGATGGAAATTGAGAATCAACTTAGTCGAATGATTAAAGAATTAAGAAGCTATAGAGGTGATAAATTTGAATCTCCTTTTAAGGAAATATGTTTAGAAAATGGCATTTTTCGCTAAACCACCGCTCCTTACTCTCCTCGATCAAATGGTATTGCGGAACGAAAATAACCAAACTTTAAAAGAAATGATGAATGCAATGATAATACGTTCAGGATTACCCCAAAACATGTGGGGGGAATATTGCTATAAGCTAAATAAATTCTCAACAAATTGATTCATAAGAAAACAAATAAGATACCCTTTGAATTGTGGAAAGCACGCAAGCCTTCCTACAAATACTTAAAAGTGTGGATACAAGAAAAAGGATACAAGAAAAAGGATACAAGAAAAAGGAGGGAATATATTATTTTGACACTTATTCACCAGTTACAAGAATTACATCCATTATAATGTTAATTGCAATTGCACCAATATATAAATTGGAAATACACCAAATGGATGTCAAAACGACATTCTTAAATGGTGAATTAGTTGAAGAAATATATATGGAACAACCCGAAGGTTTTCATTCCCTTGGAAATGAATGTAAAGTATGTAAACTTGTGAAGTCATTATATGGGTTGAAACAACAACCTAAACAATGGCACGAGAAATTTGACAATGTCATGAAGTCAAATGGTTTCAAAATAAATGAGTGTGACAAATGTGTTTATGTTAAAAGATTTGAAGCGGGGCATGTGATTATATGTCTATATGTAGAGGATATGCTAATAATTGGTAATAATAATGTTATTAATTCTACTAAACCATTGTTGACTAGTTGATTTGAAATGAAGGACATACAGCTGATGTCATTCTATGAATTAAAATTACTAGAACCCCTCAAGGAATTAGGTTATCTCAATCACATTACGTTGAAAAGATACTTCAAACGTGTAATAAATATGATCAAAGTATTGTGAAAACACCCAAAGATCCAAATCCTCACCTCTTTAACAATAAATGTGAATGTATATCTCAATTAGAGTATTCTCGTATTATTGGAAGTTTGATGTATTTATCAAAATGTACTCGATCGGATATAGCATACTCAATTAGTAAGCTGAGTCGATATACGAGTTATCCCGAAAAAGATCATTGCAAAACCATAATAAGTGATCTTCGATATCTTTGATACTCTTTAGGGAATGGGTTGCACTACGAACGATGTCCACCTGTGCTTGAAGGCTATAGCGATGCAAATTGGATATCCGATTCAAATGATTCGAAATCAACAAGTGGATATGTATATACTCTTGGAGGTGCATCCGTATATTGGAAACCCTTGAAGAAAACGTGCATTGCAAGATCCACTATGGAATATAAATTTATTGCTTTAGACAAAGCTAGGGAGGAAGTCGATGGCTTAGAAACTTCTTAGAGGATATTCCAATACGGTCAAAGCCCGTGCCACCTGTCTTAATACATTGTGACAGTCAATCGGAAATTGCTAGGGCTAAAAATAATAACTGTAATAGTAAGTCATGACATATACCTCGTCGATGTGACAACCCGCGATCCGAGATAAGGGGTGGCCAGCCCGAAACTCAAACGTAACAGGAATCATGGATGGATATCATTCTCAGCATCACAAAATATGAATTTAGTATACGGGAAAACCACCCAATAAGTTAGAAAACGGGTTGCCAAAAGTTTAAAATTTTAAAACCAGTTAGGAAAATTAAATTTAAACAACCCAAATCTGATAAGCAAGTGGAATTCCACAAGAATATGTATAATACAACTAAGACGAATGTACACAAAAGGACCGAATAAGCTGTCGATCCACAACAACATACAACGAAGTACCACAATTTAAATATTTTACATAATACATTCATTAAACTAGTACAAAAGTTTGGGCCACACGCCCGATGAAAAGACCCGATCATATCTAGAATACAAATATGAGAGCGTCTAATACAATGTCCTGTAATAACCCGCAAAATCTTACAGCTCGTCGAAAGCAAAGGAATGGGAACATCAAAACTGGCGCCCTTGCGGGGGAGCACCTGAGCGGATACAATCATATACACAACAAGGAAAGTAAACCGGTCAGGGTCGGGTTCTATATAATCACCAGAAGAAATAAAAATCATAATAGAAATGAACAGTTATGCATGAATGATAAGGATGATAAATTTACATTACAATTTAACTAAATGAGGAAATGAAATGTCATTTACATAAAAGAAAGAAAAGTAATAACTTAAATTTTAAACCTTTCCTCATTTATCAAATTTCCATTACCTCTTGTATTCCTTAATAGGAATAAAACCATTTATTAACTTCCGTAGTTAATTATCTTACCATTTCATCTTTCCATTCCTTAATAGGAATACCATTAATATCAAGTGCACTTTATGGAACATATCTCATTAATCTCATTCCCGTGCTCTTTATGGCACGTATCATGCTCTTTATGGCATATATCCATCAAGTCCCACTTGATGCAGAAAAGTTATATTCATATACATATAACGATTCTAAGACCGTCCCTCCGAGTTTCCCCACTAGGCGCGCCCCTAAATGACCATCATCTTCCAGGGACTATCTATACAAGACAACCTGGGATCATAACGCAACGCTGGGAAGCGGCCATATGCCTGCGGGAAAGTCAGGACCACACCCGGAATCTCCTAACCAGCGCAGAAAAACATATAATAACCCCACATATGACCTAGGACGATATCCACCCTGCATTCACTAGCCAGGGGGTATCACCAAGCGCGCGAACTTCCCTTATGATGTCATTTAGAGAGGTGTGTTTAAGTAAATTAACATTTACCATTTAAATTTCACTTTCATTTTCAATTACCATTACCAAATTTCCATTTCCATTATCCATGTATTTGGTTCATTTTATTCGAACATATCATTATTAAACAACTGGGTTCATTTTATTTGAACCAATCATTTTTAAACCATTGGGATCATTTTATGCCAACCTATTTCCATCGAGCATCATCATTGACATTCCTCAAATTACAAATTCCTGCTTAGTCTCCAAATGATCATCATGATCCTACATGTCCCCAAAGTTCATATAACCTCAACATGCCCCTAAAGTGTCCAAACATGGGCATTTAAACTTCTAACTTCTAGAAAATTCAATAAAAGAAGTAATGCCTTAACATTACTTTAAACATCCTCGGAATAAACCCCAGATGACCCAATTCTAGTCTAGGGCAACGACCAAACTCAACTAAAATTCTAGGACTCTAAGTTTACTTCATACAAGAAGGTTCCTAGTCCCTAATTAAAATAAGAAACTTAGGAAGAAAAAAAAATGAGGTTTAAAGGTGGAAAACAGGGGACCGATCGACCGGTCCTGAGACCGCGGTCGACCGCGTCTCAAGTTTTAGCCTAAGAAGAAAAGAAGAATGTCCAGGCAAAGGGGGCCGGTCGACCGGTCACAGACCGAGGTCGACCGCACACAAAAATTTAGGCCTTGGTGGGAGAGCAGTATGCCCATCCCCGAAGGCCCGGTCGACCGGTCCTGGAACTGCGGTCGACCAGTCATAGCAGACCTAGCCTCCCTATTTCTTCTTCCAACAACCAAAGCCCATATCATTTAATGGAACTAATACACCACAAATATGTCTAATTACCATTATTTACAATATTAATCATCCAAATCAATTTCCAAGGGTTAATACCCATAAATCCAACAAAACCCTAAAATGATTAAACACAACAAATTCATAACTATCACAACTAATTATTCTCCTTAAATCATATAATAGCAAGTAGATAACTTTCCTTGATCTTGCAAATTCAGATTTGATTTGGTGTAGACAACCATCAAAGCTCCAATCTCTAAATCTCTATCTTTTTCTCCAAAGCTCTCTTCTTTCTCCTTTCTATCTCTAGGTTAACAATTGTGTGTTAAGAGAAAATGAGGAAAATAATGAGGTTAGCAAGACTAAATCGTACCATTAGTCTAAAAGGTCCAACTTTAATAACTAATACGCGATAAAATGATACGCACTACACATTTAATCTATAACCAGTCAAAAGTACCCGAAATGCCAAAATACAATATGACACTTATTTTGACTGTCTCGCACCTACCGGCACTAACTACACCCTCCAAATTATCATTTGGAATTTTTATAACTCATTTTAAGTTTCGGTTTCTCATTAAACCAAAATGTCTTTTTATATCTTATGACACCATAAATCACCACATGGATATCTCTGCCTCTCATCAGGTAATCATAAAACATTTCAGTAAATATTAACCTTTTTCATATTAAATTAATATTTACTCAAGATCCATCATTTTATAATTACTTACTACACATAGTAAATAAATATAAAATAGGCTATCAAACGTGAGGGTTGTTACAGTCGACACCAAACCTTTAGACAATTTCTCTCAAATGGAATTATTTATGTTGACAATGTAAAGTCAAAGGAAAATATTGCGGATCCACTAATTAACGGTATACTGGAGATAAAGTTGCAACTTTATCACGTGGAATGGGACAAAATTTTGTGAACTTATAAAGATTCATATTAATGGAAACCCAACCTAAATGACTGGAGAGCCCAAGAAATAGGTTTAAAGGGACAACCAAAGTATGAGGACTCATTTATCACTAATAAGTAATACTTTAATTACTTCCTTCCATTCCGAAGATGAGTGAGTGAAAAAACTACCGTGTGTATAAGGATAAACTTTGTTTTTAATGATTTTTATATATTGAATGTATAAGTCAAGTGGGGTATTAGCAAGATACTATTTATGGAAATAACCAATGTGAGTGAGAAGGGAACACTTCTACGAGAATAACAAAGAATATTTCTTTAGCACACTCATGAAACTAGGAGGTGTTCATGGCCAAAGTGGTCACAATAATGAGAACCAATAATAATGGAAAGACAATGTGTGAATACTATTTAAGACATCACGTTCATTGATTCGCTAGTAAGCTTGATTGCATCTCACTAGGAAATATTCAAAGCCACAAGATATCTCTCTCGATGCAATGTTTTTCCTAGAAAATCTATGTGTTCTCATCTATAATTGTTTGATTCTTTCAAATTTCATTCATGTGTGGTGTTGTTGGATATTTTAAGAAAAATACAGCTTATTTGGTCAAACTTTGGGGTGAATTTTATATGACACACATATGTTAAAAATGACGTGTCTTAGTACCAATGCGTTCCTTTTCGGAAGGAAATTAATTTGGTATACTTATTTGTTCAAAACAGTGGAGTAATGTATGAGAAATTTTGACTAAACTAACCCATTTGAGTTTAAGCTATATAGTGTTACATAGTTAAGTGGGTTTATCCCACATTAGAAAACTGGTAGGAAATCATGGAGTCGATATACCCAAGTTATGGGACTAAGATTTGGATGCCTTTTGGATATCCCAACTCTTTGAAAGGGAGATGGCCTACCCTAATCATGTGTTAGGATTGGGTCAAAATCCCAAACGCACGAGCGTGCAACCGCCGCCGTCCGTTTGGCCTAACTCGTGCCAGGGTCTGGGTATGGGTCTTGGGTGAGCAACTATTGAAGTTTTTGGACAAATTTTAATTGGTCTTTGGGGTTTAAAATTTATTTTTTGAACTGAAAAATCCATTTTCCCAAAACGAATTATTTAATTTCAGATTAATTAATTATTTAATTATTTTCGCATTAATTAATTTTTCAAATCGTTGTCATTTTAATTAATATAATTAAAACTTTGTGTTGTTTTGTTAACAGATATGACTGTTTAAACAATCACATTTTTTTTTGAAAAAGACAACAATTGCAACCCTTCACCAATTGTAAAAGGACCATTTTCAGTCCATTTTAAACACTAGAAAATATACCCAAATTACCTATTCTCGTCCTTGTTTCCTTCTTCCTTCTTGCAAGAAATTAGCCATTGTTGGTTTGTGGGGTTGTTGCACTGAAGTGATTCGTGTAATAGTCGGTGACCATTTCATCCTGGGAAGCAGACGCCCATTGAATTTTTCGCCAGCACCGTAGCAAGGGCGTATTCTGTCTTAAGGAGAGAAAGTTCAACTTTCGACTCGGTCAAATCTCTGCAAGTGATTGTTTCAATCGCAAACTATATGTTCTTCTTGACTTTCTTTACTGTTACTGTAATTCAAAATAACTAGTTACTTTTTATTACTGTTTATTTATTTAGTGAAAAATTATTTTTGTAATCTGAAAAACAATAGTCTTAAGACAAAATATTTTTTTTTTTGTTTCTCAGTAAATAAATTATTTTTCTTATTGAAATTAAATTGATAAATTTTACCTTTTTAAATCCATAAAAAAATATGTTTACGTTTTATATTTTCATCTACAATTTAATTTTGAAATTGAGAAAATTCTTTACATTTTATAAATTGGTTCTGTGTTATTTTACAGTAGGACAATGGCTATTGAATCCTCTGAAAGTGTAATGTCCGTTCCTCAAACCGATGTGCCGGTTAGTGTTCCTACTGTCGTTCCTACTCATTTAACCCATGGAGAAAAACCCAAAAAGTTTAATGGTACTGATTTCAAATGTTGGTAGTAAAAGTCCTAGACCCGGAAGTGATCTTAGAAACCAATCGCGTTCTCGAAAGAATTCTAATATCGTATTCACCTAGAACAAAGAAAAAAATTGAGTTTTTATTATGGTCGTCCAGTGAGAACTTAAAGATTTTGGATGCTGCAACCATATTAGTCTCTCATTTTGTTACAGGGAAGCTAACGGTTGTGCAGACTCGCGGGATACTTTCTTGGTCACTCGTTCTTTTCATACTTTATTTTTTACTCAAGCACCTACTTTTCTAATTCAGTCTTCTGTAATTTTACTAGACCTACAATAGTTAATAGTAATCAAGCTTGTAAAATATTACTTTTCTAATAAAGATTCTTTTTGTCTGCAAAAAAATAAAGTTAGCCACGATAAAGAGGATTACTAAAATTTAAGACAAAATAACTCATTTTATGCGTGTGAGAAGTCAACTTATTAAATTGGTTCAATTAAGTTTTTCTTATTAGTCTACTCGGGCTTGTAAAAGGCAAGAGAAGATTTAAAAGAGCTTCATTTTTGTCTTTTATGAGAAGTGAAGATTTGAACTTTTTTACTTTGGTGAAGTAGGCAACTATAATGTGAAAGTTGAAAGTACAAGACATAAATGGAATAATTCATGCACGGCCAAAATTCAATGTCAAGTGGGGCAAAAGTGTCATTATTTACTTTAACTTCAATACTAGCTCTTCATTTCCTCTCGTGAACTCTTTATATGGCCTAATATCAAATCTCAATCCCTACTAATCTTTCCACACACTAAAACACCTTCCTCAACGCATGTCATTGTGATATATACATACATACATACATACATATATATATATATATATATAATGTGTGTTTGTGTCTGTGTGTTATAGATTCATTCTTAAGGACAACATAATATTAATCAAGACTTTAACAAAATATATTTGATCTTTACCTTTTAACAAAATATATTACTAAATTAACTGAATAATAGGACTTACCTTGATCCAATGCTATGATCCAACACTAGGAGAAAACGAATTTTTTATGACGGCTAAAAACTGTAATAAAGTGAGTTCTATAATGATTTTTAAATTAACAAAAATTGTAATAAATGCCAGTGTTATAAAGGTTTGAAAAAGTGTTATAAAAATATATATTGTATTACAATATCAAATGTAAAGTTATTAAAGGCAGCTCCAAGATGTACGATTGATGATTTTTTTTTTCTTAAAATTTGTTATAACAAAGGCCAAAAACCGTTACAGCAAATTTTCTTATGACTATTTCCTTCAAAACATTATTAAAGTAGCAAATTTTAATAATATTTATTTTTAAGAAAATGTAATAAATAACTACAAATGCCACGTCATTTTACAACTGTCGTTGTTTAATTATTCCTTAAAAACCTACATGTTATTTTTATTAGTTTATTCCCCCAAAATAAGTCATGCAATACACATGTAATACTACCAATTATACTATCGATCGAACAAATAACATAAATAATTTCACTAACTAAAATACATCAAATCCAACTAAAACTATCAATTATACTATCGATCGAACAAATAATGCAAATAATTTCACCAACTAAAATCCATCAAATCTAACCCAGTAGCCAACTAATTGTCATACTTAAAACACTAGAAAGAAAAATGATATACTCAATCCAATTTCAACCATTCAAATATATAAAACAAAAATAAATAAATAAAAAATCAACAAACTCAAATGTCATTGATTCAAATCTAAAATTATATTTACATATAAAAACGATAAATAAAATTCAATGTGCGCAGTATCCACCCTTATATGCACTCCAACTCTCCCCAAAGCATCATGACTCGTTATCTTACTAGACATATACATGTAACAAAGACATGTATACTACCTTGCCAAATAAAAATATATATTTACAAAAAAAATTACACAATTCTTGTGGGCCATAAAGAGTTGTCAAGGTTGGAAAAAAGGACCAACAAATAATTATCATGGAAGATTAGTGACTACCGGAGTTACTTCCTACTTAGTTTTGCAAAAGCAGATGCTAAGGCTGGGATGAGTTTGTATACCAAAAAGTATATATTTAAATTTTTTCAAATATAATGTCAAAACTTTAAATAGACTAACCCAATAAAAACTTGTGCATATATTTAACTGAGTTGTTGTGAAAAATCGATTTATGCAATTTGATCTTTTTAACCTAAAACATGCATCTGGGTGAGTAACACATAAACTAAGTAAAATGATCGCACAATACACCGATGTATGATGAAAACCCACAATGGGAAGAACCTCGAACGTCCTAGCCCAACAGATTACTATGATAAGGTTTTACACAAGACAAATAATAGACTTACACAACGACTCATCGCCCTCGCAAGCCTTGATGTTCTTCTACATTCGACATCTCCTCCACAATGCAAAGCAGGAATCCACACATGCCTCGGTATCCACTAATCTAGCTCATCTACCATCTACGGAGTTGAAACACGGAATGACCGCTTCTTTACCACAATATAACAAACACTGTACAGAGTCCACCATACGAAACCTTTTTTCTATCCAGATGATAAGAGAAGCAAACTATGGTGTCCATGCAACTACATCTCAAAGTATAAGAAAGATGAAACTTGGATCTTTAAATGATTTGAGTGAAACTAGGGTTTGAAAGATTTTGGATATAGATGGGAAAACCTTTTTTTGCCAAAAGTCCTTAAAAATTGATGCCATCACTCTTATTCATTGAAAACAAAAATTTTGAGGCAACCGGGTTCGTTCAAATAAGCAATCTCGTTCAAACGAGTTTATAATGGGTAGGCCCTACAAGAATTAAAGGGAAAATAATTTCAAATCAATATAAAAAAGGAGTTTCAATTAGTCATTTTTTAAGAAAATAAACAGTATTTTGAACGCACAATTTTTCTACCTATTTTTTAAAATAAGTTTTAAGGTTTGGAGCATAGGGGCGTGCAATGTAAATTTTTGTCATAAACAAACTAATCTTTGGGGAAAAAAAAATTAATTTTGAAAACTAGGATCTTAGGGTCACAAAGGAATATCCTGTCGGTTACTCTCTTCATGCCATATTTAACACCATTTTGGCCGAGCAACCCCTTTATTTAACCATTTGACATACCCAGGGGGTTTAATTTTAAAGTATAAATGCATTTATGCACTACCCATAATGGGTGATCTAAGGAGCTATTAAAGGGTATAACAAAAGCAATCACAATCCAGTCTTTGCTAAATATATTGTTATTTGTTAATTAGAAGAAAATTCCAATACAAATATATTAAGAAATACATTTGCTAAATATATTGTAATTTTCTTCCTAAGAGGGAGCTTTTTATTTTAATCGTTGACCAATAATATTTTTTTACTCTAATTATTTATATATTTTCGAGTATTAAGGTCTCTCATCCCATTAATACATGCCTTTGAATTCTCGGTATACACAAAACATTACATGTTTATATTACAAAAAAATTGTATACATTATAAAATTTCGATTACAAATTACAATACCCCCCATCCCCTAAAAAAAATTACAAAAGTCCATTTATGTAACACAAAATTTTAATTCATACATTAATGAAAAGTCGGCTTTACCCTAATAATGTCCTTAAGTAAAAAACAATATCGTCTAGGAAATTCAGTAAAAACACGAATCATACTTTATATGGCTCCCCCTTGGGATGTTTCGAGTGTAAAGTTTTAGTTTACAATTTATGTATAAAATAAATTTTATATCATAATTATGCATAATTTTTTATACTTTAGTAATTGATTTTTAACTTAATGTTCGCAAATTGGAGTTGTAAATGATCCATAATTTAATTTATATGGTCCATTAGAGTCACTATACCATAAAGTGATTTATCAACCATTGATCACATATTGAGATCTGAAATCATCGATCCCAAACCACTCCTAATGTGATATCAACAATTAAAAAAATTCACTCTAACGGAAAGTGACTCTAGAGGAGCCGAATCCTAATTAAATACAATGCATCATTTTGGGAATCGAGATGCAAAGTATACAACCTTTTTCCATTGGAAAAAATATATCATTTTTTATTTTATGTTGCAAAATGCACCTCCCTTTTAGACTTCTAAATCATTCCATTGATTTAACCTCGGTCGAACCAATAAAAAATCTAGTTTAATTTATTCAGTCCAGTTAGGGTCAATAAAATTCAGTTTCAACTAATTATGTTTGTTTGATTATTTTTCACTCGCTTGATAGTTAATTAGGAGTGCGAGCATGCTAGGTAAGATTTATGGTCTTGCCAACGAAAGAATTTAGCCTAGTAATAAGTAACAGAAAATTTTGTTTCATTCGATGTCTCCGTTAATAAGACTTATGCTTCCTTTATAGAAAACTTTGAAGTGAGTTCTAAATGATTAAGTAGGACAAAAATAGTAAATTGCATGAATTAAAGAAAAATAAAGTTTCATAAATAAAGAAAGAAAAGTGCAATTAAAGTAACATTAGCAAGAAAATAAATTACGAGTAAAGTAAAGATTTACGGGCAAGTAAATAAGAATAAATTCAAAGGTAAGAAACTTTAAATAAACTTTGAAAAGAAAAATGTTATGACTACCTTACAATCTACTTGCAAAATTGAAAGAAATTTAGGAAATAGAGAAAAAAAATAGAAGAAAAGGAAAAAGAGGATAAATGTAAAGTAGGTGTGCCTTTTGAGATGGATTTCTATCTTCCTTATTGGCTTCTTTACTAATTTATAGTGTTTCTTGTCTATGCAACGCAATTTCTCATGTAACTGTTGGGTGGTTACTCACCCATTTAAGTTTTCCCGCTTTAGTGCTCTACCACCCCAATTAAAAGTGGAGTAAGTTCCCACTTCAATTAACATGTCCAAAATGGTGTCAAGTGTCACACATGCATGCAACCCATTACTTTGTATTTACACATAATAACCCAACTATTTTTTCCGATTTAATTATTAAATGGAAATAACTCACTGGGTTGTGTTAATATGTTATACACATATCCCCCGCACTAATTGGTTTTTGAAGAAGATTAAGTAATGGTCTGTTGGGTTTCTCGAAGACTTAATTCCACATTCACCACCATTGCACTCTCCAAATATACAAATCCTTGGCTACGAGACTGCTCACACTCTGATCAACCATCATTTTTCCAATTAGCTTTGAGATTATTGTCCTCTACACTCCTCTTTCTATATTCTCTAAAATGGCTATGGAAAAATAACGTGATAGCATCCATGATTATGATTCCAACACTGATCCTCACCTTGTATTTGAAGATTCTTGGGCTTCTGCTACTGCTGCTACAAACTCTTCCTAAAATGCCAATCAAAACAAGTCTAATGATTGGTTTTTTTGAGGTGATGTTGAACCATATGCTTCTTCTTCTAAACCTTCAGTTCCCTCTATACCCATTTTATATGGGTTTTATGATATTGAAACCTGAAGGGTCTTTACTTGTCCACCTATGTGCAATAGGCCTTTTGTTTCTAGGATTTTCAAAGGTTGTGCCACTAATTTCTTCCTTTTTCCTTAATTTTTATGGCTCCATAGTCTTCATATTTTGGCAAAATCCCTCTAACTGAGGATGATATGTTTGAAATGGAGGACCCTTCCTTAGAGACCAATGGAACTTAATATTTGGGGCACCTTGTCTCTTTAAACATCAAATATTTTCTAGTTCCATCCATTTATGAGTCGTTCATTCACTGCAACCTTATGCCCCACTTCTTATTTGAAGTATATGACTCAAGAGGGATATCCCATAGTCGACCATGTTTTTAGGGGATATTGCCTTGTTCTTTGACCATCAAGCCATTTTACCCATTTTTGGGCTTCTTTAAATGAATACATGAGTGTCTTGACTTCTTGGCATTGTGGTACTTATGTTTTTCTAATGTATGGCCTTTCTGGTTGTAGCTCACACACTTATGTCTAACAAACATACTAAGTTGTTCTAAATGGTGCATATACTTTTTTTCTCTTGTCGATGATAGCATCGAGTTTCATGTTCTTGAGAATTTTATTACCCATACTATCATGTCTCCCCTCCTTCTTTATGATCTCATATCTCAACCTCATCTTCTGGGAAATGATGCTTTCCAAAATTTGGAAAAGTATGTTTAGGATGGTTTTCCAACCAAACGACCCTTTCTCGAGTCTCCACCTTCCACCTATGATCTTCGTAAAGCTTTGGCAACTCTTGATATTATTTACGTGCATGAGCATGGTGTCAATTGCGATACCCCAAATGTGTCTTTTTACTTGACTGAATGTTCATTTTCATGGAACTGGTCGGATGGGTAGCCAACCAACAAGATAACTTAGCCGATTATATTTATGCATAGTCTAAGGATCCACTGATCATCAAGACAAGTGTCACTTCTTTATAGGTCCATGTGGTCTACTTATTTTAGGCTACAACAAAAGCCCCAATATTTCATTCTTGATAAGAATGGTATAATGAGTGAAAGGATGGACTATTATCAATTATGAGCTGCTCGTTTGTCTGAAGGGGTTTGGTCGGCTGTCGACCTTAGGACCTATAAATTTTAACCTGTCATATTAAGGCAATCGCAATTTTATAAATATTTTGAAAAATAGCGAACCGATTGGGGGTACGTTGGTTATTTTGGTGTCTAGGGAAACGAAACACTATTGATATCTGAAACAATAGTATGATTAATCATTTCAATATTTAGAACTTTTAAAAGGTCCTTTCCCCCTCAATCTTATCCCACCTTGAATTTCAAACTCTTTTCTTCATTGTTGAGCTCTTACTTCGTCGTTATAGATAAAATTGTTGTTGAATACTTGCATTTACTGTAAGAATCCTTTTTTCCTTGCATTTTCCTTTATGAGTTTTTATGATAGTATATACTGTTGATTATTTGGAGGAGTTTAGAGCAGAGCGTAGGATCCCTAAATGGGTGGAACTGAGTTGATGATAGGTCCTTGTGACTTATGTTCAATAGAAGAAGTTCGCTAACTTCCCATTATTTTTATAGCGGAGTGTTGAGTTAATCTCCCAATAAATTGATCATTTCTTGAATTTCGTCAATATTTTGATGTGGACCCTACCCAAGTGGCACCAATTATTTGGAGAGTAGTAAATGGGGTCAACCGCATTAATGAAGGATTTGTAACCTACATAAGAATAACGAAATTGATGTACTACCATAGCTGGGGGGGAACTTCTGATAATATTTATTATTTCAAGACCACGTATTACAACATGGCTTTGGTAGTTAATTTACTGTATTTCAATAAAGATAATTGGCATCATGGATTGGTTGTTAAGCACTGACACTTTGTCCCTCTTCCTAAAGATGAAGAATATACTAGGCCACTCTTACCTCAGGAAGGGAATGGCATAGGTCGACATCTTTTATTTTTTGTGCATTTTCATTTTTTCCTTTTAATTTATTTAGTGGCTGACCAGTGTCCTTGTTTTTGTGCTTGGAAATAAGGAGCAAGAAGGACATTCCCCCTTTGTTCGAAGTAAATTTTGCTGACATGAATCTCGTACTGTCCATCCAACAAAGAATTGGAGAATCTCATCCTCGTTCAGTGTCTGTGTTTTTGGACTACCAGAGCTCCATCAACTCATTTGTTGCCCGACTAATCGAATATATTACTTTAGTCCCCATTAATTTACAGGATCCAACCTCATCTTCCTCGGCTGCTGATTCATAGTCTTTTCCCTAGTTAGAGGGAGGTTTTACTGTTAGAGGTACCTCTTCCTCCTTTGAATCCTTAGAGATCAACCACATTCTGACCCTAACTCATTCTCTAAATATGGGGAAATGGATGATCCCCAACCTCCTCACTGGAACCAAGTTTCCATCTCCAACAGAGAAGAGGAAGATTGAGGAAGCAAGTTCCAAATGCCCTACGATGGTGGTTCATTATGAGGTGAAGACCCAAGAGCCCCAATTCAAGAGGCTAAGAAAATATTATACTGATTGACAAGAGTTGCCAAGAAAGGACCAGGCCGACTAAGGCCTAAGTGGTGCCTCTTCTGTAGCCGTGAACCCTAGCCTTGCCATCTGTTTGATAGAATCAAGGGTTTTCCCTGCTGATGAAGCTTCTACTATTGTTGCCCCCTATAGGGCTAGATTGCTAGAAATATCCAATAAATATTTGGCCTTGGTAAATATCCTTTCAACTACTCTCCTTTATCTATTTGTATTCTTGTCATGTTTTCACTAACCTTCTTGATTTTCTTGTACTTTTGAAAATTTTAGTTTATTACGACCAACTGTTGAGCAGCGATGCCCGCTTAAGGGAGACATTAATTGATGTTGACTTTGCATTCCAAGGCTTAAAGGAGTCTCTAGAAATTACATAAAACGCCCATGTGAAGGATCAAATTTTGACACCATTCAGATCAGATCACATAACAATAAATATAATGGATGTTTATATATTTTATTAGTTATTAAGAGAGAGAGAGAGAGAGAGAGAGAGAGAGAGAGTACAAATAATATTAGTTAAGAACTAGAGTTCAATATGTAACCTATTTGGGAGGGAAATATATAAATTAGAAATAGGCGGGTAGAATGAAACTGAGAGACGAGATAAAAGTTATGGATTAGTCATTGCGTGTGAAAGAGAAATATTTTTGTTGAAAGTTTGGAGAATTATGGAGATACGGTATGCCCAAAAGTCTCAAAAGAACCATAAAAATGATCATAATAAAAAAGTGAGAAAGAATAATTTTGTCATTAGCGTCTCCATGCCACTTACTAGGAGTGAAATTAGACTCCCCATCATGTTCTCATCTTTCTTCCACTCAGATTTGACCCACTGATTCTTCCATTCATCTTTAGCAAAATAACAAAGAAAAACCAGATGTTTAAACATTTTCATGAATCATGTTAGAGTCATTATACAACCTCTCTCAAAGACAACAAAGAAATCATATTATTGAGATATGACATATGTTCAATGCTATAAGGAAGTTTTAATTTTCTCAAACTATTAACTATATTTTTCAGTTAACTATTCTATATTCTTCCTCATCTATTGTGAACAATACAAAATTAAGCATTACCTTATACACAAAGATTCCAACCATTCTCCACCTTTGATTGCAACAAAACTAGCCTAGTTGGCTTGTACTAAGATGGGTCCATGTTTACCTTTAAGGTCCAAATCCAGGACTCCCAATGTACGAAAAATACCCAATTAAATGTCCAAATGAATTCATAAGATCCACATAGAACTCAAATATTGGTTTTTATAAGAGACTTGAATTGATATATGGTATATCCTAATTCGAGTACCCTAAATTCACATAAATTAGGTAAAGCATGATATTGACCCCACTACCTAAATCACCCCACTTACCTCTACAGTAAACCTACAGTTCAACGTATCTAATACATCGTAATCAAGTTTTGAGTCCATACTGTTATCTTATATTAAGTATTGAAAATTAGAAAAATTATTCAAAACTAATAAACACACACACACACACACACACACACACACACACACACACACACACACACACACATATATATATATATATATATATATATACTAGGGTATGCCCGTGCCTGAAGGCACGACGCAAATTTTCGAAAGTGTACGTCGTTGATTGGACCATATGTCGTACTTAATTCGCAATAGTAAAAATAGTCCGTCTTGTACATCATATAATACGTCATAATGGCACGGTGAAAATTGGACATCATTTTTTAATAAAAACTTGACGAATTAAACTTATCATTAGGGGTCGAATTTTTCACCTAACATTAATACAATGACACGATTAATTCATAAATTTACTCGTGTTATTTGTGTCAAATAGTATTTTAATGTGGTGTGAAAATTATAAGTCACGTTATTCGTGTTGTGATTAGTATTTTAATGTGGTATGAAAATTATAAGTCACGTTATTCTAGTGTATGCCCGTACCTAAAGGCACGACAAAAATTCTCAAAATTCTTTTAATTATGAATCAAATATCAAAAAGTCCCTCAAACATTTTCTAATATGCATTTAGTCCAAGCCTTCTATTTTGTACGAAAAAATCCATTATTCTCTTATCTTTAAAGGTCCGTGCCAGCAGCATGGTGAACGACTTTTTGGAACAAAATAAAAAGGCTTAAATTAATCGTGTGTTAAAAAATATTTGAGAGACTATTTAGTATATACCTCTTTAATTATTGTACCGTTTAAAAAAATGTTTTAATAGTTTTTAAAACGTGCACAATTTATACATTTTATTGATTCATATATGGTTTAAACGAATATTTTGTATTGGCTGCTATAACTTGAATAAAATCCTAATTGGGAAAAAAATATTTCATTTTATATTGTGTTGCGTCATTTTCATTTTGATCGAGTTAGTTATTTGTTTGAAAAAAATAGTGTGTTGTGATGCTTTTCTTTGGTTATTTTTCTTAATTGATAAAAAAAAGTAATATACGTGTCATGTTTATTTTGGTTGGATTCATTTTTTGTTACAACAATAATTTTCATTGTACTGTTTTAATTTGGAATGAGTTCAAAATACGTAAAACATAAAAAAAACTATTTTATGCCTATGTCATTTTTAATTAAGTCCGATTTATTTTTTATTTAAAAAAACATTTCTTGTACTCTCGCTTTTACTTGGATCGTTTCTTGGGGGCACTGTGTGGTAGCACAGATTTAACAGGTTTCAAGATTGAGGTTGCTGACTTAAATTTGTCCTTGTTGATGTTCCATTTCTTTCACCTGCAGAAAAGGACGGGTTGTCCTTGATTTGAAGTGAAGGATGGTAATGGGTATGGATGGTGTGTTTGAGCAGGAGGCCTAAAGCTCCTACCTCTAGAATTAAAAGAGGTAGTGTATGTGTCATCTTTCAAAGTAATTTTTGTGCCTTCCCCTTGTATAGGCTGGGACTTGTTCCCTCATGGCATTAAATGCCATTGTTTGATCAGAAATCGAGTCAAGTCATGGACCCATCGCCAACAATTTACTTTATTATATAAAAGAAAACTTTTTTAAAATATTTTTTTTCAGCTTTTAAAAAATATAAATTAAAATACAGTTTTATGTGAATTACTTAAAATATTTTTTCAGCCTTTAAAAAATATAAATTAAGATATCTTGTATTTGTATTTATAAAACTAACTTTTTGAAACACGGCTTTTATAAAAAAAACAAACTACAATTAACAATGATTTTATATTTAGATTTTTAATGAAAATAGTTTTTTTATGGAAATTGATTTTATGAAACCAATTTATTTTAAATATTTTTATAATTTAAAATAACTAATTTTACGAAACTGGTGGGATGTATCTTTGTAATTAAATTCATGTTGTTACATTGCAAGTTTTTTTAACAAAAATAACAATTTTCGACATTTTACCAAATGGAAGAAGGGGTTTCGAAATAGAAAAAAAATCCAATAAATATATATAAAAAATGCACACAGATATGGTATAAAATTCATAAAGATAACTTGTGTAATTCATAAACATCCAATCTTCCATTTAAAAAAAAACATGTCTTAAGGAGGGAAAAGAAAATTCTGAGCTCGAGTGTTCAACTGGGTTTGATAATATGATATAAACTAATACCAAAATTATAGGAGACTTACATGTTCAAAGCTTCACTCTGAAAACATTGTACAAAGCTAGTACAATCAAAGCTAAAAACAGGACAACTTCTATGATCCCAAAAAACTCTTGGGGTAAAGTAGTTATTCCATCAGTTTCATACATAAACCACCACTACCCCCAACAAACTCTACAAAAAATTACAATATTACTTACTCTTTATATGGTACCAAATTTTTAAAACTTTATGAGAACACCTGCAAAAGGAACAAAGAACAATTATTTAATAAATGGTGTTTTTGAACAATATGACTAAAAGTACCATATAAAGAGTAAACCTTAAAAACCATTGTTGATTAAACCTTAAAAAACATAAAGAAACTATACCAATAATAAGCCCATATATTGTTGTTCACAACAGACCCGAAACAAAATCGATGAAAAAAAATCACGACTACATGTATCAGCCCCAAATATCCAAACTTGATGAAAATTAAAATCTCCAAACTGAGAGTTGAAAATAAGATAGAATATTTCTCAAAACTGAAAGAATATTTCTCAAAACTGAAACTCTGAACCTTTTTAATACGAAACTCTCAAAGATGAAATTGTGAACCTTCTTGATCTGAAACAAACTTGATCTGAACCTCCACCATTTCTAATCGCAACAAAACAATAAAAGCCAGAAACATGACTACGGATCAAAATAATACAAAGAATTATATATAAAAACGAAACCAAATCAGAATCGATTGGGGCTTACTAATAATCACATTTACTCTTTCTCTCTAAGCCCTAGGTGAGATCTACCTCTACTACTAATAATTTTTAAACCAAATCTGGGTACCCTTGAGGTTGTCGAACTCCTCTCTCTCTCACACTGATGGTATCCATAAAAGGTGGCTTGAGAGGGTTTAAAAGATGGCTTGGGAAAGGAATAGAGAAGAGAGAGAAAGAGGCGTCTTTTGAAATGGGAAGGGATTTTAAGAAACCGTGGGTGGAAAATCGAGGAATAATGGGTCAAAGATGAAAGATGGGACGGGTGCGAGGCGTGAGGTAGTACAGTGTGTGGCAGTTGCGTGTTTGTGGTCTTAATTTGAACCGTCCACAGCAATTGTCCATGTGGCCTTAATCTGAACCCTTAAATGTGTTAACATTTTATTGAACAGTAAAAACACCCTTACTCCTTATTATATATATATATATATACACACACACACACTAGGGTATGCCCGTGCCTGAAGGCACGATGACAATTTTCCCAAGTATGAATCATGTGTCAAATTATAAAAGCTTAGAATATGAATACACAACACACCACTATTGGCAATTATAATTTATTGCATAACGAACGACCTAACTGAATACATATTAAAGTAACCACTACTAATCTCAACTCACCTTAGTTATGTGATCAAGATCCAAGAATCGAACCAAATGGAATTATAAACTCCAATTAACCATGAATATCCATGTCAAAAATATTCATAATCTACTTACATTAATTATCACGACACAAATAAAAGTACGAATAGAAAAATATCATTTATATAATTAGGAAAAGATGAGTTATGAAAGAAAAAATCCCATGTGCTAATCGAACATTGCGATATTGTTTAGGTGTAATTCTTTCAGTTTTGAAAAAAATCAGGAATCAGTTGCAAACTACAGGGGTCTCAATGTGAAAATTAATTAATGATAAAGCAGATAAAATGCATTGGAAATAATCTAAAAATCACACCACAATACAATAATTCCATCACTGGCAGTGTGTCTCTCCATAATATTTTATTCTAAATTCTTAAAACAAAACACCCCCCCCCCCCCCCCTCAATTGTTCACGTGATGAAATTAACTCCCAAACTACATTATTCAACACATCCCATTCCTATCCTAAATTTATGAAATAAACCCCAACATAACATAATAGGCAAGAAGAAAATTCCCTTGTCTGATTTTGTTCTACATTAAGATAATAATTATTATTATGAATATAAAAATGCCACCAAGATAGAATAATGTTGGTCTCCGAGTCAACTCTGTCTTTGATCTGCCTTCCTTTACTGAGTCATGAACCCTGAGTGGAAACCTTTATGACTGCAAAAATACATATATTCATAGAACTGCACAACTATGAGAGAAAACGGATTACAGAAGAAAAAACAGAGTACAAATTACCCATAGAAAACAAATTACAATAGGAAAAAAGAGATTACAAAAAATAGACCTGGACAACTACAGTAGAAAACATATTACAAATTACCTATAGAAAACCCAAAAATTTTGAGAAGATATACACAACCTCAGTCCTCACTGGAGTCGACGTCAAATATGCAACTAGATATTCATGGATCTGAAAACAAATGATTACAGAAAAAGTGAGAAAACTCTTAAAACAAATATGGAATGATGTATTCTTGCTATTAAAAATATAATCTTGAGCGCAGTTTAAAAATGAAAACAAGAGAGAGAGGGGAAACCTCATATCTTGTAGTGTAGTGGTATAGATATGAACGTGGAGTCAAAGCTACTGCAAAATGAGAATGCAATTCAAATCATCTCAGAGCATGGACAAAGAAAAACCATAGACCATTAGATTGTAAACATTCAATATCTAATGTGGAGTATCTGCATAAAAAATGAAAGAAGTTTTACATAATCTAATTATTCAAACCATAGCAAACTTTAAAGGAACCCGCAAGGAAAATATGAACGAAATAGTTTACTATAACTTTGCAAACTGATGAACAATTTCCTACTCGACTAATATATCTGGCATTACATAGAAAATGAAGGATGCTTTAAATATTACAACATTAGAAGAAAAGGTGTAAAAACTATATTTGAAAGCAGAGGTGTAAAAATGTAAAAAAAAAGGTATGCTATTAAACAGAGCTATACAAACAAATCTGTAAAAATGTATGCCTCTCTACTCAGCATATCATGGCTCTAAACTGTTATCTTGAAACAGAGCTATAAGCATTTCTAACCCGACTTCAAGTGAAAATATCATACTAACAAAAATTAAAATGTTATCTTGAAACCTATAAAATGAATCCTATTGAACCGTAATATCTAATACGAAAATCTCATTTAGGTCAAATTAAAGAACAACAACCAACCAAAAAATTTAATGAATCAAGTGTTACATACCCAAAACATATATTGAGTAGAATAAAAGAAACCATAAGTAAAACATTAACCCATCCAATAAAAGAAAAGAAGCAAGATTTTCTTTGAGTGCAAGTAAATATGAGTGAATTACCTTTACAACATAATTAGGAACCCTCGTTCAATTACATTTAGTAAATGGGACCTGCAAGATTGAAGAGGAATAATAGTTAATGACTATATGTAGTTTTAATGGTAAGGAATATGACACAGCTAAAATTGGCCTCTGTTCATTAATAGCGAGATATAAAGGAGTGCGTACGTACCATTTGAAGAATATACTGGAGAATTGTGAGTTGAGTAGACGTTTGCGAGTAACTTATAATGAATCTTCAGCTACTAAACACCAAATTATAGATATCTTAAATTTATGTAGATAAAGCAATAACCACTACATATTGTGATATCTTATCTGTAATAACTAAGAGAAGAGTTCCATTGCATTTATCACTAACCACAACATATTGTGATATCTTATTTTTGTCCTCCAGAGTACAGATTTTTCCTCTGAAATAGTTAACATCAACATAACCACTAACCACTACAAATTGATAGAAAGTGGGATAAACGACACATTGTTTTCATTCTTGACGACATCAGCCCTTATGGGAAACTCCAAAACAAATCAAAGTAGTTGTCGGTGACATATTTTCAATCTTAACGACAGCATCACCATTCTAGTCATCAAAGATATATTCCTTCCATCAAAGATATCATCAACATATAGGAAAATTAACAACAAAAAGAAAATTAAAGCCAAGAAACCTAATGAGGACTTAAAAATCAAATCCAACAGTTTCGGAGGGCCTTCATAACATATTATAAATCGTAAAAGCTCAACAGGTATTCCTCTCAATGGTCTATTATAAATTTTATTATACATATATAAGTATATCGTAAAAGTTCAGCATGCATTATTTTCCAATGTTGCATCCATAGAAAGGGTCCATCAAAGGGTCACAACAATACTCCCTTAAAATGTCATAATAATACTCCCTCTAAAAGGCCCCAATAATACTCAGGTGTACTAAATGTCCATGTATGCAAGTGAAATGAAGAAAAACTAAAATAAGGAAATGAAGCAAAATGAAAATTTTAACCAATCTGGTGAAAAGTATTAAAATGAAAATACACATAATAGTGAGCCCCTTCCCAACCCACTAGGAATGAGTACTCTCATTAAAAGTCAAATTCTTGCTCAGCAGCGAGTACCCCAACATGTCCAACCCATAGAGCCAAGGTATTATGAAAATATGATTATATGAATATTGAAAACAAAATGGGGCAGGACACGTGTACATAAAACAAGCCAAAGCTTTATAGACATATATATTTCAAAGAAAGATTTAGTATGAAATCGATTTCATATTTCCAGCATCGTGTACATACTACAACCAAACCGGTTTATAATTACTTAGTTTGGATCACCAAACTCACCCACTACTGAACAATCACATACCTATAAGATGAACACAAATCATGTCAAATAAGTTAGTAGAAAACAAAAAGATATTAAGAAAACCTATGTCTGTGATATAGTTAGAGGGGAAGAGTGCAGACTGCAAAGTACACTAATAAGATGCAGAGTAGTATGATAAAAAAAATTGGAGAGTTAAAAGGGGGAGGGTGCAGAGTAGTATAATAGTTGAAGGCTGCATAATAGTTAATTTGTGGCTATAACAGTTAAACTATCTGCGAATTATTCTTTCAGTTTCTACAGCGCTAACGGGAGTTATCTTGTCAAATGTATCAGAGATCCGCTGATATGGTTCTAGGTGTTCCATTTACCATTACATCTTATGCTCTTTTGACATGACTAATTTCTCATGTTTGTCATCTTGTTTCGAATGATTTTATCCATGTTATTATGGATGCTCGTGTATGTAGCACTCACATCAGACCTCTAGAGGATCAACAGTAGAAGCTACCCAAAGCATTTCCAATTTTGAAATGTACTTTGAAGTCACTGTTGGAAGGAAATACTTTCCAGATGGATTCTCGTAATGCCACAGCAGTATAGTCCAAGCGCTAATAAGGAAAGGCATCATTCCCTTCTTCTGGAACTTCTCGCCGCTTAATGATTGATGTGATTGGTCTGATTTTGGCAAGCGGGGTTGGGATTCGCATAGTTGATGTTGGGGCCCCATAATTATCAATACAGAGAGTAAAAGAAATACCTGGAGTTGATGACGTGAAGCATTCTTATGATCATTTCAAGCATTCTTATGAACATTAGTTGCAACATCACCCGTTGAAGATGGAGATCTGGTTGGAACTCGATTAGGTAACCTACTTATATGAGGTAATTTCAACCTCTTAGTGCTTCCCAACCTGATCCTTGTTGGTTGACATTATTTTAATTTGGTTGATGCTTAAAGTTTAGTTCAGGTCAAACCGATTTTACTACTTCGCAGAGTGAGTAGACCGATCACCAACCCCTGGTCAAATTTTGAGATTATAAAAAATTGGGAGTTGGTCGAATACTTGACATAGAACAAATTTACCAATTCAGTCTCAGACTCATTGCTGCAATGTCTTCTGCTTTTGAGATACATCACCCGCAGCTACAGCGTTAGACCCACCTCCTCTGCTGCTTCCTCAACCTGGTTTGCTTTCCAATGTCATTCACCTTAAAATATCTTTTCAAACTCTAATGATATATTCATACCCTTTCTGCAACAATATCAAACAATATTCCCTGTCAATACACTATAAATTAATAAATTGAAAAACTTAAAAACATTTCAACATCTCTAAAAGATTATACAACACTTTATAATTGATTTTATATTCGCCTAATGAACCAATAACATAAAATTTCAAAGCCAAATTGAAATAATATGAATGAGACCCTGATAATAAGAATGAGGGATAAAATAAATGTATAAAAAGTATAGTTTCTTAAAGAAACAATTAGTTGTAATAAGATAGTATTCAAGTTTTATAGACAAATAATGAATTGGCCAAATCTCATATTTACATCTCACATACAATGTAGATTTAGATCTACAAAACCAAATTTGTTACTTATATATTTAGAGAACACAAAGATGGAATCATGGAGCGTTGATTTAAGGAATTACCATCTCTGTTTTGAGCAAAGCACTGTGCCTCCTCAAAGATGTAAAAATATCTTAAGGAATCATGGAACCTTTTTCTTGAGATTCGTTACTTGAGGACGTGCGCTGATCTTGAAAGGCACACCTCAACATCATACCCGAATTGATGTTAGAACCAGACATTTTCCACATGACATTTTGAATACAAAACTGATAGGGGAAGAGAGAGAAAATAATACCTTAAAGATCTGAGACTAAAATGCCAGAAATTTGAAGAAAAAATGATTGCACCAAACGATGCTTAGTTTATATCTAGATTTACAAATCAAAATCTGCAAAACAAAACATAATTAATCAAATAAATTCAATGTTACCCTGTTCGTCCAACTTCAAATTCAAAACAATTGAAAAAATGATATACTGTTGTGAAAGCTTGTCAACGGTGGAATGTGGGAGGGAGGAGAGAAAAAGTCCAGGCATAGTGCCTAAGACATGCCCACACACCTTGTTAGATGCACAATAGATGGTATGAATGTGGTATATACCAACTAAAGCCCTATAATTGAATAAAATGTAAAATAACAACCATTTTCACCAAATTCGTAATAAATAACAACCATGAAAATAACTAATGAATCAACTCGGTTCGCATACCATGAGCTCCTATAGCCATCATAAAAACACCATATAAATATCAGACCCCAAAACAACAAAGTTAAAACAAAATGCAAATTGAATAAAGAGTAGAGAAAAAAAACTCCAAAAAAGTAACCATTATTGTTTAAAACTTATATGTAGAAAATATATGAATAGAATTGAAACTCATATATGAAACCTCAAGAAGTTATTACGGATTGAAATCCTCTTAAAACCCAACAAAAATAGATATGAAAAATAGATTAGAGAGAGGTAGAGAAAACCTGATAAGAACACCTCCAAATCATCCTTCCTACTTAGATAAACAAAGAAAAATGTCAGTATGGTACAACAATTGTTTTGATATTGAAATTTAACAATTCTATGACCACGAATTGTGTTATTTGAATGCATGTAATATTAATTGTAATATGACACAGCACATCGTACTTTTCAGGCCTAAAGGCGTGTATGATATGGATTATTCTTAATAGCAAGGACATCGGCACATAATAACAAAACCAATATAAGTAATAGTAGAAATGAACTACATAATCATAAAAAAAAATTATGAACGCATGATCTAACAAAAATGACATATAAAAATTCTCATATACATAGAAAAAACTCTCTTTCAAACAGAGAAAATGGAGATTAAATATGAAAAAACCATGATCTTAGCCAAACCAAACTACGAAATCAAACCCCCAATCGACCCCAAAATCAAACCCCCAAAGTACCCCAATAGAAGATATAAAAACCGAATTGACCCCAATTGTAGAGAGAGAGATGGGGAGAAAAAAAGAAGAGAATACCGGTAAAAGGGATAAATATGAGAAAAGGAATGATGGGTTCTGAAAACTAGGGTATTCTACATACCCTTCTTCAACAATCGAACAACACAGTACCCTAAAAACATCACAATCCAAAAGAATCAAATAAAGTCAAGTGCCTATACCATAACAATAATGAAGCAATGTGATGGTTGGAAACCCTAAGTTTATAAAGAAATTCGTTTAGATATAAGAATAAAAGAAAGTAGAGTTGAGGAGGGGTGGGTAAGAGAGTTGAGGAGGGGGTGGCAGGGAGGAGTAGAGGAGGAGGATGAGGTGGTGGATTGGAGAGAGGGAGAGAATGGGTTGATGTTTGAGGTAGGTTTTTTTGGGAGTTTCTATTGAGAGAACGGGAGAGAAGTGGAGAATGAGAAGATTGTGTGAGAATTGAGAGGAAGTGAACAAATTGAGGGAGGGATTTTGACTAAATTACCCTCAATTTTGGATTGAAGTGCAAATTTGGTAAGGAAAAAAAGAGGGGGAATTTAAAGAATTGAGGGCAAAATAGGAAGTGCAAAAAAAACTCAAATAGATGACATCATACTTGAAGCTTATGACATACATAAGTTTTCTACTTTATTTTATATATATATATATATATATATATATATATATAGAGAGAGAGAGAGAGAGAGAGAGAGAGAGGCCCCTTATTGTAAAGACTCCTTATGGTCTAGATCCTGGTAAATACAATTTTTTTTAAATAGTAAAAAAATAATTTTTTTGATGAAACTTCATGAAAATTGTCTCCACGGTGAGAAGATCATTTTCAATTTTTTCATCAAAAAATTCAATAAAAAAACGTTGAGATGAGGTGATACGTCAAAAAATGGTATAAATATGCATTTTTGATCGTTGAAATTTTGACGATCAACTAATCCACTTTTTGATTGAATTTTTTGATGCAACTTCATGGATATGATCTTAACAGTGAGAAGATCATATCCATGATGTTTCATAAAAAACATCAATCATTCAAGTGGCTGGCGCATACCTAAAATTTCAACGGTCGAGTATGCATATTTATACCATTTTTTGACATATCACCTCATCTCAACGATTTTTTATTGAATATTTTGATGAAAAAATTGGAGATGATCTTCTCACTGTAGACATCATATCCATGAAGTTTCATAAAAAAAATCATGTATTTCCCCATATTTTTTTAAGATAAATAATAAAACTGTAGTATTGGGATATTATACGCAAAACATCAAATGAAATTGAAATAAATCGGTGAATCTAAAATATTTATTTTGAATAGGTAAATTTTTGTTATGTCATAATTATGTTTGTTGGATTTTTGTTATGTTAATGTTTATAATAATTGAATGTGTAGTCAGAAATTCATAAAGAAAGTGTGACGCAATTATAAAAATGTAATGTTGGGATAAAATAATTGGGAAGTATTTTGGGGAGTATGCGGGCTCGGTTAGGTGTTTTAAACCTTTTAAAATGGTTCCGCGGCATAGGTACGTAAGTTGGGAGACTTTTGGGCTAGTCTGGTTACGGATTTGGGTCCATTTAGGGGCCCAAATTTTGGGATTTTAACCTAACTAGTGATTTGGGGTTAATAAATGTTTAAGTGCAAGAGTACTAACACCCCACTACTGATTTAAAACCTAAACATATATTCTACAACTCAAGAGAAAAGGAGAAGAACAAAAAACATAAAAGATAAGGAATTTAAAGGGAATTCAAGGGAATGTTTTCAACTACACATCTTGGCAATAATTTTCTTTCTTAATTTCAATTCCAATTTGCTTCTTGATGCATTGTAATTACCCTATGTGATTTCTAGGTTTTAGATTAGAGTTTGATGATTAAATGTTAGGAATTAATCTCAAGCATGTAGACGATTATTTATAACATAAGGTGTTAACCCAGAAATCTAGGGATCGATTCTTGAAATTTGATGATAGAAACCTCAGTGTTCTAGAGATGAAATTGGGAATTCTTGGAAATCATATGTAGAGGACTTTAACACATGTTTATGATCTGCATATTCTGACATAAATTCCATATATACCCCCATAAATTGAGTTACATATTGTCAATATTGCAGAAGAAATTTGGGATTAAAGAACTAAAATTCTCATATGAAATACGGTAATTGGGGGCAGTAATTGAAGTGGTTATATGGAATAAATGGTTATATGATGTATAACTAGGTATTGAGAACCCATTACATTCTTATATAAAGAAATCAGGATTGGAATGAATCTTGGAGAAGAAACAAGAAAATTTGTATCTAATAAAATAGGCAGATCTGGGCCACTCCCACTTTTCGTATTGATTCAGCCTTAGAACGAATCAATTCGGTTTGGCACCGAATTGATTCGAACAAGAACAAAATTGATTCGGGACCTTGGGACAGAGTGACCTAGGGCCACGATTAGTTCAAAAATATGTTTAGAAGTCCGAACGAGTTGGTAGGATGGTGTTTGGGCCAACATGGTATTATTAAAAATATAAATGTGGCGCATATGTCAATCGAAATATTATATTTAACTAGATGGTTAAATAAATTGTTAAAGAAGATGGAATTAATAATTAACTACATGGTTCATTATTAATTGATGAAAATTGCAGATATCACGTGGGACATTTAGGTAATTATAGAGTAGATATCTATTCATATTATAGGGAATAATAATATGTACTTATGTGTATTTGTGTGGACATACCAATATTCGTGGACGGTCCGAACGACTTGGGATTTTTGTGCATTCGGGACTGTAGCACACATTAGCACAGGTGGGCCAGGAATTGTGTTGGTTATTTAGGTACTACGTAGAAACGCCATCTATAAGAGGAGGGAGATGATGCTGGAATCATTTTTCACCATTGGGTATGGGCCGTGAACTGGTGTACTACGTAGAGATCTCCCCACTTATGTGCATTTCGTGGTGTCGGACTTGGATAAGAGATTCCTCTGGACTTTTCAATAGAGCATGAACGAGACACCAAAGGTAGACGCTTTTGTGTGTCGCATATATGAAAGGACACACACACACACACACACACACACACACACACACACACACACATATATATATATATATATATATATATATATATATATATATATATATATATATATATATATATATATATATATATATATATATATATATATATATATATATATATAAAGTAGGAAACTTATGTATGTTATAAGATGAAAAGATGATGTCATATATATGGTAAAGGATGAGGAAGTTTTGGGATTTGTGAATTGATGGTTGAGATTGAATGTGGCGGTTTTGAATCTAATGGTTGAGAATCATTGAAATATAAATGGTTCAGATTTCTCATTTAGATAGATTTCATATTAGGACTCGCAAATTGTAGAGTGGGTGAAGTATAACCTAAAGGACTTTCTCCATATCTTTACTTCAAACCATGTACTATACACTATCTTCCCCACAACCCAAGAGATAAAGCTGAAGCAACTTGCGTTTCTGCTCCTCGTGGTGAGGTGAGGTTCTTCTTTTCATTGCTTGTTAAAAATCTTCATTCTTTAACTGTGTTTATGGGTTTATGGCTGGGTTTCTTAGTTTATAACAGTTAACTTGGTTTACATAATATCATCATTGAATTGGGTTTACACGGTGAGGTGAGTTTCTTCTCTTCATTGTTTGTTAAAAATCTTCATTTTTTAAACTAGCTTTATGAGTTTATGGCCGAGTTTCTTCGTTCATAACAGTTAACTGGGTTTACATAATATCAAAGTTGAACTGGGTTTTGTAAGTTTGTGCGGCTGAACTGGGTTTTTCACTTGGTTTTGTAAGTTTACACGGACTGGGTTTGTACTTGGTTTTTGGTTTTGTAAGTTTGTAAAATGTTTGAGTTTTTAAAATGTATAAATTGATATTCTCAGAAGTCTTCTTTTGATTTGTGTTTACATAATAGGTTTACAAACTTACTGGGTTTACATTATGCGTTTACAAACTGTGACATTTTGGAATGTGTTGTTGATATGTATTTAAGGTTTCAGTTTTTTTTCAAGATGACAGATCTTGAGAGCTGACAAAAGGTCCTTTAATTATTTTTAAATTTATAACATTATTTATCTCTCCAACCACTGGTAGCTCCTCTCTCTCTCTCTCTCTCTCTCTCTCATGTTCGAGTATCTCTCATTTTTTATGACTTTTCTCACATCGTACAGATTAAGCGTATATTATGTGTGCATCACTTTGATTGACATGATAGAACATGTTCTCTATCCCACCTTTTTCTTGTCCATTTCGTATTTCATGGCCAAGTTTAAGAGAACAACCCAATGCTTCTTCATGACACTATCTACAATCCTACTGATAGACATTACAAGCCAAGTAAGTTTTACTATTTCAAATCTTAGTTTATAATTATTTGACGATATCAGTTGATCTCTCTGGCAATTACGATCAGGGGGCAGGAGAACTATTTAGAACTGCAGTAATGAGTATTAAAAGAGCAGGGATGATTGCTTCTCTTATTTTAATGTTGTTTCTTCTCATAGGAGTTTACTATGTTCATGTATTTTAATTTTCCAATAATGAGAACCTTACTAAATCATACAACACAACATTGTTTCTTTTGTTTAACTTCGGGTATCCTCACAAAATTGGCCATGTGATGTAATAAGGGTGTGTTAGGTTACACAGTTAAATAAATTTCTGACAAACTATATGTTTTTATAAAAGAAGTGAAAAAAAGTGAAAAAAGATCTTTATTTTTCTCAAAGTTTTATGAATTAAATGGTTATTTGCTTCTAGCGATTTTTTTCTCTAAAATTTGAATTTATGTGTCTTTTCTCCTACTGATCTAATTTCATTATAGATTAACCTTTACGAGAATAACATCTGCGATACCATCACGGTTGAGATCTATTTTCATATTTCTTACTATTTTGACTATCCCATTAGTCGAAAATAGGTAGTAAAAGTACCTGTCCTTAAATTTGACTCAAGCTACTCTACGATACTCCACTCTACTCTGTTCTTTGTTTTTACTTTTTGAAAATGCACATGATGAAGTGAACAGAGACATTAATCGTATTGACAGCATGTTAATCCTTACTGCAAAATGACACTCTGCAAACTGCATATATTGCATGATATTTGTTTTCATAAAGTCATGCTCTACTTTTTTATATTAATAGTTCTCACATCTTCACATGGGTCCTTTCACACAACTTTTTTTATTGCCTCCATTTTATCTGGGTGCGTGATAATAAAATAACATAATAGGGTATAAATGGCTTCATGGCCTATATGGGAAATCTGATGCCCATTTCTCCGAAATGGTTATGATTTGGAGAGCATGATAATCTTCCGCTTCTATTTTATTTTCCTTTATCTAAATAATGGTCTCTCATTTTTTCGTTTATTGTGATGAATGGACAGATGGTGTAATATTTCGTCTGTGTGAGGAAATACTAATTCCATTTTATATTTCAAACAACATTTGACTCATTATATTTTACTATTTTGTTATTGTTTGATGTAGAGACAAATATTTCTATTCTTTTTTACTTTGTAGGTGTCTTAACTGATAACATTTTTACGAAGGTAATTTTCATTTAAATATGATTCTAAAAAATTATGTCCCTTTTGTACTACATACAAAATGTTGTAGAGCATGCGCGTACTCATATTCACAATAGTAGATAACTAGACCTAACACATGAAATTTTTAATAGAACAATGTGTGCCTTAAGTGTTGCATGATAAATATGTTATTAAGACACCACAAATGGGCCTCATTCCTTTTTGAAAACTTAGAGGAAATTTAGAACATTTTAAACAACACTTCATAAAAAAAATATGTCCCCTTTTCAATGCATAGTTTAAATAATTTACACTTATGTATTGTAAAATAACTTTTTGACTTAATTATACAAGATTCGACATTACTAAATTTACGCAATTCAATAATTTAAAATTTTACATTTATAATATAAAAAAATTGTTATTTACATTGTACACAATTTGGGAATTTCAAAATTATATGCGTGCCTTCAGGCACGGCCATACCCTAGTGTGTGTATGTATATATATATATATATATATATATATATATATATATATATATATATATATTTCGAATTAAATGAGACCAATTAATTTGTCAAAAAAATGTAGACATAAATTACATGCCTTATTATGTTGTTCGCAATTGGTTATAGTTAAGTCATTAATATTAAATTGGCATGATGTCACATATAGTATTTCGGGACTTTATTGGATGTGGGTAATATCGCACTTTGATGAGGGGTGATATGTTAATAGCATGTCAGTGACGATGGGATATATCTAATTTGCATTAACTGTATTTATTGCAATTTAAATTGAATAAGTTAACTCTTGCACATCTAGGGCTCTTACTCAAATTTAAATAATTTCTCCCCCCAGGTGCTCATAGATAGGGATAACGGGACTGTTGACGTGGCAGCCTTGCATTTTAATTTTTCTCCTCAGGCATTTCAAATCAGTGTATTATAGCTTAGGTGCTTTTCAACTTCAGTACTTATTTTTATTTGGGATTATTTTATGGTCATAAGCTCGATATGTATTTATTATATGTTGGCGTGGGTTATTTATAGCTATGTTAGACTTATCAGACATTTGATGTTGGATTGGATTTGTTTATTATTGAAAGGTATTTAAACCAAATTATGGGCCTTAAATATACGACTTATATTATGTTGATGCTAATAATGGTAGTGATTGACAAACAAGCCCCATCTTTGGCGTATCATGCCTGACCAACCTTTATGTGGGAAAATTTGGGTTGTTACAGTTGGTATTAGAGCATTCACATTCTAGTGTCCTTAGGATCTGTGTTACATTCATTACGTTCTGCATTGCATCCTTTGATATGTAGAGCCTATGTTTATGGTTCATTGTATTCTTGTGATTGTACTAATTCGAACCTTCTTTTCTTTCAGATGGGAAACGGATGGAGAGGTAGGCCGAGGTACATGGTCATATCTACTATCGAGGAGGAGGCTCAGCAACTTCCACAACAACAGCCACTGGCCCCGCCAGCCCCAAAGTTTATTGCCATTATTGTGTCTCAGGCAGTTTCCACCTCCATGGCGGCCATGCTCTTGCATTTTCCACCACCACATGATTTGTAACAACAACCACAGTAGGTGGTTGTACCAGCCCAGGCACCAGGGTTGATTTAAAATAAGGCGAGGGAGGCCTTCGTTAAGGTCGAACCTCCAGAAGTCTCGGGTAGTCCAAATATACTATTAGCAAGCAGTTGAAAGAAGGACATACAGAGACATTTACTCATAGTAGAGTGCACGCTAGTGCTAAATCATATGTTAGCTTCATTTCGATTAGTGAGGCCCGTGTTCTAGTGGTGGGAGTCGGTCACGTTGCTTGCAGAGGAGGATTGCTTGGTGATCGATGAGTTTTGGGAGAGATTTTAGGGGAAGTAATTTCCCCAAGCTATGCAGTCTGAGATGAAGAGCAAATTTTTGGAGCTTAAGTAGGAGGGACATGCCATGGCTGAGTACGAAGAAGAGTTTACTGCCCTTTCGTACTTTTACCAAATTAGATGTGAATACTGAACAAAATATGATGGACATATTCGTAATGGGGTCAGCTTAGCACATTCAAAAGGCTCTAAAGGGGAATTTGGCCCTTACCACACATAATCAGTTGGTGAACGCCGCACTTCTCCACTATCACGCCCACAAGAATTTTCAGAAGAATAAGGGTGAGAAACGACAAGGAGTAGAGTCGTCGAGCTAGCAGGGAAATACGAGTGAGGGTAGCGGATCCGGAACCCATCTGTTCAGGGTTACTTCATTCTCATATCAGAATAAGAAGTTAAGGGGTTCCGATGATCGCAACAGATATGGCCAATAGGGCCAGGCGTAGTCGGGACAAGGCTAGCAGCACAGAGGCCATCAGGGCCAAGGATAGTAGGGTCGAGGCCAGTAGGGTCGGGAAATAGATAGGCGCCCATTTCACATGAATTATTTCACATGCAGAGAGAGTTGTCATATGTCGAGGCATTATTCTCAGGGTAACCAGATAGCTCAGGAGCAGGGAGGTCAGCAGGGACAGTAGGAACGATATGGACAATGATCATCGTTACCAGCTCTGAGAGTTGCTTCACTAGCCGCACCTCAGGGACATCAACCACTGAAATATGGAAGGGTTTATCATATTTCACCCACAGAGGGGCTATATCTAGCATAAAAAGTGGAGGGTATGTTCCCTATTTTTGGTCACCTAGGTCGCATTTTATTTGACATGGAGGCATCTCACTCTTTTGTTAGCACGGGTTGTACAAGGAAGACGGGAATAGTAGATTACCCTTTTGATATTTTACTACACGTAGATTCACCGGTGGGTATAGGGGCACCCATATGTTCAGTGTGTTAGGGAATCGGATTGAGATAGGGAGACTCACTTTTGTAGTCAGCTTATTAGTACTTGATATTCATGAGTAAGACGTTATTTTGGGGATGGATTGGCTAGCTATATACAAAGCGTGTGTGGATTGTTATGGGAGGTCCATCTTCTTTGCCAATCTGGTGCAGGAGATGTACCTGGTTGTAATGCCACACCCTGGGAGTGGGTTAAGCATGCATTTATACTATATTGAGGATGATACTTCTTCGTAGGTTGTGGTGTCTCTAGATTCCATCCCGGTGGTTAGTGAGTTTTAAGATATTTTTTAGAAGATGCCAGGGTTTCCACCTAGTCGGGAGATATACTTTGTGACATACCTTATTTTGAGAACGAGACCCATTGCACATACACTGTATCGGATGGATCCTCTGGAGATGAGGGAGCTACGGGATTAGATAGAGCAGTTATTGGGACAGGGGTTTATTAGGAGTACTTTGTCATGGGGTGCTCCAGTTTTCTTGTTAAGAAGAAGGACATATCTCTGCGGCTTTGTATCGACTACATGGAGTTGAACAAAATCACTATACGGAATAAATACATGTTGCCATATATTGACGATTTTTTTTACTAGCTGGGGGGTTCTGATATTTCTTTGATATTGACTTGAGATCGGGTTACCACCAGTTGAGGGTCCGAGAGAAGGACATCTCGAATAAGGCTTTCCTTACGAGTTATGGGTCGTATGTGTAATGCCCCCACTCGGATTTATGGGTTTCTCATAGTCAACCCGGTCCGGTCCGAACGTTAGGTGTGAAGTGCAATGAAACAACCTATATAATGTTACTAATCTAGTTTTATCGGATTAACATTTCACTTGTTCAGCATGTAATTTCAGTTTCAAGATAAACTATGTGTAGTACCCGTGGGAGTTCCCCGAAGTACAAGTAAACACAACCATTAATATAAAAATAAATAATGCTCACTTACCTATAAGATTCCCTCAAACACGATTCTGCACCTAACCTGTCGTAATCAAAGTGAGGGTGCGAGCCTATGCTCAGTGGGAATATACAATGTAGTTTAGAAACAAACGGCAGAAAAGATACTCACGCGCTACAACCACATGAACGCAAAAATATATAGATATCTTCATATATATGTATATGTGTGTGTGTGTGTGTGTGTGTGTGTGTGTGTATATATATATATATATATATATATATATAGATACATACTTTTGAAAACACATATTCAAATGCATTAACCGCATTACTTCTAAAAACCATAATTGTCTAGATTAATTTACCTTAATCTTGTAGAGTACTTCTTTTATTGAATTTAACATTTCTCATATTGTTTAACACACCAGGTTCGACATTTGAAACCACTACAGTTGACTTATCCAACAACATTCATTTACCGGAATCACCACTTTAATTCATCTACACGCACTTTTGTATTTCATTGAAAATCACCATTTTGACACATGCACTCACCTTGTTAGAAAATACTTATTTTCCATTTGAAAACCTTCTTGAATACGTACTTATACAAATTACGGGTTAACCCCTTACATCATTTAACCACCCATTCTCTAACTTTACTAAACCCCTTTTACCTTAACTTATGGACATTTATAGATTTACGCATTTTACTTGTCCAGTTAACCTTTACCGGAACATTTATTACATTCATTCAAGTTATGTTGTAATAAAACGTTTCACCACAAAACTCGATTCTTGACATTTTCTTTATTCCTTTTATCTTTTCTTGGAATCTCCCTATAGCGCATACATCAACGGGATCCACACCACCACCAATGCGCATCATATGCTCTGACTAGTGATTTAGGGATTTTTTCCCAAGGGCTCCGGGCCCTTCTTGCTTATTTCCCGATTGCCTCCGAGTCCTTATTAATATGTTTAACATTTTGCAAATGTTGACATTATTCCACTTATTTACTTTTACCCGGCTGATGCCAGAACCCGTACTTAACCGTTTGTTTTTCCATTAACACTTGGAAAAATATTTCTTTCCCCTTTAAGTCCTTTATCCACACACACGTGATTTATACTAAAACTATTCATGCTTTAGGACTTAATTCATTTTCACCCATAATAGTGCAAAGACACTCTTTGACATTTTTGTTCCATAAAAATGTGCTACTTTAAGTAAATTACCAATTTACCCCTTTTTCACCAAACTTACAATTTTGTACTTTAGCAAGTGTCTTTTTCTCAAAATGGTTATTAAGTTTCCAACTTAATATATAAAACACTTCAGCTATTTTAAGACTTGTTCAATATCACACATTTACCCAACTTTCACACATTCTTCAAAGACCAAAACTTCTATTTGTTTTATTTCATATTTAAACCTAATATGACTCTCTTAAACTTGTTTATATATTTATTATTGAAATACTAACAGATTATATGCATGAGAAAGTGAACTTTAAATCCTAAAATCCTATTAAATTGGTTAAACATACATTTCATTCAACAAATTTATATCACATGCAACTAACATGCTTTTCAAGTCATAAAGATATTTTATTAGTTTCCTTAAACTCAACAAATGTCCTTTTGTTCATAAAGTCTCCATTTTTGACTTAGTAATATTTCTTTCATAAATATATAGACAAAATTAAAGTCATTCCACATTTTTATGTCATAAAAATGTCAATTATTTCTTTTTACTAGAAAAACACAAAAATAGCATTTTCTTACATTTTTATTCCATAAAAATTACCATTATTTCTTTTACTAGAATTCCATACAAATACTATTTTTTTACATTTTTATTCCATAAAATGCCCATTATTACTTTTTAATAGAAGTCCATACAAATACTATTTTCTTGCATTTTTATAACTTAAATAAATGTTCCTTTTTTTTCCTTTTTATTAGAAATATACAAAAATAGAATTTTAACACATTTTTATTTAATAAAATTGTTAATCATTTACATTCTGAAATTTTTTATGTTCTCAAGACCCATTTGAATCATCCGTTTTGATACCCATTTCATACAAATGCTAAGACGATTGATACTCAACACTAGGATGCAAGCTAATATCCTTCGTACATATATTTAATCTAACATATGTAACTAACATGCTGAATTTGTACTACACATTAAGCTTGGATCAAAGTTAGTTTTTCCCACCTTAATGAGCTCTAACATGGTGGAGATGGTGATGAAGATGGAGGAGCCCCCACCTTCAAAGGTGGCCTCAAGGGGGTGTCTAAAAGAACTATTGAAGTTGTTCCATGAATCCATTATCCATCTTCATGAAAGCTTTTCTTCAACCTCCATGTGACCCTCTTCAATACACATTCAAGCATCATGAACGCCATCATCATGTTTACTCCAACTACGCTTTCTACCTTTGAAGTGTAGGTAGAACATCTATAAAAATCGTAGTTATAAGGGTTGGTAATGGTAGGAGTGTGTGGTAACAGTCTGGGTAGAGTGTTCTCTCCTATGGAAGCTCCATGCATGAGACAAAAAGGCTTAGAAGGTCTGGTGGTTTTGCCCTTACAACCCACACAATGTGTTCTTTTATAATCCCACCAAAGAGTACATTACCTAAAGGGTAAACCTTATTCTCACAAACCATTCCAATATCAAGTTTTAGAAGACTCAAAACTAGACAGCTCATGTGATCCTTTGGTTGGTGTTTTGACAGCACTTTGGTTGCTGTGTGTTGATTGAATCACAATTTGCATCTCTCTCTCTCTCTCTCTCTCTCTCTCTCTCTCTCTCTCTCTCTAGGATATTAAGCTAACATCCCATAAGTCATATAATACCAAAGAGATCCATTGGTATAATTGATTTTTCTAAGACCTCGTTCGAATGATTGAAGTCGTCATTCACATGACACTGAATGTCATTTCAACGACCTATTTGAACAACCGGTTCTTCTTTATAAAACCCTATCTTTTTGGATTTTCCATATGTATCCCCAACACTTCTAAAGTCTTAGAAAATCATATATAGTTTAATTAATTTAGAACCACTCATTCTATAATCCATATATAATCCTTAATTTAATATTTCTCTTTAAAATCTAATTTGTTACCCATAAATTCCTATAATCACACTTTATTCTTCCTCATAAAAAATTTATATAATATTTTAATTAATTTACCAGGGCTGGATATTACAAATTTCCCTCCTTAGGGAATTTTGTCCCCGAAATTCTTGGTTTATCACAATTTATAATCTAGTTACCTTCGACCAGCTTCCAATCCTAAACATTCTCAACACTATGGTCCAAACCCAAAGATTTCTCTTTTATCAATCACCTTTGTTGATCCATCCAACCACGCCAACCACTGTTATTTTCTTCGATTAATCACCTCAGCATCACCAATGAATTCATTGATATTGATCATTCCTATGTTAGCATTCACAACCTACGTTTCCTCAAATAATTCCCAGATCATACCTAGTGTAAATTGATACTCCCTTAACACTCCTCGTTGCACCTATTAATGATTTGTTAAGACAGCCGCCTTATCACAAAGTTCTATCCGATTGATATCTCCTATGAGATCCCTATGCTGACCTAGGGTCATCCTAGTTATCACAGCACAAAGATACATGGGCGATCACATTCCCAATTCGTACAACTCTTAATGGAACGTAGCACTAAACCACCTCAAGTTTGATCAAATCCAAATATTTATAATACTCTCAAGTCAAAACCTCGGGACACTCGACCACATTGTAACTAGTTATACCGACTAAGTAACAAACATGTTAACCTAAAGCAATCAATTAACACCTGCAACTATATGCAAGAACACGAGACCACGCGCTCACGCAAACTGGTGTAGAATAAAAGTGCATCCGAGGAAGAGTGCACTAACATACCATCACGTGTTAGCCACAACAGGACTAACCTGCATTACTACTGAGCTTATACATCACCACACCCAAATCAAAACAAACCAACGACTTCCCATTACCGGGATTAAAAAAAGACAAAAAAAATGCAACGACTCAGGTGGTTGCCATGCCAAAGAGAAACAATCGAATTTTGATAATGAATCGACCCACACGAAGTGTGAACCCACAACGTACACTTTAAGTCTATAATTCTTACCGATACCTATTAAGTATCGTAACCTTTCCACATACCCTGGCTTGGACCATTAGTTCTGATAGGCCCTAACCAAGGATCATCTGTCCATGCCTAATAAACGAAATACAAAACAAATTTTCTTCGGGAAGACGAAATGATGGGCTTCCCTCCTTAGGACTAACACTACCTATCCATCACTAGTAAACCTAGCTATTCTAAATCAAGATGAAGTTAGTTCTCCTTATACTCATCGTTAGTTACCGACCTATCACAGCTAGGCCTCCAAAATTTCAATAAGCTATAGCTAACCTCAGTTTCTGAGATCACCCTCATTAAGTGAAACACAATGCTTATATAGTTTCAAACATTCAACTCATTAACTATTGCTACCACCTTTAGCACTGCCTACATGATTTCAACCGTAACCATTCTAATGGAATCTCAAATTTTGAGCATCACCCATGCCTAATGATTTCCCTCAACAAGGTCATTACTAACCATACAGGTAGCACATGCAGGTCCTATATTCAAGCCTAACACTTCATCCCGAGTGTTATCCCCAAATTCATGATGAACACCATCATGTTTTAAGTCTCCCCGGTGCGACACTTAGAATTGATCAGCCTATTTTTGAATTTATCCTCGAAGGTCACATCATGACAGATACCTATAGAAAAAATCCATAGAACTAATTCCAAGGCACTTCCATAAGTCAACATGATTTAACCATACTACAATCCTTAATGGTCTGCCACCACCTATGTAAACTTCGATACAATAGAGATTCCTAATGATTCGTGGGCAACAACATCGAACTAAATTATTTCTCTAAGCAACTTATATGTCTATTATGAGAAACCACACGTCATACCATGTCCTATGCTATACAACCTGGAGTCTACCACTCGCATTAACATCTCATTAAACAAATCTTAGTATATATCTTAAAGGGAATTGTCAACACGACTTTGCAAGCCTACATCATTTAATCTTTAATGAATGTTCGACCACTATCACGGAACTGTCTCATTTGTAAATATCATATTACGTGTTAATCTACTAATTCACATAACTATATACTATGGTAGGTTACGAACGTCGGGCATTGTCTATGAACACTAAGGCCCATGCCCACGAATGCCACAAGTGATATTATTACTCAATGCCACACTACAATAACCAAACTTTACATTAATACCATCTAAGTTTTAGTAGGACACGGGGCGTCGGGTATTGACCAAGAGGAGACCAACCCTAATATCACCACAAAAGGTCATATTCTAAAATATCACAACTCATCTACTTAATACTAAACCACCACGATTATCTAGTTTCACTCCTAGATTACTTCAATCATCAAGGTTATCTATACCCACTTTATAGTCAAGGTACATATATCACGGAATGCTGCCCCGTGCCCTCACACAATGGACCTAGTACTTTCTCACCACATAGCTAATGTTCGTAAGACCATAAGGAGGGCATTATATCAATCAAGCCTGATTTATCCTCCATGTTGACCCATAAAATTTACATGTTCATCGAATTTACCATTAATCATGGTATTATTTCCACGATCGAATTTGCATAATTATAACATTGATATGGACCCCTCATACGACAACATATAATTTAAAATCATGATTATCCATTACATAATTATGACACTCTAACTATCAATCTCTGCTGTTGGTTATGCATGATATGGTGCCACTTGCCTGATGGGCATCATCTCATTGTATTAACATCTCCAAGACTCTACGTCAACAAAGGTTGGAACACAACACCTCACACTACTAACCACGGCGTCACCATTTATTGGCTTACGTGAACACCCATAAATTATTAACATACTTAATCAAAAATGCAGAAGCGATTTTTATCAATTAACTCGATCGTATGCCACTTAGCAGTAACTCACTTGTCATGCTAACCTCCTTGACTTCACCGTTGAGGGAACGAACTAAACCTTCATCAAACTAGAATGTATGACCCTGTCCAATACCAACGCCGAATGATCTAACACCGATCTCACAATGTCACACCCGAAAGGATCCTTGAACCTATACCTCTGATACCATTTGTAACGCAACGACACGGATTTATGGGCTACTCATAGTAAACACGGTCCAGTCCGAACGCTAGGTGTGAAGTTCAATAAAGCAACCTATATAATGTAACTAATCCTGTTTTATCAGATTAACATTTCACTTGTTTAGCATGCAATTCTAGTTTCAAGATAAACTACGTGTAAGACCAACGGGATTTCCCCTATCTCCAAATAAATAGAGTCACTAACATAAAAATAAATAATGTACAGTTACCTGTAAGATGCCCTTCAATACGATTCTGCACCTAACCTGACATAATCAAAGCAAGGGTGTGAGCCTATTATAGTGGGAATATACAAAGAAGTATAGAAACAAATAGCAGAAAAGATACTCACACGCTACACGCACATGTGTATATATATATATATACACTTCTGAAAACACATATTCAAATGCATTAACCGGTTTACCTCTGAAAACCTTAATTGTCTAGATTAATTTATATTAATCTTGTAAAGTACTTCCTTTATTCAATTTAACATTTCTCACATTGTTTAACACACCCGGTTCGACTCTTGAAACCACTACATTTAAGTTATCCAACTACAGTGATTTTACCGGAATCACCACTTTCATTCATCTACACACACTTTAGTATTTCATTAAAAATCAACATTTTGGCACACGCACTCACCTTGTTTTAGAAAATGCTTATTTTCCATTTGAAAATCTTCTTCAATACGTACTTGTACAAATTATGGGTTAACCACTTAGGTCATTTAAGCACCCATTTTCCCACTTTATTTTACCCTTTTTACCTTAAGTTATGGACTTTTATAGATTTACGCATTTTACTTGTCCATTTAACCATTAACGGAACATTTATTACATCCATTCAAGTTAGGTTGTAAAGCACATTTCACCCGATAACCCGTTTCTTGACATGTTCCTTATTCCTTTTATCTTTTCTCGAAATCTCCCTATATCGCATACTTCAATGGACTCCACACCGCCAGATGTGCTTATCATATGCTCTGGACAGTGCTTTAGGGTTTTTCGCCCAAGAGGTCCAGGCCCTTATTGCTTATTTTTCAGTTGCATCTGAGTCCTTATTAATGTGTTTAACATTGTAGACTTGTTCACATTATTCCACTTCTTTACTTTTACCAGACCGAAGCAAAAACCCGAACTTAATCGTCCATTTTTCAATGAACACTTGGAAAATTATTTCTTTCCCCTTCCTTTATCACACATGATTTAAACTAAAAGAATTCACACTTTAGGACTTAATTCATTTTCACACATACTAGTGCAAATACATTCATTAACATTTTTATTCCCTAAAAATATTCCACTTTCAGTAAATTACCAATTTACCCCTTTTTCACCAAACTTACAATTTAGTCCATTCACAACTGTCATTTCTCAAAATGGTTATTAAGTTTCCAACTTAATTTTTGAAAAAATTTACCCATTCTAGAAAGACCAAAATTTTCATTTATCTTATTTCATGTTTAAACCCAACAAGACTCTCCTAAACTTGTTTATATATTTATTATCAAAATACTATAAGTTTATATGCATGAGAAAGTGGACTTTAAGTTCGAGAATCCTATTAAATGAGTTAAACATACATTTCATTTCAACAAATTTAGGTCACGTTCAACAAACATGCTTTTCAAGTCTTAAAGAACTTTTATTAATTTGCTTAAACTCAACAAATGTCCATTGGTTAATAAAGTCTCCATTTTTGCAAGAAACTTAGAAATATTTATTTCATAAATATGTCGAAAAAGTTAATGTCATTCCACATTTTTATTCTATAAAAATGTTCATTATTTCTTTTTACTAGAAATATATAAAAATGGCATTTTCTTACATTTTTATTCCATAAAAATGCCCATTATTTCTTTTACTAAAAATTCATACAAATACTATTTTCTTACATTTTTTTTCCATAAAGATGCCCATTATTTCTTTACTATAAATCCATACAAATACTATTTTCTTGCATTTTTATTCCATACAAAATGTTCATTTGTTTCCTTTTTTACTAGAAATATACACAAATAACATTTTTTCACATTTTTATTCCATAAAAATGTTAGTTATTTACATTTTGAAATTTTCTATGTTCTCAAGACCCATTTAAATCACACCTTTTGATACCCACTTCATACAAATGCTAAGATGATTAATAATCAACACTAGAATGCGAGCTAATATCTTTCTTTCATATATTTAATCTAATATATACATTTTGAATTTATACTACACATTAAGAATGAATCAAAGTTAGTTTTTCCCCCTTAATGAGCTCTATCATGGTCGAGATGATGACAAAGATGAAGGACCCCCACCTCTAAAAGTGGACTGAAGGGGGTCTCTAACATCTCTCTTGAACTTGTCCCCATTGATGATGCTGAAAATAGCACCACCATTTAGGGTGTTTGTAAGCTCTAATCAGTGATAACAATGGTAGCTCAAGTATATACTAAATATAAGAGAATGAGATGAGGAGAAGATGATGAACACCAATATATAGGTGGTTCATCCAGTAGGCCTATGTACACTGTGCAAGTGAGTGAGTAAGGTCACTAAAATAAGGCACTAATGGCCATGGATACAATCTCTCAAGCTTTATCTCTCTACTGTGTAATTTGACAGAGTTTCAGCTAGGGTTGTAATTTTTTGATCCCTTTGCAAGGTAGAGGATGACCTCTATATATTGTGCTTGGGCGGTGTAATGTACCCCCCAAGCATACAATGAGCATGTGTATGGAGATTAAGCTAGTGAAAGGATGACATGTGGCTAACCTTCAACTAAGTAATGATGACCTTAATATTCCCTCACGTGGAGGGAATGATTCAGTTATAACAGATTTGTCCACGTGCTTCAAGCCATAGATGTTCGCGTAGAAGCTCGACTGTCTCTTCTTGGTACCAACCATGGCCTGGACGAGTACGAGGTTAGTAAGGTATGACCCTTGCCTTAAATGGGAATTATCCGATGACCTTGGTTGGGATGCCAGTCGAGGTTAGATATGTGAGACGTCAGCCAGGGCCGTTGTTGTCCTGGCAATTGATGCTGAGCCTACAGGGTTGCTGATTCTCATGTGACGCTTACAAGGTCGGATGGGGTCGATGATAATGTTAAAGGGTGATTGAACCCATGAGTCTTTGCTAGCCTCGACAGATGCCCAACCGAGGTTGATGTATGATGTATATGAGATGTTGGTTGTGGACAACCTGATGGATACTGACCCCATGAGTCGTGCAGACCTCAACTGTTACCTAATTGAAGGATAATTAGTATTGTCAGCCATTGCCGACCTTATCCTGTACGAGATCATTGATCGTAAGTCTTGAGCCCATGTTACCTCGGTCGTCATGCTAGCTGAGGTTGGTACCTCCGAGCTATCAGGTACACTTTTGGCATATCAATCACCCCTAGACCTTAGTTACCTATGTAAGTAGGTGACAAAGGGGTATACATGTCCGAGGCTATATTTTCCTTGTGTACCACCATTTCTTTGACAAGTGTCAACTTCTAAAGTAGGTTGCAATGATTATTGTCTTTCGGGATCCCAAGGCAATGACGAGCCTTGGGATGCGTGCAAGAAAATTTTGAGGGTTTAAACATTTTCCTTCTCTTTCCTCTCACTTATTCTCATTTTCTCGCCTAAGTTGTACGTGTTCTCTCTCTCTTCAAGAGCTCCATCGTTGCTGGGTTTTAGGAATTTTCTTGGTTTCTGATCTTCCTCTCCTTTATTTCTCCTTCAGGCAGGTATCTCCTTCACCCTATTTCATCATATTCAACCTTATTTTACTATTTCTTGCATTCTCCGACGATGGTTTGAATTTTCCGGTGGCTCTTTGAGTTTTCTGGTGACCCTTGTTTTTTACTGTTCTTGGTTTGAACTTGACAAAAACCAAATTTTGATCTTTAGTTAACTTGCATCCAGTTATTTATTTTTAGTCTAGGGTTCAAGTGTAGGGTCATCTTCCTATGATCCGACCTCTTTATAAACTTATTGAGGATTTCCTTTCTCTTAGAGAGATAAATTTTGCAAAAATTAGGCGATAGAGCTAGCCCAAGAGGAATCTCATAGGGCTAAGGCCTTTTCCCTCAGACCTATCTTTCCCCCACCTGTGAAGGTGGTATACCCTGAACTAGTCGAAACTGTTGAGCCATCAGAGGATCCAATTGATCCTTCTCCCATGTCTGAGTCTGAGTCATCCACCTCATACCCTATGTCTATAGATTCATTCTAAGAGGCAATGGATTTCTCCATTAGGCAAGATCAGGTCCCTGATCAGGCCGAGGTCCAAAGTCGTGCCTCGTCCCATAACGGTTCCAGCACTTTACGAACTTCTTCTGATGTTGAAGTTATGGGGCCGAGTGTTGCTGTCCCACCTCCTATTGATGCTATTCCCCTGTCGATCGCCACAGGGGCCGAGTTCGCTCAGAGGTTCCCAGATGGTTTTCCCATGCCTGCTGAGGTCGACGTCGCCAAGGATGAGGATGATGGTCATGAGAGTGATGTTGACACCTCTTAGGCAGCCGAAATAGAGAGTACTATCAATAAGTTCAACCTCTTAGCCTTTAGGCACCTTTATTCCATAGGCCCTTCTATCAAACTTATGAGACCTCTAAGGAATGAGAGGGCCTTTGGTGGTTGAGATAGGGAAATCTGCGTATATGAGCAGATGTTTAAGTTAGGATTTTGTCTCCCCATCCATCTAACAATTAGAACCATATTATCCCATATTAACCTCTCCCCTTACCAATTACCCCCCAATGCTTGTAGGGTGATGATTGGGGCTATCATCCTATGGAGGGCAGTCCATCACTCAGACCTTCCTGTCAGAAACCACCTGAGCTATTACCACTTTCTGGATAGGAAGTTTGATAAAAAGATGTTGTTAGTTACCTAAACCTCAAATCATAACTGGAAACCACTATATTTCTTCATCTTAGGGGCATGGGAATTTGGTACTTGTTCCCCCTCTTCATTGCTAGAGATGAGGACCCCCATGAGGTGGGGAAAACTGTCACTGGCTACCAAAACTGACCCTGGGTTAAGCTAGGATAACCTTAAAAAGGTCAAAGACCTTCAAGATTAGGGGGATCTTGGTTGGATGGTCAAGTATGAGCATCTGATGACCCCCTACTACCTCTTTGAGAATGACCCGAGGGGAAGACCCTTAGCCGAGCTTTGTAAGTCCTTATTTTGCAAAGTTGTACCTCTGTTTTTTAATGTCTCTGATTTACTAACTCAGATGTATTTTTTGCAGAATGTCCAGAAGGTATCTCAGACAACCTGTGGGAGATGTCTTCACCAAGCCTTATCAAGTTGGTGAAGAAAGATGGGCTCAATGCACCTCCTCCTCCCCCGTCTAAGCAGAACGTTGTCACTTATAAGGTCGATGCTACAAAAAGAAATCCTCCACCACTGCCCTAGAGGATCAGAGGCAAAGCAAAGCCCATAAGAGCGATCGTGCCTTTCCCATTTCCACCGATGATGTACTAGATGCTCGTCTGGAGCACTTAAAGATCAGTGACGGCTTAATAGGTTATGGATGCCACTGGCTCTGTAATGACCGACGCTGACAAGCGCTTCATACGCTTTATCAAGACTCCTCTGCTGGCTGGGTTTTGCTTCGTAGGCCTATCTAGGTATAGATTTTATCTTTTTTGGCACAAGTGTAATCTCATCCTTGAATTGAGTTGTCTTGATCTCATACATCTGACTTTGTGTTGTAGGGTATCCTGTCCATGCACCAGTTTGTTGATTGGACCCTAAGGAAGCTGCCCCTTATTGAAAAGGGAAGAGAGGCCGAGAAGGTGGAGGCCTCTCTAAATGCTGAAGTTTAATGTCTGAAGGCCGCCCTGGAGGGGTCTGAGAATAAGGTGAAGTAGAGAGAGAAGGACATAGCTAAGATGCAGAAGGACCACACCTCTGCCCTGAAGGCCAAGGACGACGTTCTTCAACAAAAGGTTGATGTTGCTGTAAAAGATGCCCTTGAGGACGCCTCTTAGAGGATTTTGGCCGACTATAAGGTCTCTGACCAATTTATAATCTTCATCTTTGAATACCTTAAAAGAGTTGTTAAAGCCACTGGTAAATGGGCAACCATTAAGGAAAAATAATTAGGGAGCTTGACGGCCTCAGACTTCATTGGTCTCGACTATGGTAACCCTCACTTTTCTCAAGCCTTACAAGAGGTCAAGGAGGAAGGAGAAGGCGCAGCTCCTGCGGAGACTGCACCACTAGAAGTTACAGAGACAGAGGATGCCAACCCTTGAGATGATGAGGTCGAGGTTACCAACATCGTCCAAGCTTATGGGGCCGAGGTTACCAACCTTCTGGAGGCAGACACTTAGACCATAATTTGTGAAGCTTTACACTTGCAATTTTTATTTTTCATCTGTATTTTTTTGTAACCCTTGATGAATTATCTAAGGCAATTTGGCTTGTAATTCTGACTTCTTCATGTTATATTATCCTCTTCGGAGGATTTTGCTTCTTTTGATGAATGCTCCTTTGAATAGTTGTATGTCACACGATGGTGTTTATATTAAGGTCTGAAGTCTCGACATAATGGTGTCTTCATCAGTAAAATATGATGTTAGGTCCGTGGTCATCAAACTAAGATGTTACCCTCATAAATTCCACCAAATTAATAATGATTAAGGTCTGAGGTTATCCAAATATGATGTTTTACCTCAGACTTTGTCACCAAATTATGATGTTTTAAGGTCTGAGGTCATCAAACTAAGATGTTACCCTCACGAATTTAACCAAATTAATGATGTTTAAGGTCTGAGGTCCTCCAAATATGATGTTACCCTCATAAATTTCACCAAATTAATGATGTTTTATGGTCTGAGGTCATCCAAATATGATGTTACCCTCATAAATTTTACCAAATTAATGATGTTTAAGGTCCGTGGTCATCCAACTATGATGTTTCACCTCAGACCTTATCACCAAATTATGATGTTTTAAGGACTGAGGTCATCAAACTATGATGTTTTACCTTAGGCCTTGTCACCAAGGTTTGATGTTTAAGGTCTGAGGTCACTAAATTATAATGTTTCACCTCAGTCCTTGTCACCAAATTATGATGTTTAAGGTTTGAGGTCATCGAACTATGATGTTCAACCTCATAAATTTCACTACTGAAGCATAATGAAACAAATAATTGACTCAGGAACTGCTCTTCTCATTGATATTCTCTTTATAAAATGATACATTTACATAGAAATAATTGCAACATCGTATATAATACTTCTTCAAATGATCAACATTCCATGGATTGGAGAAAGGTTTCCCTTTGAGATTTTCTAGCTGGTAGGTACCGGGTACAACCTCATTGATCACTTTGTAAGGGCTATGCCAATTCGAGTGAAGATTGTTTATCTTATGTAATGTCTTCTTCAGCACTAGGTCTCCTACAGCTATAGGTCTTGATTTCACCCTTTGATTATAGAACTTTATTATTGTCTGCTGGTAGGCTGTCTGTCTGATATCAGTGTCTTCCCTTCTTTCCTCAATCAAATACATGTGAAGTCTTCTTTCTTCCCCATTCTTCTTGGGGTCATAGGTCTGAACTCTATGAGTAGGGAGTCCTACCTCTGCTGGTATGACAGCTTCTAAGCCAAGTGTTAACATAAATGGGGTCTCCCCCATTGGTGTCCTAGTCGTTGTTTTATAGGCCCATAACAGAGCATAAACCTCTTATGTCCATCTCCCCTTAGCTTTTCAACCTATTCTTAATCACGTCAAGGATTGTTTGGTTTGTGACTTCGATCTGACCATTTGCCTGAGGTCGTCCAGGAGAAGAGAAAAATTACTTGATCCTGACCCTCTCACAGTATTTCTCCAACGATGAATTCTTAAAGTGGGTTCCGTTGTCTAAGATGAGGGTGTTCGAAAGGCCATGTATGCATATGATGCTCTTACAAATAAACTAGAAGGTCTTCTTCTCTGTAATCGTGATCATCGGTTCAGCCTCTACCCACTTGGAGAAGTAGTTAATCGCTACTATCAGAAATAGATAATTCTTCGCAGCTCTTGGCAAGGGACCCACCAAGTCAATCCCTCATAGTGCGAATGGCCATGGGGAACTTATTGATGTCATAGGTTGATGAGGTTGATGGGGGATAGTGGTGAATCTTTGGCATTTGTCACACCTTTTCACATATGCTGCAGCATCTTTGGCCAAGGTCGGCCACTGCGTAATTATCCTTTTGGCCTTGTCTTCCTCCTATGTGATTGGAGCATGAACCCTCGTGTATATCTTGTAGGACGCGAGGGACCTCTATGGGATGGACACATCTGAGGAGAGGCAGCATAAATCCTTTCTTATATAGGATATCTCCTATTATCGAGAACTTTGCAGGTCTGTACCTTAATTTCCTCCTCTCTAGCTTTGATTCCAACAACTCTCCCTCTCTCATATATCTAATGAGGGCGTCCATCCATGAGTTTCCTAGGTTCAAGTTGAGGTAAGAGCTGGCAACCTATTCTTCCTCAATGGTCGGTTTAAGTAGGATCTCAACTCGTACTGTCCTTCTGATGCCCGTCCTTATTGCTGAAGCCAACCTTGCTAGTGCATCTGCATGGATTTTATTTTATTGAGGTACCATATTCATCTTCACCTCTTTAAAGCCTTTTAGTATCATGCTTACCCTCTTTAGGTATCTGGCCACCCTTTCATCCTTGGCCTCATATACTCCAAGTATTTGGTTGGCAGCCAAGCTCGAATCACTATGAAGTAAGAGTCAGCCAACTCTTAGGGCTTTTGCTAAGGAGAGGCCTGCTATCAAGGCTTCATATTCTTATTCGTTGATCGATGCATTGAAGTTGAACCTTAGCGCATATTCAATGTCGGTACCATCCGGAGCTGACAGTATCAACCCTTCACCTCTTCCACTTTCGTAAGAAGAACCATCGACGAAGAGGTTCCAAACATCTTTATTTGAAGAGAAGTGCCCCTATGATAGGGTTCCTTGCTTGAAAAGATATTTTTTTCCTCATTCTCAGTTACTCCCTTTCTGGCTCTATTGGACACAACCTCTTTTGATTCTTAGAAGACGTTATTGTTTGATCCCTCTACAATCTCTGGATTATTCTCAATCTAAGCCTCTTCCCATGTGAACTCAGCAACAAAGTGTACGAGTGTCTTCCCTTTAATGGCCACCCTGAGTTGATAAATAAGGTCACACTCTCCCAACTCGATGGCCCGGGTCATCAATCTACCTGACTTCTCAGGCTTGTGGAGGACTTGCCTTAGTGGGGATTTAGTGAGGATGACTATAAAGTGGGCTTGTGAATAGGGTTTCATCTTCCTGGAAGCATGTATCAAAGCGTAGGCGAACTTCTCCATCTGAGGTTAGTTATGTTCAAACCCTTGAAGGGCCTTACTATTGAAGTATATAGGCCTTTGTACACTAACATCTTCCCAAACTATGGTTGCGCTTATAGCTGACTCTGAAACTTCTAGGTAAATATACAACTTCTCCCCTATGATGGGCCGGGATAAGAGAACGGGGGATCCGAGGTAGGACTTGAGCTTCTTAAAGGCCTTATCACACTCTTCATCCCACTCGAAGGCATTTTTAAGCACCTTAAAAATGGAAGACACTTGTCCGTGGCTCTGGAAATAAATTTTTGAGTGCAGCAACTCTTCTAGTGATCCTCCGAATGTCTTTTATACTTCTTGGTGTCTTCATATCAAGCAAATCCCTAATTTTCTCGGGGTTGGCCTCTATTTGCCTCTGATTGACGATGAGTCCAAAAACTTTCCTGCTCCTACTCCGGAGACACACTTGGCGGGATTGAGTTCCATCCTGTATAAGTCCATGGTGTCGAAAGTTCTCTCTAGGTCTTTCACGTGAGTTTAAGCCTTCAATCTCTTCATCAACATATCAACTATATATACCTCCATGGTCTTTCCAATTTGATCTTCAAACATTTTATTTATAAGATGTTGATATGTGGCCCTTGCTTTCTTCAAGTCGAAAGGCATGACCTTATAGCAATAGGTCCCCTTATCTGTGATGAATGTTGTCTTCTCCGAGTCCTCAGCATCCATGAAGATCTGATTGTAGCCTGAATATGCATCCTTGAAGATCATAAGTTCATGCCCTGCCGTGGCATCTACCATTTAATCAATTAGAGGTAAGGGATAGGTGTCTTTCGGGCAAGAGTTATTCAGGTCGGTGACGTCTACGCACATCCTCCATTTTCCATTGGCTTTAGGCACAATGACGGCGTTTGATAACCACTCTGGGTACATGACCTCCCTCATAAATTCTGCCTCTTCCAACTTTCTGACCTCTTCCCTGATGACATCATACTTTTCCCTGAAGTAAAATCTTCGTCTTTGTTTGATTGGCTTAGCATCTTCTACCACGTTGAGTTTATGGCACTTAACCTCCAGGTTGATGCCAGGCATGTCTGCATGGCTCCAAGTGAAGACACTCTTCTTCTTCTTCAAAAATCTCATCATCCCTTCCTCTATCTCTGGTTTTAAGGCCTTGCCAATTTGGACGATTTTTTCCAGTTCGTCCTCATTAAGGATGATGGATTCTACCTATTCGATTTTTTTTCATCTCTGGGATCAAGCGTGTCAATGTCATATGTGGTAGTTTCCCTCTTATGGGTCTCTCTATCTTCGGTCCAGTTGAAGTAGCATTCTCGTGCGAAGGTTTGGTCACCCTATAATTCCCCTACCCCATAGGGGGTCAGGAATTTTAGCATTTGGTGAACCGTCAATGGCACGGCCTCAAACTCCTTAAGGTCTACTCTTCCTATGATGAGCTTATAGGCCGAGAAGATGTTTTCATCCATAACAAAAAAAATTATCTTCCGGGTCAACCTCTTAGGCCATTCTTCTCCCATTCGTACATCCATCTCATACATGACCAACGGATGGACCTTTTTCCCATTTAATCCCATCAACGGATGATGATAGGGTACCATCCTAGCTCTGCTAAGGCCTAGGCTCTTGAAATAGGGCTATAACATCACGTCCACTAAACTTTCTCCATCCACGAGGATTCTCTGTACCTCAAATCCATGCACTCTTATTGTTATTACCAAAGGGTCATTATGCGGAGCTAATATGCCTTTGAAGTCGAGTAAGGAGAACCCAACTATGAGAGTATCCATATCCACCTTCTTTCTCTTATGCTTAGCCTCTGAAGATGCCAGATTCACTACCTCCACTTTGGTCACTGCCTTGGACTCTGCCACATGAGCTTTACAGTCGGCTACTTCAGAGCCACCCCCTGCTAGTCCTACACATATGGTGTTAACGCCGAAGGATATCATTCCATCCCTTTGCACAGGGGCATTGTCATCTTTCGGTGGGAGGTCTCGATCTTCCTCACCATCACCATCTGAGTCATCATCTCTTCTTGCTGGGGTATAATCTCGACATATGTCGCCTCTCTTATTTTTAGGGTCATCTCTTCCCCTCTTAGGAGCCTTACCATCAGCATACTTCCTCAGCTTTCCTAACTTAAACATCTTCTCAATTCCATCCCTCAAAGAGAAGCACTTGTCTGCCACGTGGCCGTGGTATTGGTGGAACTTGCACCACAAGTTCTTATTCCTCTTATGTAGAGGAGCCTTCAACTTCTCCGGACATCTCACAGACCGATCATTCTTGATCTCGTTGAGGATGTGTTCGCAGCTCACAGTTAGAGGAGTATAGTGTGCAAACTTGTCATCGATAAACCTCTTTTTTCGTCTTTCTTTCTTTGGAACTTCGTGCTGCCGCTTCCGTTCTCATCCTCATACTTTGCGGCCATGGCCTCTTCAGCATTCATGACCTTCCTTGAAGTTGCCAATAGCTCTTCCATGGACTTAGGAGTGTTTTCTGCAAGTTTCCATAACAACTTCCCTTTCTGGAGCCCTCCTATGAGGGCAGTCATAGCTATATTCTCTTCGTAATCTTTAACCTCTAATTTTTCTTTATTGAATCTAGTAATGTAGTCTCTTAGGCTCTCATTTTTACCTTGATTGACATAAAACAAATGAGTGGTCTTCTTTTGAGGTCTTACCCCAAAACAGAAATTGTGAATGAATATTTCAGCTAAGCCTTTAAAGTTCTTGATAGAGTTCTTCGAAAGAGAAGTGAACTAGATGTGCGCAGCTCCCTTCAGAGTCCCAGAGAAGGCATGGCACTTCATCACATTCGAGATTGAATAAATATCTGATGCAGACTAGTACATCTTCATATGATGCACAGGGTTAGTACTACCATCATACTTGGGAGACACCGTAGGTGGCTTGAACTTGGTAGGGGTTGGGAAGCCTACTATCCTGGCCACGAATGGGGAACCCTCTGAGAAGCCTCTTTGCAGTGGGTTTCAACTTTTGATGAGGTACCCTATCTTCTCTTCAAAATGTTGAATGGAGTCATTCCATGTCTTTGCAACGTCGGCCTGGCCGAGGTTATCCCCAGCCACCTCTAAGGGGTGGACTGAGGGTTCCCCAGTCGCTGCACAATGTTGGCTATTGACCTCTTGACCACATTCTTGACCTTGATGAGGTCGGCCCTGATGAGGCCGATGTCCTCCTTCTTCCTTTTGAGATCCAGTGACACTTCATGACCTGGATAACCTCTGGCTTAGGTCATTAACTGGGCCAAGACTTTGAAAGGCTGACCCTCTGCTCAAGCGATCAAAAGATGATCCTCTTTGTTGGGCACTCTTATCTCTTCTTCCACCACAACCTCGGCTTTGTTGGATAGGACATACAGTGTTGTTCGAAACCTCATACGGCTCCCAACTACCCTCCGGAGCATCTTCTGCCTCCACATCGTCATACCTATCCTCGGGAAAAAGGCGTCCTTATCTTCCCAAGCGTAAACGCCTAGGATCAGCAACATCCCTCCTCCATTGAGGAGTAGGTTAGTATTTTTGCGGTGCCTGGGGTGGCCCCCTGGCTTCAGGATGGGGTTGAGTAGCTGCCTGAGTAATCATCTCCGGTGAAACTCCAGGTGGCCTCATCATATTTTGACTGAGTTATGCAAATTGCTCCCTCATTGCTTGCTGCATTGCAGCCTAGGACTTCAAGGTCGCCGCCACCTCAGCTATTTCGGACTGGGGTGGTGCATGGCTCTAAATAGGTCCTCCAACACCAGATGTTGGTATCTCCGGTGCCATATGTTAAAACAAAAGAGTTTGTGAAGAAGATGAGCTTAATACCTTAAAGAACCTCTTTCAATGGTGAAAAATCTCCACGCAAGGGGTGAGGTCTAGTTCACTACCAGTCTCCGGTGAGGTTAAGCAGCAAAAGAAGAAGAGATAGCTTCTCGTTCCCACAGACGGCACCAAAATGATGGTGCTGGAAATAGCACCACCCTTTAAGGTGTTTGTAAGCTCTAATCGGTGATAACAATGGCAGCTCAAGTATATACTAAATATAAGAGAATGAGATGAGGAGAAGAGGATGAACACCAATATATAAGTGGTTCAGCCAGTAGGCCTATGTCCACTGTACAAGTGGGTGAGTAAGGTCACTAAAATTCGGCACTAATGGCCATGGATACAATCTCTCAAGATTTCTCTCTCTACTGTGTAATTTGATAGAGTTTCAGCTAGGGTTGTAATTTTTTAATCCCTTTGCAAGGTAGAGGATGACCTCTATATATAGTGCTTGGGGGGTGTAATGTACCCCCAAGCATATAATGAGCATGTGCATGGAGATTCAGCCAGTGAAAGGATGACACCTGGCTAACCTTCAACTAAGTAATGATGACCTCAATATTCCCTCACGTGGAGGGAATGATTCAGTTATAATAGATTTTTCCACGTGCTTCAATCCATACATGTTCACGTAGAAGCTCGGTTGTCTCTTCTTGGTACCAACCTCGTTCTGGGCGAGTACGAGGTTGATGAGGTATGACCCTTGACTTGGATGGGAATTATATGATGACCTTAGTTGGGATGCCAGCCGAGGTTAGATATGTGCGACGTCAGCCAGGGTCGATGTTCTCCTGACAATTATTGCTGAGCCTGCAGGGCTACTGATTCTCATGTGACGATTGGAAGGTCGGCTGCGGCCGATGATGATGTTGAAGGGTGGTTGAACCCATGAGTCTTTATTGTCCTCGGTTGATGACCAGCCTAGGTTGATATATGAGGTATATGAGATGTCGGTTGTGCATGACCTGATGGATACTGACCCCATGAGTCATGCAGATATCGGTTGTTACCTAATTAAAGGATAATTAGTAATGTCAGTCGTAGCTGACCTTATGCTGGACGAGATCATTGATGATCAGTGTTGAGCCCCTATTACCTCGATCGTCATGCTGGTCGAGGTTGGTGCTTCTGAGCTATCAGGTACACTTTGGGCATATCACCCATGAATCAATTCTCTATTTTTATGGAAGTTTTTCTTCAACCTCCCAGGAACCCTCTTCAATACACACTCAAGCATCAAGAACGTCATGTTCATGTTTACTCCAAGGTCACATACGGTTCCTACCTTTAAAGTGTGGGTGGAACATATCAAGAAATCATGGTTATAAGGTCTAGTAATGGTGGGAGTGTGTGGTAATATTATGGAAAAAATGATATCTCCCATGGAAGCTCTGTGCTTGAGAGAAAAAGGCTTAGAAGGTCTGGTGATTTTTCCCTTACAACCCACGCGGTTTGTTATCTTATAATCCCACTATAGAGTAGCTTACCTAAAGGGGAAACCTTATGCTCACAAACCATTACTATATCAGGTTTTAGAGTAGCTTACCTCGCGAGGCTTAAGGAGTGGGAAGGTACTACCGTCGATTCGTTCAATGGTTTTCCAAGATATCTGGGCACTTAATGCATTTTACAAGTAAGGGAGAGACATTTATTTAGGATGATGTGTGCCAGTAGGCATTTGATGAGCCGAGGACTAGATTGACTACAACACCGATTTTGGCATTACCTTGGGTAAGGATTAGACTATAAGGTCTTCACATATGGATCCTTAAGGGGACTTGACGGGGTTTTGATAGAGGAGGAGAGGCCGCTAGCTTATGCTTCATGATAGCTTAAGCCTCACAAGGTACATTACCCCACCCAGGACTTGGATTTAACAACTGTGTTTTTTGCACTACGAGTATGGAGGCACTATCTTTTAGGGGATAAGTTCTAGCTATTCACAAAGCACAAGAGCCTACAATATTTGTTCACACAACGGGAACTAAACATGAGGCAAAGGTAGTGGCTAGAGTTTATGAAAGACTGTCACTTCGACATTCAGTACCACCCGTGGAAGGCGAATGTCGTGGAAATGCTCTGAGCCGCAAGCCGATTTTGGAGTTAGCAGTAATGTGGAAGGAGAAACGAAACTCACTTAGTGGGGACGGCGACCTGACCCATGCGTTCATGTAAATTCTCACCATCACACCTAAGATCATTATTTAGGTGGTGAAGGCACATGTGTGAGATCAACTTTTCCAGGAGCGAGTTAGTTAGTTATTAGCCCAGGTAATGGAGAATTATTTTGTTGGGTTAGATGGTGGATTGATATTCCAGGGGAGATTGGTTGTCCTTGATGACGAGGACTTAAGGTGAGTCGTTATGTTAGAGGCTCATGGTTCACGCTTTATGATTCATCCTAGAGGGGATAAGATGTACCACAACATGCAACGTCAATATTGGTGGCATGTGATGAAAATGTGACATAGAAGTTTTTATGTCCAAGTGTACTATGTGTCAGTTGGTGAAGGTGGACCATCAATATCCTGCAGGCGTGTTACAGCCTTTGGAGATTCTGATTTGGAAATGGGAGAGCATCTCCATGGACTTCATTACTGGTCTACCTACATCACAGAGGGGTCATGATTACATTTGGATGATTGTCTTCAGATTGAGGAAGGTGGCTTACATTTTTTAGGTCCAAAAAGATTACGACTCTGAGTAGTACACTAGACTTTTCCTTGCTGAGATTGTTAAGCTATATGGGGTACCGCTCAACATTGTGTCAGATAGGGACATGATGTTTGGGTTCCACTTTTTGAGGAACTTTCAGTAAGATTTGAGAGAATAGTTTAGATTAAGCACCTCATATCATCTTCAGGATGATGGGCAGACGAAGAGGGTGAATTTGATGTTAGAGGACATGTTACGGATGTGTATTTTGGATTTTAAGGGGAGCTGGGAGAAATATTTGCCTTTGGTGGAGTTTACGTACAGCAACAGCTACCAGTTCACTATTAGGATGGAACTATTGAGGCACTATATGGGAGACCTTGAAATTCACCTTCATTCTATTTGGAGATGGGGGAGAACAAGTTACATGGGCTATATTTCATTCAAGCAGCGAAGGTAGAGATGATTCGAGAGAGGATACGGATTGCCCAGGACAAGCAAAAGAGCTATGTGGATGCGGTTTGGAAACACTTAGACTTTGATTTTAGGGATCATGTGTTGATTAAAGTGTCTTCCATGAAGGCACTAATGAGGTTTGGGAAGAAATGGAAGTTGGCTCCCCGATACGTGGGACCATTCCCTATGGAGAGGATTCCCGTGGAATATCGATTGGGATTACTAGACCACTTGCAGCGGATGCATGATATTTTCCATATATCTAAATTGTGGGGGTTCCTTAGAGATGAGATAACATACCAGCACATTGATATTGATGAAATAGATCTCCAGCCAGTGTCTACTTACGAGGAGAGATCGGTAGAAATTATGGATCATCGGGAGCGCCAACTTCGATCCAAGGTTCTTCCTTTATTTCGAGTGCAGTGGGGACACCATTAGGAGGAAGAGTTGACTTGGTAGAGGGAGGACGACATAAACACAAAATATCCTAAACTCTTCTAGCTAGGTACGTACTCTACTTGATTCCGAGGACAAAATATGTATATTAGGGGGAAGAATGTAATACCCTGTATTTTTCTAAGATAAATAATAAAACTATATTATTGCGATATTATATTTAAAAAATTTATGGAAATTGAATTAAATCGGTGAATCTAAAATATTTATTGCAAACAAGTAAATTGTTGTTATGTAATAATCACGTGTCATAGATTTGTGTTATGTTAATGTTTATAATAATTGCATGTGTAGTGGGAAATTCATAAAGGAAGTGTGACAAAATTATAAAATGTAATGTTGGAATAAAATAATTGGGACATATTTTGGGGAGTATAAGGGATCAGTTAGATGTTTTAAACCTTTTAAAATGGTCCCGGGGAATTCGGAGACTTTCATGCTAGTCTAGTTATGTGTTCGGGTCCATTTGGGGGCCTAAAATTTTGAATTTAACCCAACTCGGGATTTGAGGTTAATATATTTTTAAGGGAAAGAGTAATAACTCCCCATTACTGATTAAAAACCTAAACCTAGCTACTACACCTCAATAAAGAAAAGGAAAATAACCAAAGAGGATTAGAGGCGAGGAATTGAAAGGGAATTTCTGGGAACTTCATCAACTACACATCCAGTCAAGAATTTTCTTGCTTAATTTCAATTCTAATTTGATTTTTGATGCATTACAATTACCCCATGTTATTTATGGGTTTTAGATTAGACTTTGATGATTAAATGTTAGGAATTAATCTCATGCATGTAGAGGATTAATTATAACATAAGGTGTTAACCCATAAATGTAGGAATCAATTCTAGAAAATTGATGATAGAAACCTTAGGGTTCTTAAGATGAAATTGGGAGTTCTTGTATATCACATGTAGAGGACTATAACACATGTTTATGATCTGCATATTCTGATGTAAATTCCATATTATATACCCCCATAAATTTAATTACATCTTGTCGAGATTGTAGAAGAAATATGGGATTAAAGAACATAAATTATCATATGAAATTAAGGAATTGGGGGTAGTAATTTAAGTGGTTATATGGAATAAATGGTTATATGATGTATAACTAGGTATTAAGTACCCATTCACATGTTTATATAAATAAAATCACGATCAGAATAAATATTGGAGAAAAACAAGAAAGTTCAAATTTAATAAGATGGGCAGATTTGGGCCCCTGTCAATTTCCGAATCGATTCGCCCTTGGAGCAAATCGATTCGGTTTGGCAACGAATAGATTCGACCCTGGGTACTGAGTGAGATGGGGCCTTGATTAGTTCAAAAATATTTTTAGAAGTTCAAACGAGTTGGTAGGACGGTGTTTGAAATAACGGGGAATTTATTCAAAGTTTAAACGTGGGGCATATGTCAATAGGGATATTATATTTAAGTTAAAGGTTAAATAAATTTGTAAAGAAGAGGGAATTTATCATTAACTAGATGGTCGATTGTTAATTGATGAAAAATCGCGGATATCATGTGGGATATTTAGGTAATTATAGAGTAGTTACCGATTCATATTATATGAGAATAAAAATGTGTACTTATGTGTATCTACGTGTACATAACAATGTTTGTGAATATTTCTATTGGCTTGGGGTTTTTGCCCGTTCAAGACCATAGCACACGCTAGCACAGGTGGGCTAGGCATTGTGTAGGTCATTTTGGTACTATGTAGTAGCGCCAATTGTGAGAGGTAGGTGTTGATGCTGGGATCTATTTTCACCGCTGGGTATGGACTGTGATCTGGTGTACTGCGTAGGGAACTCCCCACTTATGTGTATTTTGTGATGTCTGACTCAGATAAGAGATTCCTTGGGACTTGTCGATAGCGAACGAGACAGCAACGCTAGATGCCTTTACGTGTCGCATATATGAAAGGGCATATATATGTATAAATTGCCTGGATTAAATGAGACTAATTAATTTGTCTAAGAATGTAGACATAAATGAAAACCCTTATTATGTTGTGCATCATAGATGTTTATGCCATTTGCATGAGATAGGTATAAGACTTGGGTACCTTGAGATTAGGGTAATTCAACATAATAGGCTTCGTCTTAGCAATTGATTATATCTAATTCATTAATATTAAATTGGAACGATGCCACATTTAGTATTTCGGGACTTGAATGGATGCATGTAATATCCCACTTTGAAGAGTGGTGAGATGTTAATTGCATGTGAGTGACAATGGGGGATATTTACTTTGTATGGATAATATTTATTATAATTTAAATTGAATAAGTTAATTCTTGCACATCTAAATCTCTGGACCAAATTTAAATAATTTCTCCCCTAAGTGCTCATAGACATGGATAGCGGGATTACTGACATGGCAACCTTGCATTATCATTTTGCTCCTCAGGCATTTTAGATCAGCTGATTCTAGCTTAGGTTCTTTTCATCTTCAGTACTTATTTTTATTTGGGATGATTGTATGGGCGTAAGCCCGAGACTTATTTAATTTATGTTTGCGTGGATTATTTACAACTATGTTAGACTTATCGTACATTTGATGTTGGATTGGATTAGTTTATTATGGACAGGTTGATTTAAACCAAATTATGGTCCTTCAATATCTGACTTATATTATGTTGATGCTAAGAATGGAATTAATTGACAAATAAGGCCCATCTTTGGCCTATCATGCCTAGCCAACCTTTACGTGAGAAATTGGCAGTTGTTACAGTTGGTATCAAAGCATCTAGGTTCAAGTGTCCTTAGGATTTGTGTTGTGCTCCTTACATTAGGATTTGCATCCTTTGATATGTAGAGCCTATGTTTAGGGCTCATTGTATTCTTGTGATTGTACTAATTCGAGCCTTATTTGATTTCAGATGAAAAATGGACGGAGAGGTAGGCCGAGGAGCATAGTCACACCTATTGTCGAGGAGGAGGCTCAGCGAGAGCCACAACAGCAGCCACATGCCCCATTAGCCCCACAGTTAATTACATCACCGAAGATCTCCACTATTATGTCTTTGGTAGTTTCGAAAGCCATGGCATCCATGCTCCAGCATTTTCCACCGCCACAGGCTTAGCAGCAACCACCACCACCACAGCAGGTGGACATACCGCCTAGGCATTGGGGTTGATTTGGGATAGGGAGAGGGAGGCCTTCGTTAAGGTCCAACCTCCATAGTTCTCGGGTAGTCTAGATATACTAGTGGCAAGAAGGTGGAAGGACATACAGAGAAACTTATGCATGTTAGACTGCACGCGAGTGAAAAGGCAGATGTTACCCACACAATGCACTTTTAATGTTTACAAACGCAATGATATTTTACAATCAGCGAAGATATTTTACAAAACAGTTCGGGGATTAAACACTACAATTATAAAATATAATTTTTTCATTAAGTTGAGCAGGTCAAAGGGAGGTGAAACTAAATATATGTTAAACAAAAATTCATATATAGTTTATCATAGCTAAACTAGATTTGTTTGGAGAAGTAAAACGAAATCTAATATATAAATATAAAAATGGTTTCTCTTCATCTCCTCTCACATAATTAAATAAGGGAGTAAATTGGATGAACCACATGGTGTAAATATTTTAAGCGACTAAATATAAAACTGCTCATAAATTTCACCATGTGTCTCTTAAAATAGTGTGGTTCATCACCATGGGGTTCATCCAATTTACTCCCTTATTTAATTATGTGAAAATTGAGAGGAGATGAAGAGACACCATTTTTACATTTATATATTAGATTAGATTAGATATATATTAGAATTAGATTGTTAATTTTTTTTAATAGAATTTGAGTTATTTTTAAACAAAAATTGTAAGAAATCTTACAATGTTTTATAATCGATTTATCCAATTATTTTTTTTTCTTCATTCAAGAACTCAAGATCAATATGAAGAACGAATATGCATGTGTGACTAGAAGCTCTAAGGTGCATTCTTTAAGTTTTTCTTTGAAAGGATTTGTTAATCATTTAAGTGCGAGAGAGAGAAAGAGAGAGAGGCTCTCATACACAACACCTATACATACTGCATGTGAAGACCATTTTTTAATTAGAAAAAAAACTCGAATTTATTTTTTTGTGTGGTTTTCAAACATTTCAGGCAACCCCACAAAAATAAATCAACTCAAAATAATTTTTTTCTATTTTAAAAAATCAGCCAAACTATGTCTGTTTTTAACGGTTTAAAAAGTGACAATGTTTGACCACATTTTTATAAAATAGCAAAAAAAAAATTGAATGATTTTTTTGTGGACTTCTTTGAAATGTTTAAACACCACGCAAAAGAATCAACTAATTGTTTTTTTTTACTATATTTCAAAAAAATGTCCACAACACAATTAAACATGATAACTAAATCATATTACATGACTATAATTAAATGAATAATTAAAAATGAAAATTTTTCACTAAACAAGCGTGGCAGGTTTACTGTAACTGCATAACCATATGTAATCTAAAATGGCTCAAAATATATCAAAAAGTCATGTAAAGCTCCTCGCTCTTTATTCTAAAATTCTAAATTTAGGATGTAACTATTTATCTATTTATATATATATATACTAGCGGAATGCCCGTGCCTGAAGGCACGGAAAATTTTTCCAAAGTACATAATCGTAAAGCGGGTTCCAACGTGCATAATTGTAAAACAGCAAAAAAATTGTTTTCCAACAAAACAAAATGTAATTTAAGTCTAGTTTTATTACAATCTCCATTGTTTTAAGGACTATCAAACCTCTAACCCACCCACGGGTATGAATTTAATTTATTCGTGATCTTCTAACTTCCGCCAAGTTTTTGAAAAGGGGAAGAGACACAATTGTGGAGTGTTAATAACATATTTAGTCTATAACAACTACGGCACACATGGTGCGTTTAAAAAGTTCATGTGCTACGTCTACTTTTCTACTATTATTAATATGATTGTAGGTAGGCTCCGCAACCATTTTGTTAAGTAGTGCAGAAGGTACATAAATTTTTGAACTCACATAATACAAAGAACATCTAAAAATATTCCACAAAAGTTTATTTATTATACAAAATTTTCAAGTCTAAACATGTTTACACACAATAGATTACAAAGTTTCACCACCAAAATTTTCATATCTCCATCACCATTTCTCTCCTTGAACCTTCTCACCTTTTAAACCCTGCACCAAAAAAGCAAAGATAAAGATCACATGGATTCAATTTCAATTATCTCCACCAACTTTACTAACCTATAATATGTCAACCAAAGAAAAAAAAATCTAAATTCAAAAACTCCATCCCTAAAAAAACAATGAAAAACATGTGTCAAAACTGATGTTTCAAAAATAACTTGATAGAGAAAAAAGCATACCAAGTATAACAATATATATTGATACAGAAGGAGAACTAAAAGGTAACAAATTAAAGTCAAAATACACCATATCCTCTTGAATGTATACATTCCAATAAAAGCCCTAACTTTTTAGATAGATCAATGAAACTGATCCATGCATAAAATTTCTCGTCATCATTTCCTAGACTCAACACCTAAAATCCGAGTTTCCAAACCATAAATAAAAGTTTCTCCATATGTTCTAAAGACCAACGTGATTTTTTTTTACCTTAGGTGCGTCTCAAAATGCCTCATGTACCTCGAGTGTTTCTACAAAAAAATATTCAACAAAAACACAAAATTTAACATTTATGTTTATAAAAGTGACTTTTTTCAAACCTGTGTACCCTGAAAATTTTACAACTCTGTAAACATTTTTCAATTGCATTTCCAAACTGCCCATAGATAATGAAAACTAACGCATGAACTACTAAAAAACAAAGTTTTATACAATAGAAATTAGATTAGTTACCTTTAAAAATGTGTTTGAATTTAAGACAGTTCCCATAACAAAGGCATACGAATGTGAGCATCATATTGAAATCAGTTGTTGAATAAGAGGAACAAAGACATTCACCATCACATTTACATCAGCTGCTCAATAACATTTGGTATCTATTTATAATAAAGCTGTCATGATTCACAAAATTGATTAACTCATGCATTGTTTAATAGTAACCTACACAAAAAATAAAAATAAAACAACATTCAAGATTGCATGGTGTTACTTATAATTGGAAATGATAAGAAAGGATTAGTAGAGCATGTATTAGTTTCGTGATAGCTATAACAATACATAGATCAAAGCGGACTGTAAGAAGCATAAAACATATTTACAGATGATGGCCTTCGAATGCTTAGAGAATTACGTCGTCTTAGGTTGGTTGGTAAAGATCATCAGGCAATGACTTTAGATTCCCACAACCATAAAATATAAGTGTTAGATGGCTGACCGAATGACCTCCTTTTGGAATGAACTCTAGCCTCGGATAGTTCCAGATTACCAGTATGACAATTTTTCCTCAAGGCAAACCCGTTTCGAGCGGTGGTGCAATGGGCATTGTAGGTAGTCATGAATTGCAAATTTAGCACACAGGTTGGTGAAACAGTTATTCTCAAAGTTTATCCTTAGCCACTTTTACGAACTTTTAGTTCCACAGTTCCACCATTGGTAGTGGGTAGCACATTGAAGACTTCCACGTCTTAGTAATCACGAATCCATTATGACGATCCTTCATGATTTCTGCAACCTGGAAAGAAAATAACCAATAAATCCATATAAAATTCTTAAGGTACAGTACTAAAAATCAAGTAACAATATGAAACCAAATGAACTTACCTTATTAGGATCTAAACCAATCAATCCCAGGGCGTGTGCTACCACGCAAGTGAAACTATGAGAAATAAAATCAACTTCAATGGAATTCATGGGCTTGTGCTATTACAATTATGTTATAACACTAATATATTTATAGCAAATATTAACAGGCCTGTCAACATTCAATTCAGTTTGACTGTAAAGCTCCCATAATTATTGACAGGGCTCCCAAAGAGTTACAGATATATTTAATATCCCCCACTATATGTTATATTAGTAATATATTTATAAGCTCCCACCATACATCTACAAAATAAGAGCTGGGGCTACTCTAATCATCAGGATCAAACGACTCGGAGCGAGAGAGTTCAACTGAGGATCTTGCAGCAGCAACTGCATAAGCTGCTGATTTGAAATCCACATGAGCCGCATCCGCTAAATCCCTTTAATTTCTATTTCTTAGGTTAGTAACTTTCTATTTTTGAATGAGAAGTCGGGCTACTCTGAACATCAGGATCAAACGACTCAGAGTAAGAGAGTACAACTGAGGATCTTGTAGCAGCAGCTGCATAAGCTGTTGATTCGAAATACACCTAAGCCGCATTCGCTACATCCCTATACTTCAATTTCTTAGGTTCGTAACTTTATATTTTTGAATGAGAACTGGGGATACTCTGATCATCAGGATCAAACGACTCAGAGCGAGAGAGTTCAACTAAGGATCTTGCAGCAGCTGTTGTATAAGCTGTTGATTCAAAATCCACCCGAGCCGCATTCGCTACATACCTATACTGTTTCCTCCCTTTCATCGAATCGGAGAAATTCTCAAAATTTTGTGTCACGTGAGTCATATAAGGGTTCAGTGCGGCTTGAATTCATTCGTAGGTCTGATTTAGGCTGATTTTGCTTCTTATCTACATTCAAGATCTCCAGATCCTCCAACTGCTGTTAAATCTTCGTCTTATAAAAGCTCTTACTACCGGATGATGAAGATCAACCAGGCTCCGAACGTTGCTTATGAATTATGATTAAAAATGTAAGTCTTTAAAACATAATAACATATCAAAAGAAAACATAGACATTCATTGATGCACATAACAATACAAAACAAAGGATTTAGATCAATTTGCCTCCTCGAAATAACTGAAAAATACCTTATAGATAGAAATAACTGAAAACAGCCTTATGTGAACACTTCTCGACTGGTCAGTGAATTCTTCTCGGCTGGATTAAAAAGTGTTCATCTACTAATTTGATAACTCAAAATAAAAAAATGAACGTGAATATATATTATCGTAAATTGCGTGAAATAGATCAGGAATTACAAAGTAACCAAATTCATATCTTAAAAAAAGATATCATGCGAATTTCAAGTAACCAATTTTATTAACCAAATATGATTCATTCTTATTAACTAAATATGATTCTTTATTAACCAATTTTATTAATCAAATATGATTCTTTCTGATTGTCCAAAGCACACAAAAACATACGAAGAAATATTAGCGTCATTATTTCCTGCGCATATATTCGACTCTGAATGAACCTAGTTCGAAAGAACATAAGGTTATTAAATAAATGTCCATGATAATTTACACCACTGCAAGAAAACACATTTGAAGAATACCACCAAACCATCAATATGGATTCAACTTAGTGAAACAAAGTTAACTGAGTAATATCATGTAAAAAATCAAGGGAATATTTGTGCAGTTTGGGGTTGCACTTATGATCCTATGCAATTTGGGGTTGCATTTCTCCCTTAACTTATTTCCCCTTATTTTGTGAACTTATTCAATTCGTTCTTTTACATGGGAGGTGAGTCATTGGCAACTTAGTATTCACAAACTACATTCTAACAAATCTATAGTGATTTTCTCTCATCTAAATCAGGTAGCATGTCATCAAAATGTTCAAACCTTTTTTTATAGTAATGGATATTTAAAATCTTGTTGCGTACCTTCCACAGGGTGGCATCACACTGTCTGTTATATAAATCATATTAACTTTGAAAAGAAAATTGTTCCGTACCTTCCATGGGTTGGCATCAAGCTGTCTGTCATCTTTGGTTTCATCAACTAAAAGACAGGGCCGAAAATGATAAAGACACTGATGGATTCAATGTATACTTCCATTGTAGTTCATTATACCTGTTAAAATTAAACCAAATAATTTGTTGAACTCTAAACAACCGAAAAAAGTACTATGATTAGTTTGATTTAATAATAGACTTGATATAAAGACCAATTACAAAATTTTATTTCAATGCAAATACTATGGGTACCATTTATTTAACTCTCTTCCTTCATCAAGTTCTTTAATTCTCATTCTTTTCTTGACAACCTACCAAATGAGATAAGGAAGTAAATGCTAGCGTGATTCATCTATTTAATTTCAAATAATATATATTAGAGTTCAAAATTAGGATTGTAAACTAAACAAACATAATATTTAACAAATAAGACCCAAACAAACCAAATCAACATATGAAAAATGAGAGATGGACATATTCAACAGTGGTGGTAGGGTACCTTCAAGCAATGCATATTCAAGTAATAGGCTACTATGCATTTGATAAATAATCTTACAAAATCATACTGTAGTTCTAAAATGGTCAAAACTAATTATAATTGCTTGGAATCATTTTAACAAACATAAGGTGTTCAAAAAAAAAATACATCTTGGTACATGAGCTTCAATACCTTGATCATGGACAAACGTTCAGAAGGATAATACATGTTGTTTGAAGAAAAATTACCTGTTAAAAGTAAAAAACAAAATATAAAAATAATATGATGAGAAAATAAGTAAGAACGACTAATACAGGAAACAAAGATGTGCTATAAAATACGAAAAAATATATCGTTACCAAATACCAATAACTTCAGAGCGATATGCTAATTTTTAAGATAAAAATCAATAGCATTCCGCCATCTCGAAAGTTGAACCCCGTAATAGTGTATGTTTAACTAACTATGCATTCCCCAACATCTGAAGAAAACACACAAAAACTCAAATGCACCCAAAATTGAACAAACATCGTATACATATTTAAACCATATTAAACTTATTTCCGCTTGCAACGCCAATATTGAATAATGCAAGATGGAAATATCCATTATATAAAATAATTACCAATAACTTTAGTGTAAAGCATAACAATTAATTTTTTTTAGTCAAAAATCTCCATTTAAAGCAAATCAAACCCAAATGGTTTGAATTGTATCTTACCATTAGGCCATGTCACTCTATTCCACCCGAACCTTGCGCTATCAATCATTCGGTCCCAAAACCCGCATCCATGATTCCTATTCCTTCAACAAAAAAATATATCGTTACCAAATACCAATAACTTCAGAGCACTATACTAATTTTTAAGATAAAAATCAATAGCATTCCGCCATCTCGAAAATTGAACCCCGTAATTAAACTTATTTCCACTTGCAACATCAATTATATAAAATTATATAAAATAATTACCAATAACTTTAGTGTAAAGAATAAACCATTATTTTTTTAGTCCGAAAATATCATATGCATATGAATAAAAAATAACTGATTTATGTTTTACAACCAAATAGGAGGAACTCAATACTTATAAAGCATCCACGATTTGGGATAATGCAGGCAATTAATTGAATAATGTATACGTTATTCTGGACACAACTCACCCTCGAGAGCTGCATAATTTGAAGGAGATAAAGAGCATCCACCATGTCTTGATCTGAAAAAGAAAAAATAAACAACCCCAAAATTTGAATCTTATGTTGAAATCGGGTGTTATGCAAAACCCCAAGAAATCAATTTGTTGAAAACCCTAAAAATAACACCCATCAGATTGTGTGTGCACGATTGTATGTGTAAGGTGTTATGCAAAACCCCAAAATGCAAAGCAAACCCTAAAAATCGTACCCATCAGATTGTGTGTGCGATTGTGTGTGTGATTGTGTGAATATGTTAAAATCAGATTGTGTGTGTGTATGTTGAAATCACACCCATGTGATTGTGGGTGTGGGTGCGAATGTGTGGGTGTATGTTGAAATCAGACTGTGTGCGCGATTTTTTATGTGTAAGAGAGAGGGAGATAAGGTGCGATTGTGCGTGTGTGTGTGTGTAAAAAGGAGAGAGATTACCTCATGGGCGTGGGGGAAGGGCAGCGTGAAGATGAGAGAAGGAGGGGACGGCGGCTGGTTCATGAGAGGGAGAGAGGGGTAGGGTTTGGAGGGATGAGTGAGATGAGTGATGGGGGAGAGAATGAGATGTCGGGTAGCTTACGGGGTTGGAAGAGTAAGTTATCTCATTTGCCACATCATAATGTGTACAATCTTACATGGCACAATCTGGAACCCTTAGATCGCCCAAAAAAATGCGATCTCGACCGTTGATTTTTTGGAACAGTAAAACACCCCCCTCTCGTATAATATAGATATATAATAAAGTAGGAAACTTATGTATGTCATAAGATTATTTTATGATGTCATCTTAATAAGTTTTTCCTGCACTACCTAATTTACCCCTCTATCATTTGAGTTCCCCCTGTTTTGCTACACTCAAGTTTATTTACTACTCTTCCTCAAAATTTAAAAAAAGGTTAAAAGGGTAATTGACCTTATTCTCTCATTTCACACATACCCTGGGTTACTCTCTCATATCACACAAACCACAAAATTCACGCCTCTCTCACTTTCTGCGCTCTCTCACTCAACTTGCTTTCTCTCACACGTCTCTCTCTCTATGCGATTTCTCATGCCGACATGGTTCACCGGTAGTATTTTTCACAGGTATGCCGTCTATTTCTTTCCGAGGCCTGAGATCAGGTAATATCTCTCAATCTAACCCTCTTACGCACACACACATACACAAGTAATCTCTCAATCTCACCCTCTCACGCACACGTGCATACACAGATCTGAAGGGTTACTTTATGATTTGGGGTTGATGATAAATATTTGGGGTTTTAAGATTTGGTATTACTGTTATCTTTTTCGATTTTTTTCGTAGTTATAAACAGATATGATCATTCTTTTGAGATTTGGGGTTGATGATAAAGAGTTGGGGTTACTATTTTCTTTTCTTTCTAATATATTTGGTAATTTGTTCAAATAGTTGAATGTTGATCTGAAAGTGTTTGGTCTTTCTAATATATTTGGAGTAATGATTGAGGATTGGAGATTAAGATATATAAGTTGGATAAAAAATGGGCTCGGTTTTCCCGTGTAAAACCAGAGCCTAACTCAGATTTTCGTGCAACCACTAACTCAAGGGGTTTATTTGGGGGGTTTATTTTCAAATAATGTGTTTTATTGTTCTTTGCAGATCTTTCACTCCCAATTCACCATATCACATTCACATAAGGTCTACCCTATGTTCTTTTTACCCTTTTTCTTGGGTTACATTAAAACTAAAATGTGAGATCTGTTTTTATCATACTTTTTTTGCTTATCTGCTTAGAATTCTGTCAAAGGAACACTCACCATACTTAGTTATATATACAAATATGTCCTGCTTAGTATTTTCTTATGGGTGAATGAGGTTATTCAAACATAGTTCTATTACAATTTTATTAGTTAACAAGACATTTCATTTATCAATAAATGGGCTATTCGAAAGTAGTTTTCAAAAGCCATTTACTACCTTTCAAAAGCCACGTACAACTTTTTACTTTTGATGCCTCGTTGCTAATGACTCATGATTTGTTTGCTCTGTTCCGGTAAGTCTTAAAATGGTCAGATTTTACTACATTGACTTTGTGTAGACATTGTCAGATACAATGTTTTTGAAGTTTTTTTCATTATATTTGGGAAACCCCTTTGTTATTTTCATCCTCCCAATGTCGAGTGATGAATAGAAAACCTTAACATTTTGAATTTTTTTAAAATAAAACTCTGAATATACTATTTGTTTAAACCTGTTTCATGGAATCAATGTTGGTTTCACGAGAATACTATGTTGTGCAATATGTTAATGTAATAAAAGGTTTTGATTGGGTTTACTTATGAAGTTTTGAACGGTGTTTTTTATTGGGGTTCACGAGAACAATATGCTGACTAATTAGTTTATAATTTTCGGCTTTTATTTTCCATTGAAAGCTTCAATTTTCTGGTTATAATATGATATGCTATATTGTTGGTTATTATAGTATCTTCTATATGTTGAGTATCAACAAATTATTGAGGTATGAGTGACGTTATTGTAGACCTTCTTTACCAAAAGACAAAACAGATAATGCCTCCATAAATTGACACCATAATAGAGAATGTTACCGAAGGTTTTTGTAGACCTTCTTTCCCCCAATATTTGGCTGAAATTCCATTGAAGGATTAACCAGAAATCGACACCATTAGTTTCCTTTTTATTCTGTTTAAAGATTTGAAAATTAAATATGTTTTTAGGCAATTTATGATTTACAAAACTTTCGTTCAATTACTTATTTCATTTCATTTCATTATTAATAGTAAAAACTGTTCTAATTTCATTTCATTATTATTAGTAAGACATATTTTTTACATTAAGAAGATGAGTTGAAGCAATTAAGACATGAATTATTAGTAAGACATATTTTTAACATTAAGAAGATTTTTAACATATATGCACATGTGGGGTGATATATTTTTAAATGTACAGTGAACATCATGGGTGAAAATGCGGGGAGGTATTGGTTTTGTCGGTGCAAGAGGGAGGGAGTAAAATTAAACAATGGAAGATAATTGGTATTGCATTACATTGATTTGTTGTTGTATAATTTGTTGAAACTGGTTTGATTGAAGCATATGTAAATTTTAGATCCCCAATGAGCTATATCATGCCTTCATAGCAGCAGTTGACAAAGGTGTTAGAACAATGCTAAATAGAAGCATGCCTGATGCTCCTCATCCCACTCCGGGGGAACTTGAAAATAGAGTTAGGAACAATGACAAAGGAGTTACAACAAGGCCAAATATGCGACATCCTTTATGCAATGGAAGCTCACCCGTGGAAAATGGAGGCCGCGTCTATTGTATTTTGTATCCTCACTCGATAACCCTGTAAGGGTTTTCAAATGCATACCTCATGATGTATCCAAAGCTATTTTTGAGCTCACCATTTTGACAGACGTTGGTCTCGCCATCGCCTCTGCTATTTTGGTTGCTTACGCGCCTCATCACGTGGCGCCCATATGTTGTGACTTTTGGCGACTGTACTTCATCTTTGGCGACCAAACTACTACTGTTTCGTGTATGTTTAAACACACGATTTTTGGGATCAGTGCTCCTAAACTAGATATTCTTAATAAATTTTTGGTTTTCAAGTATTAGAGGAGGATTATTGATGTTTCTATGATGGAGTGTTAAGAAGTTGCAGGCTTATGCTTATATTTGGAGCTAGAGTGGATCCTTCTACAAGAATAGGTGCTGGATTAAGATCTGTGATTTTTTTTCCAGACATAATACTCTGTTTTCTGTTTTCTGCTTACTGATAATATGACATCTATATATATGGCATTAGTGTATTGATAATAGTACACCAATTATGTTATTAATGTCTCTTTTATTTTTTTGCAAATGATGTAACTTGATCGTCAATATATATGGAAGATATTCAATAGTTTTTTAGGTTATTTTGATTTTGTCTAATGCATTACAGGAACTAAAGAGTGTGGCTCCAGAAATAGGCTGAAGGATAGATCATGCAATTTGTTTTCTTCGAAAGCATGTAAGGAGAGTGTGGCTCCAAGAATTAAGTTTGATCCTAGAACTCGAAAGGCCATTCAAAATGGACAGTTCTGTTATACTCAGTGATTTTGTTCAAACAGTCACTACACCAAATCCTGGGAATGTTCACGCCCAGTGGGTCACGACCCAAGTCCGTGACCCTCTCAATATGACCATATATATTACCGCACTAAATTATTGATGCTCGGAAAGTGGTCGTGAACTTGAGCCTTGACCAGGTCGTGACCATCTTGGCACCAAAATCGCGCCAAAATTCCCTCCAAGCTTGGTCGCGGGTGGGTCACGGCCCAAGTTTGTGACCCATGCCATAAGGAAGAAGAGAGTACACACATTGAGGATCACGGCTTAGGGCCGTGACCATTTCTGGGTGTGGGTCATGGCTATGGGCTGTGACCATACCGCATTCAAGTAGTAGGGTGGATGAAAAAGGGTCGCATACCACAGATTTCGGGTCACGGCTTAGGGCCGTGACCATTTCTTGGTATGGGTCACGGCTATGGGCCATGACCATCCCTCTTTTCAACATCAGCAGGTCACACATGTTATCCCTTATGGTGGTCGCGGATGGGGGTCACGGCTCTAAGCCGTGACCATTCGTCAATCAGCAGCATATGGAGAACCAATGGGTTGCGATGGTGGGTCACGGATTTAGGCCGTGACCAGATATAACCATTAAAAAAAGCCGCTTAGCTGAGTCCCATTTCCTATTTGGGCGTTTGCGATTTCGTCAAAGGGGCTTCGGGGCAATTTTTACGATTCGATTTCTTTGCTAAGATTTTTGAAAGTTGTGTGTATATGTGTGTGTGAATTTGGATTTGATGATTTTTGGGAGCTGTGTGCATTTCGATTTGATGAGTTTTGAAAGGTATGCATGTATTTGTGCTAGCATAAGCCCTCACCCCCCAAAACTGATTGTAGGCCATTGAAAATCAATTTCTATTTGGGTTATTATTCTTGTTTGTATGTGTGTTTATATATAAATTTATGTTTATATATGTGTGTATGCATATATTTATGTGTATATGTGTGTTTATGTATGTAGCTATGAACAAATAAATTATTTTTTATGTCAATAAACCCTAGATTGTATGAGTGTGTATGTATAGATTGTATGTGTGTGTATGTATGTATAGATTTATGGAAAAAAAATATTAGGGTTTAGAAAACCCTAGATTATATGTGTGTGTATGTATAGATTATGTCAATAAACCCTAGATTGTATGTGTGTGTGTTTATATAAATTATGTCAATAAACCCTAGATTGTATGTGTGTGTATTTTTTTGACAAAATATTATTCAAAACCGTAGACATTATATTTTTTTGACAAAATGTAATTAAATGGAATTTTAATAAGTAAAAAAAATTGCATCCACCTTGTTGTGGGCTATATGCATGTCATCATATTATATTGGGGGTTATATGCATGTCGTGATTTTTTTTTGACAAAATATAATTAAATGAATTTTTTTTTACATACTAGTGGCAAAAACGTGTGCATGTTATTATAGTGAGATATTGTTGGCATGATTGTTGGATACTATGTTGGATTTATTGAATTGATACTAGTGTCGATAAGTGTACATGTTATTAAATTTGTTGAGTGGGTTCTTGATTTGCTTATAAAAAAGTATATCACTTATCTTGCAATTAATGTTAATTTTTTTACGTTTACGACAAGATATTAGGAGGCAACAACTTGACATGGAACAAAGGCAACTTGATTCTATTCATTCATATTTTAACTTGACATATATACCATAATTCTGTTGATTTTATACAGTTTTGTTTTAGTTTGATATTTGTTGTGATCAACTTGATTGGATATGTATTTTAAAGCCTTAAAATGGCGGCGTAATAATCACAAGTACATTGATATTATAGGCACCGGGTTGATATTATACATTTTTGTTCTCCTTTGCCTTTGTGTACTTTTCTTTACATATTATAGGCAGCAGGTTGCTCATGTTCATTCGAATTGCGATGTTAAAACGGGGGAATAAATCTGCTTCATATGTAAATCTACGACATATTATAGGGAGCAGATCTAATTCTTCAGTGGTTTTGTGAGGTACTTTCTTTAATTTTACTTACCCGTTCTTCATAACACATTGTTTACGTATTGCAGATCTAACCAATTAGATACCAGTTCTTCATTACATACCAGTTCTTCATTACACACCAGGTAGTCTTTACTTTAACTGAAGTAGTTATATAATTGATATACATTATCTATTAAATCTTTTAAATGATAGAAGGAGTACGGGATAATTATTGGTTTTTTTTGGCTTGGTTGTTGGATAATTATTGGTTGTTGGCTTGTTGTCGGATAGTTTGTTAGAAGGAGTATCGGATAATTAGAATGAATACGGGATAATTATGAGGACTTAAGATTAAAAACAAGGCGTTAGAGGGTGAAAACTCGAAACAGCCCCCGTATGGTCCCGTGAGAGAAACCAACACCGCTCACAAGACCAATGTAACAAGTAGGAACTGACCGTGTGATAACGGGACTCTCGATTTGAGAATACGACGATAATTTGAAAATATGAGAACTTAAGCTAGAAAACATTGTGTTAGTGGGTGAAAAGCCGAAACAGCCCCCAAACTGCACCGTGAGTGGAACCAACACCTCGCACGGGAGCAATGTAACTCGTAGAAACTGACCGCACAATCACAAGACCCCCAGTTTGAGAATAAGATGATAATTTCAATGTTTCTAAACTCGAGCTTAAAAACATAGCGTTAGAGGGTGAAAAGCTGAAACAGCCCCCGAACAGTCCCGTGAGTAGCACCAACAGCTCACACGGGACCAATGTAACTCATAGCAACTGATCGCGCGATCACGCGACCCCCGAGTTGAGAATACGATGAATATTTGTATATTTCTAGACTTAGGCTTAAAAATAAGGCGTTAGTGGGTGAAAATCCGAAACAGCCCACGAACGGCCCCGTGAGTGCACGAACACCTCGTACGGGACCAATATAACTCTTAGGAACTGACTGTGCACCCATGGGAATCCCGATTTGAGAATATGATAGTAATTTGAATATTTCTAGACTTAGGCTTAAAAACATGGCGTTAGGGGGTGAAAACCCTAAACAGCCTCCCTATGGCCCCTTAAGAGGCACTAACACTTCTCACGGGACCAATGTAACTCGTAGGAACTGACCGTGCGATCACGGGACTCTCGGTTTGAGAATACAATGATAATTTGAAAATATGGGGACTTAAGCTTAAAAATAAGGCGTTAGAGGGGGAAAACACGAAACAGCCCTCGTACGGTCCCGTGAGAGGCACCAACACCTCCCACGGGACCAATATAACACGTACGAACTGACCGTGTGATCACGGGACTCTCGATTTGAGAATATGACAATAATTTAGAAATACGAGAAATTAAGATTGACAATAAGGTGTTAGAGGGTGAAAATGATTAATCCCTTCTTTACTTCCCATTTTCGCTAAAAAGTCCGCCACCTGGTTGCCTTCTCTATATATATGGAAATTCCCGACTCCCCGACCATCTCCATTAGTAGGCCTTGTAATGTCCTCCCATTTACACCATCGATTCCTATTTTCCTCATAATTTGAAACTCCAAAAAAACTTTGCCATTAGATTATCCAGGCTTTCAATGACAACTTTAGGAGGGGACATAACAAATATTAGATTTTGCATATTTTTAGACTTAAGCTTAAAAACATGGCGTTAGTAGAGGAAACCCCGAAACAGCCCCCGAACGGCCCCGTGGGAGGGACCAACACCTCCCACGGGACCAATGTAACTCGTAGGAACTGACCCCGTAGCCACGGGACTCCCGGTTTGAGAATACGACAGTAATTTGCATATTTCTAGACTTAGGCTTAAAAACATGGCGTTAGAGGGTGAAAACTTGAAACAACCCCCAAACGTTCCTGTGGGTGGCACAAACACCTCCCACGGGACCAATGTAACTCATAGGAACTGACCACGTAGCCGCGCGACTCCCGATTTGAAAATACGATAAGCTTAAAAACATGGTGTTAGAGGGTGAAAACTCAAAACAGCCCCTGAACGTCCCTGTGGGTGGCACCAACACCTCCCACGGGCCCAATGTAACTCGTAGGAACTGACCACGCAGTCGCGGGACTCCCGGTTTGAGAATACGACGGTAATTTGTATACTTCTAGACTTAGGCTTAAAAACATGGCGTTAGAGGGTGAAAACGAGAAACAGCCCCCGAACGTCCCCGTGGGTGGCACCAACACCTCCCACGGGACCAATATAACTCGTAGGAACTGACCCCGCAGCCGCGGGTCTCCCGATTTGAGAATACGACGGTAATTGGCATATTTCTAGCCTTAAGCAAAACATGGCGTTAGAGGGTGAAAACTCGAAACAGGCCCGAAACGGCCCCGTGGGTGGCACCAACACCGCCCACGGTACCAATGTAACTCCTAGGAACTGACCCCATAATCGCGGGACTCCCGAATTGAGAATACGAGGATAATTTGCATATTTCTTGACTTAGGCTTAAAAACATGGCGTTAGAGGGTGAAAATTCGAACCATCCCCCGAACGTCCCCGTGGGTGGCACAAACACCTCCCACGGGACCAATGTAACTCATAGGAACTGACCACGTAGCTGCACGACTCCCGATTTGAAAATACGACGGTAATTTGCATATTTCTTGACTTAAGCTTAAATATACGACATTAGAGGGTGAAAACTAAAGACGGCCCCCGAACCTTCCTGTGGGTGGCACCAACACCTCCCACGGGACCAATGTAACTCGTAGGAACTGACCACGCAGCCGCGGGACGCCCGGTTTGAGAATACAATAGGAATTTGTATATTTCTAGACTTAGGCTTAAAAACATGGTGTTAGTGGGTGAAAACTCGAAACAACCCCCTAACGTTCCCGTGGCTGGCACCAACACCTCCCACGGGACCAATATAACTCGTAGGAACTGATCCCGCAACCGCGGTTCTCCCGATTTGAGAATACAATGGTAATATGCATATTTCTAGACCTAAGCAAAACATGGCGTTAGAGGGTGAAAACTCGAAACAGGCCCCGAACGGCCTCGTGGGTGGCACCAACACCTCCCACGGGCCCAATGTAACTCCTAGGAACTGACCCCGCAGCCGCGGGTCTCCCAGTTTGAGAATTCGACACTAATTGGAATACTTCTAGACTTAGGCTTAAAAACATGGCGTTAGAGGGTGAAAACTTGAAACAGCCCCCAAACGTTCCTGTGGGTGGCACAAACACCTCCCACGGGACCAATGTAACTCATAGGAACTGACCACGTAGCCGCGCGACTCCCGATTTGAAAATACGATAAGCTTAAAAACATGGCGTTAGAGGGTGAAAACTCGAAACAACCCCTGAACGTCCCTGTGGGTGGCACCAAAACCTCCCACGGGCCCAATGTAACTCGTAGGAACTGACCACGCAGTCGCGGGACTCCCGGTTTGAGAATACGATGGTAATTTGTATACTTCTAGACTTAGGCTTAAAAACATGGCGTTAGAGGGTGAAAACGCGAAACAGCCCCCGAACGTCCCCGTGGGTGGCACCAACACCTCCCACGGGACCAATATAACTCGTAGGAACTGACACCGTAGCCGCGGGTCTCCCGATTTGAGAATACGACGGTAATTGGCATATTTCTAGACTTAAGCAAAACATGGCGTTAGAGGGTAAAAACTCGAAATAGGCCCGGAACGGCCCCGTGGGTGACACCAACACTGCCCACGGTACCAATGTAACTCCTAGGAACTGACCCCACAACCGCGGGACTCCCGAATTGAGAATACGAGGATAATTTGCATATTTCTTGACTTAGGCTTAAAAACATGGCGTTAGTGGGTTAAAACTAGAAACAGCCCCCGAACGTCCCCGTGAGTGGCACCAACACCTCCCACGGGACCAATGTAACTTGTAGGAACTTAGCCCACAGCCGCGGGTGTCCCTGTTTGAGAGTACGACAGTAATTTGAATATTTTTAGACTTAGGCTTAATAACATGGCATTAGAGGGTGAAAACTCGAAATAGCCCTCGAACGGCCTCGTGGGTGGCACCAACACCTCCCACGGGACCAATGTAACTCATAATAACTGACCTCATAGTCGCGGGTCTCCCGGTTTGAGAATACGACGGTATTTTGCATATTTCTAGACTTAAACAACACATGGCGTTAGAGGATGAAAACTCGAAACAGCCCTCGAACGGCCCCGTGGCTGGCACCAACACCTCCCATGGGACCAATGTAACTCGTAGTAACTGACCCCGCAACCGCAGGACTCTCGGTTTGAGAATACGATAGTAATTTCCATATTTCTAGACTTAGGTTTAAAAACATGGCGTTAGAGGGTGAAAACTCGAAACATCCCCCGAACGTCCCCGTGGGTGGCACAAACACCTCCCACGGGACCAATGTAACTCATAGGAACTGACCACGCAGCTGCATGACTCCCGATTTGAAAATACGACGGTAATTTGCATATTTCTTGACTTAAGCTTAAAAATATGGCATTAGAGGGTGAAAACTAGAAACAGCCCCCAAACCTTCCTGTGGGTGGCACCAACACCTCCCACGGGACCAATGTAAGTCGTAGGAACTGACCACGGTTGGAAGAAATAGGAACATAAACAAGATACACAACGGTTGGAAGGAACTGACCACGGGACCAGATTGTCACTTCAACTGCTGATTTTTGGCTACACAACGGTTGGAAGGAATTTGCAGCGCATAACTCCATAGGATTATGGCATTTCTTAGTGTTTAGATATGAAGAGAATTATATTTAACACGATTGCCTGGGGTACATTAGTTGGAAGGAGGTGCCATATGAGCTCAAGTTAGCTGTTTGGGTGACACTACAGGTAATGTATTTATATTTATATGTCGATTTCGATTTTGATTTCAATTTCGATTTATATTTATCTATAGTTACGGGATGGATACTAATTTTACTTTATTTCAATTCAGGGGACAGGGAGTGGCCCTGAGGGTAGGCCACATATGCTCGATAGTTATGTGGATATTCGGACGAGAAAGGAAGGATAAGGAGGTGTCCCCGAGCGTCGCGGTACAAAATCTCTTTTCCAGCTAAATAGTTTGTAGATTTGAGATAATTAATGGTGATGTTGTTTCTTCTTATATAGTTTCTATTTTGAATATATACTTGCATTATCTTTAGTTTGTTTGGATATATGATGTTTGAACAGGTACAACGTTGCTATAACAGGCACAAATATACTGCTGGGCAGTGGCAGTGGCCATACTGCCCAGCAGATTTTTTTTAAATTCTGCCCAGAATTGTAACGGTCATTGACCGTGACAAGTCCTTGATAAAATTTATCACGGGCTTGTCACGGTCATTGACTGTGATAATTTTTTTAAAAAGGGTCATGGCTTTGTCACGATTTATAACCGTGACAAACGTGTCACGGTCATGGACCGCGACAAAAAAAGTTGTCTCGCCTCTAAATGTCACGGTCTTTGACCTTGACAAGTTGAATTTGTCAAGGTCAATGACCTTGACAATTTGGCAGATTTGGTGTAGTGATTCCATTTCCATGACTTGGTTGTTTGAGTCTAAATCCATGGTGTGATTTTTGTAGCATATTTTTTTTCAAATGTATCTTATCTTTGTATGAAAAAATTGAAAAATCAAAAATAGTTTGTGCATTTGTTTTTGAGCATCTCCTTGCAAGAGCACGTTCACCATATTGTTTGATGCCCTGTTTTGTGTACCGTGACACCCCGATTTTTCTTATTTGATTCATTCTTCTCATTTGTCTATTTGGGGACATTATAAAAGGGGGGAGAAAGAATTATCATATTATGGGGGAGTGAGTTTTAATTTAGGGGGAGTTTTTGAGATTTAGCTTATGTTTTTATCATAAATTGGTATCTATGTTTATCTCATTTCAAAATCGATATGTCACGTGGTATTTTCTTTGTCTCATGTGTGTAGGTATGAAGATTGAAGATCAATATGTTTCACAAACCTGATGAGAAAAGCTTTGAGATTTGATGATTGTTGAAGATTGAAGAACAAACAATGAAGATTTAAACATTTGTATCTTTCCATCCTTAGGGTTCATGTGAGGGTAGATTTCTATAGGTCATTAGTTGATAATTCAGATATTTTTTATGTATGTACCGGCATAGACATAGGGGGAGATTTGTAAGGACATTTTTGTCCATTATCAAATTGTATGTCGTACGCCGTTACACCGTTGAAGAAATTCAAGATCACATCTACAACAACGGACCGAATATCAAAGCGTCTTTAACATCATAGCCTCTGCGAAAATGAACTTGGTAAAGTTTTGTTTTTAAGTTCCTTAAAGTTCATACTTAGTATTGGGAAATTTTTGTAAAATGTTTTTATAAAAAAATAAGAAGTAAATTTTTTTAAGCAAAATGAGGCTTTTAAAAGTTTTTTTTATTTTTTTGGGAAATCGGACCGGTCCGCCCATATTAAAAATGAACCGATCCGCCCCCCGGACCTATCTGCCTCCCTATCGGACCGATCCGCCTTGCTCAAGAGACAGTAAATGCCGGATCGAATGCGAATCGAAGAAGGCCTTTGAGAAAACGAACCGGTCCGACACCATAGTAGACCGGTCCACCTGGGATAAAATCGCACAGTTTCGTGTGGGTTTACATCTACTCAAAGGTTTCCTATTTATACCACCATTCAGGGAGTTTATTTTCTAAGTCTTTGAGAAAAAATTTCTAAGAGTTCAAACACAACAAGACTTCATTTTTTGATGTGCCAAACACCTTTTTGATTCACACACATAAAATCCCAATTACTTTTGTGAATCTTTTGGAACCCTAGAACACAAGCTTTATTATTGTTCACCTTTGTGGGGAGATCTTTGTAACTGAGGGCTGCGTGTCATTACTGAGGGAGTCTTTACAAAGTGTTATGGCTGCGTGTCATTGAGGAGAGCTGCGGTTCTTTCTTTGTTGTTTGGGCTGCGAGTCCTTGGAGGGTGTTGCGTGTATTCTCTTGCTGAGTTCAAGACTGCGTGTCTTTGTGGGTTGACTGCGCGTTGATCCATTGCAGATTTCTCTATGTAATTGTAAGTTGCGATTTATATATTCATAGTGAAATAAAGCTTTTACCCGAAAGGGGTTTTTTCTTGAAGTCTGTGTCTCAGCATAATTTTTGTGTCACGTGCTTTCTTTATTTATGGGTTGACACACGCACCTTAGATGCATGTTTAGGGACTCTAATTAAATAAGGGGTACTTGGAAACTTGCGAATTTAATTTAATCAATTATCACACCACCGTTATTCGGCCTTTTCATATAACCATAGGTTTGTGAAGCACTTGATAAAAGTTTGTAAGAGATGTATACCAGAGTTTTTATGAGCATAAATAGGAACATAAACATATTCAACCTGCTTATAACTCCCCATAAAGCTCGAATCGTACAATTGCGCACTATCATCTCTCCTTGCCTTATTGCCATCAATAAAATAAGGTGATCATCATCCTCCGTGAGCAGCAACACAATGCGCAGTAGAGTTCCGATGCAGTGACAATTAAGATATTCTTTGATTTAGAGAAGACCCCTCTGTAGCTTAGTAAAATTAAGACATTGCAATTGAATATTTGGAACTTTATAGAGGACACAGAGCATAAGAAAAAAATAAGGGAGTGAAAGATTCGTGGAGTATAAAAAAATGCACACTTAGTGATTAAAAAAAGGTATATAAATAGGAGGTAACAGATAGGGTCAGAGGAGGAAGGGATAGTTTGGGAAATGAAAAGTTCAAAAATTGAAATGAAGCAGAAACGATCGGGAGAAGGAATCTTCAATAGGTATTAAATGGAGGTCTTTGTGCTATTCTTTTATCCAATAAGAACACTTGGTTGGATGATTGGGACAATAATCCTTAGTTTTTTATTTGACTTTTACACTGTTTTAATGCAGTTAACCTTCAAACCAAATAAAGTCCTGCGAGGTGATTTAATATATTTGATCACTCGGATGACACTTATAACATCAAATGAATATGTTTTTAAATTAAACTAATCCTTATCATTTTAATTACCAAAACATTTAGGAAAACCTTCCATCATCACGAAATTGATATGTAGTAATACAAACATATATACCAGTGTGTGTGTGTGTGTGTGTATAACTATTGGTGTGAATGATATAATCACAATAAGACCTTGTAGTCTAGTGATAACTTTTGTGTCCCCTTTAGGGGAGGTCATGAGTTTAAGTCCCACTAAGGAGATTTAAGAGGTTTTGGGGTATTTACACCCAAATAGATATATAATTATTATATTATGTATCAAGACTTGGGATTTGGGACAACTTGGGTCTTGGGTCCTAATAATGAGTCAATTTTAATTTCGTCATTAAATAATTTTATTTAATTTAATTTTAATTAATATTAAAAATCGTTTTATTTAATTAATTAAAAATTATTTTATGATTAAAATTAAAACACGTTTTTCTTAATTAGCCGTTGGGAGTGGTTTAGTGGGAGAAGTGGTCACCCACGTTTTGGGGGGAGTGGGTGGTTTCTGCATCCCTTTATATAAGGGATATGCAGATCAGTTTCTAATCACTTTTCAATCTCTCTCTCTCTCAAAAACGTCCTTCTTCATACTCCAATTTTGGGCATAATCTCTTGTGGTTATAAAGTCATCCATTGAGTGCTTCAATCAGATGAATTATTCTGTTGAATCCTGAGGACAGTTATTTGAGGCTCGAAGCATCACTGATTAACGTGCGGATAATATTTCTGCCTTAGGAATGCGTGTCTAACAAACACCTCAGCATCCAGATAAGTCTTTCGAATTTATTATTTTCTTTTTGTTTTTTCCGTATACGCATATAACAATCTAAGACAGAAATATAATTTTATATTCGTACAATGGGAAAATTTAATCCTGCCGCTATCGCCTCTGCTAGGCCTAAAAAAATTGTTGGTTTGAATTTTAAACGTTGGCAACAAAAAATGCAATTTTATCTGAACCTGTTGGAACTCGATCACACGTTAGAAGTTAAGGAAGATACTTCTGAAGAGACTGAACCTACAAAAACTGCTGTTAATCAACTTTGGGAAAAAATCTGATTTTCTGTGCAAAAATCATATTCTTAACAATTTGGATGATGCCCTGTATGATATTTATTTTTCTGTCCCCACTGCTAGAGAGTTATGGTTGATGTTAGATAAGAAATATAAAACTGAAGATGCTGGAAGTAAGAAATTTGTTGTTAGTCATTTTTTGGATTTTAAAATGATTGACGAAAAATCTATTTTGTCACAATTAGAAGAACTTCAAGTCATTATTCATGAAATTCATGCTGAGGGTATGTCAATTAGTGAGGGTTTTCAAGTTTCACCTGTTATTGAGAAACTTCCCCCTTCCTGGAAATAATTTAGAAATGGCCTTAAACATAAACGTAAAGATATGACTATGGAAGATCTCACTGTTAGACTTAGAATTGAAGAGGATAATTGCGTTAAGGAAAAAAGAGACGTTGCCACGGTTATTGCTGCTAAAGCAAACATTGCTGAAAGTAGTGGGGGGACCAAAAATCAGTTTAAGCCAAATAAGTACCAACATAAATTTAAGGGAAAAGGAAAAGCACCAAATAATTCTATGAAACCTAAAGGTGGGATTAAGAAATTCGGGGGAGATTGTTTTGTTTGTGGTAAACCTGGACATCGAGCCCAAGACCGCTTAAAAAGGAAAAACAACGAGAATTTCAAAAAACCTAATGGGGGTGCACAAGCTTCAATTGTTGAAACCGATAATTTTTCTGCTGTTATTTCAGAGGCACACCTAGTTAGTAACATTAAGGACTGGTGGGTGGACACTGGGGACACCCGACACATCTGTGGAGACATGAGTGTTTTTTCCCACTACGAGGTGGTGGGAAGTGATGAAAAGCTCTACATGGGCAATTCTTCAGTAGCTGCTGTTACTGGAAAAGGGAAGGTGGATTTAAAATTCACTTTCGAAAAAGTCCTGACGTTGAACGAGGTGTTGCACGTGCCCGACATTTGAAAAAATTTGGTCTCAGGCTCGCTGTCGAGTAAAAAGGGTTTTAAAATGGTTTTTGAATATGATCAGTTTGTTTTATCTAAAAATGGGGTGTTTGTGGGAAAGGGTTACATGTGTGAGGGATTATTCAAATTAAATGTAACTGTTGACTCTATTTTTAATGTAGTTAATTCTTCTGCTTATCTCTATGATTCCTTATGTTTATGGCATAGTAAACTTGGACATGTTAATTTTGCTTCACTTAGAAGATTAATGAATTTAGGAGATATTCCTAAACTGCCTGCAAATGTCGAACACAAATGTGAAATATGTGTCGAATCAAAATTCAAAAGAAAACCTTTTCAAAGTATACAACGCTCTACTGAAATTTTGTAATTAATTCATACCGATTTGTGTGACTTAAAAGGAATTCAAACAAGGGGTGGAAAAAAAATATTTTATCACCTTTATAGATGATCACACGAAATTCTGTTATGTGTATCTTTTGAGATATAAGGATGAAGCACTTGAGAAATTCAAACTATATAAAACAGAAGTTGAAAATCAACTAAATCAAAAAAATTAAAATTGTGAGATTAGATAGAGGAGGAGAATATTCTGAGCCTTTTAATGATTTTTGTAAAATACATGGCATAATACATCAAACTACGACACCATATTGTCCACAACAAAATGGTGTGGTGGAACGTAAAAATCAAACGCTAAAGGATATAATAAATTCTATGTTAAACAACTCGGTTCTTCCTCACAATTTATGGTGTGAAGCGGTACTTTTCAGCTTGTTATATTTTAAAAAAAATTCCCCCTAAAAAATCTGATAAATCTCCTTATGAATTATGGAAAGGAAGAAAGCCTTCATATAAATACTTAAAAGTGTGAGGGTGTTTAGCAAAAGTAGTTCTGCCTCCACCAAAACGAACTAAACTTGAACCTAAAACTGTTGATTATGTATTTATAGGAAATGCTCAAAACAGTAGTGCATATAGGTTCCTTGTGTTTAAATCAGATGTGGATAGTGTATCTACAAATACTATTATTGAATCTCGTGATGCAGAATTTTTTGAACATATTTTTCCACATAATCCCACTACTAGACTTGAGGATGCTCCTTCGAACATTTATATGCCATCTAATAGTAGTCAAGAGAATGATATGAAAATACAGGAACTTAGGAAAAGTAAAAGACGTAAAATAGATAAATCTTTTGGGCCTGATTATATTTCATTTTTGTCCGAGGGGGATCCTCAATCTTATCACGATGCTCTTATCTCTCCCGAAGCTCCATTTTGGAAAGAGGCTGTTAATAGTTAAATAGAATCTATTATGCAAAATCACACTTGGGATTTGGTTAGCTTGCCACCAGGGTGTAAATGGATTTTTAAAAGAAAAATAAAACCTGATGGATCCATAGAAAAATATAAGGCTAGGTTAGTAGCCAAAGGATATAAACAAAAGGAGGGAATTGATTTATTTGACACTTATTCTATGGTTACGCGAATTACTTCAATTAGAATTCTAATTTCCCTCGCATCCATCTATAAACTGGAAATTCATCAAATGGATGTTAAAACTGCTTTTTTAAATGGGTAATTAGAAGAGGAAATTTATATGGATCAACTGGAGGGATTTGTTGTAAAGGGATTAGAAAATAAAGTTTGCAAGCTAGTTAAATTCTTATATGGACTAAAACAATCCCCAAGGAGTGGCATGCAAAATTTGATCAAGTAATGATTAATGATGGATTTAAAATAAATGAATGTGATAAATGTGTGTATTTTAAGTGCCATAGAGATGCTTGTGTGATTTTTTTCCTATATGTTGATGATATGTTAATATTTGGATAACATATGAGTATTATAAAAACCACTAAGAAGATGTTATGTGAGCAATTTGATATGAAAGATTTAGGAGTTGCAGATTTTATTTTGGGAATTAAAATAATCCGAGATTCTGTGGGAATCAAATTATCACAATCACATTATATAGAAAGTGTGTTAAGGAAATTCAATCAATATGAATCTACTCCTATTAGAACTCCTTATGATCCAAATAGTAAACTAAAGAAAAATAAAGGAGAACCTTTGTCACAACTTGAATATTCAAAAATTATTGGTAGGGTAATGTACATTATGAACTGCACTAGACATGATATTGCATATGCAGTAGGGAGATTGAGTAGATATACTTGTAATCCTAATAATGATTACTGGAATGCACTTATTAGAATTTTGAGATACCTGAAATTTACTTTGGATTATGCTTTATATTATGTCTCATATCCTGCTGTGATTGAAGGTAATACTGATGCTAATTGGATTTCAGACTCATAGGAATCCAAATCTACAAGTGGATATGTATTCACATTAGGCGGGGATACCGTATCGTGGAAATTCTCAAAACAGACATGCATTGTGAGATCAACAATGGAGTCTGAATTCATAGCTTTAGACAAAGTAGGTGAAGAAGCCGAGTGGTTGAGGACATTTCTGGCAGACATTCCAATGTGGCCTAAACCTGTACCTACGGTACTTATACACTATGATTGCCAAGCGGCAATAGCAAAAGCAAGCAAAAAGTCCTACAATGGAAAGTTAAGACATATTCGTCACAGGGATAACAGTGTGAGACATTATAACCATTGACTTTGTAAGGTCAAATAATAATTTAGTAGATCCGTTGACCAAAGGGTTGTCAAGAGATATCATTTACAAAACATCGAGGGGGATGGGCTTAAATCCTAATGAGTAAAATCATTATGATGGATAACCAACCTATCGGAATGGAGATCTCAGGATATAGGTTCCATGGAAAAACTAATTGTGGATGATTATATGTGAGCGCTACAAAGACTTATCATTGTCTTATCCCTATGGTGTTAGTAATAATAATAATAGTAGTGCTACCTGTAATGAGAAAGGTTGAGTTAAACTCTTAATGAATCTATGGCTTGGATTTTCAAGCAAGATGTGACAGTACATTCTTGACAGATTCACCTAAGTGAGTGTGGTAGTGGGGCCGCTACCTATGGGAATTGTGGCTGAATTCTCTAGAGCACTCATGATACTGGGATATAGCTCATGGCCTTAATGAGCAAAAATGTTGTGAACCACAAGTGTATTAAAGTGTCACGTGTGTAGTCTATTGAACTGGTTTACCAAAATAACTGGTCAGTTCAAGATATATAATTCACTGAAATAGTTTGTAAGACCAATGGACATACACTAAACAAAGTTCAAGTCCAAAAGACACCCTGCCTATTAATGACATTTTTATTGCCAAAAACTTTCTTTATTACTTCTTCTCGTATCTCATTCATGTGTGGGATTATTGTGTGTGTGTGTGTGTATAACTATTGGTGTGAATGATATACTCACAATAAGACCTTGTAGCCAAGTGGTAACTTTTGTGTTCCCTTTAGGGGAGGTCATGAGTTCAAGTCCCACTAAGGGGATTTAAGAGGATTTGGGGTATTTACACCTAAATAGATATATAATTATTATATTATATATCAAGACTTGGGACTTGGGACGGCTTGGGTCTTGGGTCCTAATAATCAGTTAATTTTAATTTCGTCATTAAATAATTTTATTTAATTCAATTTTAATTAATATTAAAAATCATTTTATTTAATTAATTAAAAATTATTTTATGATTAAAATTAAAACACGTTTTTCTTAATTAGCCTTTGGGAGTGGCTTAGTGGGAGAAGTGGTCACCCACGTTTTGGGAGGAGTGGGTGGTTTCTGCATCCCTTTATATAAGAGTCATGCAAATCAGTTTCTAATCACTTTTCAATCTCTCTCTCTCTCTCTCAAAAATGTCCTTCATACTCCAATTCTGGGCATAATCTCTTGTGGTTTTAAAGTCATCCATTGAGTGCTTCAATCGGATGAATTGTGTTGTTGAATCCTGGGGACAGTTATCTGAGGCTCGAAGCATCACTGATTAACGTGCGGGAGATATTTCTGTCTTAGGACTGTGTGTCTAACACACACCTCAGCATCCAGCTAAGTCATTCCAATGTATTATTATCTTTTTGGTTTTCCCGTATACGCATATAACAATTGGATGATTGGGACAATAATCCTTAGTTTTTTATTTGACTTTTACACTGTTTTAATGCAGTTAACCTTCAAAGAAAATAAAGTACGGCGAGGTGATTTAATATATTTGATCACTCGGATGATACTTATAACATCAAATGTATATGTTTTTAAATTAAACTAATCCTTATCATTTTAATTACCAAAACATTTAGGAAAACCTTCCATCATTACGAAATTGATATGCTGTAATACAAACATATATACCAGTATATAAAGTCAGTACAAATAAGCAATTACAAGAAACATTTTTTTTAGTGAAATGTAAATATATTAACACCATAGGCAAGAAGACAAAAGAGAATACAACAAAACAGATCAGTAAACACAGTTTATAAACACGCCCAGACCAACCTGGCGCACATGCCTAACAACCCAAGGCACGTAGGCTTAGAGACTCTACTAAACCTAAACAAACAAGGCCGACCCAGGATAACCCAACAACTCACATCTGAAACAACCCAGCTCACAGCAAAAACTGTCTCTACACGACCACCGTATTACAAAACCATCAAAGAAAATCACTGACAAGCAGACCACACGTAAACAAGCCAAACTCTATGAGATCCAGTTGTCTTCCATTAATCCACTATCCAAAAAACACCTCTGCAAAAGAAACATAACACTTTCAAACTTACTCAGATAACCTCAACAACGACCAAACCATCTGCATACAAAACCTCTATAGATACAAACAGAGTGCAAACCATACACAATCCAACAAAACTTCTCCAAGCCGATACAATGTCAACAAGAAATAAACAAACCTCACCAAGAAGCGGCCAAGTCCCATCTCAAACATCACGCCACATAGACAAATATCAGAGTAAGGAAACCATCGCACCCCACACTAGCATGCAAACCATTGAACACAACTACACGGATTAACATCAAGAACATAACAACACTAAATAGAAATAACTCAGGCCACATGCGAGCATCCCAAACTCAAGAATAACAAATGGCAGGACCATCACCAAAAGACACCCAAGAACAAGAATTCTACCGCTGAGCGGACCACCAACACAAATGATAGGTAAACCATCCAACCTATGCCATAATATATTCATACATACCTCAATTCTTGACAATTTCCCTATTGTTCATGTCTCTTTTTATGTTTCTCCGCTTACATGTAGCTTTCTGAACCATCCTCTCAATTTTCTGGAAAACAATTTTCTCTTCTTTAAGACTATTATGAAAAATTCTATCATTTCTTTCCCTCCATAAACATACGCACTGATTGATAAACACAATTTCTGCATAATATCCCCAAAAATATTACTGTTGCCGCTACATAAACCAACTTCTTCTTCAATGCTTCTAATATTCCTACTACAACCATTGAACCTCAAAACTTTCCTCCAAATTTTCTTAGAAAAATCGCACTCAAAATATAAATGATCCCTATTCTCAATTTCATTTCTGCATAGAGTACACATATCATCATTAATACATCCTCAATCTTTAAGTTTATCTCTAGTCCACATCTTATTAAGGCATGCAATCCATAAAATAAATGAACATTTAAGGATTTTCTTAGAAAACCAACCTTCATTAAACCAACTCACTTTCTGCTTCCTTACTCTAATCTCATGGTAAGTATCCTTGATATTAAAATTCCCATCTTTAGATATAAGTCAAGTAGTTTTGTCCTAAGAATAACTATTAGGTACAATGGCAGTTTTAGCCATATCAATCAAATCAACAGATAAAGGTCTCGGAAATCTCCACCTACGCTCACTAATAAAATCATAAGCTTTAGCCATTATATGACTAACTGCATCATACACAGTCCTACTCCCATAGTGCGAAATTATAGGACCATTCTTTTATTAAGTATCATAATACATGTTGATAAAATTTGTTGAAAGTAAATTAAATGAAAAACTATTTTGCACAACTTCGCCTAAATAATACATTTTTCTTGCAACACTCACTCATGGGAAAACAATCAAACACTTAGTATGAAACTTACGATAAATTTCTCTAATTATCCTAAAAAAGTCTCCAATCCCTAATTTCCTTCCACATTTCATTTCAAGGTTATATAATGCCTAAAAGGTAACCCAAAATACCTAAACAAGCACCACTATTGTCTCTCTGGCTCAAATTATATGCAAAATTTGCCTTCACAAACATGTGAATTGTAATTACATTTATTGAAACATTGAGATTATTCTCTTTGCATACTAAAACTATATATTAATCATAAAAAACATGAACCAAACTCAGATGTACCAAAATAGTCAAAATATTAGTCATCACGAAAACTAATACAATTTTGAAAAAATAATTTTTTTTAAAGAATGCATTCAGTGCAAACGAACTTCCACAAATATGTACAGAACAATATGAAGAATTAAAAATAAGTGACACAATAACTATTAAATAAGTTATCGTGTGTGTTGCATTTAATCAAATAGTTGATGTTTAGTATTAAGAACTTATGAACAAAGTGCAATCACTTCCATTTTGAGAGAGCCATCACACAATCTCCACCCCAATTTGAACCGATCATTAATCACAACATAAAATTATGAACTAACTACTCACCCGTGTCATCGACTCTCCTTAAACCCAATGCAATTATAACCTTAAAAAGTGTCGTTTTCAAATAACAACTATTAATATGGGAAATTAAACACAAAATAGCAAAAGGAAGTTTTCTTTTGTAAAAAAGAATTATAAAACTGTCAAAAATTGAACATTTGTAAAACCTCACAGGAACAAAATACAAATAAAAATACCCAAATAGGATACACCCAAGAATCGGCATTCGTACCAACTTAGTCGCACACATCTCCTTAGCATTTTCCTTAACTCTAGCAGTTATCTTCTTCATCCGTATGGCCTGCAAATTCATCACAAACCCAATTTAGAAAATAAAATAGTAATAATAACTTCATAAAACTTGAATCATATTAATGCCAAATAGTAAAATTAAGTACTCAATGCAGCAAGGTCAATGGCCATAGTAGGATAAGGCTTTGCATGTAAAATCACAAGATTAAAAATTCAGTTTGGTCATGGAGTTAATAGATGATCAATAACCCACACTACGGCATAAAAACTATGATCACTTTTATCTGTTCCAAAGTTGATGCTATTTTCAACTCGTTGGTGGATATCACAAACAACTGTTTTCACATTGTTCGGGATCCACACTCAATAAAGTGAGAAGAGTTCTTGTTCTGGAAACTGATCATCTGATCATCCACCTCTTTTGTGATCATCTTGCCATGGAACATAGCTGATGCTAGTAATTTAAGAGATGTGGGTAATTTAAGCAGAAATGAATAGAAGAAGATGAAGAGAAAGAGGAACATAAGGCGAGAAGAAGTGGGATGGTTTGGGTGGATTGATTTACATCTGTCATTTTCCAAACATTGAATTTAATTTTGTTTTGTAAGAAGTTTGAATGGCCGCTTTGTCACATGTTTGATTGGCTGATGAGGTGATGTGCTGAGTTACGTAGGTAGCTCTGCCTTTAGGAGACTTAATTTCTTGTAAAGCATTTTAAAATAGTATATAGATATTTGATATATTTAATTTATATTTTAGGTATATTATTACGGTATCTTTTATATTTCACGATTTAAAATTTTAAAAGCAGTAATTTCTGTAAATCGGTTTTTAAAATTATTAAACCAAAATCAACCACGAAAAACTTGATAATTTCAATTTCGGTAGTTTCTATTTTCTATAAAAAAGAAATGTAAACCATTAAAAGGTTTTTATTGGTACGGAACGGTATGGTACATATTTTTACCATACCACGAACACCCCTAGACATTCTCGAGAATTTTTTTTAAAACTAATATAATGATATCCTCATACATAAGAATTATTTTGGCATAAAAAATCTAGAATTGAATGGACGACGAAGGGAGATAAAAATACTAAATAAGGTTCAAAGGAATAGGCCTAAAGCCTGTGAACTTCTAAAGAGTCGTCTTAATTGAAACACAACCTAATTGACTGGAGATCCCAAGAAAAAGGTTCAAAGGGACAACCAAAGTATGAAGACTCAGTCAGCACTGATAAGTAATACTTTAATTACTTCCTCCCACTTTGAAGATGAGTTAGTGCACAAACTGTCGCGTGTATAAGGATAAACTTTTTTTCTAATGATTTTTATATCTTGAATGTATAAGTTAAGTGGGGTATTAGGAGGATACCTTTTAATGAAATCACCTATGTGGTGAGAAAGGGCCTCTTCTATAAGAATTAACAAAGACTATTTCTCTAGCACACTCATGAAACCAGGATGTGTTCAAGGCCAGAAAGGACACAACAATGGGAACCAATAAGGTCGGAAAGGCATTGTGTGAATACTATTGTCTTAATTTACACAAATGGCCAATCAATTCAGGACATCACGTTCATTGATTGGCTAGTAAGCTCGATAGTATCTCAATAGGAAAGATTCAATGCCACAAGCTATATTTTTCGATGCAATGTCTTTCCTAGAAAATCTCTCTGTTCGTATCTATATTCGATTGATTCTATTAAATTTCATTCATATGGGGAATTGTGGGATATGTTAAGACAAATAAAACTTATTTGGTCAAACTTTGGGGTCAATTTTATATGACACACATATGTTAAAAATGACGTGTCTTAGTACCAATGCGTTCCTTGTTGCAAGGAGATTAATTCGGTATACTCATTTATTCAAAATAGTCGAGTAATGAATGAGAAATTTGGACTTGAAGTGACCCATTTGAGTTTAAGCTAGATAGTGTAACATATTTAAGTGGGTTTGTCCCACATTGAAAAAGTGGTAGAAAAGCTTGGAGTTGATATACACATGTTATGGGACTAAGGCTTGGATGCCTTTAGGGTATCCCAACTCATTGAAGGGGAGATGACTTACAGTAAAAATGTGTTGGGCTTGGGCCAAAGGCCCACACGTGCACGCACACCGTCACCGTCATCCGTGCACGTGAGCAACTATTAAATTTTTTGGACAAATTTCAGCCTTTGGGCTTTAAAATTTATTTTTTGAACCAAAAAATCCGTTTTCCCAAAATGAATTAATTAATTATCTTTGATTTAATTTATTATTTGAAACGTTGTCATTTTAATTAATTCAATTAAAGAGTTGTGTTGTTTTGTTAACAGATATGACTGTTCAAACACTCACATCTTTCCTGGGAAAAGAAAACAGTTGCGACCCTTGACCACTTATATAAAGGACCATGTCCAGTCCATTTTAAACACTACAAAATCTACCCGAATTACCTATTCTTGTACTTATTTCCTTCTTCCTGCTTGAGAGAAATTCATCATTGTTGGTTTATGGGGCTGTTGCACTAAAGTCCTTCTTGTAACAGCCGGTGACTGTTTCATCCTAGGAGGCAGACACCCATGAAATTTTCCGTTAGCAGCGTAGCAGCGATGTATTCTGTCGTAAGAAGAGATAATTCAACTTTCGACTCTATCAAATATTTACAAGTGATTGTTTCAATCACAAACTATTTGTTCTTCTTGACTTTCTTTACTATTAATGTAATTCAGAATAATTAGTTAATTTGTATTACTATTTATTTATTTAGTAAAATATTATTTTCGTAATCTCAAAAATAATAATCTTAAGACAAAATATTTAGTTTTTTTGTTTCTCAATAAATAAATTATTTTTCTTATTGAAATTACATTGATAAATTTTACCTTTTTAAATATATAAAAAATGTGTTTACGTTTTATATTTTCGTCTACAATTTATTTTTAAAATTTAGAAAATTCTTTACATTTCATAAATTGGTTCTGTGTTATTTTATAATAGAATCATGGCTACTAAATCCTCTGAAAATTTAATGTTTGTTCCTCAAACCGATGTGTTAATTAGTGTTCCTAATAGCGTTCCTACTCATTGAACCCATGGAGAAAAAGTCAAAAAGTTTAATGGTACTGATTTCAAGCGTTGGCAGCAAAAGATGTTATTCTATCTAACTACCATTAATCTTGCAAAGTTTATTAAGGAAAATGCTCCCGTCGTTAACGAAAATGAAAAGGATAAGACAACATTGCAAGTTGCAAAATCATGGAAACATTCAGATTTATTTGCAAAAAACTATATCCTTCATGGATAGGGCAATACACTTTATAATGAATATAGCCCATTGAAAACCTTTAAATTATTATAGGAGTCTTTGGATAAAAAATACAAAACTGAAGATGCTGGAATGAAAAAATTTGTGGTCGGTACATTTATCGAGTATGAAATGTGTAATACCCCGTAATTTTATTAAATTTTAAAATAAGATAAAAGTTAATGGGGACTAATTGGAATTAATTATGAAAAATTAATTGGAATTAATCCGGATTTAATATTAATAGATATTAAAGTAATACATGACCCTGAATTTTACTTAGTGAATATGATGTTATTTATATTGTCATGGGTTAGTAATACGGCAAAAATGGAAATTAAGTCGGGACGCGGTTATGGGACGTGTCCGGACTAATTTCAATAAATGAAAAGGAAAGATTATTTTATATGAACCTTATAGTCATTTCGAGTGTACAGTTGCGTCCATAAGGGTCAAAATAGTTAGAAAAGTCTACTCGGGTGTTGAAATTGGGTCTCAGGTCAATTAGGAGATGAAAGGACACTCCGAAGGGGCATTTTAGTCATTTCACTTGGGATATGAATAGTAACTTCATTTTTGTCTTGTAGCTTACCTTTAAGACTTTTTATTTAAATAATTCTAGGCTCTATGTAAGATTCATTTCATCTGAAAACAAGATACAAAGTTTGAGAGAAAAATAAAAGAGTCTTAGAGAGAAAGTGAAATGGTAGCCTGAAGATAAGAAGGGTTCTTTTAGAGGAGGAGTCACCTAGAGAAAATCAAGGGGACAACAACCATCTCTTCACCTTGCACCACCACTATAGTCGCCAAAAAAAGGGAAGGAGAAGTTATAACATTTGTCTTCATCAAAGGTTCAAACCAACTTTTAAGGCAAGTGATTTTTTCTTTATTTTAGTGATTAGCATATCCATGATAGATTACGATATTCTAATATGATTCATGATCTTATGAATTGGAATTTAAAATGATTGGTAAATTAAGATGATGGTTAGGCAAATTCATGTAGTTGAATATATATCATGTGGGGACTATGTTCATGATGAACTTAATAGGCTTTTGATGTACCGAAAAATATCTGTTCATAAGGTTATTGAAAAGGATGATAGGAATTGCATGTACAGAAATCCTACCATGTTAAAAATGAAATTTGATGATTTAGGTATGAAACTCTGATTCTAAATTCTAAGTTTTCAAGTTGGATAAAAATAATAAATTCAGATTATTAAAATCTTGAGATTTTAATGGGTTTGATGATAATACCTTATGAACATGTGGAATTGATGTTTTTATGTAGAAATCACCCACGAATATGTTGAATTAATGTTAGAATAGTGATTCAAATTTCTATATTCTTTTAGGATAGAAAACTAGTAAGGTTTGGGTGTTTGAAATTGAGGAAAAATGCAGAAAATTGGAAAAGAAAAACGATGACTTTGTTCGAACGAGACCTGACTTTGTTCGAACGAGAGTCAATCTCATTCTAATGAGACCCCATCTCATTCTAATGAGATTTCCGACTTCAAACGAGATTTCCATATACCCCATGTTTAGCCCAGGAAAGTTTGGGAAAATTGCAATCTGGCCAAGAATGAGTTTTTAAATAATTTTGGTACATTAATAGAGTGAGAAACTTGGGATTAATGTTGGAAAATTTTAATATATTAAGGATTAAAATTATGTGAGAGATAACTACATAATTATTATATGATTTAGAGGAGAATGATCGTTATGACAAGTTATGACAAGTACGGGTTATATGAAGGACATATATACGGGTACTTGGGTCAAATAAAAGATTTTGGGAGAAATTAATTACATAATATATGTACGATAATAATCGTGAATACAAATACGGGTAGTATTCGAGAAATATGACGGGTACTGGGATAGGATAAATTCCTAATATGATATAGGTAATGTAAGTACCTAATACTAAATAGGTAGACGATAGTGCCTATTTGATTGATTTATGATTTACGTGTATGACAAACCTAGATTACTTGCTATCGATGGAGGTTTGCTCGTGAGAGCAGTCATATCCTGATGAATCTAATGGGATTGTTGACTTGTCACTCGATAACATAGAACGTAGGGATTGATCACCACTTTTGGGTGTGACCAGTTATTTGGGTGCGTAAGTATGTGCGTAGCACAAAGGCTTAGGACTATGTTTGCCTCCAATATTTGTGTTTGATATTTGTGGTTCGAGGAATCTTTACCGAACCTATAGTCCCCCATACAGTGACGAGATGTATTGGGACATGATAACAGAGTAATGCAACACCGCAACTGTGTCTCGGGGTGCAGTGTTGTATATATACATATGATGATATCTACTGTGTGATTAAAGTAGAATTGAGGGAAAGTGATATTTGGAATTACTTAAGTATGAAAACACTTAATTGAATTGAATTAATAAGGGGATTATATATATATATATATATATATATATATATATATATATATTATGAGAGATATATGTGGGAATGAATTGGGATATGGATAATCGATACATTGGGTTGATCTAGTTAGCGTGGGAACTATACTAGTATGTCTTAGAGGTACGTTAGGTATGCACTCTAAATGAGAGGCGAGAATATCAAGAGAGAGTTTGATAATCTAACATGTATATAATAATTTCTAAATATAGAATTTATTCACTTGCTGTTTTATAAACTATTTTTACATCAGGCTTTAACCCGTTTCCTTGCATATTCTCTTCTGTCTCTTGTATCTCCTATATCAGGTGTTCAGCCGCAGGGACGCCAACCATAGAGGATTCTGTCATGTGACGAGCTATGGATACTATGGAGTTTTTGAGCTTTATTTAGATTCCTTCACTTTCATTGATTCATACTCTGTAGTTGATTTCATTTAGGGCATCCCGCCCAAAGGATTTTAGGCTTTCCTTCTCAGTCAGTTTATTTACTTGTATCGGATTTGATTACATTTGAGTTACTTTGGAATATTGCATGGAATTTTAACTGGAGAGTTTTATTCCAGTTGCTTTTAATTCAGTTGTAATATTTACTCAGTTGTTATTCATTTTATGAATGGATTGTGTTAAATGGTTTAGGTTTCAAAAAGAGAAATTTATTAAATTAAAATTTGAAAGTTTTTAACATCTGTTTAATTAAGTATTAGGTGATTATAAAATGTTTTCGACAGTGATGCTAAGCATGATCCAACTGTATATTCTGGTTTAATTTGGTATGGTACTGATCACCCGATATTTAATTAAGCGGGTGTTACAGGTGGTATCAGAGCATCGGGTTCTAGAGTCTTTTAGGATCTGAACGGTTTATTATGCCTTTAGCTAAGCGTACTCTGATGTAGAGCCCTATTATTAGGATTGTTGTATCCTTGATTACATTTATACGTTCTTCAGCTATTCTATGATATTAAAATACTGATGGTATATTCTCTCTCATTTTAGATGCCTTCTAGACGTGCACCTCAACACGCCCTAGCTCAGGGTACAATGAATGCTGCAGAAGTTGCTGCTTTTATTGCTCAGGTAGTCAATACAGATTTAGCTATTGTTTAATAAGCTCGATCACAGGCGCCAGCTGTGCCACCCGCGCCAAGGTAAGTGTTTCCTACTGCATGGGAACGTGTTAGGGATGCCTTTCAGAAGGTGCATCCACCATAATTTTAGGGGGGTTCTGATGTCGTGACTTCTAGCCAATGGAAGAAGTATATCCAGAGGCACTTGAGAATATTGGAATGCATAAACGTTCAACGTCAGATACTAGATACGTTTAAGCTAGTCTAGGCAGCTCTGTAATGGTGGGAATCTATTACCACCACTGAGGAGAGATATAATATGACTATCTTGGACTTCTAGGTGCAATTCGATCATAAGTACTTCCCTTTTGTCGTCCAAACTGAGATGAGGTGGAGACGACTTGGCTTGAAACAGGAAGGGACGACTGTGGCATAATGTGTGGAGGAATTTACTCAGCTAACTAACTTGGTGCCAACAGAGGTACCCACTTAGAAAAGGAGAATTCAGATGTTCACTGATGGCCTGAACTATAAGATTCGCCAGCACTTAATGGGAAATATTTACCTATATACTTATGCATATGTTCTTAATTCTATAATTATCCATTGCTAGGATAACCACTTACATGCTCAGGGTGTCAAGTGGGGGATTGAGTCAAGCCAACAGGGAAAGACTAACATAGGCGGTTCTAACGGGGCATAGTCAGGTCAGAGTTAGCAGCAACAGGTTGAGTAGGGTTCACAACCAGGGGACTATGGTAAACGTTTAAAATATAGAGGATTTTGATTTTGGTAGGGAGGCAACAGGCAGGGCCAGCAGGTCCAAGGGAGGGGCGGTAACGACCAGTAGGACCGGGGACAACTGGGACAAAATGGGAGAAAGTTCACTGGAAGATGTTTTGTGTGTGGTAAGCTTAGCCATAAGAGGCAGCACTACACCAAATCCTACGAATGGTAATTCCCAGTTGGTCACGACCCAAATCCGCAACCAGCTGGTCGCGAACTTGGGCCGTGACCAACTCAATTTTTGGCCTAACCATATTTATTACCACACTAAATCATGGATGCTCTGGAAGTGGTCACAGACCAAATCCCTGACCACTGTGGGTCACAAACTTGGGCCGTGACCAGGGCGTGACAACCTTGGGGACAAATTCGTGCCAAAATTCCCTCCAAATAGGTCGCCGAGGGGTTACGGACTTGGAGCGTGACCATAGGCATGATAGAGAACAAAACATACACAAATGGAGTCACGACTGGGGGTCATGACCATTTCTTAGTGTGGCTCACGGCTATGGGCCATGACCATACCTCATTGAAGTAGTGGTTTTGAGGGAAGAAGGGTCGTACATGGTGGGTCATAGCTCTAGGCCGTGACCAGGTTCAATCCAGCAACACCCTCACCTCATTCATTGGTCACGCATGGTGGGCCACGGCTCTAGGCCATGACCAGGTTCAGAACTTAAAACAAACACCCGCTAAAATTTCATTTTTGTCGAACCATTTCGTTGCCTAAAGGCTATGGGATTATTGCGATTTCATTGCTATATGTCTAAAGGTAAGGGTGTATGTATAGATTCATTTTGATTGCATTTTGATTTCACTTCAATTTGTGCAATTTCACTTCAATTCGTGCGATGTCGTCATGTCTAAGCGTAAGCCCTAATTTCTGTCTATGTATGTATAGATTTATGTTTGTATGTGTGTACGTGTGTTTGTATGCACATATTTATGTGTATATGTATGTTTATGTGTGCAACTATGAACAAATAAATTATTTTTTATGTCAATAAACCTAGATTGTATGTGTGTGTATGTATAGATTGCATGTGTGTGTGTATAGATTTATGTAAAAAAAATTATTAAGGTTTAGTAAACCCTAAATTTTATGTGTGTGTATGTATAGATTATGTCAATAAACCTTAGATTGTATGTGTGTGTATGTATAGATTATTCCAATAAACCCTAGATTGTATGTGTGTGTATTTTTTTTGACAAAATATTATTCAAAATCCTAGACATTATATTTTTTTGATAAAATTAATTAAATGGATTTTTAATGAGTAAAAAAATTTACATCCACCTTGTTGTGGGTTATATGCATGCCATCATATTATATTGGGGGTATATGCGTGCCATGATTTTTTTTGACAAAATATAATTAAATAAATTTTTTTGACATTGTATTAGGGTTTATATGCGTGTCGTTATTTTGGGATAATTCTAAGCTGACACACAAAATTGGACACGACAATGCCTTTAATATTGAATATGATGTTCATCGATTTTAGGAAGAAGATGAAGTCAAAGGGTATTAGCAAATATGTCTATTAGTATGTTTTCCACATTATTTTATAAATATAGGAAATATGGCTATTAGTAAGTGTTTCTGACGATCTTAATCTTTTGCAGGATCATTTTCGGGGATTTGGTGCGATTTTCCATTTTTGTAGAATCTTTTTAGACAAAGCAGAGTAATTGACCTCCCTACTAGAGCAGCTTTGGTATAATTTTTTGAAACTAAAGTAGATTGTGTGCAAACGTTGAATGATTTTTAAGGTTACTAATAACTCTTCTTTCATTTGTATACGAATGAGCAGAAGTTTAGACCATGCCCAGTTGTCTTTAGATCTTTTTCTCGTGGCCCAAAAGTGTGTATGTACAAGGTTCTCCAGGTAATTGTCTTGGATAACTTGTATGAGAATGTCTTTAATAGTGAATTTAACTTTCGTTTCGCTTCTATTATGAGTTCAAATAGATCAATTTTAATAATTTTTTCTCTTTTGGTTGCAGATAATTGAGGGAAAATGTGAAAAACATTTCAATCTGGTATGCTTTATTCATCTTACATGTATGTGTGTGTTGATGTAAAAAATTAGATTAGATCTAATTTTTTAATCACAGATAAAATAAAATGAGACAAAGAAATTTTAAAGTGGTTCAGCCTTATAAGAATGGCCTACGTCCACTATTTCTATTATTGCTGACTGTTTGGGGAATTCTTGATTACCCGTTTAGTCAAGAAATTCCTGGTCCCCTTACAATGAGGATGATACAATGTATTTATTGCCCTCAGGCTGTACATGTGAAAGGGTAATACATAGCTGTCCATTAGGCGTATACATCTGTATGATAATAATAAACATTTAATGCGCAGTCAATCTGTTGGTTATACTGCTATTAATGCTCTGTTCGAGGTGCATCTCGGACCGCCTAAGCTGCTCGGTACTCATAAGTTGCTCGGTGTATTAAAGTTCCCCGGAGAACTCTTATTGGTCGGAGCGTCTGAGTTGATCGGGGAAGAAGAGTTCCTCGTTGCAGTATGGTTCCTCGTAGATATTTGTTATTGCCACGCAGATTGCCACGTGTCTTCACTCAATTGAGCCATGTCAGCAGACTAAATTTGGTATCAACAGTGTGTTTCAATAATATTTTAAGTTTTCACCATACCTACCCCATAGACGAAGTCTCCCAAAGGTTGGGTAGAAATTAATAATTGTGTTCCCAATTAACATACCAATGTTATGGGTGGGGGAAGGGGGGTGAATAACATACTAACGGTAAAAAAAATTGTGTTTCCATTTTATGTGAGATATAAGGGACAATTGTTCACGGTGATTCTATAAATAGACGGTAAAACAAACTATTGTCGTGTTGTGTTTGTGTGGTAATTAAGACTCACATCAATCGTCTTATCATGTCTTGTCATTGTGTTATTCAGGTTTTACTTTTATTTTCATGATATTCATGTCTTCACTTATCCACTTTAAATATGAATCCAAAACGGCCCCGTGAGAGGCATCGACACCTCGCATGTGACCATTGTAACTCGTAGGAACTGACCGCGTGGTTACGAGACTCCCGATTTGAGAATACGACAATAATTTGAAAATATCTAGACTTAGATTTAAAAACATGACTTTAGAAGGGGAAATCCCAAAACAACCTCCAAACGCCCCCGTGAGATGATCTAGACACATGTACCTAGCAGTTGGGGTTGTCCACTTCATACTACCTTGTATTTAAGCATTGTAACCTGATAATCTAGGCCCATGAGAGAACATAGACGATTTTGTAAAGGTCTCATATTTTGTAAGTAATAAAAATATTGGGTTGGGGAGTTTTCCCCGTAAATATTGTGTTGCCTTACTAATTGTGATTTTATGTATTACTGGTTGGATTGTTGTTGGTTTACTCGGTACCGACACCTCATATGGGATTAATGTAACTCATTGGAACTAACCGCGTGGTCATGGGATTACCGATTTGAGAATACAACGATAATTTGAAAATATTTAGATTTAGGCTTAAAAACTTGGCGTTAAAGGGAGAAACCTCGAAACAACCCCGAAACGACCCCCTGAGAGGCACCGACACCTCACACGGGACTAATGTAACTCGTAGGAACTGAGCGCATGGTCATGAGACTAGCAGTTTGAGAATACAATGATAATATGAAAATATAAATAATTAGGCTTACAAACATGACACTAGATGGAGAAGCCTCGAAACAGCCCCCAAACCACCCCGTGAGAGGCACCGACACCTCGCACAGGACCAGTGTAACTCGTCACAACTGACCGCGTGGACACGGAACTCCCAGATTGAGAATATGATGCTAATTTTAAAATATCTATACTTAAGCGTAAAAACATAGTGTTAGAGGGTGAAAAAAAAAAATAGCTCCTAAACGATACTGTGAGAAGCACCGACACCTTGCACCGGGCCAATGTAACTCGTAGGAACTGACCACGTGGTCACTGGACTCACGGTTTGAGAATATGACAATAATTTGAAAATATCAAGACTGGTGCTTAAAAACATGGCGTTAGAGGGGAAAACCCTGAACGAGCCCCTGAAAGGCCCCGTGAGAGGCACCGACACCTCGCATGGGATCAATGTAACTCGTATTAACTGACCGCATGGTCACGAGACTCCCGATTTGAAAATACTATGATAATTTGAAAATATCTAGACTTAGGATTAAATGCATGGCGTTAGAGGGTGAAAAATCGAAACAATCCCCGAATGGCCCCGTGAGAGGCACTAACACCTCGCACGGGACCAATGTAACTCGTAGGAACTGACCGCTCGATCAAGGGACTCCCGATTTGAGAATACAATAATAATTTACAAATTTCTGGACTTAGGCTTAAAAACATGGCGTTTGAGGTATCACGCTTACTTTATATCCTGGATGATTGGGGCTACCTCCCATGGAGGATCCCACCCTGAAGAACATAAATAAATTATCACCTTACAATCATTTTCAATCACACCATTATACAGACCACTGTCCTTGAAAATTTTAGATTCTCTCCTTGTCGCAAGTGCTTTGTAACCTGTAGATGATTGCACTGTGCAAAGTGCAATGAAGACATCCAAAAAATATCCTTTTTGGTCTCTTAAAACATCACCAATTTCTGCTTTGGTAAGGACAGGAGGAAGGCCCCATCGCAATTTACGTATGATGTAAAATTTTCCTTGATATCTTATGAAATTCATCACAGCTTAACATACTCTGATCAATCACTTTCCTGGCCCAAATTTTTGCTCATTGGATGATAAATTTACTCCGAGCATTCCAAATATGCCAAGAAATCCGGACCACTATACTAAGATGATCCACTACTTGTCCAAATGATTTTTTATAATCGAGATTGTTTGAGATTCAATGCAAAGGGGATTGATATGTTGCCTCACATTTGCCCTAATCAATTGCCCAAGATCTCCAAAACTCTATAGTCCAGTTGCACCTAATCACAAAATGCTTTATAGATTCAATTTCGTCCTTTCATATCACACAAATTGGATTGTTAGAGCATTTTCTTAGATAGATGGACTTTCCACCAAAAGGTTTTTATTTTTGGTAATATATAACTGTTATATAACTGATATATAATAGTATAGATAACTGTTGTATAACAATTTATATAACTATTATGAAACTTCTAATCCTTTAGAACTTGAGTAGATGGTAATGTTACAAATGTTGCAACCATTTTCCAAGTCAGATTATATCAGTCTTGTTGGATACGTGAGTTGATCATTTTCTCACACTATCAAGTCTGTGTTCAATCTAAAGTTATATTTTTACCATCCTTTTACAAGATAATATGCAACTAAGCCAATTGGTTTAATTTTTCAGGTATGGAAGGGACTATGACACCAATGCCACTTGGAACATTACTGTTGATATGTTGTGTGTTCAAGAATTCCATCGAAAGATCCACTATGTCTGATATTCCAACTGTATTTAGTAATGAATGCACGACACTAGTTTTACCCTAAAGACATGCTTTTATAGTTGGGCAAAAAGCCTCAACTGCAACAATGGAGGCCCGGTGATGTTTAATTCAAACCTGATTTTATTCTATGTACCAAACTTATCTCCATTCTTGCTTTTAGTAATCCTGAGTAAGCATCATTGCTTTTTAGCATCTTCTTAGTTGATTGAAATTATACTAAAATGTTTGTTATTAGAAAATGATTTCTTTCATAATTAGTATTTTTGCTATTGTAATTATCACCACTTAGTACAGGCAAACACCATTATGTATTGGGGCCAGACCTTTATGGGTTTAGAAATAAAAATACAAATGAAAATACGACGATAATTTGAAAATATGTATACTTAGGCTTAAAAACATGGCGTTAGAGGGCGAAACCCCAAAACATCCCTCGAACGGCCCCTTGAGAGGCACCAACACCTCGCACGGGACCAATATAGCTTGTAGAAGTTGACTGCACGACCACGAGACTCCCAGTTTGAGAATACGATGATAATTTGGAAATTTCTAGACTTAGGCTTAAAAATATGGCATTTGAAGGAAAAAACATGACACAGTCCCCGAACGGCCCCGTGAGAGCCACCAGCACCTCGCATGGGACCAATGTAACTCGAAGGAACTGACCACTCAATCACGGGACTCCCGATTTGAGAATACGATGATAATTTGCAAATTTTTAGACTTAGGCTTAAAAATATGGCGTTAGAAGGTAAAAACTTGACACAACCCCGAAACGGCCCCGTGAGTGACATCAAGACCTCGTAGGGACCAATATAACTCACAGGAACTGACCATGCAATCAAGGGAATCCTAATTTGAGAATACGACGATAATTTGAAAATACGAGGACTTAGGCTTAAAAACAAGGTGTTATAGTGCGAAAATCCAAAATAGCCCCCAAATGAGCCCGTGAGAGGTACCAACACCTCGCACGGGACCAATGTAACTTATAGGAATTGACCGCTCAATCACGGGACTCTTGGTTTTGCAATACAATGATAATTTACATATTTCTATACTTAGGTTTTAAAACATGGCGTTAAGGGGAAAAACACGAGACAGTCCCCGAATGGCAATGTGAGAGGCACCAACACCTCGCATGGGACAAATATAAATCTTAGGAACTGATCATAAAATCCCGAGACTCCTGATTTGAGAATACGAAGATAATTTGAAAAAATCTAGATTTAGGCTTAAAAACATAGCATTAGATGGCAAAAATGTGAAACAGCCCCCGAAAGGCCCCGTGAGAGGCATCAACACCTCGCATGGGACCAATATAACTTGTAGAAACTGACTGCACAATTACGGGACTCCCGATTTGAGAATACGATGATAATTTTTAAATTTCTAGACTTAGGCTTAAAAACATGACATCAAAAGGCGACATCCCCAAACAGCCCTCGAACCGCCCCGTGAGAGGCACCAACGCCTCACACGGGACCAAAATAACTTTTAAAAATTGATCGCATGATTACAAGACTCCCGATTTGAGAATACCATGATAATTTTCTAATTTCTAAACTTAGGCTTTAAAATATGGCATTACAAGGCAAAAACTTAAGATAGCCCCCGAATGACCATGTGAGAGGCACCAACACCTCGCACGGGACCAATATAACTCATAGGAACTGACTGCAGGATCACGGGACTTTCGATTTGAGAATATGATGATAATTTGAAAATATCAAGACTTAGGCTTCAAAATATGGCGTTAGAGTGGGAAAACCTGAAATAGCCCCCGAATCGCTACGTAAGAGTCACCAACACCTCGCACGGGGCCAATATAACATGTAGAATCTGACTGCACAATTATGGGACTCCCTGTTTGAGAATACAATGATAATTTGCAAATTTCTCGACTCAGGCTTAAAAAGATGGTGTTATGAGGCAAAAACACGACACAGGCCCCGAACGGCCCCGCGAGAGGCACCAACACCTCACACTAGACCAATGTAACTCGTAGGAACTGACCACGTGGTCACGGGACTCCTAATTTGAGAATATGATGATAATTTGAAAATATGAGGACTTTATCTAAAAAAACATGGCGTTAGAAGTCGAAAACACGAAACATCCTCAATCGGCCTCGTGAGAGGCACCAACACCTCGCACGGGACCAATGTAACTCGTAGGAACTGACCGCTCGATCACGGGACTCCCTATTTGAGAATATGGCCATAATTTAAAATTATGAGGACTTAGGCTTAAAAACAAGGTGTTAGAGGGCGAAAACCCAAAGCATCCCCTGAGCGGCCCCATGAGAGGCACCAACACCTCGCATGGGACAAATGTAACTCGTGGAAGTTGACCGCACACTCACATGACTCCCAGTTTGAGAATACGATAATAATTTGAAAATATATAGACTGAGGCTTAAAAAATAGCATTAGGGGGTGAAACCCTGAAACAACCCTCGAACGGCCCTGTTAGAGGCACAAACACCTCGCACGGGATAATGTAACTCGTAGGAACAGGCCACGCACTCACGGGACTCCCGATTTGAGAAGACGACAATAATTTGAAAATATGAGGACTTAGGCCTGAAAACAAGGCGCTAGAGGGAGAAACCCTAAAGTAGCCCCCAAACGGCCCTGTGAGAGGCACCAACAACTCAAACGGGACCAATGTAACTTCTAGGGATTGACCGCGTGATCATAGGTCTCCAAGTTTGATAATACGATGAAAATTTGAAAATATCTAGACCTAAGCTTAAAAACATGGCGTTAGAGGGAGAAACCCGAAACATCCCCCGAACGAACCCGTGAGGGGCACCAACACCTCGTACGAGACTAATATAACTCATACGAACTGACCGCGCAATCACGGGACTCTCTATTTGATTATACGATCATAATTTCTAAATTTCTAAACATGGTGTTAGTGGATGAAAATCCGAAACAGTCCCCGAACGCCCTCGTGAGTGGCACCAAACCCTCGCACGGGACCAATATAACTCGTTGGAATTGACCGCACGATCATGGAACTCTCGGTTTGAGAATATGATGATAATTTAAAAATATCAGGACTTAAGAAAAACATGGCGTTAGTGGGTGAAAACCCGAAATATCCCCCGAATGGCCTCATGAGTGGCACCAACACCTCGTACGGGACCAATGTAACTCATAGGAACTACCGCGCGATCACGGGACTCCTAGTTCGAGAATATGATGATAATTTGCATATTTATACACTTAAGCATAAAAACATGGCATTAGTGGGTGAAACCCAAAATAGCTCCCAAACGGCCCCATGAGTGGCACGAACACCTCGCACGTGATCAGTGTAAGTCGTAAGAACTTACCGCGTGATCAAGGGACTCCCGGTTTGAGAATACAACGATAATTTGAAAATATGTGGACTTAGGCTTAAAAACAAGGCGTTAGAGGGAAAATGGGCTAGAGGCAACAACACCTCACCCGGGACCAATGTAACTCGTAGAAACTGACTGTGTAATCACAGGATTCTCAATTTGAGAATACGATGATAATAAGAAAATATGAGGACTTAGGCTTAAAAATAACGTGTTAGAGGGCGAAAACTCGAGACAACCGCCGAACAATCCCGTGAGAGGCACCAACACCTCGCATGGGACCAATGTAACTCGTATATGACGATAATTTGAAAATACCAGGACATAGGATTAAAAATATGGCATTGGAGGGCGAAAACTCGAAACAGCCCCCGAACGGCCCCGTGAGAGGCACCAACACCTCGTACGGGACCATTGTAACTCATAGGAACTGATCGCATAATCACGGGACTCTTTGTTTTAGAATACGGTGATAATTTGAAAATATAAGGACTTAGTCTTAAAAACAAGGCGATAGAGGGCGAAACCCCGAATCAGCACCCGAACGGCCCCGTGAGAGGCACCAACATCTCGTACGGGACCAATTTAACTCGTAGGAACTGACCGACAAGTCATGGGACTCCCAGTCTGAGAATACGATGATAATTTACATATTTATACACTTGGGCAAAAAAACACGGCGTTAGTGGGTGAAAACCCGAAACAGCCCCCGAACGGCCCCGTGAGTGGCACCAACAATTCGCATGGGACCAATGTAACTCATAGGAACTTATCGCACGATCACGGGACTCTTGGTTTGAGAATATGATGATAATTTGTAAATTTCTAGACTTAGGTTTAAAAACATGGCGTTAGAAGGTAAAAACCCAACACAACTCTCGAACGGCCCCGTGAGTGGCATCAACACCTCGCACGGGACCAATGTAACTCGTAGGAATTTACCACACAATAACGGGACTCCCATTTTGAGAATATGACGATAATGTGAAAATATAAGGACTTAGGCTTAAAAACAGGACATCAGAGGGAGAAAACCCGAAATAATCCCTGAACGACCACATGAGAGGCGCTAACACCTCGCACGGTTTAAATGTGACTCGTAGAAATTGACCGCGTAATCATAGGACTATCGATTTGAGAATACAATGATAATTTCAAAATATGAGGAATTAGGCTTAAAAACAAGGCGTTAGAGGGAGAAAACTCAAGACAACCCCCGAACGGAACCGTTAGAGGGACCAAAACCTCGCACGGGACCAATGTCACTCATAGGAACTGACCGTGTGATCATGAGACTCACAGTTGGAGAATACGAAGATAATTTGAAAATATCAGGACTTAAGCTTAAAAACATGGCCTTGGAGGGTGAAAACCCGAAACAGTCCCCGAACGACCCTGTGAGAGGCGCTAACACCTCGGACGGGACCAATGTAACTCATAGGAACTGACTACGCAATCACGGGACTCCCGATTTTAGAATTCGATGATAATTTTAAAATATGGGAACTTATGCTTAAAAAAAAGGCACTAGAGGGCGAAACCCCGAAACAACCCCCGAACGGCCCTGTGAGAGGCCACAACACCTCGCACGGGATCAATGTAACTCGTAGGAACGATTACGCGGTCACGGGACTCCCAATTTGATAATACGATGATAATTTTTATATTTATACACTTAGGCATAAAAACATGGCATTAGTGGATGAAAACTCGAAACAACCTCAGAACGGCCCCGTGAGTGGCACCAACACCTCGCATGGGACCAATCTAACTCATAGGAACTTACCTCGCAATCAAGGGACTCCCGATTTGAGAATACGACGATAATTTGCAAAATTCTAGACTTAGGCTTAAAAACATGGCGTTAGAATGCAAAAGCCTGACATAGCCCCCGAATGACCCCGCGAGTGGCACTAAGACCTTTCACGGGACCAATGTAACTCGTAGGAACTTATCGCGTGATTACGGGACTCTTATTTTGAGAATACGATGATAATTTGAAAATATGAGGATTTAGGCTTGAAAACATGGTGTTAGAGGGCAAAAACCCGAACCAACCCCCGAACGGCCCCGTGAGAGGCACCAACACCTCGCACGGGACCAATGTAACTCATAGAAACTAACCGCTTAATCACGAGACACCCGACTTAAGAATACGATGATAATTTGAAAATAGGAGGACTTAGGGTTCAGAATATGGTGTTAGAGGGCGAAAACTCAATACAACCCCCGAACGGCCCCGTGAGAGGCACCAACACCTCGCACGGGATTAATGTAACTCGTAGGAACTGATCATGGAATCACGAGACTCTCGGTTTGATAATATGATGATAATTTGAAAATATAAGGACTTAGGCTTAAAAACATGGCGTTGGAGGGCAAAAACTCGAAACAGCCTCCGAACGGCCCCGTGAGAGGCACCAACACCTCGCATGGGACCAATGTAACTCATGGGAACTAACCACGCAATCACGGGACTCCCAAATTTAGAATACGATGATAATTTGAAAATATAAGGACTTAGGCTTAAAAATAAGGCGCTAAAGGGAGAAACCCCGAAACACCCCCCGAACGGCCCCGTGAGAGGCACCAACACCTCGCACATGACCAATGTAACTCGTAGGAACTGACCACGCAGTCATGTGACTCCCGATTTGAGAATACAATGATACTTTTCATATTTCTACACTTAGTCATAAAAACATGGCGTTAGTGGGTGAAAACCCAAAACAGCCCCTGAACGGCCCCGTGAGTGGCACCAACACCTCGCAAGAGACCAATATAACTCGTAGGAACTGACTGTGGGATCACGGGACTCCCAATTTGAATACATGAGAATAATTTAAAAATATCAGGACTTAGGCTTAAAAACACGGTGTTGGAGGGAAAAAACTCAAAACAGCCTCATAATGGCCCCGTGAGAGGCACCAACACCTCGCAAGAGACCAATGTAACTCGTAGGAACTGGCTGTACGATCACGAGGCTCCGCAAGATAATGGGACTCACGATTTGTGAATACGACTATAATTTGAAAATGTTTAAACTTTGGCTTAAAAACATGGAGCTAGAGGGGGAACCCCGAAACAGCCGCGTGAGTGGTACCGACAGCTCGCACGGAACCAATGTAACTCGTAGGAATTGATATGTTGATAATTATAACTCATATATGCAAATTTTCAGCTTGAATAATTTTTTTTTTGTAGAACTACTTGGTTACTGATATCATTTTTTTATCCTATCATTTCAAGGATAACATTGCATCATTTGCTTTTTTGCACGTGGAACAAATGAAGTAGGCAATGGTTTACGACATGAAGATTGTTTATATGATGTTGTGGACATTCATGTTTATGTTTTTATGTGTTGCAGCCATGCGGGCTTTCATTGTTTAATTTTATGATCATGTGGACTTTTATAATTTGATTGTTAAATTTTATGGCCGTGCGGGCTTTATAATAAGCAGGTTATACATATACAGGGTTTGGAATGTTCAGAAAATAGAGGAAACTCTGCCTCATTTTTTTTTGGTCTGTGAATTATTAAGACGTGTAATATTTTTAAGTTTGTATATATATTAGTTTATTAATAACGTTCCAGATTCATAATTTGTGATGTTTTATTATTTTTCCAATAATAAATATTTGTAACAAACCTCGTATGCATCCAACGTTACACGTAGCAATCGACCGTGCAGTCACAGGACCCCTAATTTTAGGATTGGACCAAAAAAATATATTTTTTTAAAAATTATAATTAAAGATGGTCATGTACTTTTTCCATGACCATCTTTATTTTTTCCGTCGTGCATAAAAATTGTCGCGGTCAAAACTCATGACCCCTAACCGTGACGAAAAATGGTCGCGACCAAAGACCACGACCATTTTTTTCCTTTTGTTTTTCATCATGGTGTGGGTCACGGATTTGATCGCGACCATTTTTTGTCACGGTTGTGGGTCACGGACTTGGGCCGCGACCATTTTTTTCCTTTTTTTTCTTCGCGGACTTTGGCCGCGACCAATTTTTGTAACGGTTGTGGGTTACGAACTTGGGCCGCGACCATTTGTTTCCTTTTTTTTCGTTGCGGTGTGGGTCATGGACATTGTCCGCGACCAATTTTGTCACGGTTGTGGGTCACGGATGAAGGTCGCGACCATTTTTTTTCCCATCACGGTATGGGTCACGGCCCAAGTCCGCGACCATCTGCCGAGACCCCCTGTGGGCCGTGTGTAATACCCCGTACTTTTAGCTATATTTATTTTTGGGATTAATTAATTAAAATGCGTATTAATTGGAAATTAATCCGGGTTATAAATACTAATGAGATGCGTATTGGTACTTGATTATGTGCATATATGATTATATATGTACTTGGTATTATAAAATTTGTCGTGAGATTTATATTCGGCATTTTTGAAATTTTGTTGAGACGCGTGGGACCGCCGCGTCACGGTATAATATTTTGATAATAAAAGTGAATTTAAAATCTATAATCCGTATGGTCATTTTGAGTGCGCCAACGCGTCCGGAAGGGTCGAGATAGTCAGAAAACACTAGCCGGGGGTATAGTTTGGGTCCCGGGGTATTTTTAGGCCATTCCGGCACCATAAAGGGTAATTTAGTAATTTGGTATTTTTGGGTAATTAAAAGTGACGAAAATTGAGAGTTGTAATCTGATAAGGAATTGACCCAACCAACCCTTATTAACCCAACAAGCTACGGAGGTTTATTAAATTAGGTTTTCATAAGTTCCCCCAAAGCAAACCCTAGCCACCATAGCTTTTTGGAGAAGAAAGCTTGGAGAAGGAGAGAGAGAGAGGAATTCTGCAGAAATTCTACACCGAATCCACACCAAATTCAGAGACAACCAAGGCAAGTGACTTTATTCCATTTAATTTCTGAGAATGTTTCCTCCATGTTAGAAAATTTGAATTTATGGTTTGTTCTTGAAGAAAATATGAAAACCCATGTAGTCTAGATCATAGAACTTGAGGAAATTGAGAAGGATTGCATGTAGAATAGTTTGGAGACAATAAATCTGATGTTAATGCATGTTTGGGTGAAAGAAAAACGAATTAAAGTCTGGGATTTGATGATGATATGTAGTTAGGGTTCATGTTCTTGAGATATTTGGAAAAAGTGTAGAAAGCTGTAAATTTAATTGATATTTGGGTGAATTGATCCCTTAGAAACATGTTAGGATGTGATTATATATGTTTAGTATTGATTATAGACCCTAAAACGTTGTTGGGATGAACTTTGGAATTGATTAGAAGTGATAAAAATGGTTAAAAACGAATTGGGGAAAAATCTGGGCCGAAACTGGCCAGTCGTTAGAAGCAGCCCCCAGGTCGTTCGAACGAGCTCGTTCGAACGAGCTTCTAACGAGTTGACCAGTCATTACTAACGAGTAGGGATTTCGTTCGATATCTCGTTCGAACGAGATATCGTTAGAAGGGACAGTTCGTTCGAACGAACTGGGATCTCGTTCGAACAGCCTCGTTCGAACGAGACTTCTAACGACCTGACAGTCCAAACTCGTTCGAAGCCTCGTTCGAACGAGACTTCTAACGAGTTGACAGTTTGGTCCTTTTTGGACTGTTTTGACTTTTGGAGTTCCGTAAATTGTTCGAGGTTATAGATAACATTCCTTTGATGATATAGTGATACACTTGGGACATTTGGGTATTTATGAGGAGGAATTATATACGAGAGTTGTATTACATGGACGGTTTGGGATGAGACGTGAGTGTCTATTACGACGTGAGAAATTATGACGCGTATAATTACAAACCGGTATAGTACGAATTGGGATAATTATAGTTAGTACGAGAATGCGATATGTACTACGATTAAAAATATGGTATTACTAAGATGTGTGTTTACTTAGTATTAGTATATGGATTGTGTGTATGACATACCTACCATACTTGCTATCACGGGAGGTTGCGTTCGCTTAGGACCCTCTAATCCTTGTGTGCCTACGGGGGGGATATAGATTGGTACCTTGATGAACATAGGTCATAGAAAGACTTATTGTGATATTAATAAGTCCGCTGACCATGGGAGCGTAGGTATGTGCGTGACCCATGTGATGGTGACTGTGTTCGCCTCCACTATTTGTGATTTGTGTTATCTGAACTATTCCTGAGAGATTCGGAATATGTGATCCTTATGTACGTGATGTACCGGGATGAATAGCAGAGTATGTGTGCACCATAGCTTAGATTGCGGGGTGCTTGTATCGTATATTTATGATGTGAATAATATACATTTAATAAATGGGAATCCTCATGTTAATGTTGTAAATGTATTACGGTATTGTTTCGAAGTATATAAGGAGTTAACTGATACTTATATATATATGGCATATTTAGTAACTGAGTTTACGTTAAACCTCTATTTAATTACGAGCGTTGTTATGTTAGATGGAACCGAGTAATATGGGCAGGACCTTTGGCAGTCTAGCTAGTTATGTTTTCAGTTAGCTAGTAGTACGGGTCGTTATAGATGGGTACTTACGTTAGGAGTGCACAGCTAGACGAGAGGTGAGAATATCATGTGAGTGTACGTCCTAACATGTACTTTACATTTAATGTTTTAAATGTTTTTAAAGCACTTGCAGGTTTTTAAAATATAACTCCACATTCGGGCTCTGACCCGTTTGCTTTTCAAACTTTTTCTTGTAAAACCTTTTTAGGTGCCCAGCCACAGGGACACCAAGCATAGGATACTCATTCAGGTGACGAGCTGTAGCTGTTTGTGGAAGCTACAGGGAATTGCATGTAGACGCTTCTATCGTTTGGATTCCAGAGTCACTATCTATCAGTTGTAGGGCATGTTGCCCATCTCTATTTAGAGCATCTTTTACATTTCAGTTTTCAGACTTTAGCATTTATTGTTTCAGTTTATTTATTTCAGTTATGGGATTGTAACGAGGGGTTTCCTCCAGACTTTATTTACTCTATTGTGATGGTTATTCATTTTATTTCAGCATGGTGAATGGTGTTATCTATTTCTTCATGTTACTTCTTGCATGTCAATCAGACTTAAATTAAAATTTGGCAACTTACTTTTTAAATACTAGGTGGTTAGAAATAATAAAAAAATGTTTTCGACAGTGATGCTATTAACTGAGCCAACTTGGCATTTTGAATTAATTTTATAAAGGAGTAGCTACCCGGTATTTAATTAGTCGGGGTGTCTCAGGTGGTATCAGAGCATCAGGTTCTAGTGTCCTTTAGGATCTGTACGGCTATTATGTTTCTGCTACGTTTTCTTTGATATAGAGCCCTATATTTTAGGACTGTTGTACTCTTTTTGTGTATGCTTCGTTCTTCAGCTATTTTAAGTTGATAAACCGTGAACTTATAAACTTTGTTCTTATTTCAGATGCCTCCACGACGTGCACGATGAGTTCCCAGGGATGCTACGCCCGAACCACAGCCCGCTCCAGTTCAGGGCATGTTGAACGCCGCTGAGGTTGCAGCTATAGTAGCTCAAGCGGTAAATGTCGCGATTGCCGTCATTCAGCAGGCACCACCACAGGCGCCGGTTGCCGCGCCAGCACAGGTTAATGCATTTCCGTCTGCTTGGGAGCGTGTACGTGACGCTTTTCAGAAAGCGCATCCACCAGAGTTTGCAGGTAGCTCAGATGTGGTAGTCTCGAGCCAATGGAGGAAGGACATACAGAGGCATTTGAGGATGCATGAGTGCACTGATGTTCAGAAACAGGTGCTAGCTACTTTCAAGCTAGTGGGATCTGCACTACAGTGGTGGGAGTCTATCACCACCGCGGAGGAAAGGGATACCCTCACGATTCAGGAGTTCTGGGTGCGGTTCGACCGCAAGTACTTTCCGTCCGCAGTTCATACAGAGATGAGGAGGAAGCTGATGAGTTTGAAGCAAGAGGGCAAGACAGTGGCCGAGTATGAGGCCGAATTCACTAACCTGTTGAATATCGTTCCAGATGAGATTCCAACAGAGAAGAAGAAGATAGAGAAGTTCACAGATGGGTTGAATTGGAGGATCCGTCAGCATCTTCTAGGGAACCTATCGTTGGCCACTTATTCTGATATGGTTAACGCAGCATTGTTACACTGCCAGGACCACCGTTTTCATATGGCCGAGGGCAAACGGTCGGGAGAGTCTAGCCATCAGGGCAGGACTGGTGGACATAGTGCCAGTGGGGCACAATCTGGTCAGGGGCAGAGACAGAATGAGCAGGGTACCCAGCAGGTGGATAACAAGAGGTTTCGGTCAGGGAACTACAGGCAGGGACAGGGAGGATTCCGTCAGGCCCATCAGGGTCCAAACGGCCAGCAGGGACAGAATGGGCAGCAGTTTCACCAGGGACAGCAGGGCCAAGGGAGGAATGGTAACGGCCATCAGGGCCGGGGACAGCAGGGGCAGAGGGGAGGGAACTTCCCAGGAAAATGCTTTACTTGTGGCAAGACTGGCCATAAGAAGCAGGATTGTCCTGATAGGGGCAGGGCCCCACAGCAGCAGCAGCAGGGTGCTCGCCAGGAGCCACAGAGGCCGATGTTTCCCGCAGCCCTTCCCGCACCGCCACAGATGGCAACTTTGCCACCAATTCCAGCAGTCCCAGCTCAGCAGGGGCAGCTACAGTATGGACGTGTCTACAACGTTCACCAGGCTGCAGTTCCACAGGCACCGCCCGCGATCGAGGGTACGTTTCCTATCCATGGCACTATGGGTCGGGTGTTATTTGATACGGGTGCTACACACTATTTTATAGCTACACACTTCGCGAAAGCTTTAGGATTGTTAGCTACGGCAGAGAGCACAGTGACGTGTGTCGACTCACCATTAGGGAGTGGGTCACTTATTTTCTTTATATGCCGGGGAGTGAGAGTAGAGATCGGTGGTTTGGTATTACCTGCAGACATGTTAGTGTTAGACATGCATGTTCACGATGTGATCATCGGTATGGATTTGCTCGTAGCATATAGGGCCATGATTGATTGCTTCAGCGGGAGCATTGTTTTTGCCATTCCGGGGCAAGAGATGTTTATAGTGGCGATGCCTCGCCCAGAGGGAGGATCGACCGCTCATCTGTATTACATAGAGGAGGATACCTCTAAGGAGGTTGTGATTCCTTTGGATTTGATCCCGGTTGTCAGGGAGTATTCAGATGTGTTTCAGGAGATACCAGGCTTACCGCCTAGTCGGGAGATAGACTTCGTTATAGATTTGCTACCAGGTACGAGACCTATAGCATGCGCACCGTACCGTATGGCTCCAGCTGAGATGAGAGAGCTACGGGATCAGATAGAGCAGCTGTTGGGACAAGTCTTTATTCGCAGGAGTACCTCACCTTGGGGCGCTCCGGTTTTGTTTGTGCAGAAGAGGGACGGTTAACTAAGGTTGTGTGTGGACTACCGAGAGTTGAATAAGGTCACGATACGGAATAAGTATCCGTTGCCTCGAATCGATGACTTGTTCGACCAGTTGAGAGGAGCTTCTTTCTTCTCGAAGATTGACTTGAGGTCGGGGTACCATTAGTTGCGTATCAGGGAGGAGGACGTCTCGAAGACTGCGTTCTTGTCGAGATATGGTTCTTATGAGTTTCGGGTTATGCCTTTCGGCTTGACCAACGCTCCAGCAGTGTTTATGGACTTGATGAACAGGGTGTTCAGGGATTTCCTAGATCAGTTTGTCATTGTCTTCATTGATGACATTCTGGTTTACTCTCAGACGGAGGAGGAGCACGCCGAGCATTTGAGACAGGTTTTACAGACACTTCGTCAGAATGAGCTCTATGCAAAATATGAGAAGTGCGGGTTTTGGCTGAAGGAAGTCCAGTTCTTGGGTCACATTATTTCCGACTAGGGGATATCTGTTGATCCAGGGAAAGTATCAGCGGTGAGGGAGTGGGGACAGCCCACGACACCAACGGAGATTCGTAGTTTCTTGGGTTTGGCAGGATACTACAGGAGGTTTATTCGGGGTTTCTCAGAGATAGCAGGTCCTTTGACACATCTTACTCGTAAAGGTGTGCCTTTCATTTGGAGTGATGCCTGTCAGTTGGCATTCGATGAATTGAAGGACAAGTTGACCTCAGCACCTGTGTTAGCATTGCCGAGACCGGGAGTTGAGTATTTGGTTTACACCGACGCGTCTTTGCAAGGACTGGGAGGTGTATTGCAGCAGGAGAGACAGGCCATAGCTTATGCTTCCCGTAAGCTTAAGCCTCATGAGAATAATTACCCTACGCATGATTTGGAGTTGGCGGCAGTGGTATTTGCCTTACGGATTTGGAGGCACTATCTTTTGGGGGAGAAGTTTCAGCTGTTCACGGACCACAAGTCACTACAGTATCTGTTCACGCAAAAGGAATTGAATATGCGGCAGCGTAGGTGGCTTGAATTTGTGAAGGACTACCAGTTCGACATCCAGTACCACCCGGGTAAGGCTAACGTGGTAGCAGACGCGTTGAGCCGCAGGCCAGCAGATGAGGTGGCAGAGGTGTGGAAAGCTAAGTGGAAGGAATTGGGACACCAGGATGCAGTGGCCCGATCTTTCATGTCTGTGATGACCGTTACACCGCAGATTGTCACGAAGGTAGTACGGGCACAGGCTAACAATTCGTTCTGTCAGGAGCAGATAGTTCGATTACTTGCAGAGGGAGCCGAGTCCTATACCGTTAGCTCAGACGGGGGATTACGCTTCAATGGGAGATTGGTAGTTCCGGAAGGGGAAGAATTGCGGCACGATGTGATGGCAGAGTCGCACGGTTCACGGTTCGCGGTACATCCCGGAGGGGACAAAATGTACCAAGACATGAGACGACAATATTGGTGGAGCGGTATGAAGAGAGATATCGCTGAGTTTATCTCGAAATGCGCCACTTGTCAGCTCGTAAAAGTGGATCATCAGAGACCGGCAGGATTGCTACAACCGTTGGAGGTTCCGGTGTGGATGTGGGAGAGCATATCCATGGATTTTGTCACGGGGTTGCCTACGTTGCAGAGGGGTCACGACTCCGTTTGGGTAATTGTGGACAGGTTGTCCAAGGTCGCTCACTTTTTACCCGTAAGGACTGACTACACTACGGGACAGTATGCCCAGCTCTTTATCTCAGAGATTGTGAGACTTCACGGTGTGCCCCTAAATATCGTGTCTGACAGAGACAAGATATTTGTTTCGAGGTTTTGGGAGAGTTTCCAGGAGGCCATGGGCACGGAATTGCGGTTGAGTACGGCTTATCATCCGCAGACTGATGGGCAGACAGAGCGCACCAATCAGATGTTGGAGGACATGCTACGCATGTGCATTATTGACTTCGGGGGTGGATGGGAGCAGTACCTTCCACTGGTAGAGTTTGCTTACAACAACTCCTATCAGTTCACTATTGGCATGGCTCCGTTTGAGGCATTGTACGGTAGACCTTGTCGTTCCCCAGCATGTTGGTTGGAGGTGGGGGACAACAAACTACTTGGGCCGGAAGTGATTCAGGATACTTCGGCAAGGATTGAGTTGATTCGGAGTCGCATTCGGGCAGCTCAAGACAGGCAGAAGAGTTATGCTGATGCGAAGAGGTTTTTCAGGGAGTTCCAAGTGGGGGACCAGGTTTTGCTCAGGGTATCTCCAATGAAGGGGATTATGCGATTCGGGAAGAAGGGGAAGTTGGCACCGAGGTATGTGGGGCCGTTTCCTATTATTGAGCGGATCGGACCGGTTGCGTATAGACTTGGACTACCGGAACACTTGCATCGGATTCACGACGTGTTCCATATTTCCTCGCTGAGGAAATACCTTAGAGATAATTTGTCTCATTCTCACATTGCTATGGAGGACATCGATCTCCAGCCGGATAGCTCCTACGAGGAGGGGCCAATTGCTATTCTGGACCGAAGCGAGAGGAAAGTGCGGTCAAAGATAGTCCCGTTAGTGCGTGTTCAGTGGCGACATCACAATGTCGAGGAGTCCACATGGTAGCGCGAGGATGAGATGCGAGAGCGTTATCCAGAGCTGTTTTTAGCAGGTACTTTCTAGTTTCGAATTTCGGGACGAAATTCAGTTATTAGGGGGGGAGTATGTAATACCCCGTACTTTTAGCTATATTTATTTTTGGGATTAATTAATTAAAATGCGTATTAATTGGAAATTAATCCGGGTTATAAATACTAATGAGATGCGTATTGGTATTTGATTATGTGCATATATGATTATATATGTACTTGGTATTATAAAATTTGTCGTGAGATTTATATTCGGCATTTTTGAAATTTTGTTGAGACGCGTGGGACCGTCGCGTCACGGTATAATATTTTGATAATAAAAGTGAATTTAAAATCTATAATCCATATGGTCGTTTTGAGTGCGCCAACGCGTCCGGAAGGGTCGAAATAGTCAGAAAACACTAGCCGGGGGTATAGTTTGGGTCCCGGGGTATTTTTAGGCCATTCCGGCACCATAAAGGGTATTTTAGTAATTTGGTATTTTTGGGTAATTAAAAGTGACGAAAATTGAGAGTTGTAATCTGATAAGGAATTGACCCAACCAACCCTTATTAACCCAACAAGCTACGGAGTTTTATTAAATTAGGTTTTCATAAGTTCCCCCAAAGCAAACCCTAGCCACCATTGCTTTTTGGAGAAGAAAGCTTGGAGAAGGAGAGAGAGAGAGGAATTCTGCAGAAATTCTACACCGAATCCACACCAAATTCAGAGACAACCAAGGCAAGTGACTTTATTCCATTTAATTTCTGAGAATGTTTCCTCCATGTTAGAAAATTTGAATTTATGGTTTGTTCTTGAAGAAAATATGAAAACCCATGTAGTCTAGATCATAGAACTTGAGGAAATTGAGAAGGATTGCATGTAGAATAGTTTGGAGACAATAAATCTGATGTTAATGCATGTTTGGGTGAAAGGAAAACGAATTAAAGTCTGGGATTTGATGATGATATGTAGTTAGGGTTCATGTTCTTGAGATATTTGGAAAAAGTGTAGAAAGTTGTAAATTTAATTGATATTTGGGTGAATTGATCCCTTAGAAACATGTTAGGATGTGATTATATATGTTTAGTATTGATTATAGACCCTAAAACGTTGTTGGGATGAACTTTGGAATTGATTAGAAGTGATAAAAATGGTTAAAAACGAATTAGGGAAAAATCTGGGCCGAAACTGGCCAGTCGTTAGAAGCAGCCCCCAGGTCGTTCGAACGAGCTCGTTCGAACGAGCTTCTAACGAGTTGACCAGTCGTTACTAATGAGTAGGGATTTCGTTCGATATCTCATTCGAACGAGATATCGTTAGAAGGGACAGTTCGTTCGAACGAACTAGGATCTCGTTCGAACAGCCTCGTTCGAACGAGACTTCTAACGACCTGACAGTCCAAACTCGTTTGAAGCCTCGTTCGAACGAGACTTCTAACGAGTTGACAGTTTGGTCCTTTTTGGACTGTTTTGACTTTTGGAGTTCCGTAAATTGTTCGAGGTTATAGATAACATTCCTTTGATGATATAGTGATACACTTGGGACATTTGGGTATTTATGAGGAGGAATTATATACGAGAGTTGTATTACATGGACGGTTTGGGATGAGACGTGAGTGTCTATTACGACGTGAGAAATTATGACGCGTATAATTACAAACCGGTATAGTACGAATTGGGATAATTATATTTAGTACGAGAATGCGATATGTACTACGATTAAAAATATGGTATTACTAAGATGTGTGTTTACTTAGTATTAGTATATGGATTGTGTGTATGACATACCTACCATACTTGCTATCACGGGAGGTTGCGTTCGCTTAGGACCCTCTAATCCTTGTGTGCCTCCGGGGGGGATATAGATTGGTACCTTGATGAACATAGGTCATAGAAAGACTTATTGTGATATTAATAAGTCCGCTGACTATGGGAGCGTAGGTATGTGCGTGACCCATGTGATGGTGACTGTGTTCGCCTCCACTATTTGTGATTTGTGTTATCTGAACTATTCCTGAGAGATTCGGAATATGTGATCCTTATGTACGTGATGTACCGGGATGAATAGTAGAGTATGTGTGCACCATAGCTTAGATTGCGGGGTGCTTGTATCGTATATTTATGATGTGAATAATATACATTTAATAAATGGGAATCCTCATGTTAATGTTGTAAATGTATTACGGTATTGTTTCGAAGTATATAAGGAGTTAACTGATACTTATATATATATGGCATATTTAGTAACTGAGTTTACGTTAAACCTCTATTTAATTACGAGCGTTGTTATGTTAGATGGAACCAAGTAATATGGGCAGGACCTTTGGCAGTCTAGCTAGTTATGTTGTCAGTTAGCTAGTAGTACGGGTCGTTATAGATGGGTACTTACGTTAGGAGTGCACAGCTAGACGAGAGGTGAGAATATCATGTGAGTGTACGTCCTAACATGTACTTTACATTTAATGTTTTAAATGTTTTTAAAGCACTTGCAGGTTTTTAAAATATAACTCCACATTCGGGCTCTGACCCGTTTGCTTTTCAAACTTTTTCTTGTAAAACCTTTTTAGGTGCCCAACCACAGGGACACCAAGCATAGGATACTCATTCAGGTGACGAGCTGTAGCTGTTTGTGGAAGCTACAGGGATTTGCATGTAGACGCTTCTATCGTTTGGATTCCAGAGTCACTATCTATCAGTTGTAGGGCATGTTGCCCATCTCTATTTAGAGCATCTTTTACATTTCAGTTTTCAGACTTTAGCATTTATTGTTTCAGTTTATTTATTTCAGTTATGGGATTGTAACGAGGGGTTTCCTCGAGACTTTATTTACTCTATTATGATGGTTATTCATTTTATTTCAGCATGGTGAATGGTGTTATCTATTTCTTCATGTTACTTCTTGCATGTTAATCAGACTTAAATTAAAATTTGGCAACTTACTTTTTAAATACTAGGTGGTTAGAAATAATAAAAAAATGTTTTCGACAGTGATGCTATTAACTAAGCCAACTTGGCATTTTGAATTAATTTTATAAAGGAGTAGCTACCCGGTATTTAATTAGTCGGGGTGTCTCACCGTGATCATTTTTTGGTCACGGACTTGGGCCGTGACCCGCGAAATTGGTCGCGCCTGAAATGGTCACGGACCAAGTCCGCAACCCATAGTCTTGGTCATGGATTGTCCTGATAAGGGAAAGATTCCTCTTAAGGGAGAACGACATGATACACATGGACTAGTATTTCCACCACCCTCCCTCCCAGCACCGATTCAGGTGCCTGCATTACCTCATATTCCAGTAGCTCCAGCACAACAGGGTTAGCATGGGCGTGTATACAACGTCCATCAGGAAGCAGTTCAACAGCCACCGCCCACAATCGTGGGTATGTTTTCTATCTATGGGGATATAGGGCGCATTCTGTTTGACATGGGGGCCTCACATTCATTTATAGCCACTAGATTTTCATGGGATGTAGGGTTATTAGATATAGCGGATAACACCGTTACTTATATAGACTCATTGATGGGTAGTGGAACACCTATTTTCTTTACATGTCGTCATGTGAGTATAAATATTGGGAGTCTGATTTTACCGACGGATTTACCTATTTTGGACATGCCCGAATATGATGTGATTATCGATATGGATTGTCTTGTTGCATATAGAGCCATGATTGACTGTTATTGCCGGTGTATTATTTTTGCTATTTTAGGACATGAGATGTTCCTTGTGGCCATGCCTCGTTCTGAAAGAGGGTCGTCTACTCATTTGTATTATATAGAGGCAAAAACCTCTACGGGAGTAGTAATATCCCTTGATTCAACACCAGTGGTTTGTGAGTTTGGGGATGTATTCCAGGAGATACCGGGATTACCTCCCAGCAGGGAGATTAAGTTTGTGATTGATTTAGCACTGGGCACTTGACCTATTGCTCGCGTGCCTTATCGTATGGCTCCAAAAGAGATGAGGGAGCTCTAGGATCAAATAGAACCGCTCTTAGGGCAGGGGTTCATCCGTAGGGTTACGTCACCTTGGGGTGCCCCAGTGTTATTTGTAAAGAAGCGAGACGATTCTTTAAGGTTGTGCGTAGATTATCGGGAGCTTAATAAAGTCACGATAAAGTATCCTTTGCCTAAGATTGATGACTTGTTTGACCAACTGAGAGGAGCAACCAACTTCTCAAAGATAGAATTAAGTTCCGGTTATCATTAGCTACGTATCAGGGAGCAGGACGTTTCAAAGACTGCCTTCTTAACCAGATATAGATCATATGAAATTCGAGTTATGCCATTTGGGCTATCTAATGTGCCGACGGTATTCATGGACTTGATGAATAGGGTGTTCAGATATTACTTAGACCAATTTGTCATGATTTTCATAGATGACATCCTGATTTATTCTCAGACTGAGGAGGAGCATGCCGGGCATTTACGAGAGGTCCTATAGACCCTATGTGAGCATCAACTGCATGAGAAATATAAGAAGTGTGGGTTTTATCTCTGGGAAGTTCAGTTTCTGGGGCATGTTGTGTCAGAGATGGGGATATCGGTGGATCCTAGTAAGGTATTAGCGGTGAGGGAGTGGGGAGAACCCACGACACCAACAGAATTGTGCAGCTTCTTGGGATTGGCCGGTAATTGCAAACGCTTTATTTCGGAGTTTCTCAAAGATAGCGGGTCCATTGACTAATCTAACCCGTAAAGGTGTACCATTTTTCTGGGACGATGCATGTCAGTTAGAATTCGACGAGCTTAAAGATAAGTTGACTTCAGCACCATTACTAGAACTCCCTAAACTAGGAGTGGAGTATTTAGTTTACACCGATGCATCCTTACAGGGACTTGGTGGCGTACTACAGCAGGAAGAGAAGGCCATAGCTTATGCCTCTAGAAAACTTACCTCATGAGAAGAATTACCCCACCCATGACTTAGAACTTGCGGCAGTCATGTTTGCTCTTCGAATATGGAGACACTATTTATTGGGGGAGAAGTTTTGTCTATTCACGGATCATAAGTCACTACAGTATTTATTCACTCAGTGGGAGTTGAACATGCGTCAGTGCAGGTGGGTTGAGTTCATGAAAGATTATGCGTTCGTGATACATTATCACCTGGGAAAGACTAACGTGGTAGCAGATACGTTGAGCCGAAGGCCGATTGGTGAGTTGGTCGCAATGTGGAAGGCAAAATGGAAGGAACTGGGACATCAGGATGCAGTTGCCGGATCATTTATGTCAGCTATGACTATTACACCTCAGATTGTGACAAGGGTGGTTTAGGCTTAGGTAGCCGATCCATTTTGTGAAGAGAAAATTCGATAGCTTTTAGCTGGAGGAGTAGAGTAGTACTCTGTGAGTTCATATGGGGGCTTGCGTTTCAATGGTAGGTTGATTGTTTCAGAGGGTGTGGATTTGAGGCATGCTGTGATGACAGAGTCGCACGGATCCAAATTTGCGGTACATCCCGATGGGAATAAAATGTACCAAGATATACGACAATAATATTGGTGGAGCGGGATGAAAAGGGACATTGCTGAGTTCATCTCTACGTGTACCACTTTTCAGTTAATGAAAGCGGATCATCATAAGCCTTTTGGATTTCTTCATCCATTAGAGATACCGATGTGGAAATGGGAGAGCATCTCTATGGACTTCATCAAAGGGTTACCTACTTCTCAGAGGGGTCACGATTCCATATGGGTGATTGTGGATCGATTGACTAAGGTAGATCACTTCTCGCCCGTTCGAACTGATTACTCTACGGGACAATATGCCCAGTTTTTTATTGTCGAGATAGTAAAGTCGCATGAGGTGCCTCTAAATATCGTGTCCAAAAGAGATAATATTTATGTGTCACGCTTCTAGGAGAGCTTTCAGGAGGCTATGGGTACCGAGTTGTGGTTGAGTACGGCTTATCACCTGCAGAAAGATGGGAAGACATAATGTACTAAACAGATGTTAGAAGACATGCTACATATGTGTATTATGGACTTTAGGGGATGTTGGGAGAAGTACCTTCCGTTAGTGGAGTTCACGTATAATAACTCCAATCAGTTCACCATTGTTATGGATCCATTTGAGGCACTTTATGGTAGACCTTATCGTTCTCCTACATGTTGGTTAGAGGTGGGGCACAATAAGCTACTAGGACCAGAAGTGATTCAGGATACGTCATCCAGGATTGAGATGATTCGTAGTCGTATTTGGGTTGCCCAAGATAGATATAAAAGTTATGCCGATGTGAAGCGGTTCATTCGGGAATTCAGTGTGGGGACCAGGTGCTATTATGGGTATCACCTATGAAGGGGGTTGTGAGATTTGGAAAGAAAGGGAAATTGGTGCCCAGATATATAGGACCATTTCCTATTATTGACATAGTTGGACAAATTTCCTATAGATTGGGGCTGCCGAAGCACTTGCATATGATACATGACGTGTTCCATATTTCTTCGCTGAGGCGATATCTCAGGGATGAGTTGACTCACACTCATGTTTCATTTGAGTAGATCAACTTGCATCCATATAGTTCTTACGAGGATTTACCCATAGAAATCTTAAACTATAGCGAAAAATAGTTGAGATCGAAAGTAGTTCCGTTAGTGCGTGTTCAGTGGGTGCACCATAACATTGACAAGTCTACTTGGGAGCGCGAGGATGAGATCCGCGAAAAATATCCAGAGTTATTTTTACCAGATATGCTTTTATTTTTCTGAGTTTCGGGACGGAATTCCGTTATTAGGGGAGAAGTATGTAATACCCCATAATTTTAATAACTTTTAAAATAAGATAAACGTTAATGGGGATTACTTGGAATTAATTATGCAAAATTAATTGGGATTAATACGGATTCAATATTGCTAGATATTAAAGTAATATATGACTCTGAATTTTACTTAGTGAATATGATGTTATTTATATTGGCATGAGTTACTAATAAGGCAAAAATGGAAATTAAGTTGGGACGTGGTTATGGGACGTGTCGGGACTAATTTAAATAAATAAAAAGGAAAGATTATTTTATATCAACCTTATAGTCATTTCGAGTGCACCATTGCATCCGAAAGGGTCGAAATAGTCAGAAAAGTCTACTCGGGTGTTGAAGTTGGGTTTCAGGTCAATTAGGAGATGAAAGGACACTCCAAAGGGGCGTTTTAGTCATTTTACTTGGGAGATGATTAGTAACTTCGTTTTTGTCTTTTATCTTAACTTTAAGACTTTTTATTTAAATAAGACTAGGCTCTACATTAGATTAATTTCATCCTAGAACAAGAGAGAAAAACAAAAGAGTCTTAGAGATAAAGTTAAAGGGTAGCTTGAGGAGAGGAAGAGTTCTTGGAGAGGAGGAGTCACCTAGGGAAAATCAAGGGGTCAACCACCATATCTTCACCTTGCACTACCACCATAGTCTCCAAAAATGTCGCTAAAAAAAGGGAAGGATAAGTTCTAACATTTATCTTCATCAAAGGTTCAGATAAACTTTTAAGGCAAGTGATTCTTGCTTTACTTTAGTGATTAGTATACCATGTTAGATTAGGATATTCTAGTGGGATTCATGAACTTATGAATTGGAATTTAAAATGATTGGTAAATTAAGATGATGGTTAGGCAAATTCATGTAGTTGAATATATATCATGTCGGGACTATGATCATGGCGAAAGCTATAGGTTTTTCATGTAGCGAAAAATATATGTTCTTAAGGTTACTGAAAAAGATGATAGGAATTGCATGTAGAGAAATGTTACCACGTTAAAATTGAAATTTGATGATTTAGGTATGAAACTATGATTCTAAATTCTGATTTTTTAAGTTGGGTAAAAATGGAGAAATTCAGATTATTGAAATCTTGAGATTTTAATCGGTTTGATGATAATCCCTTATGAACATGTGGAATTGATGTTTTTATGTAGAAATCACCCATGAATATGTTGAATTAATGTTAGAATAGTTACTCGGATTTTGGGATTCCTATTGGATATGAAACTAGTAAGGTTTGGGTGTTTGAAATTGAGGAAAAACGCAGAAAACTGGAACTGTAGATGAACAGGAAAAACGATGGCTTCGTTTGAACGGGACATGACTTCGTTCGAACGGGATTCAATCTCGTTCTAACGAGATCCCATCTCGTTCTAACGATATTTCTTACTTCAAACAAGATTTCCAGAGATCTCCAGTTTAGCCCAGAAAATTTTGGGGAAATTGTAATCTGGCCTAGAATGGTTGATTCAAAGACTTCCATACGTCAACTCCAAGAGAATCGATTAACTTTTCATGAAATACTTGCTGAAAATATGGCCATAAGTGAAACACTTCAAGTTTCTACTGTAATTGAAAACCTACCTCCTTCTTGGAAAGATTTCAAAAATTATTTGAAGCATAAATGAAAATAAATGGGACTTGAAGATTTATTTTTTTGGTTAAGGATACAAGATGATAACGATAAATCTGAAAAGAAAAATGGTGACCATGTTATGTCTGCAAAAGAAAATATTGTTGAGGATGGACACAAATTCAAAAAAAAGAGGAAGAAGAAAAATGAAGGCACAACACAATAAGGCAGTGCTAAGAAGTTCAAAGGGATAGTTTTTAATTGCAACAAAGAAGCCCACATGGCCAAGGATTATCGCAATATGAAAAAGCAAGAGAATTTCACGACGAAAGCACCACAAGCCAACATGACAAAAGTTGATGCATTATGTGATGATATTTTTGTGACACCCCACCTAATTAAATACCGGATGATCATTCCTTTATTAAATTAAATCAGAATATCATTTTGGTTCATTCTTAGCATCACTGTCGAAAAATAATTTCTTTTATTAACACACCTGGTAGTTAGTTAAGCTAGGTGTCAAAACCTTTCATTTTTATATAATTATTACAACACAATACAAAAATGAAATATCCCACTATCACTGAATTAAAATCATGAATATAAGTTGACTGAAATAAACATTTCAATTTAATATAATATGAGAGTGCGCGTGCGTTCAAATGAATTATTTATTTAATTAAATTCCAATTCCAGACCAAATAATTTTTTAACTCTTGCAAGTAAACGAGATTCAAAAAATAATCTAAACATGCAAGACAGTCACAAATGAGGAAAAAAAATCCCCGAAGGGTAAAACTATTTATTTCACTATAATTTTGTAACTCAACTTACACGGATTACAATGAAATAATTTGACATGCAATTACCCGCATGCGTCAGTCGACGTCGTCAGCAATGGAACAACCTCATCAGCTCCACAAGAACACTTAGTTCTATTTCAGCAAAGATATGTCTTGGGTTCCACAAACCAATTCATACAAAGTAGATGGGATTATGAATTTTTTGGACAGAAAATTTTGAATCCTTAAAAGTGAGAAGAAGACATATTAAAAATTTTAGAACACAAAAGAATTTTTCTTCTTTGAAAAAGTTCTCTGTCAAAAAAAAATTTATTCTCTTGAAAAAAACTGTACGTGCATGTTTATTTTATAGAAAGAATTTGGTTAGAGGAGATAACCAATAGCACGCAGGTTAACCAAAAAAAAACAAAGAGACGTAAGGCTTTAAAAGAAAACAGTGGCGAGGAAGGATAACTCAAAAGAGGCGTAAGGCTTTTTAAAAAGTTCCCAAAAACAAGCCAATCTTTGGCACACAAAAAAAAAATGGCGCCCCTTAGTTTTTTAAACCCATAGTGCGTGGCAAGGTAAGTGTTCGCAGCATTCTAGTGGGATCAAACCACCATTTTGAAGCCTTAAAGATATATTCCAATCATTGGCCCAATGATTGGTAAAGGAAAAAAAAACTGCGAACATTCCATTTCTTCAGCATAGCGTGGATGCTACTTTGCAAAGATTTTGCACCAAAATTTTCATAATCCCATGCCAATGATTGGCACAAAAGAAAAACGATGCCTATATAGTTTCTAACAAGGGATGCCGAAAACCTTTAACAGTTAAAACAGTCTTATAAAAAACCTATTTTTTTTTTATAAACAATATTCTTTAATGCTAACTAATTTCGATCAAAAAAAACTTTTGATTTCATTTTTTTTAAAAATCCCACACTTTAAATATAAAAAGCAGATGGAACTTAGACTTACTTTTACCAAAAAAATTCGTTGGAGCTTGAATGTTGATGAGCACTAGTAATTCGAATCCGGAGTTAACATCCTCGATTTTTTGTTGACATGTAGCGGTATACGACATAACACAATGTGATGGATAATGTCCTTACAAATCTCCCCTATGTCTATGCCGGTACTCAAATAAAAAATCCGAATTATTAATCACAAGAATGACCTATACAAATCTACCCTCCCGAGACAATCAAGGAAAGATAAAATGACAAGTCTTCAATCTTTGCTTCAACAATCAATTTTTCAAAACTCCAAGCTTTTCTCATTAGGGTGTGGAACAATTGATGTTAAATCTTTGTACCTACACACATGAGCTAAGCAAAAAACCTCGTAACGTATTGAGTTTGAAATTATTTAAACATAATGAATGCTAGCGCAATCAAATCTCCCCTATAGTAAAACTCCCCCATAATATCATAATTCATTCTCCCCTTTGTTATTTGTCTGAAATAAACAAGGAAAAGAATAAATCTCACAAAGCAAAACGGGGCGTCATGGTAATTAAGCAAATAAACTATTTTTGAATTTTTTTCAATTTTTCACACAAAATATACAACAAAGAATCACACCATGAAAGAACACAAAAACAACCAAGGAGATGATAGCGTAAATGTAGGGGTGTGAACAAATTCGATAAAAAAATCAATGCATACAAACATGACATATGTGCACGATGAATATCGGATACTACTAACGAATGAACTCAACATCTTCCTTAGGTGTAAAAAGGTGGAAATATGAGATATTGACTGAATCAAATAAAAAAATCAAAGCTCAAAGTGATTTTCACACCAATAACGTCCAAAACGATTTAATGCTTTTTCAGGACTTTCAAGGAAGTGCAAACCCGTTTAAATTCTCCAACCAAACTTCCTCAGATATATATTTTGAATAGAGGTGATCTAAATTATCAAACTTTGGACAATTGATGGTGAAACCTAATGGCCCATATTTGGCATGTATTGCTTTTTATTGACTTTAACCTTTTCGGGCTATTTTAACCTCTTTGGACCCCGGATAATAAAATTCCTCAATTTTTTAGGTCTGATTTAACGGTGGCTTAGTATTCGCAAAGGAAAAATGAACCTTTTTCAACCCTTCTCCATTTTTTAAAATACCATACAGTCTCACCAAACGATTTTTACATGCATTCCAATCTTGTCAAGTTTTATCGCATAAGGTACGTTGTATAGTCCGAATTGAGATGGAAACACTCAAGCCAATATGTGATAGACAAGTACAATAATCAAATAAATCCGTGCATGTTAGCAATAATGGAAATATGAGTCAAACATGTAGAAAGATATCACTAATCACATCTCAAGGATTCCAAACAGTGTAAAGCACATAGATGCAATGATGTAGCGTCTCAAATCATTATCAAACAGTCACGTGGAATAAATGGAATGAAATTTTTGACTCCGATATCTTAAATGGTCATCCATAAAAGGTGCAAATAAAATACAAAAATCTTTTTGGATTTTTCAAAAAAATATAAAAAAAAAGCAAAAATAATAATACACATGATACAAACTAGCAATAGGAAGCATATGATATGAACATGACAAAGCATCCTATCCTAGACACGAACCAACCCCTTAGTCAATTGTGAAAATCCCCAAAGATTTCATAAGACTCTCTAATCTAAGGGCATCTAAAGGTTTTGTGAAAATATCGGCCAATTGATGGTCGGTGGGTACGAAACTTAGGGATACGACTTTCTCCTCAACTAACTGACGTATAAAGTGTTCGCGTATCCTGATGTGTTTTGTGCGTGAATGTTGGACTGGATTACAGGATATGTGTATCACACTCGTGTTATCACAGGAAATGGTCATAGTGTCCTGTGAAATCCCATAATCCTCCAACATTTGCTTCATCCACAAGAGTTGCGTGCAACAACTCTCGGCGGCGATGTACTCAGCTTCCAAAGTGGACAAAGAGATGGAGTTTTACTTCTTTCTCATCCAGGAGACAAGAGAAGAACCAAAATAGAAACACCCACCAGACGTGCTCCTACAATCATCTATATCCCCAGCTCAATCGGCATCCAAATAGGCGGATAAACGGTCATCGGTATCAAAGGATTACCAAATACCGTGGGAGAGAGTCCCACTCACGTATTTAATAATACGTTTTAGAGAGAGTAAGTGTGACTCTTTCAGGGATGCCTGATATCGCTCACAGAATCCAACACTAAAGGCTATATCGGCATGAATGGCAGTCAAGTAGAGAAGACTACCTATCATACTCTGATACAAGGTTTGTGAAAAATGTTACTAAATCCGTTTATTAAAAATAAACTATTTAAGTAACTCCGATCTATTTTTTTAAGAAACTCTTTTCATAAAAACCAAACTATTTGAACACAAGATGTGTTTAACAAAACAGTATGTATGACATCTATTCAAGAATTGAATAACAAGTTTATAAAGTAGTTTAAAAAACTTAAACTCAGCACAACCAAGAGTGAGATGAGGAGATGTAGAAATATTATGTTCACGATGTTTTTTACGTGGTAAAACCTCCCCAATTGAGGAAACATCCACGACTCCCTTTACGGAGTAAAATGGAAAATCCACTAAAACAAATATATGAGTTACAGACTATATAACTAACATGCAAACAACTCAGACCTATATAAGTTTAGGAATGTACCCTCTGGTGTCCTTAAAACTTCTCTGCAGTTCTGATTGTAGATGTAGTTCTCCCAGTTTGTTAACTTCTGGTTTGTTCCAGCACTTTACGTCGACTCTTTGTTCACAAGATCTTATTACCAACACTTTTCGTGTTGTAGGGTGAAAGTGTTTGTGGAGGTGCTTTCTAACACATGCATGCACACACACACACACACTTATTAAGTACAAACAGTCCTACCAAATTACAATAACACTATATGCTGTGATCTTTTCTTTTTCTTTCTTTTTACAAAACTTTTCACCTTATTTGACCTTTAAATCATTCCCAGAATCAACGAATACCTTGCTAGGAAGACATACAAGGTCTTAATCAATCTCAGAATATAGAAAAGCTTTTTGAGATTGAAAACCTCCAAGTGAGATTCCAAACTAGGTCAAAGGTTTAGTTTTACAAGAACTAGAAATATAAAGCATTTATTGTTGATTTCAAAGTAAGCAAACGTTTTATAGAAAATAATCAACAATATATTTCTCAAGATGAGAAATAAAGAATGAAACTAAGTGTAATGTAACATGAATAACTCAAATCTGAAATTTCTATGAAATCATAAAGTAGATATGAGTAAACGTTTAAGTTGAAAACAAGATCTAACGAACAAGAGTTTATAGCAACAAAACTCAACTCAAACTCTCAAGAACACTCAGAGTAGTGTTTTGAATATGAAGGTGTTTTGAAGAAGTGTTTGAGTTTAGTTAGAAGAGGTTTAGACGAACAGGGTAAGGGTTTCTAACTCTCTCTCTTCTCTCTATTTTCTCTCTTCTCTCTCTTCTCTCTCTACTCTCTCAATTTCTCAGAGGAAATGAAAATGGCAAAAGTCTTCGAAGTCAGAGAATAGGGTCCCTTTTATAGGGTGAAGAGAAGGCTTGAGAGGATGGCTCAAAACCAAGGGCCAGGATTAAGTCAAGTCAAATTGACTTAGATCGAAGGGTTCTAATAAAGCGGTGCTTAAATGAATCCTGATTGGGTTAGAAAGTTGTACCGGGATTCACCAAGACAACATGCAGATCGTTGATAGCTAATGATCCAAGGGCTAGGAACAAATGCATTTTTAACTCAGTAAACAAACACAGTTACAACCAATCAGATGAAGGCAGGTGTTGGATGATAACAGGATATAAAATGTGCGTCTAAAAGTAATTAAAACCACACCCAAAAGTTTACTCCGCTTTCGGATTCTATCCAAGGTAACATTAGGCCAAAAAACCTAACAAATAATATTTACAAATTGACCACAAAAACTTTTAAAACAAGTTTTAATTTAGAAAACCTTGTTTTAAAAATGTTTAAAAAATCCCAAAAAATTATTAAAATTCCAATTTAGGTATTTTAACACACTCAACATATGTACACACATTATTATGCAGTATAATATGCAATAAATGAATTCTACTGTGTGTGAGTGTTGGGAATAGGTTCTTGATCACTACAAGATAGAGAGATGAAGTAGCAAACCAACTTCTGAGGTTCTTTGGATTCTAGGGAGGACATAATTTTGTCACAATTTCCAAACTAGATGAGCACTTATACAATATAGACTCAAGTGAGTCAAAAGTATAAGGGCTGTAATCTCCCCCTTTGGAAATATGAGACAAAATCTCCTTTGAGTCATCTTGGACTCGTAGGGCAACAAGAAAATAAGAAAAACTTATTCCTATAAAAATTCTATCTACCCAATACCTAGAAATCAAAAAATACATAACTCAACTAAGTACATTTGAATACCCTATTACAACTGTTGAGAGTAACTGTACAATAAGAACCTGCAATAAATCACTAAGATCAAGCTGTTTAGCATATGTAAGAATTGAATAGACTCAAATTTCTCCCCCATTTTGTCTCAAATGGACAAAGGGAAAAAACTTGGATAAACAGCAAAATGATTAGTCAGCATAAACCATACCAATAGATTTATGTAATGAAATGAATCTATTATAATCTAGAGGTTTGGTAAATATATCTGCGAGTTTTAGATCAGTAGGAAGATAATTGATTTCTAATTCCTTATATTCAACCAATTCGCGTATAAAATGATGTCTTATTTTAATATGCTTTGTTCGCGAGTGTTGAACAGGGTTGTTAGAAATATTAATCGCACTTTGATTATCACAATAGAGATGCAATTGGTTTTCTTGAATACCATAATCACTTAGCATTTGTTTAAGCCACATTAATTGAGCACAACAGCTGCCAGCGACTATGTATTCAGATTTAGCTGTTGAGAGTGATGTGCAGTTTTGTTTTTTACTACTCCATCCTACCAAGTTACATGCTCCTGATGTGCTTTTACTATCATCAGTACACCCAGCCCAGTCAGCATCAGTGTACCCAATTATTGTGCTTGGTGTGTCATTAGTGTACCAAAGTCCTAGATTTAGAGTGCCTTTTTCATATTTAATGATACGTTTAACAACATTCAAGTGGCTCTCTTTAGGGTTACTTTGATATCGAGTACATACACACACAGCCTACATAATATCAGGGCTCAAGCCAGTAAGATATAGTAAGGTGCCTATCATACTACGATACTGAGTAGGATCTACAGATTTTCCATTTTCATCTTTGAAAAGTTTTAACGTAGTACTCATGGGAGTTTTAGCAACTTTAGCACTCTCGAGGCCGAATTTCTTTACTATCTCTAAAGCGTACTTGGATTGCAATACAAATAATCCTTCTGAATTTTATTTGACTTGAAGCCCTAAGAAGAATTGTAGCTCCCCTATAAGGGACATTTGAAATTCCTTATGCATAGTTTCAGAGAAGGATTTGACTTCTGAGGGAGAAGTTGATCCAAATATAATATCGTCAACATAAACTTGAGCAATAGTGATGTGTTTGTCAAAATGTTTGACAAAAAGAGTTTGGTCATTTCCGCCTCTTTTGAAACCTTTATCCAAAAGAAAACTGGAAAGACGCTCATACCAAGCTCTAGGAGCCTGTTTAAGGCCATACAAAGCCTTTTTCAGACGAAATACATGATTTGGATGCTTAGGGTCAATGAACCCTTTAGGTTGTTCTACATAGGTTTCTTCAGCCAGTATTCCATTAAGGAACGTAGATTTGACATCCATTTGGTACAGTGTAAAGTGTATGTGGCAAGCTATAGCAAAAAGCAGACGAACAGATTCTAAACGAGTAACAGGGGCAAATGTCTCGTTAAAATCTATTCCTTATATTTGAGAGTATCCTTGAGCAACTAAACTAGTTTTATTTCTAATTATTATCCCATTTTCATCAGTCTTATTTTTGAAAATCCAACGTGTGCCAACAAACTTTTTGTGATCAGGACGTGGAACATGATACCAAACATCATGAATGACAAATTGTAAAAGTTCTTCCCGCATAGCAGAAATCTAGTGAGAGTCATTCAATGCCTCATTTACATTCTTTGGTTCCATAAGGGAAACAAAACATGCATAATGTGCATAGATTCTGAGTTGGGATCTTGTACGCACTGGCTTACTAGGGTTACCAACTACGTCATTTATGGGATGATCTTTAGAAACCCAGTTAGGTACCTCAGGGGTCTCAATAGGTAATGAATTATCCATTGCAGAGGAGTCATTTTGTAAAATATTTGTAGACTCTTCCTCAATAGTAAATTCACCAGTCTTGCTTTCTACAGTAGTGTCACTAATAATTACATTTATGGATTCCATCAAAGTTTTAGTGCGAAGATTATACACTCGATAAGCTCTACTGTTAGGCGAATTTCCTAGAAATACAGCTTTATCTCCTCGGCTCTCAAATTTGGACAAGTGTTCCCTATCTTTGCATACATAACAAGTACTGCCAAAGGTTCTAAGGTATTTGAGATTAGGCTTTTTATTGTACCAAAGTTCGTAAGGGGTTTGTTTGGAATTCTGTCTAAGATAGACCCTATTTATAATGTGACAAGCAGTACGAATGGACTCTACCCAAAAATATTTAGGTAAGTTCTTGGCATGTAACATAACAAGTGCCATCTCCTGAAGGGTACGATTCTTTATCTCCGTAATACCATTATGTTGAGGGGTTTTAGGAGCACTGAACTCGTGATTATAACCATTATAGTCACAGTATTCTATAATACCAGTGTCTTTGAATTCACCACCTCTATCACTACGAATTCTATTCACTTGAGTATCCTTCTCATTTTCAATCCTAAGAAGAATTTTTAGGAAGTTTTGAAATGTTTCAGACTTTTGTTTTAAGAAGGCTACCCAGGAAAATCTAGTGAAGTCATCAACCATAACTAGGATGTAACTATGTCCACAGAGACTAACAGTTTGGGAGGGACCCATTAGGTCCATATGGATGAGTTATAAGGGATTAGAGGTAAGAATATCTTTAACTTTCTTATGAGGTGACTTAAAAATTTTACCTTCTTGACAGGAACCACAGATAAGATTGGGTATAAGTTTGATTTTAGGAACTCCTCTAACTATTTCCTGAGAGGTCAGTCTACTAAGGTTATCTTAATTTATATGACCCATTCTGTTATGCCATATCTCATTGTCATCCATTCTGGTAACATTACAGATTTCAGAATTGTTCATGACAGTGTAGTAATTGTCAGGAGTTCTGAATCCAGTAATTATGCATTCACCTTTTTCATTTAAAATTTTATAATTGTTCTTTGAAAAGGTAATAGTATGATCTGAGTCACAAAATTGCGATATGCTAAGTAGATTTGCCTTAAGACCTTTAACTAGAAGAACATCTTGAATAATAGGAAGCCCATCTTCTTGGAGAGTTCCTTTGCCTATGATTTGAGATGAAACTCCATCACCAAAAATGACTTTACCACCAGCAAAGCTGGTTTTGTTTAAAAGTTTAGTTTCATCACCAGTCATATGCTTAGAACATCCAGAGTCTAAATACCAACCAGATGATGTGTGTTCAGCTTTTAAAGCAGTAACAACAACATTACACTTCATCTGAGGTAATAGATCATCTTTTCTAACCCAAATTGCCTTAGTTTTCATCTTGCGCTTATTAGCTCTCAATTGATAAAATTTGCGCGCTTTGGATTTTTGCTGAAAAACATTTTGTGCATGATTTTGAGTTTTGTGAAAGAATTGAGCATTTGGTTTAGGAAAGTGCTTAGGATTCCTTCTAGTAAATGTTATTTTAGGTTTGGTCTTTCTCTTTCTATAATTAGTGTTTCTATCTGGCTGTCTAGGAAGTATATAATTGTTGCGGCTCCTCCTAGAATAGTTAAAGTTCTGATAGATATAAGGAATATAGGTAGGTTTAACGAGTCTCCTAGCATAACAATCATCAAAATAGTGACCATATATGTCGCAATAGGAGCAATAAAGATTGCTCAGAATTGGGGTCTCCTTAGGAAAGTCTCTAAACAAAGGTTTTGAAGAGTTTTGAGGCTAAACTCTATTCCTAGGTGTGACTGTCTTAAATGCAGACTCACTCTTCCTAATATAAGGGAAGACGTATTTAGCCTTAGGTGAACTTTAATGTTTAGAGCAACTTGATTCCCCAATGTTAAAATTTTGATTTTTTGAATGAAACTCAGTTTTTAGAGAATGAAAGTCTGGGCATGTTTCAATACGTCTTTTGCCTCCTGACACAAACTTGATAGTTTCAAAAGATTTTGTTTGTGTTTTCAAATTGGGGCAAAACCCTATTCCAGTTCGATCATCAGAATTGGTTTTTGATTCATCAACAAATTCATCAAAACATTTTGAATTATTTTCAAATTTTTTAAATTTTTTGAAAACAGTTGCTGTCTTTTCTTTAGTTTGCTCCAATTCTAACAATGTCCCTTTCTATTTTTTCTCCAGAGTTTCATTTGTTTCTTTTAAATTTCTGAGTTTTTCATCAAACATTTTGATTTCTCTTTTATGAGTCAAACATTGGGTAGTATACTCTTCAGCATTTAGTTTAACCATTAGGCTTAGATCTTCTAACTTCTTAGTGAGATCTTTCACAATTTTTCTAGTCTAGTGCTTTTCTTGAGAGTTTTAGCATAAAGTGTGTGAATGTCAGGGAGGTCTTCATTGTCCGAGTCACTAAGTGGGGTGTGTGGAGTGACCCCTAAAGATTCATTTGTTAAACTCACACACCCATTGATATCGTCATTATCGCTATCCCTTTGACTCACACACCCCGAGGTAGAACATGCATCATTCTCAGTAATCAAAGCATCTAAACCATTATAAACATGATTCTCAATAGCAGGAGTAGAGTTACTAGAAGCATTCTCATACACAAGCATAAGCACATCATCATTATATATGATATTGGCAAAGAGAGACATGCAAGGATCAAAAACATCAGATGACTCAGGTTCCTCCTTTTCAGAATCACTTGAATCATCCCATGTTTTGCAAATGTTAGCTCTAGTGTGTTTGTTTTGAGTGTTCAAGTTAACTCTACAGTCTTGTGCAATGTGACCCATTTTACCACATCTATAGCATTCAGTCTTCTTAAGGTCTCTATTAGGTCTAATGTGAGAGTCCTTGTGATTTTTGTCCTGGTTTTTCTCATGAGGCCTGTGATTAAAGGAAGTTGGATAATTTGAATTGCCTTGTTTATTTGCTACTTTGTTTCTAAACTTAATAATTTTCTTAAACTGTTTAGTAATTAAGGCAATTTGATTGTCCAAACTCTCTATATTGCATTCCTCATCAGAATCATAAGTGGGGAATATAAGTTCAGACTTAGTTAACTTAAAAGAGAAGCTCAGATTGGAACTAGTCTGTTTCCTATGGGTTTGATTCAATTGTTTCTTAAATTCTAGTTCCATTTCCACAGTTCTTAGTTTACTACTGAGTAATTCAGGAGTGAGATTTTGATCACACATTTCCTCAATAGCATATCTTTAGTTATCAAATTTCTGTGGTAATGATCTTAGAATTTTAGATACAATTTCGTGTCTGTCATAAATCACCCCATTAGCATGCAGTTTGGTCACAATATGTGACACCCCGCCTAATTAAATACCGGGAGATCACTCCTTTATTAAATTAAAATCAAGGTGGACAGTTGGTTCATTCTTAGCATCACTGTCGTAAAAATACTTTTCCAATTTAAACACCCTAAATAATTAAGCTAAGTGTCAAAACCATTTAAAACCTTATTCTCATTTTATTAAATCCGGTTATAAAACCTTAAACCATTAACATCTAAAGAGTCACACATTAAGAATAAAAATAGGATTGAACATACACGAATTTAATCATCAATAATAAATCCCAACATTTACAACACTAAAGGAAAACATCCTGACAGTAATAAATCCCGAAATAAAGGCACTGAAAGTAAAAATTTCAATCTCTGACTATACCAACTAAATAATAGAAAGAGGGCAACACATGCCCCTGCTGGATAAAACTGAACTAGGAGTAGAATCAAATGGATGAAGTCGTCTAAACAACAGGCCTGCAACTCCCACCTAAGCTGCAGCACGTTCCTTCCAAAGGATCCTAAGTAAGACGCCCCTGTGGCTGGGCACCTGTAATACATACATATATATACAAGAGAGAAAAGGAAATAGAAACGGGTCAGAGCCCGATGGTGTATATGATTTAAAAATTCGTTTAGCAAGTATTTAAATTGATACAGGCCAATGCAACAACATATTAGTGCGACACTCTCTTGAAAAAGTCTCACCTCTCTTCTAATGTGCACACCTATCGCACTAACCTTCCCAATGGTCTATCTCGCCATATAACACACTATCTTTCCCCAATGATTTAATTTATCTTAGGTTATGTGCAGGATTTAAAACTGAACAATACAATTGTTTGAAAAGAAGATTTCAATTAGTATCCAAAATTCTCATTTTAACTTTTATTAATTTATAAAGTTTTCCAGTGTCATATTATACTTTCTCAACACAAGTATTACAATTTGAGTCATCAATCATGTCCTACATATCAAATCACAGTAGGCAGTTCAAGATTTCAGAATTTCATATATATATATATATTAACTACTCATAAAATATATATATCATAACAGCACCCCACATAAAAAGTATGGTGCGGGCATACTCTACTATCCAAACCCCATATCACTCGTGTTAAGGGGAAATACAAATTCGGAATCACTCTCGAATTGTATTAACACATACACAATATTATTGAGGCGAAGCATAGATTCCAAGTCTCTAAGAGGATGGCACATACCCGCGTCTCTTAGGACCGTCTGAACTATCAAATCGATAGCCTGTACCAAGGATATCAATCTCCTAGGGTACGAGTCAATATCCCCCATAAGGCAACACAGGATAAGATCGTCCCAGCGCGGCAACCTCAGGGATAGCAAGTAGCGTGGGTATATTTTTCACAAGTATATAATATATGCATACACAATCATATAAATATACCACTTTTATTATATCAATTCAGGTTTATCCCATAACCTACATTCACAACATTTATCCTCATTTTCCCATTATTATATATCAAGTATAATGGTTCGTTTCTAACTTCAATTCGAAGGGTTTTTTACAACTTACTACGTAACCCTCATGGACTCTATTCTGCCAAATGTACAATTCAGTAAATATCCATTTATGTTCCAACGTAACTCTCTCTTACGCGTCTCTCCCTTTTAATATATACTTACATCACCCCTTATGCAAAATATCCCAAAAATATAGATTTCGCCTTACATTAAAGGATTTTGAATTTTATTTTCAAAGATGAGAATTTCAAACGGTTTCGAAATCGGAATTAAAATGGAGTTTTAATTGAATATATTTTTTTTATTACTTAGAAGAGTCCTCAAAATATAAAACTCTCTAAGAGTACTCAAAACATAAAACTTTCTAGTAAAAATAATAGTTTTAGAAATCCGACCATCCGATCAAGCTGAATTTTTGTCAGCAGTCCTGTCTCGCCGTTCGCTACAACATACTAAAATTTCAAGCGATTCGAATAGTCCGATCATCCGAAATAATTTTTTTAGTGTTTGTATCTGATTAGAACTCTTTTCTTAATCAAACTCCAAAATATAAAACTCTCTAAGAGTCCTCAAAACATAAAACTTTCTAGTAGAAATAATAGTTTTTGAAATCCGACAGTCCGATCAAGCTAAATTTTTGTCAGTAGTCCTGTCTCGCCGTTCGCTACATCATACTAAAATTTCAAGCGATTCCAATGGTCCGATCATCCAAAATAATTTTTTAAGTGTTTGTATCTGATTAGAACTCTTTTCTTAATCAAACTCTTAATCCTTTACATGACAAAGGGTTTCCAGAATATCATATAAATCATCACTACATGAAAATTTCCTATCTCAAATTGGGTTTTTCTTCCATACAATTCATCCTAATCATTCCTAAACCAATATGAAAGATGCATCAACGAAATAAGTAAGATAAACACTTGCCTAGGATTTTCAGAAATCTGGTTTGGTGTTGAATTTGGCGTGGTTGCGTTCCCCGTCTCGCGATCTACGCGTTGGCGGTGGCGGCGGTGTAAACGGATGAGTTTTGAGACTTGGAATGCCTTGAGAGCTCTCTCCCCTCCTCTCCAATGGCCGTTCTAGTGTTTTGAGTTATCTAACCCTAGGAGATAACCTAAACATCTGATATAACCCCTTTAATTTTCGTGGGTTTAATTAACCAAAAATACAAAATGACTAAAATGCCCTCCCGGGGTACTAATTAGGCCTAAAAACGTCCCGAGACCCAAATCAAACCCCCGGGTATACTTTTCTGACTATCTCAACCCTTCCGGACGCGTTGGCTCACTCAAAATGACCATACGAACAACTTATAAAATATTCACTTTTATTAATCTACATTTAGTCCCGACACGACACAGGCGCGTCCCGACTTAAATTTCCACAATTGTCATTTTATTCACACGTGACAATATTATAAAAATAAATCTCATATATTACTATACTCATCCAGTAATATGCAACAAATAATATATTCCCAATAATTACTAACTCTTGTCACGCTAGTAAATATTTAAAACAACATTTCGGATTAAAATTAAATTAATTTATCTCAATTAAATTTAATAAATCCTTAAATTTAAAAGCCATGAAAATACGGGGTATTACATACTTCCCCCCTAATAACATAATTTCGTCCCGAAATTCGGAAAATAAGGCCTACCAGGTAGCACAATTCTGGATATCCTTGTCAGTACGTAAACTATCTACATAGTACGACGCTCAATCATTATAGCTTTTTCGTCACAGCAACATTGTTTTACATTCTCATTGGAGGAAATTCACATTGCACTCCCAACTGACAACATTTGAATAGGTTACGTCTATACGTTATAAATTCCATTATCTCACTATCATTTGGAGGCCGCACCTCACTACATGACAACTACTCGGATTTATTCATACACAAAATTCCCATTCTGAGAAGATCATACGAACATTTGACCACTCTTGACTGCTTAAAACAGTCGTGGAATTCCACCATAGTTATCGGATATTTTCTCGACCGATCCAAAAATTCTGATTATCTACTCTCCTCTAAACATACAGAAGGAGAATAGTCGAGGCTCTTCCATAACAAAATCTTAATAAGTACCTCGTACGCGACAAACAGGTACGAGTGTTCTACAGAGCATTCTTGAAATCATCAGACCAAGATTCCAAAATCTTCTTCACGTGGCTCCACTAATCTTTAATCACCATGCGCTTATTCCCTAGCTAAGGGTGATACATCCTACTCGAAACGAAATCTTATCTCCGTTGGTTCCTAAAATCCCATATCAAAGGTGGGATTCACCAATCTCATCCTGATTCAGAAATTTATCCTGCGCCGGACCATGCACTAGCGCGATTCTTCCTTTCAAAGGAAGTCTGGGGCATACTAGTTAATATTGTAAACCAGCCCAAAGGAATATCAATCACTTCCTTCTCGGCGACTTAATTCACATGTTCAGGATAAACCCTTGATCTTGTTTTGAGGATGGCAACCCATCCAAGAACTTTACCGACTTTACCAACCTCTTCCTATTTCAGGAATTTTCAATAAACACAAAATTCTTTGGTTGATTCTCCTCTTTCAACCAAACCTTACCTATGGGCAGTGCATGTAGAGACTACTCACTACGTCTCGCTAAACATCGATTCTTCCCTTGAAATGTCTCACATTAAGTGAGACATAATACTCCCCTTCCTTCCTTGGAGTATGCTGAAAGTTTCGACACGTGCTCTTCTCTCCACGAAGCGCACTTCTGGATCTCTTATACTATACTAACATCATTACTCTTTGTATGCGTTAGTCGCTCTCACACTTGACTAATAACAACTCCGCTCCGGGTGTGCTTCATAACAATTAAATTCTACTCTATTCAAGGAATACCAATTCTTGAATGGCTTCCCACAGCCTTCCAATCAAGTTAGGGCATGCTATTCTAATTGCACACTTATGTATGGATTATCACCCCTCATGTGACGTTTAATCCACTCTATCACTTCCACTTCATTATACTAGTCCCACAAACATATATTTCACACGTCTATTACCACGTCCCTTTGACTCGGACTATTTTAACTGTAGTTAACCAAGATGGCCACATTTTTGCAACACTCCGACCGCCCTGGGAGAGCGAATGACGTGCTACTCATTTGTAGGACTAACTAAATTCAAGGGAATAGAAGGAATAGGGCATTCAAATTCCATGACAATAAAAGAGGAATAATAATTCTCAACCTTCCTCAGATAAGTACAATAATTTTCCCAAATAGGTACAACAACCAAAATAAATCACTAACGCTCTATTCATCAAAATAATTACAGGTCATATCTTTTGTATAATATAAAGTTCTTTCCAGATAATCCATGCTAAAAATCATTCCAACTCTTTATTCTCCTTGTGTTCTGTACGCGGTTATGACATTTGGGTACTCTCAATCACCCTAGAAATCAAAATTCTTAAATTCTCCTTATCATCGTTCCACCCCTCAACTCGTGGGGATAACTTTCAATGCTTTCCTACCACAAAAATCCGGCTCCAATCAAGGAACCCCCCTATACACTACTACCTAGCATTGTCGGTTATCGAAATCCGTTAGGTCCTCCGTCCATAGTATATACCCCTTTATTCCGTCCCTTGACAGAAAAGTTACAATTTCTCCCGTAATTATGCTTAACAAAGAATGTTTCACCAATTTCACTATCGTCCCGTATTGGTTGATGGTAATTACATTCTATAAACCTCGGATACATGCGATCGAAATTCTCTAAATTTCCTTTTTCTAACATTAGGGGTATAAGTCTTAACTCCCACATCTCTTAAGGATAAATATAACACTGCACTCTTCCTATCACTAAGTCCGGAGTGCTAAACATAATACCGAGTCAAGTCTTTTCGCTCAACGATAAATCTCGGTACATACTGAATCATACTGACAAAGTCGATACATACATTGGTATCGAATATCTCGAGCCCACTATCTCCTCCGAAGTCTCTAGGATAGATAATATAAGTGCGAGTCCAACGTTCTTACAGGTAAAGCCTCGCCAAAACAAAACGTGTTGCACTAATGTAACTACTCCGATAGCCTTGCAATAAATGCCCACTATCATACTACCCATTTCTATAACATTTTAACAAAGATAATACCATACTCGTTTATCGCATCACTACAACGAGTAGCCTCAATAAAGTATAAAACACTGTTAATATACTCATTCATTCCTCGCGAATAGCACCAAAGAAAAATCCCGCTACACTAGGGAAAAATATTCACATAATGATAACATTTATAATTATATGCATTAATCTCGTCTCACATGCTAATCTAGCAAGGAACAAAATATAGTGACTCGCTCGTGTCACATAAACACGCCTCATCCTCTGAGGATACAACTTATACTTCTACCTTGCCAATCGTCTTGATTGCGCAAGTGGTTTCTGGACGTAACACGTCTACTCAAACCAAACAAAATTACTTTAATCGTTGTCTTTTATAAGGCACCGTATTCTTGTCCTTTTACTCACTTTGGAACATATTATCGTGAGAGATTTCACTCCGCACAAAAATACCCCAACACATAATTCACCTATCACCTGTCCTACTAACCAGGTTAGGATTGTCCTTCTCTTGGACATTAGTAGACTCGATTCCTGTTAGCCATCCCAGTTGTTCCCTTAGGTTTTTAGGTCATAAACATCATGTTACTATCTATAATAGTACTTACTGAATTTACCATCACTTGGTAAGAATTTAACTATGTGAAGCATTTAAATGGTTTTCCTGATGTGTATCCACATCCTTTTGTGGTGCTATACCACCACCGTTGTATTCAGTCTTATTCTCGACTAAATTCTTCGATTTCCTTTAACTTCCCCCACAAATAAGCGTTATCATCTATATTGACAAAATATGACATTGTCAACCTCTGAATCGGTCGTCCATCAGAATTTCCTCCTCGAGTATTATCAACTATTATTACAAGTTGGTCTCCCACTTGGAGTCGTTTCCTCCACTAGTATCTACCTCTTTCGATACAAAATTTGCTAACGATTAGGATTCATATCCACAATTGGACTTCTGTCATGCCCTCCTGCGATGAGTTCAGAAACACATTTGCTTCTCATCCTGAACAGTTGAGGAAGTAACATACGATCAACACTGTACCTAAGGTTCTCCTATAGGCATAGCATTCCACTTCTAAAATTGGTGGTTGACTCCAACCATTATAATTTCATCCCGAAAGCCAAGAAAATTTTCTCTAAATTTTCACTTTCAGTTTTGCCACACTCCGTCCTATATTTAAGCCTTTGGATACTTTACCTCCTTTGGTAAACACATACAATTTTCGCGTTTCTAAAATTTCCCACTGACAGTCTCTACACGTTTTTGTAATACGTTGGGTAAGTTTACCCTCGCACCTCATTTGACTATAACAACATTTGAAAATCATTGCTGCACCTTAGTCACCTTTCTAGTCGTGGCTTCTCGTGCCATAATGGAGGTGACCTCGACTACGGTCATCATCCTCGGATATATTTCATAATCTCAACTGAGCCCTGCCTCCTGATGTACACTTAGCGGTCCTCTTCTGACATCCGTCATCGTTCGGCACATGCACACATCCGAACGAAATTAGAATTCACTAGTGTATACACATTATAGCAGGAGAACGAAATCTCGTCAAAGGAATCGACAATCCTAAACATAGGGCTCTATAATAAACAAAGCAACGCTGAAAGCATAATAAGTCGTAAAGATCCTAAGGACACTAGAACCTGATGCTCTGATACCACCTGTGACACCCCGCCTAATTAAATACCGGGCGATCACTCCTTTATTAATTTAAAATCAAGGTGGACAGTTGGTTCATTCTTAGCATCACTGTCGTAAAAATACTTTTCCAATTTAAACACCCTAAATAATTAAGCTAAGTGTCAAAACCATTTAAAACCTTATTCTCATTTTATTAAATCCGGTTATAAAACCTTAAACCATTAACATCTAAAGAGTCACACATTAAGAATAAAAATAGGATTGAACATACACGAATTTAATCATCAATAATAAATCTCAATATTTACAACACTAAAGGAAAACATCCTGACAGTAATAAATCCCGAAATAAAGGCACTGAAAGTAAAAATTTCAATCTCTGACTATACCAACTAAATAATAGAAAGAGGGAAACACATGCCCCTACTGGATAAAACTGAATTAGGAGTAGAATCAAATGGATGAAGTCGTCTAAACAACAGGCCTGCAACTCCCACCTAAGCTGCAGCACGTTCCTTCCAAAGGATCCGAAGTAAGACGCCCCTGTGGATGGGCACCTGTAATACATACATATATATACAAGAGAGAAAAGGAAATAGAAACGGGTCAGATCCCGATAGTGTATATGATTTAAAAATTCGTTTAGCAAGTATTTAAATTGATACAGGCCAATGCAACAACATATTAGTGCGACACTCTCTTGAAAAAGTCTCACCTCTCTTCTAATGTGCACACCTATCGCACTAACCTCCCCAATGGTCTATCTCGCCATATAATACACTATCTTTCCCCAATGATTTAACTTTTCTTAGGTTATGCGCAGGATTTAAAACTGAACAATACAATTGTTTGAAAAGAAGATTTCAATTAGTATGCAAAATTCTCGTTTTAACTTTATTAATTTATAAAGTTTTCCAGTGTCATATTATACTTTCTCAACACAAGTATTACAATTTGAGTCATCAATCATGTCCTACATATCAAATCACAGTAGGCAGTTCTAGATTTCAGAATTTTATATATATATATATATATATATATATTAACTACTCGTAAAATATATATATCATAACAACACCCCACCTAAAAACTATGGTGAGGGCATACTCTTCTATCCAAACCCCATGTCACTCGTATTAAGGGGAAATACAAATTCGGAATCACTCTCGAATTGTATTAACACATACACAACATTATTGAGGCGAAGCATAGATTCCAAGTCTCTAAGAGGATGGCACATACCCGCGTCTCTTAGGACCGTCTGAACTATCAAATCGATAGCCTGTACCAAGGATATCTATCTCCTAGGGTACGAGTCAATATCCCCCATAAGGCAACACAGGATAAGATCGTCCCAGCGCGGCAACCTCAGGGATAGCAAGTAGCGTGGGTATGTTTTTCACAAGTATATAATATATGCATACACAATCATATAAATATACCACTTTTATTATATCAATTTAGGTTTATCCCATAACCCACATTCACAACATTTATCCTTATTTTCCCCTTATTATATATCAAGTATAATGGTTCGTTCCTAACTTTAATTCGAAGGGTTTTTTCCAACTTACTACGTAACCCTCATGGACTCTATTCTTCCAAATGTACAATTCAGTAAATATCCATTTATGTTCCAACGTAACTCTCTCTTACGCGTCTCTCCCTTTTAATATATACTTACATCACCCCTTACGCAAAATATCCCAAAAATATTGATTTTGCCTTACATTAAAGGGTTTTGAATTTTATTTTCAAAGATGAGAATTTCAAACGGTTTCGAAATCGGAATTAAAATGGAGTTTTAATTGAATATATTTTTTTTATTACTTAGAAGAGTCCTCAAAATATAAAACTCTCTAAGAGTCCTCAAAACATAAAACTTTCTAGTAAAAATAATAGTTTTAGAAATTCGAACGTCCGATCAAGCTGAATTTTTGTCAGCAGTCCTGTCTCGTCGTTCGCTACAACATACTAAAATTTCAAGCGATTCCAATGGTCCGATCATCCGAAATATTTTTTTTTTGTGTTTGTATCTGATTAGAACTCTTTTCTTAATCAAACTCCAAAATATAAAACTCTCTAAGAGTCCTCAAAACATAAAACATTCTAGTAGAAATAATAGTTTTAGAAATCCGACCGTCCGATCAAGCTGAATTTTTGTCAGCAGTCCTGTCTCGCCGTTCGCTACATCATACTAAAATTTCAAGCGATTCCAATGGTCCGATCATCCAAAATAATTTTTTTAGTGTTTGTATCTGATTAGAACTCTTTTCTTAATCAAACTCTTAATCCTTTACATGACAAAGGGTTTCCAGAATATCATATAAATCATCACTACATGAAAATTTCTTATCTCAAATTGGGTTTTTCTTCCATACAATTCATCCTAATCATTCCTAAACCAATATGAAAGACGCGTCAACGAAATAAGCAAGATAAACACTTTCCTGGGATTTTCAGAAATCTGGTTTGGTGTTGAATTTGGTGTGGTTGCGTTCCCCGTCTCGCGATCTACGCATTGGCGGTGGCGGCGGTGTAAACGGATGAGTTTTGAGCCTTGGAATGCCTTGAGAGCTCTCTCCTCTCCTCTCCAATGGCCGTTCTAGTGTTTTGAGTTATCTAACCCTAGGAGATAACCTAAACATCTGATATAACCCCTTTAATTTTCGTGGGTTTAATTACCCAAAAATACAAAAGGACTAAAATGCCCTCCCGGGGTACTAATTAGGCCTAAAAACGCCCCGAGACCCAAATCAAACCCCTGGGTATACTTTTCTGACTATCTCGACCCTTCCGAACGCGTTGGCGCACTCAAAATGACCATACGAACAACTTATAAAATATTCACTTTTATTAATCCACATTTAGTCCCGACACGACACAGGCGCGTCCCGACTTAAATTTCCACAATTGTCATTTTATTCACACGTGACAATATTATAAAAATAAATCTCATATATTACTATACTCATCCAGTAATATGAAACAAATAATATATTCCCAATAATTACTAACTCTTGTCACGCTAGTAAATATTTAAAATAACATTTCGGATTAAAATTAAATTAATTTATCTCAATTAAATTTAATAAATCCTTAAATTTAAAAGCCATGAAAATACGGGGTATTACACAATATCAGTCAAGTTCATATAGAAGTCATCAAATGACTCAGTCTCAGACATAATTAAAGAGTTATACTGCTGAATAAGCATTTGGGTTTGAGCAGCCTTAACTCTAGTGTCTCCTTCATGAGCATTAACCAAGGTGTCCCAAGCTTCCTTAGAAGTGGTACAGGATGAGATTCTTTTGAAATCATGTTCATTTATGGACATAAATATGGCATTCTTTCCTTTATTATTATTTCGAGAAACTTGTTTCTCTTCTTGAGTGAACTCACTTAGAGCTTTCTTAACCCTCTCATTACTTCCTTCGTTGGCTGGTTTAGTAGGAAAAATGTAACCATTTTCAACTATGTCCCAGACATCATCTCCCAGAGTTCCTTGAATGAAGGCAATCATCCTTACTTTCCAGTAAGAAAAATTGTTTCCATCAAAGATTGGAGGTCTGGTCAAGTTACCACATCTTTCATTTTTCTCGTCCATATTTGATTTTCAGAAAACAATTTCAGAAACACATGATCTCTTTTGAAAGAAGTTTACCAAGATCTGATACCAATTGAAAAATGTTACTAAAGCCGTTTATTAAAAATAAACTATTTAAGTAACTCCGATCTATTTTTTTAAGAAACTCTTTTCGTAAAAACCAAACTATTTGAACACAAGATGTGTTTAACAAAACAGTATGTACGAGATCTATTCAAGAATTGAATAACAAGTTTATAAAGTAGTTTCAAAAACTTAAACTCAGCACAACCAAGAGTGAGATGAGGATATGTAGAAAGATTATGTTCACGATGTTTTTTACGTGGTAAAACCTCACCAATTGAGGAAACATCCACGACTCCCTCTACGGAGTAAAATGAAAAATCCACTAAAATAAATATATGAGTTACAAACTATATAACTAACATGCAAACAACTCAGACCTATATAAGTTTAGGAATGTACCCTCTCGTGTCCTTAAAACTTCTCTGCAGTTCTGATTGTAGATGTAGTTCTCCCAGTTTGTTTACTTCTGATTTGTTCCAGCACTTTACGTCGACTCTTTGTTCACAAGATCTTATTACCAACACTTTTCGTGTTGTAGGGTGAAAGTGTTTGCGGAGGTGCTTTCTAACACATGCATGCACACACACACACACTTATTAAGTACAAACAGTCCTAACAAATTACAATAACACTATATGTTGTGATCTTTTCTTTTTCTTTCTTCTTACAAAACTTTTCACCTTATTTGACCTTTAAATCATTCCCAGAATCCACGGATACCTTGCTAGGAAGACAGACAAGGTCTTAATCAATCTCAGAATATAGAAAAGCTTTTCGAGATTGAAAACCTCCAAGTGAGATTCCAAACTAGGTCAAAAGTTTAGTTTTACAAGAACTAGAAATAGAAAGCATTTATTGTTGATTTCAAAGTAAGCAAACGTTTTATAGAAAATAATCAAAAATATATTTCTCAAGATGAGAAATAAAGAATGAAACTAAGTGTAATGTAACATGAATAACTCAGATCTGAAATTTCTATGAAATCAGAAAGTAAATCTGAGTAAACGTTTAAGTTGAAAACAAGATCTAACGAACAAGAGGTTACAGCAACAAAAACTCAACTCAAACTCTCAAGAACACTCAGAGTAGTGTTTTGAATATGAAGGTGTTTTGAAGAAGTGTTTGAGTTTAGTTGGAAGAGGTTTAGACGAACAGGGTTAGGGTTTCCAACTCTCTCTCTTCTCTCTGTTTTCTCTCTTCTCTCTCTTCTCTCTCTACTCTCTCAATTTCTCAGAGGAAATGAAAATGGCAAAAGTCTTCGAAGTCTGAGAATAGGGTCCCTTTTATAGGGTGAAGAGAAGGTTCGAGAGGCTGGCTCAAAACCAAGGGCCAGGATTAAGTCAAGTCAAATTGACTTAGATCGAAGGGTTCTAATAAAGCGGTGCTTAAACGAATCCTGATTGGTTTAGAAAGTTGTTCTGGGATTCACCAAGACAACATGCAGATCGTCGATAGCTAATGATCCAAGGGCTAGGAACAAACGCGTTTTTAACTCAGTAAACAAACACAGTTACTGCCAATCAGATGAAGACAGGTGTTGGATGATAACAGGATATAAAACGTGCGTCTAAAACTAATTAAAACCACACCCCAAAGTTTACTCCGCTTTCGAATTCTACCCAAGGTAACATTAGGCCAAAAAACCCAACAAATAATATTTACAAATTGACCACAAAAAGTTTTAAAAAAAGTTTTAATTAAGAAAACCTTGTTTTAAAAATGTTTAAAAAATCCCAAAAAATTATTAAAATTCCAATTTTGGGATTTAAACACACTCAACATATGTACACACATTATTATGCAGTATGATATGCAATAAATGAATTCTACTGTGTGTGAGTGTTGGCAATAGGTTCTTGATCACTACAAGATAGAGAGATGAAGTAGCAAACCAACTTCTGAGGTTCTTTGGATTCTAGGGAGGACATAATTTTGTCACAATTTCCAAAATAGATGAGCACTTATACAATATAGACTCAAGTGAGTCAAAAGTAAAAGGGCTTCAGTTTTCTCTACGACCTTGCCTGAAGTGCCCTTACTAAGCTTGATATAAGTACTCATAGGTGTACACACATGCTTAGCGGAGTTTAAACCAAATTTCTTCACTAGGTGTCTAGCATACTTGGATTAGGAGATGAACATCCCATCCTCTAGCTGACGAACCTAGAGACCAAGGAAGAAAGTAAGCTCACCTACCATTCTCATCTCGAACTCACTTTTCATTTCCTTCTCAAAGTGGTGAGCATGTTGGGAGCACATGGAACCAAAGACTATGTCATCCACATAGACCTGGGCAACCAAAATAGCACCGTCATTTCTCCTAAATGAACAACGTCATATCAACTCCCCCTCTCTTGAAGCCATAGGCTAAAAGATAGGAAGTAAGCCTCTCGTACCATGCACGGGATGCTTTCTTCAAACCATACAAAGCTTTCCTCAGATAATAGACGTGCTCTGAGTGCTTAGGGTCTTCAAACCCTTTTGGTTGTTCCACGTAAACCTCGTCCTATAGAATGCCATTTAGAAAGGCACTCTTGACATCCATCTGATATAGCTTGAAGTGTAGATGACATGCGATGGCGAGTAGTAAGCGGAAGGACTCAAACCTCGCAACAGGAGCAAATGTCTCCCCAAAGTCTACACCCTCTATCCATGTGTAGCCTTGAGCGACCAACTTAGCCTTATTTCTGATTATTGTACCATTTTCATCCATTTTATTCTTGAAAATCCACCTGGTACCTATCACATTTGTCTCACTAGGACGGGGAACAAGTTCCCAGACATTATTCTTTTTAAACTCAAGCAACTCATCCTGCATAGTAGATATCCAGTGTTCATCCTTGAGTGCTTCGTTTTGATTCTTGGTCTCGACTGTGGATGTGTAGAAAAAATGACTAACAACGTTCTCTAGCTGAGCACGAGTCTTGAACCTAAAGGTGGGATCTCCTACAATGGTGGTAGGGTCATGACTCTTACGAACCCAGGTAGGTGTGTCCCCTAACACAGGAGTAGGGTCCACAGGGTATGTGGGAGGGACAAGTAAATTATTGCCAGAAAAGTCATCATCCTCACACTTAAGGCTAGGATCAATAAATGCCGGCAGTTCGTCATCTTGCACGGTGACATTTATTGACTCCATAACCTTAGAGCTACTCAGGTTGAAAACCCTGTATGCTCTACTATTTGATGAATATTCAAGAAAAAATCCCTCATCGCTCCGGGAGTCAAACTTTTCTAATTGCTCTCTATCCCGTAGGATATAGCATTTACTCCCAAAGACCCGAAAATATGCAAGGTTGGGTTTCTTGCCAGTCCACAATTCATAAGGAGTTTTAAGTGTGTGTGGACGCAGGTAAACCCTATTCACCGTGTGGCACGCGGTAGACACTGCCTCTGCCCAAAATCTCCTACCAACCTTACGACCCAAAAGCATAGATCTAACCATTTCTTGAATCGTCCGATTTTTTCTCTCAACAATTCTATTTTGCTGAGGAGTCCTTACGGCCAAAAATTCATGTTTAAACCCAAGGCTATTATAGTAAAGATCTACCTTTACTTCTATAAATTCAGTGCAGTTGTCACTACGTATCCTGTTAATAGTGACTCCGTGTTGGTTTTACAGGACACGACACTTGGTCGTTAAAAACTTTATAGCATCTAATTTCTCTCTCAAAAAGCCTACAATCGAATATCTAGATAACTCATCCACCATCACGAGGATATACGTCTTACCACTGAGACTCTCACTACGAGTAGGACCCATAAGATCCATGTGAATCAGCTCAAGCACACGAGAGGTGGTAATGGAATACAACTTCCTATGGGGACTACGGACTTGTTTACCCAACTAACAGGGTCCACAAAATGCAGAAGTTGGCTTTCCAAGGGATGGCAAGCCACGTACTAGGTCCTTTTTAATAAGACGATCTAAATCTCTAAAGTTCACGTGACCTAGACGTTGATGCCACAAATCCATAGGAGAGATCATGGCGCTGTTGCAGACAAATGAGGACTTGGGTATAATCCCATAGCAATTCTCGTTAGTCCTCACCCCTTGCAATAATAGTTTACCGGCTTGATCATAGACAGTACAAGCATTCCGATCAAACTTTACTGCAAAGTCAGCGTCGCGCAGCTGGGTAATGCTGAGTAAATTGGCTTTCAACCCTTTCACGTACAAAACATTCTCTAGCTTAGGAAATCCAGGTATCTCTACTGTCCCTCGTCCTACCATGCTAGATTTGCTCCAATCTCCAAATGTGACCTTGCCTTCCTTTCGATCCTCGAGGGAGATAAAGAAGGATATGTCACGAGTCATGTGTCAGGAGCAGCCACTGTCAAAATACCATTGGGAGGTATTATGTGCTTTAAGAGAGACATAAACAACAAACGCTTTTTCATCTTGCTTAGGTACCCAAGAAGTGGTGACCTTTTGTTTACCCTTGTTGTTATTGGTTTTAGCTGGGATACGGGAAGCATTTACTGATGCCAAAGACATTCGTCAGAATTCCTCCATCATATTCTGTGATATGGCAGCTAAAAACTCAACATGCTCTCTCAAACTGGTAAAATCATCAATACAATGTGGTGGAGCATAAGTACGTGAAGTCCGACCCAAACTATAGCAATACTCTCTCAGTTGGCCTTTTCTTTTGTAGTACGTACAAAAGAACATAGTTTTAGGCAGACCTTGGTTTGCTTTTCTCGGTCGAATACTTCTCTTGGGGTTTGATGGACGGCCATGTGGAGTAGTTGTAAACTTAGGGACTAGTCCAGTTGCAATCTGAGAGGTGAAAGCACCATCAAAACCAATTCTCAGTTTTTCCTAAAATCCCAAGGCGGGGGCGAGGAGCATCTTTCCCATCTTACCAGATCTATCCTCAATTTGAACCTTGACTTCTCATGCTCTATCAAGATCATGAGTGAGCTGGGCAATAAGGGCTTCCAGAATCTTTCGAGCCTCTTCAGATGCACAGAGGTCTCTTGTCAGATTAGCCACTTGTTCAGTCAAGTCCCCCTTTTCTTTCTCAAAACTCTTCTCTCTCTCATCACAAACTAGCTATCTCTTTCTCAAGGCAGTGCTACATGATGACTCTCTCTCTAGACTCTCCTAATTCCTTTTCAACGGTGACGATACTAAGAGCTAATGCTTTGTTACGCATTTTAGTTTTGAATGATTCGACATATAAATCGGCGTAGGTGCGTCTAAGATCACTCTCGCTCTCACTTTCAGCATCCTCTCCCTCACTCTCATTACTGTCAGGGTGTCCATGTGAGGTGGCATCATCATCGTCGTGACATGTAGTAGGAGAACCTCCATGACTAGCCATGAATGCGGTGAAGTTGCATTCATGTGGTGATTCATCTCTAGAATCCACCAACTCGACCTCGCCGTCATCACTCAATGTGGCATTTAGGACAGCTTTGCCCTTGCCTTGACGCTTCAACCTAGTGGCACACTCAAAAGCCTTATGACATCTACCGTCGCATTCATAGCATCTCTCTTCATCTCTCTTGGGGTTGTCCTTTTTATCTTTTTCATATTTCTTGCCATATTTATTTTTCTCAAAATTCTTTTTATCTTTAAAATTGCCATTTTTTAATTTGAGAATTTTTTTGAAATTTTTGGCAAAAAGAACCAAATTGTCTAAATAATATTCTCCCTCAGAATCAGACGCTTCTATCTCTCTCTGTTTAGATGTTTCTTTCTTTTTAACGGACCCCTCACCCTTTCTAGCCTGGGCTTTAAGTAGAATTCCCTTATCTTTTGGTTTAACAGACATAGGAAACATGTCAATTTCAAAGGTTTGTAAGTCTCCTACAAGTTCCTCCAATTTTAGCGTGTTTAAATTACCCATAGAATTTAGCACAACGAATTTAGGGATAAAACGCTTAGGCAGTGATCTAAGAATCTTTTTAACAACTCTAGCATTAGGAATGTGTTCACCAAGATTAAAGCTAGTGTTTACAATATCAGACAACCTAGCATAAAATTCATCAAAACATTCCGTCTCAAGCATGGTGATGGTTTCAAATTGAGTTCTTAAGTTTTGAAATTTAGACTCTTTCACAGCATTAGTTCCTTCATGGGTAAGTTCCAAAACATCCCATGCCTCTTTTGATGTGGTGCACGCCATTATCCGTCGGAACTCGTCAGGTGTGACTTATCGGGAAATAGCACTTAACCCCTTAGAATTAAAAGATGACAATTGAAATTCCTCTTCAGTCCATGTAGTGACAGATTTTAAATTAGTCACGTTATTAACAGTGACAGAGGGAGGAGTCCACCCTTTTTCAACCAAAATCCAGACTCGTTCATCAATGGCTTTTAATGTAGATCTCATGCGAGCTTTCCAATAAGCATAGTTTGTTCCGTCAAAAATTGGCATTTTATTATATACTTTTTCCATTTTGAACACGCCCTTTTTCAAAATTCATTTTTTTTAAATTGATATCTTAGAAAAATTTTGCAAAAAATTACACGGTATAATTGTGTAATTGGCTCTCATACCAATTTGAGAGTGCGCGTGCGTTCAAATGAATTAATTATTTAATTAAATTTCAATTCCAGACCCAATAATTTTTTAACTCTTACCAGTAAACGAGATTGAGAAATTAATCTAAGCGTACAAGACAGTAAAAAATGAGGAAAAAAATCCTCGAAGGGAAAAACCATTTATTTCACTACAATTTTGTAACTCAACTTACACGGATTACAATGAAATAATTTGACACAAAACTACCCGTAGGCGTCGGTCGGCGTCGTCAGCAATGGAACAACCGCAGCAGCTCCATAAGAACACTTATTTCTATTTCAACAAATATATGTCTTAGGTTCCACAAACCAATTCATACAAAGTAGATGGGATTATGAATTTTTTGGACAGAAAATTTTGAACCCTTAAAAATGAGAAGAAGGCATATTAAAAATTGTTGAACACAAAAGAATTTTTATTCTTTGAAAAAGTACTCTGTCAAAACAAATTTTCTTCTCTTGAAAAAACTGTACGTGCATGTTTATTTTATAGAAAGAATTTGGTTAGAGGAGATAACCAATAGCACGCTGGTTAACCAAAAAAAAAAACAAAGAGACGTAAGGATTTAAAAGAAAACACTGTCGAGGGAGGATAACTCAAAAGAGGCGTAAGTCTTTTTAAAAAAGTTTCCAAAAACAAGTCAATCATTGGCACACAAAAAAACAAAATGACGCCCCTTAATTTTTTAAACCCATAGTGCGTGGCAAGGTAAGTGTTCGCAGCATTCTAGTGGGATCAAAACACCTTTTTGAAGCCTTAAAGATATATGCCAATCATTGGCCCAACGATTGGTAAAGAAAAAAAACTGCACACATACCATTTCTTCAGCATAGCGTGGTTGCTACTTTGCAAAGCTTTTGCACCAAAATTTTCATAATCACATGCCAATGATTGGCACAAAATAAAAACGGCGCCTATATAATTTCTAACAAGGGATGCCGAAAACTAGGGGTGTGCAAAAAAACCATTAACCCGAAGAACCGAACCAAACCGACCTTCGTGGGTTGGGTTGGTTCGGTTTTTTTTCTCCACGGGTTGGTTCTGGTTCCAAAAAATTGAGAACCCGAAGTGTTCGGTTTGGTTCTCGGTTTTATACCTGAACCAAATCGAACTGAACCAAAAAACTGAACCGAATAACCGAACCAAAGAACCGACCCCAAGAACCGACCCATGAACCTGAACCATTAACCATAACCATTAACTAGAACCATTAACCAACCCGAGAACCAACCCACGAACCAGAACCATTAATGAAAACCGCGAACCAGAACCGCGAACTAGAACCGCAAACCAGAACCACAACCCAAACCGCGAACCAAAACCGCAAACCAGAACCAAGAACCATGAACCAACCCGAACCAAACCGAGAACCGATGGTTCGGTTCCGAACCGAACCGACCAATTTTGGTTCTGGTTCTGGTTCCAAAACCATGGAACCGATCAATTTCGGTTCTGGTTCTGGTTTCGTAGTGGAACCGAACCGAACCGAACCATGTGCACCCCTACCGAAAACCTTTAACAGTTAAAACAGTCTTATAAAAAAACTTTTTTTTTAATAAACAATATTCTTTAAATGCCAACTGATTTCGATAAAAAAAAACTTTTGATTCCATTTTTTTTTTAAAAATCCCAACACTTTAAATATAAAAAACAAATGGAACTTAGACTTACTTTTACCAAAAAAAAAATCGTTAGAGCTTCAATGTTGATGAGCACTAGTAATTCGGATCCAGAGTTAACATCCTCGATTTTTTGTTGACTTGTAGCGGTATTCGACATAACACAATATGAAGGACATTGTCCTTACATGATGTAACCATACCATCCAAAATAATATAAAGCCTATTAATAAAACCAATACAATACACAGAACTGAAATAGGACAACAGAATCTTGGGCAACATGACCTAAAAGAACCAAGAACTAAGAATGTAGGAATCAATGGACCGAGTACGTCTAATCCAAAGCTTTATCTCTAGAACACGTAAAATATCCATCCACTAAGCCGGGCGTCCCTAATGTTGGGCACCTGGTAATATAAATATAGTACAGAAGGAAATATCCAAGTAAACAAGTCATAGCCCGAGTGTAAAATGTTTAAAAATAGCAAATGCTTAATATTTACAAATTAAGCAGATATTATATTCCTTTTTGTTTTTCGGTTCTCACTTGAGAATATCACCTTTCATCTAGCGTGCACGCCTAACGTACCATATTAACTTCCTAATTAATTTTTTCGAATAGTTACCCTATCTCTTCTTCTTTTCCCATATTTTCCTTGCCATATTTCATTTAAATAGATATATTGATTTCTCTCCATGTTGAACTAGACATTTAAAATTAAGTATTCGCTTACTTAATCTAATTTATATTTTAAATATTCCTTTTTATCTACTAATTCACACAGTAGATCACATTATAGTATATGTGTGTGTGTGTCTAATACGGCACCTATCAGACACAACTGGGATAGGTATTATAGTATATGTATTAGTATATATAATAGTGATATATATATATATATATATATATATATATATATATATATATATATATATATATATATATATATATATATATATATATATATATATATAAAGCGGGCTCTTTTAAATATTCCTTTTTATCTACTAATTTATATATATATATCTCACTATTATAGACACAACTGGGGTGCATGCATACTCTGTTATCATGTCCTAATGCATCAATCACTTCATAATGGACAATTGGTTTGACATCTCTCCCGAACCATAAATCACATAACACAAATATCGGAGGCGAGCATATTCCCTAGTTAAATGGGTCATGAACATACCTACGCTCCCATTCAACCGTCGAAACTATCATTTATCACGATAAAACGTACCAAGTTCGTGTGCTCAATGTATGAGTCTAAACCCCCCCAAAATGGGTCCGATCGAGATAAGATCGTCCACAACGCGGAACCTCCACCGTGATAGAAAGCTACGTAGGTTTGTTATACACATAATGAAAATATAATATTTCGATTTGCCCCACTATATGTATATAATTAGGGTATACTCTCAACCCATAACCATTCTCTCATGTAGTATACTCATCTCTCAAATATCCTACATATCTCTAGTTCATGACTTTACTTTTAATATAAACCTTTTCTCCACACTCGAAAGATATTAATTATTTCTTTTAAAATTTCAGTAGGTATAAGTCTTCATCCTACTGGTCCATGTCAACACAAACTACAAATTTAGTCATTTCAATTTAGGTTTATTATTTGGTACTCACTAGTTCAATTTTTAACCCATTATTCCCATTCCTTAATCCCACAAATTAATATTTTTCGGGTTCTACCTATCACCCTACTCACCTCTCTTAAGTACCAAAATAAAAATTAACCATCACAAAAGAATTATACAAGATCACATTAATTTATTCCTTGCAACAAATAAATTTCTCCACTTCGAGGAGGGGTCGATCGATCGAATGAAAGGGGTCGATCGATCAATCCAGTTGATCGATCGAAATTCTTGAGTCGATCGATCTATTCAGCAGGTATGGATGATTTTGCAAAACTAGCTTACGGGTTTAATCATTTTTAATCCTCAAATCGTATGTTTTAAAGTCCCAAACTTATTATAAATCTTCCTACATGATATGGGAACATATATAAATGATTTTCATTAATAAAACAATCTTAGATGCTCTAGAAGATTGGATTAAAAGGTCAATTCCCAGCATTTTTAGAAAACTAAAATGTTATCATGTTCATCCCAAAACAAACTAAAAAATCCAGATTATCTTCATCATATGATTTTTATTTCGTAGGGTATTACTATATGATCATCCCAGAATAATTCCACAAAATTCCTATTCCAAAGGATTGATTATATACACCATAATTTTATCCTTAAATCATGTAAAATGCAGGATTCTACAACTATCCTAATAGGAACATAATACATGCTAAAATTGTAAAGATTAATCCACTTGCCACTACTATGTAGTTCTG